>JAKFHU010000144.1:30576482-31777563 GCA_023783475.1 Daubentonia madagascariensis | reverse complement strand
GCCAAAGGGGAAAACGCCCAAGGGCCCCCCCAAAGGGCCTTTGGCCTTTTTTCTTTTAACAGTCAGAAGGGGGCTTGTTTTCCCAACGCACCCAAGACCGGGCCCCCCCCGGGCCCCACCTCAGGGCCAAACCGGGGCACAAAGGCCAGGGTAAGCCCAAAAACTTTTTCCCGTGCTGCCTGCACACTCGTAAGCCCTGCCCGCGGAGGCGTCAACCCCCGGCCCCGGCCAACTGCGGCACCCCCAAAAGGCCATCCCCTCCCCGGGGAAAACCGAGAAACCCCCTTCGGAACTCCCCTTTTTTCCCCCGGGGGCCCCACCTCCCCTGTTTATAAAACCCAGGATTTTAGCCACGTCCCCCAAACCGGAAGCCCCCCCCTCCCCCCCTTTTCCCATTGGCTGAAGGGTTTTTGGACCTTTTTTCGTTGGGATGAGGTTTTATAGAGCTCTCACTCATTTTTTTTTCACTTTCCAAGAATCCCTATGCAAAGTCACATCGACCCACGCACATTTCCCCCCCGGAATTTGGGGCCCCATCTGCCTGCCAGGGAAAGAGTGCCACCTCCCCGAGAATCCAACACCGGAAAACCCACGCCAAAACGGCCCCGGGAGCCCCTTAACGTTCCCCGGGGGAACCCACTGTGTGGGCTCCCCCCCAAACCCCCCGGCCTTTGCCCCATGGCAACGCCAGCTGCGGAGGTACAGAGGGAACATGGGGCGGCTTCAGAATGGCAGACAGGAACGCAGGGCAAAAGGGCCATGCGATTCGCGCCCCTGCCCCCACTTGCACCTAGCTTCCCCTCCATTGTGACGCGTCACGGGCCTGGGCCTGACTCTCATACAGCATGCTGCACACCTGGACGCTGCGGCCAACCCTCTCGACACCCAGCGTTCCACGCCCCCCACTCAAAAGCCCTGCTCCTGGCCAGCGCAGAAGGCAAACACCACTGGGATTCTTCCACGGGGACAGTTTCAGGGAAGCCTCTCCCTTCCTACACAAAGGGCAGTTTCCCTCGGGCCTTGAAGCCTTTTCAACTGCGGTGCCCTGTAGAATTCGGCCCTCGGGAGAGGCGCTGATTCACACGTCTACCTCACCCTCGGTGCCTTCCTCGTTCGGGAAACTCAGAAACCCCAAGAAGGCCCGACACGCCGAATCCTCCTGGGTTCTACGGCGTGCAGGCCAAGGACATCGTCCCTCTTCAGGACGCTGCCTCTCAACGTGGCCTCTGAACCCAAAAGGATCCATCGCCGGCCTCCGGCTTCTACCTCCTCCCGACGCCTCGACAACTGTTTCCCAAAGAACAACAACAGGAGCGACCGGGGAAAGACCTAACGACAGGCAACAATGAGGGTTTTCCAAGCACAGAGCGTGCCGCTGTACCCGACTGCACGGATCTCACAGGGACGTGAGAAATGACACCCTCTCCAACGCCCCGGTGTGCTGAGGTGTCTCTGTGGGACGTGTAGACAGCATTCGTCCGGGAGGCCCCAGAGAAAAATCCCCTCTAGCAACGGACAGGAACAGGGAGCAAGAAACATTTGCCTGCAGTACAGCCAGCCTTGGCTGAGAGGCACTCTGGGCCAACGTTAGCCCCAAGTGCCACATGGAGACAGAAACAACAGTCGGGGTCCGGAAGGGACACCCTCAACAAACCAAGGCCACCTGCGCACCTGCCCTCGCACGTGACAGCGGGGACGAGGTCGCATTCCAGCGCCCGCGGCCCGGGGCCGGCCCGCCATTCGCCACCATGCGGGCGCCACGACACGCCCGAACCAGACTCACAAATGTCACACAATACCCCTGAAGGGGTGGCACATTTCACCCGTGGCACTCTGCCCTTCTCATCCCGCGCGCGCCATCGCTGGCCCCGGGACGTTGATGACCCCTGTGGACGTGTGAGCGCTACACGGGCACCCTCCGGGGACTCCTCACGAACACAGAAACCAGTGGCCCCAACCTCCCAACGCCGCCCGCCAACGATTCTGCCCCATCACCAAGCGCACTCCAACGTCCCGGCTGAGGACAAATCCGAGCCAAAGGACGGCCGAGGCGCGGCCTGGTGCTCTCTTCCCGAGCAGCAGGACCTGTCCCCCACCGGGGGACGAGCGGCCTAATCGGCATGACCTCAGGGACCACCCTCTACACGCAGAGGAAAGCTCCTGGCTCCCTCTCACCGTGCCACGAGCGCACCCTCCTACCAAGGCTGTCTGGCGGTGTGCAAACGCACCCCGGCGGGCCACAGCCACCCCACCCCGCTGTCCCCTCGACTTGGGACTGACAACCGCCCCGTGGACCCCCTCCCGCAACGACGCACACGTTCTAAGCCCGGAAGGACCCCACGGTGCCACCCACGTGGACAAGCGGAAGTCAGCCCTCCCTCTATTCCCTCTTGGAGCTACGTGCTGGACCTCAGTTCGACGAGGACGACGACGGTATAGAGTTTTCACTCATTTTGTTCAGCTTTCCAAGGAATGTTTATCTGGCAGTCATCTTCGATCCACGCACGGTCGGCGGCCCTGCCAATGAGGGAAGTCAGGGCTCTGGGGAAGGAGATGCTTACTTGGACGTCCGCTGGTCCTGTCTCCCACGGCACACGTGTCCACGGGCTCCGTGGTATTTCGGGGACCTCAAAACGGCAACCTCGTCCCCACCCGGCCATGGCCTTCCTTCCGGGACAACGCCACCTGCCGGGTGCAGAGGAAACACAGGGGTTCTTGGGAAGGTGGGCAGGTAACCACGTCAATCGCGTAGTAACGTCATTTGCGCGCCACCCGCCGTTCCCGGGTCTCTGGCACGTGCCTGGTTTTCCTTGGCTTCGCCAGCTTTCCTGGAAACCTAAGCGCACGCGGGACGGGCACACGCGCACGAGGCACGTATCGTCAAAGCAAATCGTCAACGCGAAACAGCCCTAGCTGATGCTCTGAGGAATGCTCTCAACACCCCTGCTTCAGTGCCCGCAACGCCGCTCCAGAAAGCCCTGGATGACCGCGCAGCAGACGCGGCAGCCTTTGTCCTCCACCGGCTTTGGGAATAAGACACAGACTCCCTGCCGAACGGCCGTACCTTGGACCGGGAGCCCCCCAGTTGGTGGCCCTGTACCGCTTCCCCTCGGTGCCCTCCCAACGCTGTGGGCACGCTGACCCGTGGGCTATCGCAAACGGACCGCCGTTTCGAGCAGAATCAGCTGCACCGCCACAACACCCACAGGCTGCCATCGAGTGCAGAACCTCCCTGACACCGGACAAGAAGCAACACTGCCCGACTCCCACGCCCACACACGACTCGCAACGCATCCTCTTCCTCGCCCCTTACGCAGGGGCCCTACTCTCGGGCGAGGGGAACGGCCAACGTCTCAGCACCGTCCCGAGGCGGACGGTTTCTGGGTCAAACCCTTCCTGCAGAAAGCAGATATTCACTCCCCTTCACCTCTAAGCCTTCTCACCACTGGCTTCCCTCCAACGCTCTGCTCCGGGAGGGGATGAGGATCACGAATCTACCCCCACCCCGTCGGCGTCCTCACGGGATGCGTCCCTCACCTCACCTCGACGGCCCCGAAAGCAGCCCAAAACGCTGAGGGCTACCACCACCTAACGCCGGGAGGCCCACAACACCACAGATCCCTGACGACGACCTCGCCCTCCAACCGTGCCTGACGGACCAAACCGTATCCAGCGCCTGCCCTGTGTGGGTGTTACGCCCCGCCACGAGTGCGCCAAGAACGACAACAGGAGCATCGTGGAGACCACCCCAACCCCGAGGGGACGCCGGGCTAGGGTACTTAAACGGAGACAACTTCCCAGGCCGGGCTTCCCCACAGGCGTCACATAGCAGGGTTTGCGCCACGGCATCCTCCTACCAGCCCCAGCTGCAGCCCGGGCTCTGCGTGCCGGACAGCCAGGCGACTGACATCAGGCTCTCCTGACAACAGCTTCCCCTCAACCGCAAAACGGGATGAGGCTCCACGGGCATCGGCCCGCAAAACGCACAACCCTAACGCGAGGGCACGTGTGTGCCGGTGTCGTGCTCAAATGCTCCCCGGGGACAACCATCCCACCCCAGTGCTGGAACAGACCCCGCCAGGAAAGAACAGCCATCTGCCAACACACCCGGGGCACGTGGACTCAGCAACCCTGGGCCCTCCCAACAACCGTAGGCCACCTTGGCACGTCCCACCAGCAACAAATCACCCCGGAGGAGAGTCCCAACTGTCACTCGCAAGTCCCCACGGGGGGGGGGGTGGCAAGCCCACGCACCCACTGCTCTCTCCCTTTCCATGCCGCAGGCGCCATCACCGGGCGCGGGACACTGATGTCCCCCGTGGGCGTATAAGCAAAACCTAGACACCCACCCCAAGCTCCTCACACCAAAGGAAACCAGCGTGGCCAGCCGGCTCGTGACTGCCTGCCACTGACACCGCCCCATCACCACAGGGACTCAATCACCTCGGCCAAAGAGGAAAACGAGCCAGGGACGGCCAAGGCCTGGCCTTCTCTTCTATTCACAGTCAGAAGAGCTTGTCTTCCACGCAGCGACGACGGGCCCACCCGGCCCAGCCTCAGGGACCAGCCTGGGCACCAAGAGGCAGGGTAAGTCTAACTCTTCCCGTGCTGCCTGCACACTCGTCAAGCCCTGACCGCAGGAGGCGTGCTAACCGGCCCCGGCCAACTGCAGGCACTCCCCAGAGCCATCCCCTCGCCTGGGAACCGAGAACTGCCCTGCGGCAACTCCCCTTTGCTCAACCGGGACCACCTCCCCTGCGGGATGAACCCAGGGATTTTAGCCACGTGAACCAACGGAAGCCGCCCCTCCCTCCATCCCATGTGGCTGCAACGTGCTGGACCTCAGTTCGTTGAGGATGACGGTATAGAGCTCTCACTCATTTTGTTCAGCTTTCCAAGGAATGCATATGCGGAAGTCATCATCGATCCACGCACATTTTCCGCCCCTGCAACTTAGGGACATCTGCCTGCTCAGGGAAAGAGATGCTCACCTCACCGAGAGATCCAACAGCAACCGGAGGACCCCACGCCACACGGACCCGGGAGCTCCTCACGTTCTCCGGGGGAACCACTGTGTGAGGCTCTTCCCTAGAGACCCCTGGCACTCTTGTCCATGGCAACGCCAGCTGCGGAGGTACAGAGGGAACATGGGGCGGCTTCAGAATGGCAGACAGGAACGCAGGGCAAAAGGGCCATGCGATTCGCGCCCCTGCCCCACACCTTGCACCTAAGCTTCCCCTTTCTTCCCCATTTTTGTGGACGCGTGCACGGGGGTGCCTGGGCCTGCAGCTCTCAGTCACACAGGCATTGGCCGTGCACCACCTTGCTGAACAGCGCTGCCAGGGCGCAACCCTCTCGACACCCAGCGTTCCACGCCCCCACTCAAAAGCCCTGCTCCTGGCCAGCGCAGAAGGCAAACACCACTGGGATTCTTCCACGGGGACAGTTTCAGGGGAAGCCTCTCCCTTCCTACACAAAGGGCAGTTTCCCTCGGGCCTTGAAGCCTTTTCAACTGCGGTGCCCTGTAGAATTCGGCCCTCGGGAGAGGCGCTGATTCACACGTCTACCTCACCCTCGGTGCCTTCCTCGTTCGGGAAACTCAAGAAACCCCAAGAAGGCCCGACACGCCGAATCCTCCTGGGGTTCTACGGCGTGCAGGCCAAGGACATCGTCCCTCTTCAGGACGCTGCCTCTCAACGTGGCCTCTGAACCCAAAAGGATCCATCGCCGGCCTCCGGCTTCTACCTCCTCCCGACGCCTCGACAACTGTTTCCCAAAGAACAACAACAGGAGCGACCGGGGAAAGACCTAACGACAGGCAACAATGAGGGTTTTCCAAGCACAGAGCGTGCCGCTGTACCCGACTGCACGGATCTCACAGGGACGTGAGAAATGACACCCTCTCCAACGCCCGGGTGTGCTGAGGTGTCTCTGTGGGACGTGTAGACAGCATTCGTCGGGAGGCCCAGAGAAAAATCCCCTCTAGCAACGGACAGGAACAGGGAGCCAGAAACATTTGCCTGCAGTACAGCCAGCCTTGTGCTGAGAGGCCCTCTGGGCCAACGTTAGCCCCAAGTGCACATGGGACAGAAACAACAGTCGGGTCCGGAAGGGACACCCTCAACAAACCAAAGGCCACCTGCGCACCTGCCCTCGCACGTGACAGCGGGACGAGGTCGCATTCCAGCGCCCAGCGCCCGGGGCCGGCCCGCCATTCTCCACCATGCGTGCGCCACGACACGCCCGAACCAGACTCACAAATGTCACACAATACCCCTGCAGGGGTGGCACCTTTCACCCGTGGCACTCTGCCCTTCTCCTCCCGCGCGCGCCCTCGCTGGCCCCGGGCCGTTGCTGACCCCTGTGGACGTGTGCGCGCTACCGGGCACCCTCCGGGGACTCCTCCGAACACAGAAACCAGTGGCCCCAACCTCCCAACGACCGCCCGCCAACGATTCTGCCCCATCACCAAGCGCACTCCAACGTCCCCGGCGAGGACAAATCCGAGCCAAAGGACGGCCGAGGCGCGGCCTGGTGCTCTCTTCCCGAGCAGCAGGACCTGTCCCCCACCGGGGGACTTCGGCCTAATCGGCATGACCCCAGGGACCACCCTTACACGCAAGGAAAGCTCCTGGCTCCCTCTCACGGCCACGAGCGACCCTCCTACCAAGGCTGTCTGGCGGTGTGCAAACGCACCCCGGCAGGCCACAGCCACCCCACCAAGCTGTCCCCTCGACTTGGGACTGACAACCGCCCCGTGGACCCCCCTCCCGCAACGACGCACACGTTCTAAGCCCGGAAGGACCCCACGGTGCCACCCACGTGGACAAGCGGAAGTCAGCCCTCCCTCTATTCCCTCTTGGAGCTACGTGCTGGACCTCAGTTCGACGAGGACGACGACGGTATAGAGTTTTCACTCATTTTGTTCAGCTTTCCAAGGAATGTTTATCTGGCAGTCATCTTCGATCCACGCACGGTCGGCGGCCCTGCCAATGAGGGAAGTCAGGGCTCTGGGGAAGGAGATGCTTACTTGGACGTCCGCTGGTCCTGTCTCCCACGGCACACGTGTCCACGGGCTCCGTGGTATTTCGGGGACCTCAAAACGGCAACCTCGTCCCCACCCGGCCATGGCCTTCCTTCCGGGACAACGCCACCTGCCGGGTGCAGAGGAAACACAGGGGTTCTTGGGAAGGGGGCGGAACTCCCCGAAAACCGGGCCCCCCCCACCCCGGGGGAGGGCGGGGTTTTAAACGGAAAACAAACTTCCCCCCCAGGGTCCGCGGGCCCAGGTTCTAGATGGGGTTTAAGGGGGCCCACTCCTTTTGCCAGCCCCCCCCAAGGAAAATGGGCCCCACCCTGGGCCCGAAAAACCCCCACCAATTGGGCTCGCCCCGGGAAAATCCCCCCTCAACGGGACCCCCCGGGAAAGAAAACCCCAGCACACCCCGGGGGGGATCAAAACGGGCCCCCCCCGGGGCCCTTGGCCTCCCCCCAAAAACCCCCCGGGGGCCCTTTCCCCAACCCCAGGGGGGGGGGTAAGAGAACCCAGGCCCCCCTTTCCCCAGAGGCAACCAGGGGGGGAGGGGGGCAAAAAACCAACCCCCCCCCCCAAACCGCACCCACCCCAACTCCCCCAAAGGGACCCCGGCCGGGGGGCCCCGGGCCCGCAGCCCACCACAGGGGCTTTTCCGGCCAAAGGGAAAACGCCCCCAGGGCGGGCCCCCTTCTCCCCGCCCCAAACGCCCCTCGAACCCCCCCGGCCCAGCCCCAGGGCCATTTCCCCAAAACGGGAATTCCTTTCCCCGGGGACTTTTCCCAGGGGGTTTTAACACCCCCAAAACCCATTCCCTGGGGCCCTCCCCCCTTTCCCGTTTTTCCCCTCGGGGGGGTTTTTTTCACCCTTAACCAAACCCCGGGGGCCCCTTCCTAGTGGGAACTCAAAAAAACCCCAAGGAAGGAAAAGCCAATCATTTGGGGTTTAAGGGTTGAAAGCAAGACGACTTTTGGCCCTCCTTAGGACTTTCCCCTCCAAAAGGGCCCCCCCGGAACCAAAAGGCCCCCACGCCCCGGCCCGGGGACTCCCACGTTTGGGGGAAACCCCCTGTTTTTCCCAAGACCCCGGAGCGACCGGGGAGGTCAAGGAACATGGGGGGTTCCAAAGAAACAGAAGGGGGCCCGGGCCGCCCGGCCCCCTCCCCACACTTGAAAATTCCCCTTTTTTCCCAAGGGGGGGCCCCGGGGTCCCTGGGGATCTGTGGAGGTGACACCTTTCGGTCGGGGGCCCCCCCCGAGAAAAAACCCTTCCCTGCAGGGGAAAGGGAAAAAGGGACCAGGGACAGTTGGGGGCCCTTTCCCTACACCGGGGCTTCCCCTGGGCCTTGGGCCAATTTGGGGCCCAAAAGGCCCTGGAGGGGGAAAAACACCCCCCCGGGTTCCGGGGGGAAACTCAAAAACCAAAAGAACCCGCACCGCCCTGGGGCCCGTGCAGGGGACAGGGTCCCCCCGGGCCCCGCGCCCCCGGCCCAAAACCAAAAATTCGCCCCTCCTTTTTGCCCCGACAAGCCCAAAAACCCAAAAAGCCCCAAAAACCCCGGGAAAAGGGGTTTTTAAACACCCGTGGCACCCCTGCCTCTCACAGGGGGCCCCCTTTCCCAACGGGGGGTGGGGCCTGTGGATTTCGTTGCGGGGGGCCCAAAAAAAAACCCCTCCGGGGAAACCAGAACACCAAAAGAACCAGTTTGGGAACATCCCAACGACCCCCCCAACGAGCCCCTTTTCCCAAGGGCACCCAACCCCCGGGCCATCCGACCCCCCGAGGCCGGGCGCGGCCTTCCCCACCCCCGGCCCCGGGCCGGCCGTTCCCCCGGGGGACAAACCCGCCAACCGACCCAAAAAGGGCCCTACCGGGGGGGGAAAGCCTTGCCCTTCTCACCCCGGCCCCCCACCGGGACGGGCCCCCTTCTTCCAGGGCCCCCCGGGGTTCCCCCCAAAACCCCGAACCGGCCCCAAACCCCAAGCCCCCAAAGCTGCCCCCCCAAGGACCAAGCCCCGGGGGACTGGGCCAAAGAGGCCCCCGGGTTTTTCCCGGAGGGGAATCCCCCCCGGGGGCCCCCAAGGAGTCAGGGCCCCCTTACCCGGGGAAAGCTTGGGCCACCCCCTTTCCCCGGGTTTGGGGGCCCTTGGGGGGTTTTTTCCGGGTTTCGCCGTTTTGGGAAACCCCAAAGCGCCCCGGGGAGGGGCACCGCGCCGGGGCACTATGTAAAAGAAAATCCCCCGGGGCAAAACACCCTGGATGTTGAGGAATGCTTCAAAACCCCCTTTTGGGCCCCAAAAACCCGCCCAAAACCCCTGGGCCGCCGGGGCAGACCGGCAGCCTTTGTCCCCCCCGGGGCTTTGGGAAAAACACAGACCCCTGCCGCCCCGGCCCCCTTTTGGCCCGGGCCCCCCCCGGGGGGCCCCCTTCCCTTTCCCCTTTGGGTGCCCCCCCCAATTTTTTTGGGGGCACGTCCCCGGGGCAAAATTCCCCCCCCCCAAAGGCCCCCCTTTTTTTCGGAAAAAAAAATGCCCCGGGCCAAAACCCCCCGGGCTCCCACCGGGCAAACCCCCCCTGAAGGACAGAAAAAACCCCTGCCCGCTCCCCCCCACCCCGACCCCAAAAGCACCCCCCCCCCCCTCCCCCCTTTACGGGGGCCCAAACCCCGGGGGCGGGGGGAACCCCAAATTAGCACCGCCCCAGGCGGGGGGTTTTTGGGGAAAAAACCCTTCCTGCGAAAGGTTTACTCCCCTTCACCTTTTGGGCCTTTCACCCGGCCCCCCCAAAACGTCTGCTCCGGGGGGAAAGGGGACCAAATCTCCCCCCCCCCCCGTCGGCGTCCCCGGGATGCCCCCCCCTCACCCACCTCGGGGCCCCCAAAAGCACCCAAAAAACGTGGGGGTACCCCCCTAACCCCGGGAGGCCCAAAAAACCAAACCCCTGACGCGCCCCTGGGCCCCCCAACCGTGCCGGGGGGGAAAACCAAAAAACCCCGTATCCGGCCGCCCTGTGGGGGTGTTACCCCCCGCCACGAGTGCCCCAAAACGAAAACGGGAGCACGTGGGACCCCCCCAACCCCGGGGGGAACCCGGGGCGGGGTATTTAAAACGGAAATTCCCAGGCCGGGTTTCCCCCAAGGGTCCCCAAGCAGGGTTTGCGCCACGGCATCCCCTACCAGCCCCACTCCGGGCCCGGTTTTGCGTGCCGGACCCAGGCGACTGACATCAGGCTTCCGAAACACCCCCCCCCGAAAAAGGGGAGAGGCCCCACGGGCTCGGCCCGAAAAAAGGGAAAACCCCAACCGGGCCGTGGGGTCCCAACAACCGTAGGCCACCTTGGCACGTCCCACCAGCAACAAATCACCCCGGAGGAGAGTCCCAACTGTCACTCGCAAGTCCCCACGGGGGGGGGGTGGCAAGCCCACGCACCCACTGCTCTCTCCCTTTCCATGCCGCAGGCGCCATCACCGGGCGCGGGACACTGATGTCCCCGTGGGCGTATAAGCAAAACCTAGACACCCACCCAAGCTCCTCACACCAAAGGAAACCAGCGTGGCCAGCCGGCTCGTGACTGCCTGCCACTGACACCGCCCCATCACCCAGGGACTCAATCACCTCGGCCAAAGAGGAAAACGAGCCAGGGACGGCCAAGGCCTGGCCTTCTTCTATTCACAGTCAGAAGAGCTTGTCTTCCACGCAGCGACGACGGGCCCACCCGGCCCAGCCTCAGGGACCAGCCTGGGCACCAAGAGGCAGGGTAAGTCTAACTCTTCCCGTGCTGCCTGCACACTCGTCAAGCCCTGACCGCAGGAGGCGTGCTAACCGGCCCCGGCCAACTGCAGGCACTCCCCAGAGCCATCCCCTCGCCTGGGAACCGAGAACTGCCCTGCGGCAACTCCCCTTTGCTCAACCGGGACCACCTCCCCTGCGGGATGAACCCAGGGATTTTAGCCACGTGAACCAACGGAAGCCGCCCCTCCCTCATCCCATGTGGCTGCAACGTGCTGGACCTCAGTTCGTTGAGGATGACGGTATAGAGCTCTCACTCATTTTGTTCAGCTTTCCAAGGAATGCATATGCGGAAGTCATCATCGATCCACGCACATTTTCCGCCCCTGCAACTTAGGGACATCTGCCTGCTCAGGGAAAGAGATGCTCACCTCACCGAGAGATCCAACAGCAACCGGAGGACCCCACGCCACACGGACCCGGGAGCTCCTCACGTTCTCCGGGGGAACCACTGTGTGAGGCTCTTCCCTAGAGACCCCTGGCACTCTTGTCCATGGCAACGCCAGCTGCGGAGGTACAGAGGGAACATGGGGCGGCTTCAGAATGGCAGACAGGAACGCAGGGCAAAAGGGCCATGCGATTCGCGCCCCTGCCCCACACCTTGCACCTAAGCTTCCCCTTTCTTCCCCATTTTTGTGGACGCGTGCACGGGGGTGCCTGGGCCTGCAGCTCTCAGTCACACAGGCATTGGCCGTGCACCACCTTGCTGAACAGCGCTGCCAGGGCGCAACCCTCTCGACACCCAGCGTTCCACGCCCCCCACTCAAAAGCCCTGCTCCTGGCCAGCGCAGAAGGCAAACACCACTGGGATTCTTCCACGGGGACAGTTTCAGGGAAGCCTCTCCCTTCCTACACAAAGGGCAGTTTCCCTCGGGCCTTGAAGCCTTTTCAACTGCGGTGCCCTGTAGAATTCGGCCCTCGGGAGAGGCGCTGATTCACAACGTCTACCTCACCCTCGGTGCCTTCCCTCGTTCGGGAAACTCAAGAAACCCCAAGAAGGCCCGACACGCCGAATCCTCCTGGGGTTCTACGGCGTGCAGGCCAAGGACATCGTCCCTCTGGCTGCCCTCTCACCGTGCCACGAGCGCACCTCACAAGCTGTTGCGGCAAACGCACCCCGGCAGGCCACAGCCACCCCAAGCTGTCCCCTCGACTTGGGACTGACAACCGCCCGTGACCCCCCCGCAAGACGCACACGTTCTAAGCCGGAAGGACCCACGGTGCACCCAGTGGACAAGCGGAAGCACCTCCTCTATTCCCTCTTGGAGCTACGTGCTGGACCTCAGTTCGACGAGGACGACGACGGTATAGAGTTTTCACTCATTTTGTTCAGCTTTCCAAGGAATGTTTATCTGGCAGTCATCTTCGATCCACGAACGGTCGGCGGCCCTGCCAATGAGGGAAGTCAGGGCTCTGGGGAAGGAGATGCTTACTTGGACGTCCGCTGGTCCTGTCTCCCACGGCACACGTGTCCACGGGCTCCGTGGTATTTCGGGGACCTCAAAACGGCAACCTCGTCCCCACCCGGCCATGGCCTTCCTTCCGGGACAACGCCACCTGCCGGGTGCAGAGGAAACACAGGGGTTCTTGGGAAGGTGGGCAGGTAACCACGTCAATCGCGTAGTAACGTCATTTGCGCGCCACCCGCCGTTCCCGGGTCTCTGGCACGTGCCTGGTTTTCCTTGGCTTCGCCAGCTTTCCTGGAAACCTAAGCGCACGCGGGACGGGCACACGCGCACGAGGCACGTATCGTCAAAGCAAATCGTCAACGCGAAACAGCCCTAGCTGATGCTCTGAGGAATGCTCTCAACACCCCTGCTTCAGTGCCCGCAACGCCGCTCCAGAAAGCCCTGGATGACCGCGCAGCAGACGCGGCAGCCTTTGTCCTCCACCGGCTTTGGGAATAAGACACAGACTCCCTGCCGAACGGCCGTACCTTGGACCGGGAGCCCCCAGTTGGTGGCCCTGTACGCTTCCCCTCGGTGCCCTCCCAACGCTGTGGGCACGCTGACCCGTGGGCTATCGCAAACGGACCGCCGTTTCGAGCAGAATCAGCTGCAACCGCCACAACACCCTCGAAAGCCCCCGGGGGGGGGGGGGCAACCCCCGCACCCACTGCCCCCTTTTCCAGGGCCCAGGGCCCACCGGGCGCGGGACCTGATTCCCCCGGGGCGAAAGAAAACCTAGAACCCCCCCCAACCCCACCCCAAAGGAAAACCAGGGGGCCACCGGCCTGATCCCTGCCCTGACACCCCCCACCCCAGGGCCCACCCCCGGCCAAGGGGGCCCGGCCAGGGGAGCCGGCCTTCTTCTATAAAGTCAGAAACTTTCCCACGACCGACGGGCCCCCCCGGCCCCCCCCGGGGACCCGGCCCAAGAGCAGGGTTCAACTTCCGGCTGCCCACCCCACCCTCCGCAGGGGCAAGGGCCCCCCAAAATGCGGACCCCCCAGACCATCCCCCCTGGGAACAAAACGCCCTCGGAAACCCCCCGCCAAACCGGGGACCTCCCCCGGGGGATAACCCCGGGGGTTTTAGCCACGTAACCAAAGCCCCCCCTCCCCCACCCGGGCGAAGGTGGCCCTTCTTTTAGGAGGGGATAGACCCTTCACCATTTTTTACCCAAGGATAAAGGGAACTTTGCCCGCACATTTCCGCCCCTGAAATTGGGACATTGCCCCGGAAAGGGCTACCCCGAAAACCAAAGAAACCGGGGCCAGCCAACGGAACCCGGGACTCCTCCTTTCCCGGGGCCAAACTGGGGGCCCCCCGAGACCCGGATTTTGCCAGGAACCCCAGCGGGGGGTACGGGGAACGGGGCGGCTAGAAGGGCAACGGAACCAGGGCAAAAGGGCCGGTTCGCCCCTCCCCCAAACCTGCCCAATTTTCCCCTTTTTTCCCTTTTTTGGGCGGGCCGGGTCCCGGGGCTGCACCCCAGTAACCGGCTCCGTCCCCACCCCCAAACACGCTGCCAGGGCGCAACCCCCCGACACCCGGTTTTCCAGCCCCAAAAAACCCCGGCCCGGCCACCGAAGCAACCCCGGGTTTTCCGGGGGGACTTTTTGGGAAGCCCCCCTTCCACCCCAAAAGGGCATTTCCCTGGGCCTTGCCTTTTCAAGGGTTTGCCCTGAGATTCGCCCTGGAAAGGGGCGCTGACCACGCTCCTCACTCGGGGCTCCGTTCGGAAACTCAAAAAACCCCAGAAGGCCCCCCGCCGAATCCTCCTGGGTTCACCGCGTCGGCCAGGACTCGTCCCTTCAGGACCGGGCCTCTCAACGTGGCCTCTGACCCAAGGACCCCAAACGCGGCCTCCGGTCTACTCCTCCCGACGCCTCCAGTTTCCCAAGACAACAAGGCCCGGGGAAAGACCTAACGACAGAAACAAGAGGTTTTTCCAAGCACCGGCGGCTGACCAAGGGATCCACGGGGGAAAACCCCCCCCACCCCGGGGGCTGAGGCTTTTGGGATGAACCATTGTGGGGGGGCCCCAAAAAAAACCCCTCGCCGGAAAAGGGGACAAAAAAAACCCCGCAGACCTTGGCTGGAGGACCGGCCAAAGCCCCAAGGCCTGGAAGAAACAAAGTCGGGGCCAAGGGGCCCCTCAAAAAACCAAAGGCCCCCTGGCACCTCCCTCGCCTGACGCGGGGAAGGTGTTTCCCGCCCGGGGCCGGGGGCCCGGGCCCCGCCATTCCCCCCGGGGCCCCCCCACCCACCCAAATTCCAAAAAACCCCCGGGGGGGGCCCACCCTCCCCCCCTTCCTCCCCCCCCCCCCCCGCGGGCCCCCGGGGTTGTGCCCCTTGGGTTTGGGGCCACCACCCTGGGGCCCCACAACCCGAAACCGGGGCCCCCAACCCCCAACGCCCCGCCAGTTTCCCCTCCCCAAGCCCCCCAACCCCCCGGGCGGGGGAAAAACCGGGAAAAAGGGCCCCGGGGGGGCCGGGCTCTTTCCCACAGCAGGACCCCCCCCCGGGGGCAGGGCCCAATGGGCCCTCGGGGACCCCCTTACGAAAAGGGAAAAGCCCGGGCCCCCTTCACCGGCCCGAGCGCCCCTCTAAAAAGGCGGCGGGGGGAAAAAACGAAACCCGGCGGGGCCACCCACCCCACCAAGCGCCCCCCCCTTTGGAGACAACCCCCCCGTACCCCCCCCCGCCGACCAACTTCTAACCCCCGGGAAGGGCCCCAGGTGCCCCCCGGGGAAAAGCGAAGGTCAGCCCCCCTCTATCCCTCTTGGAGCTCTGCCCTCTCGCCCGGCGCAGGAGGGTTTTCCCATTTTGTTCGCTTCCAAGGAATTTTTCGCGTATTTTCGACCCCCGGGGGGCGGCCCCCAAGGGGGATGGGTTTGGGGAAGGGGTTTATTTGGACTCCCCTGGCCCCGTCCCCAGGAACCCGGCCCCGGGGCCCGGGATTGGGGGGCCCCAAACGGAAAACCTGTCCCCCCCCGGCCCTTTCCCTTTCCGGGAAAAGCCCCCGCCGGGTCAGAGGAAAAAAAAGGGGTTTTGGGAAGGGGGCGGCCCACCCTTGCGTAGAATCTTTGCGGCACCCCCCTTCCCGGGTCCTGGAGGCCCGGTTTTTCCTTTGGGCTTCCCATTTCCGGAAAACCTAAGGCCGCGGGGGCAACGCGCACGGGCACTTCGCAAAAAAACCAACGCAAAAACGCCAGGACTTGGGATTCTCTCAAAGCCAGTGCCCGAACGCGCTCCAAACCCCTGGAGGCCCGACGCCCGGCCCGCCTTTGTCCTCCCCGGTTTGGGAAAAAGCCCAAAAACCCCGCCAAAACGGCCGCCCTTGGACGGGACCCCCCCGTGGGGCCCGGCCCCCTTTCCCCCCTCGGGCCCCCAAACGTGTGGCCGCGACCCGGGGCTTCCAAGGACCCCCTTTTCGAGAAAACACGCCCCCACAACCCAAAGGCTGCCACGAGTGCAAACCCCCTACACCGGACAAAAGCAACACCTCCCGACCCCCGCCCACCCCGACCCGCAACGCACCTTTTCCTCCCCCCTTACGCGGGCCCTCTCGGGCGAGGGGAACGCCAACGTCTCAGCACCGCCCCCGAGGCGGACGGTTCGGGTAAAAACCCTTCCGCAAAAAGCAAATTTTTCCCCCCCTTTCACCTCAACCCCTTTCCCCCCTGGCTCCCCCAACCCGCCCGGGGGGGAGGGATCGCTCTACCCCCCGTCGCGTCCACCGGGAGCCACCCACCCGGCCCGAAACAGCCAAACGCTGAGGCTCCACACCACCCCGGGGGCCCACACACCACAGTCCCGCCGACGACCCGCCCCACCGGGCCTACGCCCACGACGCCGCCAGTAGCCCCCACAAGCCCGCCAAACCAAACGGAGCAATCCGAACCCCCCAACACAGGCACCGGGGGTTTCGGCAACTCCCGGCGGCTCCACCCAGGGCGTGGAACCACCCCAGAACCGGGGTGCCCCGGGAAAAGGGGACCCACCGGGCCCCCAACCCAACCCCGGGGGCCCCATCCCCGGACCCCCCCCCTGGCAGCCCCCGGGCCGGTCACCACGAAACCCTCCCCCCGGGGGGGCCCCACGGGGCCCCCCAACCCCCGGGCCCCGTGGCGTAACACCCAAAACAACCCAGCCCACGCCACCGAAAAAACCCCCGGGAGCCCCGCCACCCCCCCAGGGCCCCCGGGCCCCCACCAATGTCCCCTCCAGCGGCAAAACACGGGCGGCCCAAGCCCTCTCCAAGAAAGCTGCCACCCGGGGGCCCCACCACCCCTTCCGCGGCCCCAGGGGGGAACAATCCCCGGGCCCCCTCCAAAATCAAGCGGGGCCAAGGGGCCCCCGCAACCCCACAAGCCATCCCACAAAGGCAACCCCCTTTGGCCACCCCCAAGCCGGGCCAACCCCTCCCCTGCCCCGGAAGCTGACCACAAGGCCCCCCCCCCCGGGGGCAGCGGACACCCCAGGGGCAACTCCCCAATCCCGTCAAGCCTACGCGGGAACCCGAGCCACCCCCTCAACCGCCACCCTACCTTGGGAAAGAGTGCCCCGCTTTTTGCTCAAGGACCCCCCGAAACCCGCCCCATTTCCGGGCCACGTGGCCCTTTCCCTCCCCCAATTTGGGACCTCCGGGGAAAAGGCCCCAAGGAAGCGCCCAGGAACGGCCGGCCGGGACCAAATTTCCGACCCTGGCACCTTAACCCCTCCAAAAAGGGGGAACAGGGGGGCAGGGCCAGCCCAGCAAGGCAGCACCTGCCCCTTTCCCAGCCCCCTTCCCCAAGTTTCCGCCCTGGGGCCCGGGCGGCCGGGCCACCCGGAACCAGGACGGTCCAGCCCCTCCCCAAGGGGACCCCGCCCTTCCCCGGGGCCCGTGAGGCCCCGGGGGTTTCGGGGGGGCCCTGGACAGTTCCCCCCCCAAACAAAACCCGCCCACCCCCCCGGTTCGGCAAGGGGAAGGCCACCCAAAACCCCGGTCCATCTCGGTTTTCCCCAAAACCCCGGGGCGCCTCAACCGGGCCAACCCCCGAAACTTTTCCCCACCCGCGGACGCCTCGTCAGGACCGCCCAAACCGGGCCCGTTTACCGACGCCAAATCCCCAAATCACCCCCAAGCCCCCCAGGCGGGGCAAGGGGTTCCCCGGAGCGGCCGCTTACCACGCAGAAAGCAAAAACCCTCCACGCCGGGGGGGCCTGGGACGGGAAGAAATTGGGGAAAACCAAGGGGCCCCCGGCAAGGACCAACGGAGCAAAATGCCCCACGACAGCGGGAGGAGGGTCCCGGGCCAGGGCCGGCCAACAAAAACCCGCGGCGGAAGGCCCCAACCAACACCCCAACCGCCAGGGCCTGCCCCGGGGGCACCCCACCCCGGCCCCCGGGCCCCGGGCGGAGGACCCGGGGCCCCCAAACCCCAGGGCAACCTGCCCCCACAAGGAAGGGCCCCCCAAACCCCCGCCCGCAACTCCCCCGGGCCCCGCAGGGGCCGACCCGGAGACCCCGGGGGGCCACCAGGCCGTCCCTTCCAACGCCCCCCACTTTTCCCCCCAACCCCAACCCGGCGCAAAAACCGAGCAAGCCCGGGCCCCGGCCGCCCACCCCAACCCCCCCGGGGACCCCCGGCAGGACCAAGGCCCCCTCCAGGAAAACCCGGGCCCCCCGTGCCGGCCCCCTACAGGGGGGCGGGCACGCACCCGCGGCAGCCACCCCAAGCGCCCTCCTGGATAAACCCCCCCGGGACCCCCCCGACCCCACAAGGCCGGACGGGTACCCATGCAGCAAGCCCCTCCCCCTTTCCCCCCGGGGCCGTCGCCCGGGACGGGGGAAGAAGTTAAAGGGCCCTTTAAATCGGGCCACGGCCCGCTCGCGGTGCCGGCAAGGGCCGTCGGGGCCCTGGACGGGGACGGCCGTCTCCGGCCAGGGTCCGGGGTTGTTTGGGGCCTTTTTCCAAGGGGAGCCAAACGGAACGCCCCTCGGGAGGAGGGGGGGGGGGGCAGGCCGGTCTTGGGCGGCCCCTACGCACGGACGCACCCCCGGCCCCGGTCCCCGGCACCCCCGGGGGGGCCATTTCGGGGAAGCAGGGGGGCCGCAACGGGGAAAAAACCCCTACCCCCGGGGCGAAAAACCCGGCCTGTCCCCCGGGAAAAGCCCGGCATGCCGAACGGGGCCCCCCGGAGGAAGAAAACCGCCCCCCCCGGCCTTGAAACGTGCCAAGCCTGCTTGACGGCCCCAACGTGCCCCGGGCGACCCCGGCCCCCGTTGGCAACGCCCGCACCAAAGGCGACTTGGGCAAACCCCCAGCCCAACCCCCCCTCCCCCACGAACCCCTCCCGCGGCACCCCCGCCCAGCACCCGGCGAGGGAACTCGGCCCCCCGGGGGCCCTTTCCCGGGACCCCCCCAAAGCCTCCCACGCCCCCCAAAACCTCTCCCAGGTTCCAACCGCCTCCCCCCGGTCCATCCAAACCCCCCGGGGCCGACGGGCGATTCCCCAACCCGGGCCCCCAAAGCGACCTAAACCCCAGCCCGAGCCCCAAAACCAGGGGCCCACACCAAACCACCACCCGCCCCCGGGGCCGCCACGTCCCAGCCAAACGTGGGACACCCCCCGGGGGACCCCCCCGGGTTAAAACCAAAAACCCTCGCGGGCCCCCCGGAGCCAAGGGTTCCAGGGGTCCCCCCCCTGAGGGGTTCCGGCCCAAGGCCGCGCACGGCTCCGGAACCACCGGGAACCGGGTGGGCCAAAGGCCCCCAACGAAAAACCCCAAAGGGCCACGGGGTTCCCCCGCAAAGAAACCCCCGGGCACCCCCGTGGGGCCCAAACCCCCGGAAAAGGTCCACCGCCCGGGCAACCACCCCCACCGGCCCCCGAAAGCAACCCCCCAAACCCGCGGGGGCACCCCGCAAATCCCCACGAGGCTGGCAACCCCCCAGCAACGCCGGCAAACCGGCACGGGCCCCTCCCAGGGGGTAACAACCAACCCTCCCTTACAAACCAAACCCCCGGGGCCCCCCCCAGGGGGGCAACCCACCACCCCTCCCTACAGCCCAAAAACACGGGCCGGGCCCGCCCCCCCACACCCAAACCCCGGCAAGCTCCCAAAGGAAAAAGCGGGCACCGCCGCCGCCCACCCCCCTTACCAGCGGGCCCAACCCGGCCCCCCCGCAAGCAACTGCCCCCTTTTCTGGGCCCGGCTCCCCGGCCCATCCCCAGGCCCCAGCCGCGGAAACTGGCCCCCCGGGCGGGGAACTTCCCGGCAAAACCCAAAGAGCCGCAACCCCCACCGGCCCTTCCGGGGAACCCTGGGGAGCGGAAAGCTGGCACCCCTTTTCCGACTGGGGTACTAGGGATTACCCGAATTGCCTTTTCCAAAGCCAGGGGGGGAACACCACCCACGGACCCAAAGGGGGACGCCCCCACCCATTCCGGGGAACCCAAAGGGGCCAAGCCTTCCCGCCCCGCCCCCGGTCGGGGAAAGGGGTTTCAACGGAAACAGCCGGGAAAAGGGCAACGGAACGGGGCCTAGCCCGGGAACTCCCAGGTTTCCCCATGCCCGGCCTCCCCGGGCCCCATCCCGGCTTGGCCCGGGACAGGGGGAAGGCAGGCCGGACCCGCAAAACTTCGCACCCAAACCCCCCCCCCCGCCGGCACCGGTCCCCCCAGTTCCCCGGCCTTTCGGACAACCCTTTACACCCGGCTTTCACCGGGCCCCCCCTCAAGAATTGGGGGCCCCTCGGAGAGGCGCTAATCCCGATCCCCTCGGGGCCCGTTTAAAGAAACCCCCCCCGGGGCCGGGGGGGGCCCCCCAAAGGCCGTCCCCCGGACCCGGTTTAGGCGCCCTAAACCCCAAAGGTCCACCGGGCCTCCTCCCCTTCAACCCAAAGACCTCGCCAACCCCAAAACCCGGGGGCCCAACGCCTAAGACACCAACGGGGGAAGCCGAGGGGCCCGCCCCCCCGGGTTCCAAAAATGCCCCAACCCAAACCCGGGGGGGGGGGGGAGTCCACGCGCTGGGTCCGGGGGGGCCGGAAAACGCACAGCGGAAAGGGGGGCAAGAACCTCCCGCAGGGCGGGGAGGGGCCACCCCCCAAGGCCACATGGAAGACAGGGGAACCACGAAATCAAGGGCAACAACCCCTCCCCAAAAGGGGGGGGCCCACCACGCCCCGGCCGGCCGAAACCCCCGGGGCGAGCGCCAACAACCCCGGACCGGCCCTTCAAACCGGGGGCCCCTCCCTCCCCGCCCCCCCGGGGGTCCCCGGGGCCCGGGGCCCCCCCCCGGACCGCAAGGCACGGGATTCCCCGAAGTGCCAACCCCCAACCTCCCCAACCCCCCCAGACCAGGGAAAACCCCGCGGCCACCGGCCACCCGGGCCGCCCACGGGGGGCCCGGCCCGGGGCCGGCGCGCCACTGCCCAACCCGCCCCCAGGCCCCCTAGGAAACCAGCCACCTCACCGGCGGCGGGCTCTCCAACGCTCCCGGGGCGCACCCCCCCGGCCCTAACGGAGAAACCCCCCGGGCCCCAACCCCCCGGGGCCCCCTCCCCCGGGCCAACGCCCAACCCCGCCCCCCGGGGGCCACCGGACCAAACTCCCCCCAAACCCGGGACCTCGCTCACAGGGAAAGGCAAGGTTTCATGGAGTTAAAAATTTTTTCCTTTCGAGTAACTAGGCCTTGCCAGGGGGGCGTAGTAAGTCATTTGCGCGGCCACCCCCTTTCCCCGGGTCTCTGGCCGTCCCTGGTTTTCTTGGCTTGCCCGTTTTCTGGAAACCCTAAGGGGACGGGGGAAAGGGAAAAAACCCCCGCCCGGGAAACGTTTCTCAAAGCAAATCTGTCAAACGCAAAACACCCCTGTTTTGATGCTTTTGGGGAAAGCTTCTCAAAAACCCCTGTTTCGTGCCCCGAAACCCCGCTCCAGAAAGCCCTGGAATGACCGGGCCGACAGAGGGGGGGGCCTTTTGCCTCCCCCGGTTTTGGGGAAAAAGAAAAGGCCACGGAATCCCCCCCGAAAAACCGGCCCCCGTCCCTTGGGGCCGGGACCCCCCAAGTTGGGGGCCCCTGTACCGCTTCCCCTGGTGCCCTCCCAACGCTTTTGGGACGGGGGCCCCCGGGGGCTATCCCCAAACAAAAAGCCGTTTTCGGGGGAGAATCAGGGCCACCGCCACAACACCCACAGGCTGCCATCGAGTGCAGAACCTCCCTGACACCGGACAAGAAGCAACACCTGCCCGACTCCCACGCCCACACACGACTCGCAACGCATCCTCTTCCTCGCCCCTTACGCAGGGGCCCTACTCTCGGGCGAGGGGAACGGCCAACGTCTCAGCACCGTCCCGAGGCGGACGGTTTCTGGGTCAAACCCTTCCTGCAGAAAGCAGATATTCACTCCCCTTCACCTCTAAGCCTTCTCACCACTGGCTTCCCTCCAACGCTCTGCTCCGGGAGGGGATGAGGATCACGAATCTACCCCCACCCCGTCGGCGTCCTCACGGGATGCGTCCCTCACCTCACCTCGACGGCCCCGAAAGCAGCCCAAAACGCTGAGGGCTACCACCACCTAACGCCGGGAGGCCCACAACACCACAGATCCCTGACGACGACCTCGCCCTCCAACCGTGCCTGACGGACCAAACCGTATCCAGCGCCTGCCCTGTGTGGGTGTTACGCCCCGCCACGAGTGCGCCAAGAACGACAACAGGAGCATCGTGGAGACCACCCCAACCCCGAGGGGACGCCGGGCTAGGGTACTTAAACGGAGACAACTTCCCAGGCCGGGCTTCCCCACAGGCGTCACATAGCAGGGTTTGCGCCACGGCATCCTCCTACCAGCCCCAGCTGCAGCCCGGGCTCTGCGTGCCGGACAGCCAGGCGACTGACATCAGGCTCTCCTGACAACAGCTTCCCCTCAACCGCAAACGGGATGAGGCTCCACGGGCATCGGCCCGCAAAACGCACAACCCTAACGCGAGGGCACGTGTGTGCCGGTGTCGTGCTCAAATGCTCCCCGGGGACAACCATCCCACCCCAGTGCTGGAACAGACCCCGCCAGGAAAGAACAGCCATCTGCCAACACACCCGGGGCACGTGGACTCAGCAACCCTGGGCCCTCCCAACAACCGTAGGCCACCTGGCACGTCCCACCAGCAACAAATCACCCCGGAGGAGAGTCCCAACTGTCACTCGCAAGTCCCCACGGGGGGGGGGGTGGCAAGCCCACGCACCCACTGCTCTCTCCCTTTCCATGCCGCAGGCGCCATCACCGGGCGCGGGACACTGATGTCCCCCGTGGGCGTATAAGCAAAACCTAGACACCCACCCCAAGCTCCTCACACCAAAGGAAACCAGCGTGGCCAGCCGGCTCGTGACTGCCTGCCACTGACACCGCCCCATCACCACAGGGACTCAATCACCTCGGCCAAAGAGGAAAACGAGCCAGGGACGGCCAAGGCCTGGCCTTCTCTTCTATTCACAGTCAGAAGAGCTTGTCTTCCACGCACGATTGTCAGCCCACCCGGCCCAGCTCAGGGACCAGCCTGGGCACCAAGAGGCAGGGTAAGTCTAACTCTTCCGTGCTGCCTGCACACTCGTCAAGCCCTGACCGCAGGAGGCGTGCTAACCGGCCCGCCAACTGCAGGCACTCCCCAGAGCCATCCCTCGCCTGGGAACGAGAACTGCCTGCGGCAACTCCCCTTTGCTCAACCGGGACACCTCCCTGCGGGATGAACCAGGGATTTTAGCCACGTGAACCAACGGAAGCCGCCCCTCCCTCCATCCCATGTGGCTGCAACGTGCTGGACCTCAGTTCGTTGAGGATGACGGTATAGAGCTCTCACTCATTTGTTCAGCTTTCCAAGGAATGCATATGCGGAAGTCATCATCGATCCACGCACATTTCCGCCCCTGCAACTTAGGGACATCTGCCTGCTCAGGGAAAGAGATGCTCACCTCACCGAGAGATCAACAGCAACCGGAGGACCCCACGCCACACGGACCGGGAGCTCCTCACGTTCTCCGGGGGAACCACTGTGTGAGGCTCTTCCCTAGAGACCCCTGGCACTCTTGTCCATGGCAACGCCAGCTGCGGAGGTACAGAGGGAACATGGGGCGGCTTCAGAATGGCAGACAGGAACGCAGGGCAAAAGGGCCATGCGATTCGCGCCCTGCCCCACACCTTGCACCTAAGCTTCCCCTTTCTTCCCCATTTTTGTGGACGCGTGCACGGGGGTGCCTGGGCCTGCAGCTCTCAGTCACACAGGCATTGGCCGTGCACCACCTTGCTGAACAGCGCTGCCAGGGCGCAACCCTCTCGACACCCAGCGTTCCACGCCCCCCACTCAAAAGCCCTGCTCCTGGCCAGCGCAGAAGGCAAACACCACTGGGATTCTTCCACGGGGACAGTTTCAGGGGAAGCCTCTCCCTTCCTACACAAAGGGCAGTTTCCCTCGGGCCTTGAAGCCTTTTCAACTGCGGTGCCCTGTAGAATTCGGCCCTCGGGAGAGGCGCTGATTCACACGTCTACCTCACCCTCGGTGCCTTCCTCGTTCGGGAAACTCAAGAAACCCCAAGAAGGCCCGACACGCCGAATCCTCCTGGGGTTCTACGGCGTGCAGGCCAAGGACATCGTCCCTCTTCAGGACGCTGCCTCTCAACGTGGCCTCTGAACCCAAAAGGATCCATCGCCGGCCTCCGGCTTCTACCTCCTCCCGACGCCTCGACAACTGTTCCCAAAGAACAACAACAGGAGCGACCGGGGAAAGACCTAACGACAGGCAACAATGAGGGTTTTCCAAGCACAGAGCGTGCCGCTGTACCCGACTGCACGGATCTCACAGGGACGTGAGAAATGACACCCTCTCCAACGCCCCGGGTGTGCTGAGGTGTCTCTGTGGGACGTGTAGACAGCATTCGTCCGGGAGGCCCCAGAGAAAAATCCCCTCTAGCAACGGACAGGAACAGGGAGCAAGAAACATTTGCCTGCAGTACAGCCAGCCTTGGCTGAGAGGCACTCTGGGCCAACGTTAGCCCCAAGTGCCACATGGAGACAGAAACAACAGTCGGGGTCCGGAAGGGACACCCTCAACAAACCAAGGCCACCTGCGCACCTGCCCTCGCACGTGACAGCGGGGACGAGGTCGCATTCCAGCGCCCGCGGCCCGGGGCCGGCCCGCCATTCGCCACCATGCGGGCGCCACGACACGCCCGAACCAGACTCACAAATGTCACACAATACCCCGAAGGGGTGGCACATTTCACCCGTGGCACTCTGCCCTTCTCATCCCGCGCGCGCCATCGCTGGCCCCGGGACGTGATGACCCTGTGGACGTGTGAGCGCTACACGGGCACCCTCCGGGGACTCCTCACGAACACAGAAACCAGTGGCCCCAACCTCCCAACGCCGCCCGCCAACGATTCTGCCCCATCACCAAGCGCACTCCAACGTCCCCGGCTGAGGACAAATCCGAGCCAAAGGACGGCCGAGGCGCGGCCTGGTGCTCTCTTCCCGAGCAGCAGGACCTGTCCCCACCGGGGGACGAGCGGCCTAATCGGCATGACCTCAGGGACCACCCTCTACACGCAGAGGAAAGCTCCTGGCTCCCTCTCACCGTGCCACGAGCGCACCCTCCTACCAAGGCTGTCTGGCGGTGTGCAAACGCACCCCGGCAGGCCACAGCCACCCACCAAGCTGTCCCCTCGACTTGGGACTGACAACCGCCCCGTGGACCCCCCTCCCGCAACGACGCACACGTTCTAAGCCCGGAAGGACCCCACGGTGCCACCCACGTGGACAAGCGGAAGTCAGCCCTCCCTCTATTCCCTCTTGGAGCTACGTGCTGGACCTCAGTTCGACGAGGACGACGACGGTATAGAGTTTTCACTCATTTTGTTCAGCTTTCCAAGGAATGTTTATCTGGCAGTCATCTTCGATCCACGCACGGTCGGCGGCCCTGCCAATGAGGGAAGTCAGGGCTCTGGGGAAGGAGATGCTTACTTGGACGTCCGCTGGTCCTGTCTCCCACGGCACACGTGTCCACGGGCTCCGTGGTATTTCGGGGACCTCAAAACGGCAACCTCGTCCCCACCCGGCCATGGCCTTCCTTCCGGGACAACGCCACCTGCCGGGTGCAGAGGAAACACAGGGGTTCTTGGGAAGGTGGGCAGGTAACCACGTCAATCGCGTAGTAACGTCATTTGCGCGCCACCCGCCGTTCCCGGGTCTCTGGCACGTGCCTGGTTTTCCTTGGCTTCGCCAGCTTTCCTGGAAACCTAAGCGCACGCGGGACGGGCACACGCGCACGAGGCACGTATCGTCAAAGCAAATCGTCAACGCGAAACAGCCCTAGCTGATGCTCTGAGGAATGCTCTCAACACCCCTGCTTCAGTGCCCGCAACGCCGCTCCAGAAAGCCCTGGATGACCGCGCAGCAGACGCGGCAGCCTTTGTCCTCCACCGGCTTTGGGAATAAGACACAGACTCCCTGCCGAACGGCCGTACCTTGGACCGGGAGCCCCCCAGTTGGTGGCCCTGTACCGCTTCCCCTCGGTGCCCTCCCAACGCTGTGGGCACGCTGACCCGTGGGCTATCGCAAACGGACCGCCGTTTCGAGCAGAATCAGCTGCACCGCCACAACACCCACAGGCTGCCATCGAGTGCAGAACCTCCCTGACACCGGACAAGAAGCAACACCTGCCCGACTCCCACGCCCACACACGACTCGCAACGCATCCTCTTCCTCGCCCCTTACGCAGGGCCCTACTCTCGGGCGAGGGGAACGGCCAACGTCTCAGCACCGTCCCGAGGCGGACGGTTTCTGGGTCAAACCCTTCCTGCAGAAAGCAGATATTCACTCCCCTTCACCTCTAAGCCTTCTCACCACTGGCTTCCCTCCAACGCTCTGCTCCGGGAGGGGATGAGGATCACGAATCTACCCCCACCCCGTCGGCGTCCTCACGGGATGCGTCCCTCACCTCACCTCGACGGCCCCGAAAGCAGCCCAAAACGCTGAGGGCTACCACCACCTAACGCCGGGAGGCCCACAACACCACAGATCCCTGACGACGACCTCGCCCTCCAACCGTGCCTGACGGACCAAACCGTATCCAGCGCCTGCCCTGTGTGGGTGTTACGCCCCGCCACGAGTGCGCCAAGAACGACAACAGGAGCATCGTGGAGACCACCCCAACCCCGAGGGGACGCCGGGCTAGGGTACTTAAACGGAGACAACTTCCCAGGCCGGGCTTCCCCACAGGCGTCACATAGCAGGGTTTGCGCCACGGCATCCTCCTACCAGCCCCAGCTGCAGCCCGGGCTCTGCGTGCCGGACAGCCAGGCGACTGACATCAGGCTCTCCTGACAACAGCTTCCCCTCAACCGCAAAACGGGATGAGGCTCCACGGGCATCGGCCCGCAAAACGCACAACCCTAACGCGAGGGCACGTGTGTGCCGGTGTCGTGCTCAAATGCTCCCCGGGGACAACCATCCCACCCCAGTGCTGGAACAGACCCCGCCAGGAAAGAACAGCCATCTGCCAACACACCCGGGGCACGTGGACTCAGCAACCCTGGGCCCTCCCAACAACCGTAGGCCACCTTGGCACGTCCCACCAGCAACAAATCACCCCGGAGGAGAGTCCCAACTGTCACTCGCAAGTCCCCACGGGGGGGGGGGTGGCAAGCCCACGCACCCACTGCTCTCTCCCTTTCCATGCCGCAGGCGCCATCACCGGGCGCGGGACACTGATGTCCCCCGTGGGCGTATAAGCAAAACCTAGACACCCACCCCAAGCTCCTCACACCAAAGGAAACCAGCGTGGCCAGCCGGCTCGTGACTGCCTGCCACTGACACCGCCCCATCACCACAGGGACTCAATCACCTCGGCCAAAGAGGAAAACGAGCCAGGGACGGCCAAGGCCTGGCCTTCTCTTCTATTCACAGTCAGAAGAGCTTGTCTTCCACGCAGCGACGACGGGCCCACCCGGCCCAGCCTCAGGGACCAGCCTGGGCACCAAGAGGCAGGGTAAGTCTAACTCTTCCCGTGCTGCCTGCACACTCGTCAAGCCCTGACCGCAGGAGGCGTGCTAACCGGCCCCGGCCAACTGCAGGCACTCCCCAGAGCCATCCCCTCGCCTGGGAACCGAGAACTGCCCTGCGGCAACTCCCCTTTGCTCAACCGGGACCACCTCCCCTGCGGGATGAACCCAGGGATTTTAGCCACGTGAACCAACGGAAGCCGCCCCTCCCTCCATCCCATGTGGCTGCAACGTGCTGGACCTCAGTTCGTTGAGGATGACGGTATAGAGCTCTCACTCATTTTGTTCAGCTTTCCAAGGAATGCATATGCGGAAGTCATCATCGATCCACGCACATTTTCCGCCCCTGCAACTTAGGGACATCTGCCTGCTCAGGGAAAGAGATGCTCACCTCACCGAGAGATCCAACAGCAACCGGAGGACCCCACGCCACACGGACCCGGGAGCTCCTCACGTTCTCCGGGGGAACCACTGTGTGAGGCTCTTCCCTAGAGACCCCTGGCACTCTTGTCCATGGCAACGCCAGCTGCGGAGGTACAGAGGGAACATGGGGCGGCTTCAGAATGGCAGACAGGAACGCAGGGCAAAAGGGCCAGCGATTCGCGCCCCTGCCCCACACCTTGCACCTAAGCTTCCCCTTTCTTCCCCATTTTTGTGGACGCGTGCACGGGGGTGCCTGGGCCTGCAGCTCTCAGTCACACAGGCATTGGCCGTGCACCACCTTGCTGAACAGCGCTGCCAGGGCGCAACCCTCTCGACACCAGCGTTCCACGCCCCCCACTCAAAAGCCCTGCTCCTGGCCAGCGCAGAAGGCAAACACCACTGGGATTCTTCCACGGGGACAGTTTCAGGGGAAGCCTCTCCCTTCCTACACAAAGGGCAGTTTCCCTCGGGCCTTGAAGCCTTTTCAACTGCGGTGCCCTGTAGAATTCGGCCCTCGGGAGAGGCGCTGATTCACACGTCTACCTCACCCTCGGTGCCTTCCTCGTTCGGGAAACTCAAGAAACCCCAAGAAGGCCCGACACGCCGAATCCTCCTGGGGTTCTACGGCGTGCAGGCCAAGGACATCGTCCCTCTTCAGGACGCTGCCTCTCAACGTGGCCTCTGAACCCAAAAGGATCCATCGCCGGCCTCCGGCTTCTACCTCCTCCCGACGCCTCGACAACTGTTTCCCAAAGAACAACAACAGGAGCGACCGGGGAAAGACCTAACGACAGGCAACAATGAGGGTTTTCCAAGCACAGAGCGTGCCGCTGTACCCGACTGCACGGATCTCACAGGGACGTGAGAAATGACACCCTCTCCAACGCCCCGGGTGTGCTGAGGTGTCTCTGTGGGACGTGTAGACAGCATTCGTCCGGGAGGCCCCAGAGAAAAATCCCCTCTAGCAACGGACAGGAACAGGGAGCAAGAAACATTTGCCTGCAGTACAGCCAGCCTTGGCTGAGAGGCACTCTGGGCCAACGTTAGCCCCAAGTGCCACATGGAGACAGAAACAACAGTCGGGGTCCGGAAGGGACACCCTCAACAAACCAAGGCCACCTGCGCACCTGCCCTCGCACGTGACAGCGGGGACGAGGTCGCATTCCAGCGCCCGCGGCCCGGGGCCGGCCCGCCATTCGCCACCATGCGGGCGCCACGACACGCCCGAACCAGACTCACAAATGTCACACAATACCCCTGAAGGGGTGGCACATTTCACCCGTGGCACTCTGCCCTTCTCATCCCGCGCGCGCCATCGCTGGCCCCGGGACGTTGATGACCCCTGTGGACGTGTGAGCGCTACACGGGCACCCTCCGGGGACTCCTCACGAACACAGAAACCAGTGGCCCCAACCTCCCAACGCCGCCCGCCAACGATTCTGCCCCATCACCAAGCGCACTCCAACGTCCCCGGCTGAGGACAAATCCGAGCCAAAGGACGGCCGAGGCGCGGCCTGGTGCTCTCTTCCCGAGCAGCAGGACCTGTCCCCCACCGGGGGACGAGCGGCCTAATCGGCATGACCTCAGGGACCACCCTCTACACGCAGAGGAAAGCTCCTGGCTCCCTCTCACCGTGCCACGAGCGCACCCTCCTACCAAGGCTGTCTGGCGGTGTGCAAACGCACCCCGGCAGGCCACAGCCACCCCACCAAGCTGTCCCCTCGACTTGGGACTGACAACCGCCCCGTGGACCCCCCTCCCGCAACGACGCACACGTTCTAAGCCCGGAAGGACCCCACGGTGCCACCCACGTGGACAAGCGGAAGTCAGCCCTCCCTCTATTCCCTCTTGGAGCTACGTGCTGGACCTCAGTTCGACGAGGACGACGACGGTATAGAGTTTTCACTCATTTTGTTCAGCTTTCCAAGGAATGTTTATCTGGCAGTCATCTTCGATCCACGCACGGTCGGCGGCCCTGCCAATGAGGGAAGTCAGGGCTCTGGGGAAGGAGATGCTTACTTGGACGTCCGCTGGTCCTGTCTCCCACGGCACACGTGTCCACGGGCTCCGTGGTATTTCGGGGACCTCAAAACGGCAACCTCGTCCCCACCCGGCCATGGCCTTCCTTCCGGGACAACGCCACCTGCCGGGTGCAGAGGAAACACAGGGGTTCTTGGGAAGGTGGGCAGGTAACCACGTCAATCGCGTAGTAACGTCATTTGCGCGCCACCCGCCGTTCCCGGGTCTCTGGCACGTGCCTGGTTTTCCTTGGCTTCGCCAGCTTTCCTGGAAACCTAAGCGCACGCGGGACGGGCACACGCGCACGAGGCACGTATCGTCAAAGCAAATCGTCAACGCGAAACAGCCCTAGCTGATGCTCTGAGGAATGCTCTCAACACCCCTGCTTCAGTGCCCGCAACGCCGCTCCAGAAAGCCCTGGATGACCGCGCAGCAGACGCGGCAGCCTTTGTCCTCCACCGGCTTTGGGAATAAGACACAGACTCCCTGCCGAACGGCCGTACCTTGGACCGGGAGCCCCCCAGTTGGTGGCCCTGTACCGCTTCCCCTCGGTGCCCTCCCAACGCTGTGGGCACGCTGACCCGTGGGCTATCGCAAACGGACCGCCGTTTCGAGCAGAATCAGCTGCACCGCCACAACACCCACAGGCTGCCATCGAGTGCAGAACCTCCCTGACACCGGACAAGAAGCAACACCTGCCCGACTCCCACGCCCACACACGACTCGCAACGCATCCTCTTCCTCGCCCCTTACGCAGGGGCCCTACTCTCGGGCGAGGGGAACGGCCAACGTCTCAGCACCGTCCCGAGGCGGACGGTTTCTGGGTCAAACCCTTCCTGCAGAAAGCAGATATTCACTCCCCTTCACCTCTAAGCCTTCTCACCACTGGCTTCCCTCCAACGCTCTGCTCCGGGAGGGGATGAGGATCACGAATCTACCCCCACCCCGTCGGCGTCCTCACGGGATGCGTCCCTCACCTCACCTCGACGGCCCCGAAAGCAGCCCAAAACGCTGAGGGCTACCACCACCTAACGCCGGGAGGCCCACAACACCACAGATCCCTGACGACGACCTCGCCCTCCAACCGTGCCTGACGGACCAAACCGTATCCAGCGCCTGCCCTGTGTGGGTGTTACGCCCCGCCACGAGTGCGCCAAGAACGACAACAGGAGCATCGTGGAGACCACCCCAACCCGAGGGGACGCCGGGCTAGGGTACTTAAACGGAGACAACTTCCCAGGCCGGGCTTCCCCACAGGCGTCACATAGCAGGGTTTGCGCCACGGCATCCTCCTACCAGCCCCAGCTGCAGCCCGGGCTCTGCGTGCCGGACAGCCAGGCGACTGACATCAGGCTCTCCTGACAACAGCTTCCCCTCAACCGCAAAACGGGATGAGGCTCCACGGGCATCGGCCCGCAAAACGCACAACCCTAACGCGAGGGCACGTGTGTGCCGGTGTCGTGCTCAAATGCTCCCCGGGGACAACCATCCCACCCCAGTGCTGGAACAGACCCCGCCAGGAAAGAACAGCCATCTGCCAACACACCCGGGGCACGTGGACTCAGCAACCCTGGGCCCTCCCAACAACCGTAGGCCACCTTGGCACGTCCCACCAGCAACAAATCACCCCGGAGGAGAGTCCCAACTGTCACTCGCAAGTCCCCACGGGGGGGGGGGTGGCAAGCCCACGCACCCACTGCTCTCTCCCTTTCCATGCCGCAGGCGCCATCACCGGGCGCGGGACACTGATGTCCCCCGTGGGCGTATAAGCAAAACCTAGACACCCACCCCAAGCTCCTCACACCAAAGGAAACCAGCGTGGCCAGCCGGCTCGTGACTGCCTGCCACTGACACCGCCCCATCACCACAGGGACTCAATCACCTCGGCCAAAGAGGAAAACGAGCCAGGGACGGCCAAGGCCTGGCCTTCTCTTCTATTCACAGTCAGAAGAGCTTGTCTTCCACGCAGCGACGACGGGCCCACCCGGCCCAGCCTCAGGGACCAGCCTGGGCACCAAGAGGCAGGGTAAGTCTAACTCTTCCCGTGCTGCCTGCACACTCGTCAAGCCCTGACCGCAGGAGGCGTGCTAACCGGCCCCGGCCAACTGCAGGCACTCCCCAGAGCCATCCCCTCGCCTGGGAACCGAGAACTGCCCTGCGGCAACTCCCCTTTGCTCAACCGGGACCACCTCCCCTGCGGGATGAACCCAGGGATTTTAGCCACGTGAACCAACGGAAGCCGCCCCTCCCTCCATCCCATGTGGCTGCAACGTGCTGGACCTCAGTTCGTTGAGGATGACGGTATAGAGCTCTCACTCATTTTGTTCAGCTTTCCAAGGAATGCATATGCGGAAGTCATCATCGATCCACGCACATTTTCCGCCCCTGCAACTTAGGGACATCTGCCTGCTCAGGGAAAGAGATGCTCACCTCACCGAGAGATCCAACAGCAACCGGAGGACCCCACGCCACACGGACCCGGGAGCTCCTCACGTTCTCCGGGGGAACCACTGTGTGAGGCTCTTCCCTAGAGACCCCTGGCACTCTTGTCCATGGCAACGCCAGCTGCGGAGGTACAGAGGGAACATGGGGCGGCTTCAGAATGGCAGACAGGAACGCAGGGCAAAAGGGCCATGCGATTCGCGCCCCTGCCCCACACCTTGCACCTAAGCTTCCCCTTTCTTCCCCATTTTTGTGGACGCGTGCACGGGGGTGCCTGGGCCTGCAGCTCTCAGTCACACAGGCATTGGCCGTGCACCACCTTGCTGAACAGCGCTGCCAGGGCGCAACCCTCTCGACACCCAGCGTTCCACGCCCCCCACTCAAAAGCCCTGCTCCTGGCCAGCGCAGAAGGCAAACACCACTGGGATTCTTCCACGGGGACAGTTTCAGGGGAAGCCTCTCCCTTCCTACACAAAGGGCAGTTTCCCTCGGGCCTTGAAGCCTTTTCAACTGCGGTGCCCTGTAGAATTCGGCCCTCGGGAGAGGCGCTGATTCACACGTCTACCTCACCCTCGGTGCCTTCCTCGTTCGGGAAACTCAAGAAACCCCAAGAAGGCCCGACACGCCGAATCCTCCTGGGGTTCTACGGCGTGCAGGCCAAGGACATCGTCCCTCTTCAGGACGCTGCCTCTCAACGTGGCCTCTGAACCCAAAAGGATCCATCGCCGGCCTCCGGCTTCTACCTCCTCCCGACGCCTCGACAACTGTTTCCCAAAGAACAACAACAGGAGCGACCGGGGAAAGACCTAACGACAGGCAACAATGAGGGTTTTCCAAGCACAGAGCGTGCCGCTGTACCCGACTGCACGGATCTCACAGGGACGTGAGAAATGACACCCTCTCCAACGCCCCGGGTGTGCTGAGGTGTCTCTGTGGGACGTGTAGACAGCATTCGTCCGGGAGGCCCCAGAGAAAAATCCCCTCTAGCAACGGACAGGAACAGGGAGCAAGAAACATTTGCCTGCAGTACAGCCAGCCTTGGCTGAGAGGCACTCTGGGCCAACGTTAGCCCCAAGTGCCACATGGAGACAGAAACAACAGTCGGGGTCCGGAAGGGACACCCTCAACAAACCAAGGCCACCTGCGCACCTGCCCTCGCACGTGACAGCGGGGACGAGGTCGCATTCCAGCGCCCGCGGCCCGGGGCCGGCCCGCCATTCGCCACCATGCGGGCGCCACGACACGCCCGAACCAGACTCACAAATGTCACACAATACCCCTGAAGGGGTGGCACATTTCACCCGTGGCACTCTGCCCTTCTCATCCCGCGCGCGCCATCGCTGGCCCCGGGACGTTGATGACCCCTGTGGACGTGTGAGCGCTACACGGGCACCCTCCGGGGACTCCTCACGAACACAGAAACCAGTGGCCCCAACCTCCCAACGCCGCCCGCCAACGATTCTGCCCCATCACCAAGCGCACTCCAACGTCCCCGGCTGAGGACAAATCCGAGCCAAAGGACGGCAGAGGCGCGGCCTGGTGCTCGCTTCCCGAGCAGCAGGACCTGTCCCCCACCGGGGGACGAGCGGCCAAATCGGCATGACCTCATGGACCACCCTCTACACGCAGAGGAAAGCTCCTGGCTACCTCTCACCGTGCCACGAGCGCACCGTCCTACCAAGGCTGTCTGGCGGTGTGCAAACGCACTCAGGCAGTCCACAGCCATTTCACCAAGCGGTCTCCTACACGTGGGACTGACATCTGTCCCGTGGACCCCCCTCCCACATTGGCGAACATCCTCTAAGCCCGAAATCCCAACACAGTGCCACTAACGTGGACAAGTGGAAGTCACCCCTCACTGTATTTCCTTTTGGAGCTAAGTGCTAGAACTCACTTCGAAGAGGATGACGACGGTACTGAGTTTCCCTCATTCTGTTCAGATTTTCCAAGGAATGTTTTTGTGGGGACTCATCATCGATCCAAGCACGTTCCGAGACGCTGGAAGGTCGATCCCGAGGGACGGCCTTGGGCGAGCCGGGGACCTCCAAGTCCCTCAGCACCCTGGAGAGCCCAGAGCAGGGCCACTGGCCCAGAGGAACCAGGACCGTCCCCTCCGGGAGTGGAATCCGGCATGCCATCACTGGCCTGCCGAGAGGCAGCCCCTGGGGAGGAGCTCCAAACGCCTGAAACAGCGTCAGCACGAGGGCAAAGAAATGCTCGCTTACCCTCTGAGCGATCCACCAGCACGGGGCCCACCCCAGGCCACACCGATTCCAGCACTCCGAGCGCCTCTGGTCCTCCGAAGAAACGCACCTCCTCCTTCGAGCAGACGGCAGGCCCGCACAGCAACTCCCCTGAGAAGTGTACGTAAATCACACGGACCCGCTTGAGTAATGGACACCGCTACACAGGTCGCCACTTCCCCGCCCTTCTTTCCAGCGGGGGTAACCTTCCTGATTTCGTTTCGCTCCCTGTTCTGGGGGCTGTCTTTTGGGCGTTCTGTAGTCCCCCTGATAAAAGTCACGGTCCCGAGATAACCCTGAGGCCACCCACGGGGCGTGTTCCGTATCCTAGTCGGCGCCCTCATGGACACGGATCCTGTATCTGTGTGTTCCTGTGTGTTCCTCTCTGTGTGCCCACGTGAGACTCACACACCAGGGAGCTCTGGTGATCCTCACCTCCTCAAAGAGCAGCCACCCTCCCTGTCTCCCAGGCCGACCCGCGGACATCCTACTGCTCAAAACCCAAGGCCCCCACCAAAGGCATTTCAACGCTGACGTCTGGGGACGCGGGACGAGGGACCAGGGGCGCTGCCTCACAGCCACTATTTCTCACCAAAGCCCACACCCACTGTGGGAACACTGTACTCCCCCCTCCCGGGGGATTGACGACAGGGAGGGCACGCTGTCTCGGGACGCCTCCCGGGGGAACCGCCCCTGGCACAGAACCAGCACCGCCAGCACCGGGCACCGCCAGCACCGGACACCGCCAACGTCACAGCGGGGAACTCACTCGGAAACACTGCCCAAGGGCAGGAGCGCTCCGGCTCCGTGCGCGGCCATACGCGCCCACACGGCCGCGCATCCCCCCTTTGTGGGAGTCACCCTAACTTACCAGCCAAACCGGGACACCCGAGGGCAAAGGGTGGTTCTCAAACTGGACGTACCCTGCAAACCTCGTCCACGAGGGGGGTCACTGCCGTCCAGGGGTCCTCGCTTCCCTCATCCCCCACGGGGCTCCAGCGCTGGGAGCCCTCGGGCAACTGCCCATCACGCACCATACTGCCAAAACCGCCTCTCAAGTCGCAACTCCAGACCCCGCCAGAGACGCGGCACTCGATTCGGACACACGGCTTCTCGGCGGCATACGAGGCGCCCACGCACAAATCCTACCCAACTTTCCTCACTCAACCGCATGCCTCAGCCCGTTGCAAACCATCACGGCCACGCGATTCACCGCGAAGTGCCCAAGAGAGAGGGGAAACGCTTCGTCCCCGCACGGGCGACCAGGAATTGCAAACTCAACCTCCTCCGCCACCGGAGACAACACGGTATCCCACGTCAAGGGTCCTCCGCCGCACCCCGCATGGGATGCACGCGCCGTGTGCCTCCGGAACGCAGAACGCCCGCTTGCCTAACCCCCAAACCACCCTGAGGCCCGCGGGAGCCGCCAGGGCGTGGTCTCGTGGAACATCCCCTTCCCGTCCCTTCAACACCAAGCTTCCTGCAAAGGGGCATGGGACATCCAAGGGAATGTTAGCTCAGACGAGCACGGCAGGGAAGGTCCCCTTGAAGGGGGGCGGCCCCCAAGGGACTGCTAACGTGCTGTGAACGCAACAGCGGAGCCCGGTCGTTGGCAGCGAACACCCTCAGTGAGCGAGGGTCCTCTTGGCGTTGGGGGCTGCACAACGGAAGCAGTCACCGGGACCCTCCCTTCAGGACCGCGTCTGAAACGCCATCACCGCCAAGAAAGGTCCACGCCCGACCACGGCCCGCGGCGTCAAAACACAAGACCGTCCGGGACATGGATGTCCTCGTGAGCACACTACCCCCCCCTCTCGCGCGGGTACCTTCCTGCCAAGGCCAAACAGCCACGGGCACATGTGGAATCCAGCCCCGCGAACGTCAGGGAGGGGCAGGGGAGGCCCCCCCCCCCCCTCGCTCAGCTGGGCCCAGGTCCGCGGGGAGCAGCCTCCAGGGTGCCCATTTCTGTCCCTTCTCCTCCGTCACCACTGGCACTGCCCCCTGCCTACCAAACAGGGGAAAGCAACACCAGGGTCTGCCTGACACCTGGGCCGGGCTCTCATCGCGAAAAGCCAGGCCATCCCCTGCTTGGACACACAGGCCGCGTGGGCCCAAGTCTGCACGAGGACAAGTGCAACACGCGCCCTGACTGTGAGTCCCCAAGCAAGGCCAGGCCACCGCGCCACCGAAGACCCTTACGCCTGCCGCGGGGCCCGCAAGTCATCGCTTCCGTGGGCCCGCACGGACGGCTCCCTTCCCGTACACGTTGCAAGTAGGGGGTGCTCCTGTGCCCGTGAGGCCAGGAGAACCGCGGGTGCGGCCCCCTGGGCGGCGGCAGAACCCCTGGAGCAGGGAAACCCCGTCCCTCCTCCTGGGGCCCGGGCTTAGGCAAGTGGGGCTCATTCCAGAGAGAGAGGTTTGAGTTTATCATTTTTTTCTTTTTCCCAAGGAATGTTTTGGGGGGATCATCACGACCCAAGATTCCAAAAAGGGAAGGCGTCCCGGGGAGGCCTTGGGCGAGGGGGGGACCCAAAAGCCCTCAGCCCTGGAGCCCCCAGAGCAGGGCCCGGCCCCGAAACAGACCCCCTCGGGAGGGAAAACCCGGCAGCCATAGGCCCTCCCGAGAGGCACCCCCGGGGGGGAGCCCAAAAACGCCTAAACAGGTCGAGAGGGGCAAAGAAAGTGCTTCCCCTCCTGAGCGATCCACCAGACGGGGCCCCCCCAGGCCAAACGTTCCAGCACCCCCCGAGCGTCGGTCCCCAAGAAACGCACCCCCTCCTTCCGAGCAGACGGCAGGCCTCCCACAGAAAATCCCCTGAGAAGTGAGAAATCCCCACGACCGTTGGGGAAAGAATGGACACCGTACACAGGTCGCCATTCCCCCCCCTTTTTTTCCGGGGGGTTTAACCTCATCGCGAAACCAGGCATCCCCTGCTTGGACACACAGGCCGCGTGGGCCCACGTCTGCACGAGGACAAGTGCAACACGCGCCCTGACTGTGAGCTCCCCAAGCAAGGCCAGGCCACCTGCGCCACCGAAGACCCTTACGCCTGCCGCGGGGCCCGCCAAGTCATCGCTTCCGTGGGCCCCGCACGGACGGCTCTCCTTCCCGTACACGTTGCAAGTAGGGGGTGCTCCTCGTGCCCGTGAGGCCAGGAGAACCGCGGGTGCCGGTGCCCTGGGCGGCGGCAGTAACCTGGAGCAGTGGAAGCCGTCCCTCACTCCTAGGGGCCCTGGCTTAGGCAACGTGCTGGACCTCAGTTCCGACGAGAGAGACGGTATTGAGTTTCACTCATTTTGTTCAGATTTTCCAAGGAATGTTTTTGTGGGGACTCATCATCGATCCAAGCACGTTCCGAGACGCTGGAAGGTCGATCCCGAGGGACGGCCTTGGGCGAGCCGGGGACCTCCAAGTCCCTCAGCACCCTGGAGAGCCCAGAGCAGGGCCACTGGCCCAGAGGAACAGACCGTCCCCTCCGGGAGTGGAATCCGGCATGCCATCACTGGCCTGCCGAGAGGCAGCCCCTGGGAGGAGCTCCAAACGCCTGAAACAGCGTCAGCACGAGGGGCAAAGAAATGCTCGCTTACCCTCCTGAGCGATCCACCAGCACGGGGCCCACCCCAGGCCACACCGATTCCAGCACTCCCGAGCGCCTCTGGTCCTCCGAAGAAACGCACCTCCTCCTTCCGAGCAGACGGCAGGCCTCGCACAGCAACTCCCCCTGAGAAGTGTACGTAAATCACACGACCGCTTGAGTAATGGACACCGCTACACAGGTCGCCACTTCCCCGCCCTTCTTTCCAGCGGGGTAACCTTCCTGATTCTCGTTTCGCTCCCTGTTCTGGGGGCTGTCTTTTGGGCGTTTCTGTAGTCCCCCTCGATAAAGTCACGGTCCCGAGATAACCCTGAGGCCACCCACGGGGCGTGTTCCGTATCCTAGTCGGCGCCCCTCATGGACACGGATCCTGTATCTGTGTGCTCCTGTGTGTTCCTCTCTGTGTGCCCACGTGAGACTCACACACCAGGGAGCTCTGGTGATCCTCACCTCCTCAAGGAGCAGCCACCCTCCCCGTCTCCCAGGCCTGACCCCGCGGACATCCTACTGCTCGAACCCAAGGCCTCCCACCAAAGGCATTTCAACGCTGACGTCTGTGGGACGCGGACGGAGACCAGGGGTCGCTTGCCTCACAGCCACTACTTCTCACCAAAGCCCACACCCACTGTGGGAACACTGTACTCCCCCCTCCCGGGGGATCTGACGACAGGGCGGGCACGCTGTCTCGGGACGCCCTCCCGGGGGAACCGCCCCTGGCACAGAACCAGCACCGCCAGCACCGGGCACCGCCAGCACCGGACACCGCCAACGTCACAGCGGGGAACTCACTCGGAAACACTGCCTCAAGGGCAGGAGCGCTCCGGCGTGCGCGGCCATACGCTGCCCCACAACGGCCGCGCATCCCCCCTTTGTGGGAGTCACCCTAACTTACCAGCCAACCGGGACACCCGAGGGCAACGGGTGGTTCTCAAACTGGACGTACCCTGCCAAACCTCGTCCACGAGGTGGGGTCACTGCCGTCCAGTGGGTCCTCGCTTCCCTCATCCCCCACGGGGCTCCAGCGCTGGGAGCCCTCGGGCAACTGCCCATCACGCACCCATACTGGCCAAACCGCCTCTCTCACGTCTGCAACTCCAGACCCCGACAGAGACGCGGCACTCGATTCGGACACACGGCTTCTCGGCGGCATACGAGGCGCCCACGCACAAATCCTACCCAACTTTCCTCACTCAACCGCGTGCCTCAGCCCGTTGCAAACCATCACGGCCACGCGATCACCGCGAAGTGCCCAAGAGAGGGGAAACGCTTCGTCCCCGCACGGGCGACCAGGAATTGCACACTCAACCTCCTCCGCCACCCGGAGACAACACGGTATCCCACGTCAAGGGTCCTCCGCCGCACCCCGCATGGGACTGCACGCGCCGTGTGCCTCCGGAACGCAGACACGCCCGCTTGCCTAACCCCCAAACCACCCTGAGGCCCGCGGGAGCCGCCAGGGCGTGGTCTCGTGGAACATCCCCTTCCCGTCCCTTTCAAACACCCAAGCTTCCTGCAAAGGGGCATGGGACATCCAAGGGAATGTTAGCTCAGACGAGCCACGGCAGGGAAGGTCCCCTTGAAGGGGGGCGGCCCCAAGGGACCTGCTAACGTGCTGTGAACGCAACAGCGGAGCCCGGTCGTTGGCAGCGAACACCCTCAGTGAGCGAGGGTCCTCTTGGCGTTGGGGGCTGCACAACGGAAGCAGTCACCGGGACCCTCCCTTCAGGACCGCGTCTGAAACGCCTATCACCGCCAAGAAAGGTCCACGCCCGACCCACGGCCGCGGCGTCAAAACACAAGACCGTCCGGGACATGGATGTCCTCGTGAGCACACTACCCCCCCCCCTCGCGCGGGTACCTTCCTGCCAAGGCCAACAGCCACGGGCACATGTGGAATCCAGCCCCGCGAACGTCAGGGAGGGGCAGGGGAGGCCCCCCCCCCGCCCCTCTGACCGTCAGCTGGGCCCAGGTCCGCGTGGGAGCAGCCTCCAGGCGTGTCACCCATTTCTGTCCCTTCTCCTCCGTCACCACTGGCACTGCCCCCTGCCTACCAAACAGGGGAAAGCAACACCAGGGTCTGCCTGACACCTGGGCCCCGGGCTCTCATCGCGAAAAGCCAGGCCCATCCCCTGCTTGGACACACAGGCCGCGTGGGCCCACGTCTGCACGAGGACAAGTGCAACACGCGCCCTGACTGTGAGCTCCCCAAGCAAGGCCAGGCCACCTGCGCCACCGAAGACCCTTACGCCTGCCGCGGGGCCCGCCAAGTCATCGCTTCCGTGGGCCCCGCACGGACGGCTCTCCTTCCCGTACACGTTGCAAGTAGGGGGTGCTCCTCGTGCCCGTGAGGCCAGGAGAACCGCGGGTGCCGGTGCCCTGGGCGGCGGCAGTAACCTGGAGCAGTGGAAGCCGTCCCTCACTCCTAGGGGCCCTGGCTTAGGCAACGTGCTGGACCTCAGTTCCGACGAGAGAGACGGTATTGAGTTTCACTCATTTTGTTCAGATTTTCCAAGGAATGTTTTTGTGGGGACTCATCATCGATCCAAGCACGTTCCGAGACGCTGGAAGGTCGATCCCGAGGGACGGCCTTGGGCGAGCCGGGGACCTCCAAGTCCCTCAGCACCCTGGAGAGCCCAGAGCAGGGCCACTGGCCCAGAGGAACAGACCGTCCCCTCCGGGAGTGGAATCCGGCATGCCATCACTGGCCTGCCGAGAGGCAGCCCCTGGGAGGAGCTCCAAACGCCTGAAACAGCGTCAGCACGAGGGGCAAAGAAATGCTCGCTTACCCTCCTGAGCGATCCACCAGCACGGGGCCCACCCCAGGCCACACCGATTCCAGCACTCCCGAGCGCCTCTGGTCCTCCGAAGAAACGCACCTCCTCCTTCCGAGCAGACGGCAGGCCTCGCACAGCAACTCCCCCTGAGAAGTGTACGTAAATCACACGACCGCTTGAGTAATGGACACCGCTACACAGGTCGCCACTTCCCCGCCCTTCTTTCCAGCGGGGTAACCTTCCTGATTCTCGTTTCGCTCCCTGTTCTGGGGGCTGTCTTTTGGGCGTTTCTGTAGTCCCCCTCGATAAAGTCACGGTCCCGAGATAACCCTGAGGCCACCCACGGGGCGTGTTCCGTATCCTAGTCGGCGCCCCTCATGGACACGGATCCTGTATCGTGTGCTCCTGTGTGTTCCTCTCTGTGTGCCCACGTGAGACTCACACACCAGGGAGCTCTGGTGATCCTCACCTCCTCAAGGAGCAGCCACCCTCCCCGTCTCCCAGGCCTGACCCCGCGGACATCCTACTGCTCGAACCCAAGGCCTCCCACCAAAGGCATTTCAACGCTGACGTCTGTGGGACGCGGACGGAGACCAGGGGTCGCTTGCCTCACAGCCACTACTTCTCACCAAAGCCCACACCCACTGTGGGAACACTGTACTCCCCCCTCCCGGGGGATCTGACGACAGGGCGGGCACGCTGTCTCGGGACGCCCTCCCGGGGGAACCGCCCCTGGCACAGAACCAGCACCGCCAGCACCGGGCACCGCCAGCACCGGACACCGCCAACGTCACAGCGGGGAACTCACTCGGAAACACTGCCTCAAGGGCAGGAGCGCTCCGGCGTGCGCGGCCATACGCTGCCCCACAACGGCCGCGCATCCCCCCTTTGTGGGAGTCACCCTAACTTACCAGCCAACCGGGACACCCGAGGGCAACGGGTGGTTCTCAAACTGGACGTACCCTGCCAAACCTCGTCCACGAGGTGGGGTCACTGCCGTCCAGTGGGTCCTCGCTTCCCTCATCCCCCACGGGGCTCCAGCGCTGGGAGCCCTCGGGCAACTGCCCATCACGCACCCATACTGGCCAAACCGCCTCTCTCACGTCTGCAACTCCAGACCCCGACAGAGACGCGGCACTCGATTCGGACACACGGCTTCTCGGCGGCATACGAGGCGCCCACGCACAAATCCTACCCAACTTTCCTCACTCAACCGCGTGCCTCAGCCCGTTGCAAACCATCACGGCCACGCGATCACCGCGAAGTGCCCAAGAGAGGGGAAACGCTTCGTCCCCGCACGGGCGACCAGGAATTGCACACTCAACCTCCTCCGCCACCCGGAGACAACACGGTATCCCACGTCAAGGGTCCTCCGCCGCACCCCGCATGGGACTGCACGCGCCGTGTGCCTCCGGAACGCAGACACGCCCGCTTGCCTAACCCCCAAACCACCCTGAGGCCCGCGGGAGCCGCCAGGGCGTGGTCTCGTGGAACATCCCCTTCCCGTCCCTTTCAACACCCAAGCTTCCTGCAAAGGGGCATGGGACATCCAAGGGAATGTTAGCTCAGACGAGCCACGGCAGGGAAGGTCCCCTTGAAGGGGGGCGGCCCCCAAGGGACCTGCTAACGTGCTGTGAACGCAACAGCGGAGCCCGGTCGTTGGCAGCGAACACCCTCAGTGAGCGAGGGTCCTCTTGGCGTTGGGGGCTGCACAACGGAAGCAGTCACCGGGACCCTCCCTTCAGGACCGCGTCTGAAACGCCTATCACCGCCAAGAAAGGTCCACGCCCGACCCACGGCCGCGGCGTCAAAACACAAGACCGTCCGGGACATGGATGTCCTCGTGAGCACACTACCCCCCCCCTCTCGCGCGGGTACCTTCCTGCCAAGGCCAACAGCCACGGGCACATGTCCCCGGGAGGGGCAGGGGAGGCCCCCCCCCGCCCCTCTGACCGTCAGCTGGGCCCAGGTCCGCGTGGGAGCAGCCTCCAGGCGTGTCACCCATTTCTGTCCCTTCTCCTCCGTCACCACTGGCACTGCCCCCTGCCTACCAAACAGGGGAAAGCAACACCAGGGTCTGCCTGACACCTGGGCCCCGGGCTCTCATCGCGAAAAGCCAGGCCCATCCCCTGCTTGGACACACAGGCCGCGTGGGCCCACGTCTGCACGAGGACAAGTGCAACACGCGCCCTGACTGTGAGCTCCCCAAGCAAGGCCAGGCCACCTGCGCCACCGAAGACCCTTACGCCTGCCGCGGGGCCCGCCAAGTCATCGCTTCCGTGGGCCCCGCACGGACGGCTCTCCTTCCCGTACACGTTGCAAGTAGGGGGTGCTCCTCGTGCCCGTGAGGCCAGGAGAACCGCGGGTGCGGTGCCCTGGGCGGCGGCAGTAACCTGGAGCAGTGGAAGCCGTCCCTCACTCCTAGGGGCCCTGGCTTAGGCAACGTGCTGGACCTCAGTTCCGACGAGAGAGACGGTATTGAGTTTCACTCATTTTGTTCAGATTTTCCAAGGAATGTTTTTGTGGGGACTCATCATCGATCCAAGCACGTTCCGAGACGCTGGAAGGTCGATCCCGAGGGACGGCCTTGGGCGAGCGGGGACCTCCAAGTCCCTCAGCACCCTGGAGAGCCCAGAGCAGGGCCACTGGCCAGAGGAACAGACCGTCCCCTCCGGGAGTGGAATCCGGCATGCCATCACTGGCCTGCCGAGAGGCAGCCCCTGGGAGGAGCTCCAAACGCCTGAAACAGCGTCAGCACGAGGGGCAAAGAAATGCTCGCTTACCCTCCTGAGCGATCCACCAGCACGGGGCCCACCCCAGGCCACACCGATTCCAGCACTCCCGAGCGCCTCTGGTCCTCCGAAGAAACGCACCTCCTCCTTCCGAGCAGACGGCAGGCCTCGCACAGCAACTCCCCCTGAGAAGTGTACGTAAATCACACGACCGCTTGAGTAATGGACACCGCTACACAGGTCGCCACTTCCCCGCCCTTCTTTCCAGCGGGGTAACCTTCCTGATTCTCGTTTCGCTCCCTGTTCTGGGGGCTGTCTTTTGGGCGTTTCTGTAGTCCCCCTCGATAAAGTCACGGTCCCGAGATAACCCTGAGGCCACCCACGGGGCGTGTTCCGTATCCTAGTCGGCGCCCCTCATGGACACGGATCCTGTATCTGTGTGCTCCTGTGTGTTCCTCTCTGTGTGCCCACGTGAGACTCACACACCAGGGAGCTCTGGTGATCCTCACCTCCTCAAGGAGCAGCCACCCTCCCCGTCTCCCAGGCCTGACCCCGCGGACATCCTACTGCTCGAACCCAAGGCCTCCCACCAAAGGCATTTCAACGCTGACGTCTGTGGGACGCGGACGGAGACCAGGGGTCGCTTGCCTCACAGCCACTACTTCTCACCAAAGCCCACACCCACTGTGGGAACACTGTACTCCCCCCTCCCGGGGGATCTGACGACAGGGCGGGCACGCTGTCTCGGGACGCCCTCCCGGGGGAACCGCCCCTGGCACAGAACCAGCACCGCCAGCACCGGGCACCGCCAGCACCGGACACCGCCAACGTCACAGCGGGGAACTCACTCGGAAACACTGCCTCAAGGGCAGGAGCGCTCCGGCGTGCGCGGCCATACGCTGCCCCACAACGGCCGCGCATCCCCCCTTTGTGGGAGTCACCCTAACTTACCAGCCAACCGGGACACCCGAGGGCAACGGGTGGTTCTCAAACTGGACGTACCCTGCCAAACCTCGTCCACGAGGTGGGGTCACTGCCGTCCAGTGGGTCCTCGCTTCCCTCATCCCCCACGGGGCTCCAGCGCTGGGAGCCCTCGGGCAACTGCCCATCACGCACCCATACTGGCCAAACCGCCTCTCTCACGTCTGCAACTCCAGACCCCGACAGAGACGCGGCACTCGATTCGGACACACGGCTTCTCGGCGGCATACGAGGCGCCCACGCACAAATCCTACCCAACTTTCCTCACTCAACCGCGTGCCTCAGCCCGTTGCAAACCATCACGGCCACGCGATCACCGCGAAGTGCCCAAGAGAGGGGAAACGCTTCGTCCCCGCACGGGCGACCAGGAATTGCACACTCAACCTCCTCCGCCACCCGGAGACAACACGGTATCCCACGTCAAGGGTCCTCCGCCGCACCCCGCATGGGACTGCACGCGCCGTGTGCCTCCGGAACGCAGACACGCCCGCTTGCCTAACCCCCAAACCACCCTGAGGCCCGCGGGAGCCGCCAGGGCGTGGTCTCGTGGAACATCCCCTTCCCGTCCCTTTCAACACCCAAGCTTCCTGCAAAGGGGCATGGGACATCCAAGGGAATGTTAGCTCAGACGAGCCACGGCAGGGAAGGTCCCCTTGAAGGGGGGCGGCCCCCAAGGGACCTGCTAACGTGCTGTGAACGCAACAGCGGAGCCCGGTCGTTGGCAGCGAACACCCTCAGTGAGCGAGGGTCCTCTTGGCGTTGGGGGCTGCACAACGGAAGCAGTCACCGGGACCCTCCCTTCAGGACCGCGTCTGAAACGCCTATCACCGCCAAGAAAGGTCCACGCCCGACCCACGGCCGCGGCGTCAAAACACAAGACCGTCCGGGACATGGATGTCCTCGTGAGCACACTACCCCCCCCCTCTCGCGCGGGTACCTTCCTGCCAAGGCCAACAGCCACGGGCACATGTGGAATCCAGCCCCGCGAACGTCAGGGAGGGGCAGGGGAGGCCCCCCCCCCGCCCCTCTGACCGTCAGCTGGGCCCAGGTCCGCGTGGGAGCAGCCTCCAGGCGTGTCACCCATTTCTGTCCCTTCTCCTCCGTCACCACTGGCACTGCCCCCTGCCTACCAAACAGGGGAAAGCAACACCAGGGTCTGCCTGACACCTGGGCCCCGGGCTCTCATCGCGAAAAGCCAGGCCCATCCCCTGCTTGGACACACAGGCCGCGTGGGCCCACGTCTGCACGAGGACAAGTGCAACACGCGCCCTGACTGTGAGCTCCCCAAGCAAGGCCAGGCCACCTGCGCCACCGAAGACCCTTACGCCTGCCGCGGGGCCCGCCAAGTCATCGCTTCCGTGGGCCCCGCACGGACGGCTCTCCTTCCCGTACACGTTGCAAGTAGGGGGTGCTCCTCGTGCCCGTGAGGCCAGGAGAACCGCGGGTGCCGGTGCCCTGGGCGGCGGCAGTAACCTGGAGCAGTGGAAGCCGTCCCTCACTCCTAGGGGCCCTGGCTTAGGCAACGTGCTGGACCTCAGTTCCGACGAGAGAGACGGTATTGAGTTTCACTCATTTTGTTCAGATTTTCCAAGGAATGTTTTTGTGGGGACTCATCATCGATCCAAGCACGTTCCGAGACGCTGGAAGGTCGATCCCGAGGGACGGCCTTGGGCGAGCCGGGGACCTCCAAGTCCCTCAGCACCCTGGAGAGCCCAGAGCAGGGCCACTGGCCCAGAGGAACAGACCGTCCCCTCCGGGAGTGGAATCCGGCATGCCATCACTGGCCTGCCGAGAGGCAGCCCCTGGGAGGAGCTCCAAACGCCTGAAACAGCGTCAGCACGAGGGGCAAAGAAATGCTCGCTTACCCTCCTGAGCGATCCACCAGCACGGGGCCCACCCCAGGCCACACCGATTCCAGCACTCCCGAGCGCCTCTGGTCCTCCGAAGAAACGCACCTCCTCCTTCCGAGCAGACGGCAGGCCTCGCACAGCAACTCCCCCTGAGAAGTGTACGTAAATCACACGACCGCTTGAGTAATGGACACCGCTACACAGGTCGCCACTTCCCCGCCCTTCTTTCCAGCGGGGTAACCTTCCTGATTCTCGTTTCGCTCCCTGTTCTGGGGGCTGTCTTTTGGGCGTTCTGTAGTCCCCTCGATAAAGTCACGGTCCCGAGATAACCCTGAGGCCACCCACGGGGCGTGTTCCGTATCCTAGTCGGCGCCCTCATGGACACGGATCCTGTATCTGTGTGCTCTGTGTGTTCCTCTCTGTGTGCCCACGTGAGACTCACACACCGGGAGCTCTGGTGATCCTCACCTCCTCAAGGAGCAGCCACCCTCCCCGTCTCCCAGGCCTGACCCCGCGGACATCCTACTGCTCGAACCCAAGGCCTCCCACCAAAGGCATTTCAACGCTGACGTCTGTGGGACGCGGACGGAGACCAGGGGTCGCTTGCCTCACAGCCACTACTTCTCACCAAAGCCCACACCCACTGTGGGAACACTGTACTCCCCCCTCCCGGGGGATCTGACGACAGGGCGGGCACGCTGTCTCGGGACGCCCTCCCGGGGGAACCGCCCCTGGCACAGAACCAGCACCGCCAGCACCGGGCACCGCCAGCACCGGACACCGCCAACGTCACAGCGGGGAACTCACTCGGAAACACTGCCTCAAGGGCAGGAGCGCTCCGGCGTGCGCGGCCATACGCTGCCCCACAACGGCCGCGCATCCCCCCTTTGTGGGAGTCACCCTAACTTACCAGCCAACCGGGACACCCGAGGGCAACGGGTGGTTCTCAAACTGGACGTACCCTGCCAAACCTCGTCCACGAGGTGGGGTCACTGCCGTTCCAGTGGGTCCTCGCTTCCCTCATCCCCCACGGGGCTCCAGCGCTGGGAGCCCTCGGGCAACTGCCCATCACGCACCCATACTGGCCAAACCGCCTCTCTCACGTCTGCAACTCCAGACCCCGACAGAGACGCGGCACTCGATTCGGACACACGGCTTCTCGGCGGCATACGAGGCGCCCACGCACAAATCCTACCCAACTTTCCTCACTCAACCGCGTGCCTCAGCCCGTTGCAAACCATCACGGCCACGCGATCACCGCGAAGTGCCCAAGAGAGGGGAAACGCTTCGTCCCTGCACGGGCGACCAGGAACACATCACAAAATTTTGGTACATATACACAGTGGAATGTTATTCAGCAATAAAAAAGAAGGAAATTTTACCATTTGCAACATGAATGAACCTTGAGTGCATTATAGGAATTGAAATACGTCAGACAGAAAAAGACAAATACTGTATGATCTTACATTCATAAAATTTTAAAAAGTCAAACTCATTACCAATATTGTCTAATAGTGCTTGCCAGGGACTCAGCCTGGGAGAAATGGGGAGATATTCATTAAAGGGGACAACCTTTCAGTTCCAAGATCAACAAGTTGTGAGGATTTAATGTACAATAGTTGGTGATAGATGTTAATGAACTGATTGTGATAATCACTTCACAGTGTATACATACGTCAAATCATCAGACTGTACACCTTGAATGTATATAATTTTGTCAGTTAAATATTTTGAAATAAAGTTAAATTTAGAAATTCTGTATCATTCCTATACCCGAAGAACAAACAATAAGAAAGGGAAATTAAGAAAACCATCCCATTTACATTACCAACACCAACAACAACAAAAAATCATTAGAAATTGATTTATTGAAAGAGGTGAAAGACCTGAAAATTATAAAACATTACAGGAGAAAACATAAAAAGACACAAATAAATGGAAAGAAACCCCATATTCTAGGATTCAAAGAATTAATATTGTCAAAATATCCACACAACCCAAACAATATACAGAGTTAATAATATAATCCCTATCAAAATCACAATGGCATTTTTTGCAAAAATAGGAAAAAAATCCTAAAATTCATATAGAACCACAATAGACCAAAAATACCCAAAGTAATCTTGAGCATGAAAAACAAAGCTGGAGGCACTCACTGATTTTAATGTATATGACCAATCTACAGGAATCAAAACAGTATAATACTGGCATAAAAACAGATATATAATCTAATGGAAAATAATAGAGAATATGGAAATAAATAAACCCACACACCACCATTAACTGACCTTTGACAAGGAGGTCAAGAACAACATCTCTTCAAGTAGTAGTGTTGGGAAAACTGTAAATCTAAATATTTAAAAAAATAAATTAGATCCCTATCTCACACCGTCCACAAAAATCAACTCAAAATGGATTAAACACGTAAACATAAAACTTGACAGCGTAATCATCTTAGAAGTAAAGACACGGAAAACCTTTTTAGCATTGTTCTTGGCAATTATTTTTTTGATATGACACTAAAACACAAACAACAAAAGTAAAAGTAGATGAACAGGACTGCATCAAACATAAAAGTTTCACACATCATGGGAAAACAATTAACAAAGTGAAATAGCAGCCTATGAAATGGAAGAAAATATTTGCAGACCATTCATTTGATAGGGAATTAATATCCAGAATAAAAAACTTTTACAACTCCATAATAACCAAAAAATCCTGACAAAAAAATGGGCAACAGAATTGAACATGTATTTCTCCAAAGGAGATACACAAATGCCCACAAGGTATATTAGAAGATACGAGGCTGCAGTGAGCCATGATCCAACCACTGCACTCCAGCCTGGACAACAGATTGAGGTGTCACCTCTTTAAAAAAAAAAAAAAAAGACACTTGATGTCACTAAACACTAGACAAATGCAAATCAAAATCATAGTGCGATATCGCCTCATATCTATTAGAATTGCCAGTAAAAAAAAAAAACAAAACAAATGGAAAATAACAAGTGTTGGTGAGAATGTGGAGAAACAGGAACCCTTATATAACATTGGTATGAATATAAAAAGGTGCAGCTGTTATGGAAAACCGTACAGAGTTTCCTCAGAAATTAAAAATAGAATTACCATAGGATTCAGCAATCTAACTTCTGGGTATACATGAAAAGAATTAAAAGCAGGATCTCAAAGAGATATTTGCAAATCCACATTCATTGCAGCATTGTTCACAATAACCAAGAGGTGAAAGCAACACAACATCTACCAGCAGATAAAGACAATGTGGCATACACACAAACCAGAATATTATGTACTTAAAAAAGAAGGAAGCCAGAGCAACATAGTGAGACCACCATCTCTACAAAAACATAGAAAATATTAGCAAGTCACGGTGGCACGTGTCTATACTCCTAGCTACTCAGGAGGCTGAGGCAGGGGGATCACTTGATCCCAGGAGTTTGAAGTTGAAGTAAGCTATGAGGACACCACTGCACTCCAGCCCAGGCAATAGAGTGAGACCCTTTCTCAAAAGAAAAGCAAAAAAAAAAAAATTAAATTAAAAAAAAGAAGGAAATTCTATTCACATGCTACAACAGGAATAAACATTAAGGACATTATGCTGACATTACGCTAGTCACAAAAAGGCAAATACTGTATGAATCCTCTTATATGAGGTATCTACACTAGTCAAACTTATAGAAACAGAAAGTTAAATGGCAGGGGCTGGTAGTATGGAGCAATAGAGAGGTTTTGTTTAACGGATAATACAGCTCCGGTTTACCAAGACAAGATGAAAAATTTATTTAAATCCAAATCAAAACCACTATGAGATATCACTTAACTCCAGTGAGACTGGCTTTTTATGAAAAAGTCCCAAAACAACAAATGTGGGCATCGATGCAGAGAGATAGGAATACTCATACTCTGCTGGCGGGACTGCAAAGTTGTACAACCTCTATGGAAAGTAATATGGTGATACCTCAAGGAACTAAAAGTAGAACTACCATTTTATCCAGCAATCCCACTACTGGGTATTTACCCAAAGGAAAAAAAAAGACATTCTATAATAAAGACATCCGCACTGTTTAAAGACATCCGTGCTGTTTACAGCAGCACAATTCACAACTGCAAAGATGTGGAAACAACCCAAGTGCCCATCAATACATGAGTGGATTAATAAAATGTGGTATATGTATACCATGGAGTACCACTCAGCCATAAAAAACAATGGTGAACTAATACCTGTGGTATTATCCTGGATGGAGCTGGAGGCCGTTCTTCGAAGTGAAGTATCACAAGAATGGAAAAACAAACACCACATGTACTCACCATTAAATTGGTACTAACTAATCAACACTTACGTGCACATATGGAAGTAACATTCATCAGGTATTGGGCAGGCAGGAGCGGGGGAGTGGGGAGGAGGGGATGAGTAAATTTACACCTAATGGGTGCGGTGCACAATGTCTGGAGGATGGGAACGCTTGTAGCTCTGACTCGGGCAGTGCAAAGGCAATATATGTAACCAAAATGTTTGTACCCCTGTAATATTCTGAAATTAAAAAAAGAAAAAAATAATTTATAGAGATCTGTTGAACAACAAAGTGAATACAGTTAACACTATTGAACTATACACTTAAAATGATTAAGTTGGTAAATTTTACATTATGTGGTTTTTACCACAATTTTAAAAATAAAATAAATGAATGAATGGATGGATGGAATAATTAAAATTTTCCCTTGTTAGATATACAGAATTGTTGTTCTTTCTCTTTTTTTTCAAAAACACAACATAAATAAAATTGAATGTGCCCTATAAAATAGAATAAAGCATGGCACTACATAGTGATAAAGAAGTCTATTTATGAAGAAGAAATAACTTTCTCAACAACAGAGCATCAAAATACACGAGCCAATAACTGATAGAACTGTAAGGTGAAATAGACAAGTCCCATATTATAATTGCAGATCTCAACACCCTCTTCTGAGTAATTGATAGATCAAGCAGTCAGAAAATAAGTAAGGTTATAGCTGACGTAATAGCACTTTCAGTTAACTCTATCTGATATTTTTAGGATAATTCATCCAACAACAATAGAATACATATTTTCCTCAAGTTCACGTGAAATATTACCAAGATATTATGGGGCATAAGGCACACCTTAACAAATTCTAAAAACCAGAAATAGTACAAAATATGTTGTCAGTCGACAATACAACAAAAGTATAACAGAAATCCATAACATAAAAGTAGATGGGAAACTCCTCATAATTGGGAGATTTAACAACTCACATCTAATAACATATGTGGTAAAGAAGTTGTCTTAAGAGAGATGAAAAAGTATTTTTAAATAAATGAAAGTGAAAAACAACTTACCAAAATTTGTGAGATGCAGCAAAAACAGTGCTTAGAGGAAAATTTATAGCATTAAAATGTATGTACTAGGGAAAAGAAAGATCTAAATCAATAATCTAACCTTCTACATTAGAAAACTAGACAAGGAAGATAAATGTAAAGCTTAATAGGAAAAAGAAAATTAATCATAAAATTAGAGTGCAATTCAATGAAACTGACAAAGAGAAAATAATAGAGAAACACAATGAAACCAAAAGCAGATTCTTTGAAAAGATCAATGAAATTAATAAAAGTATAGCCAGGCTAACCAAGAATAAAAGAGAAGAGACAGGTTTACAAGAACAGAAATGAAAGAAAGCTCATTGCTACTGATCCCATGGACATTAAAGGGACAATTAATAAATACTTTGAAAAACTCCACAATCACAAATTTGATAACTTAGATGAAACGGACCAGTTCCCGGAAAACCACTGTTGTAGATTTAACAGGTATGACTAGGCAACCTTTATGCTCGAGAAATTGCATGTGATTCATGAAGTCATTGAATCATTTGAGCAGACACCAGTCATGGAGATGAGAATTATTCAGAAAGTACCTATGGAGGATGCTCATCCTCACAGATTAAATGAACAGAATAGAAATAACAGAAATATAGTGAATGGATTTTTGACTAGAAGCAATGGCAAATAAATGGAAAAATTATAGACTTCTCAAAAAATGGTGCTGGAAAAATTACATATCCTATTTCAAATAAGTGAACCTACACACAGATCTTACATCTTCCACAAATATTAACTCATAATGGACCACAGTCACAAATGGAAAAATAAAACTACATTTCTTGAAGAAGAAAATACTAGAAAATCTAGATAACCTGGAAATTGGTGATGAGTTTTTGCTAAAAGAATTAAGATATCATTGACATATAAAAATTGTATATATTCAAGGTGCAAAACTTGATGTCTACATGTATGTATATGTTGTGAAATTATCACCAAATTCCAGCTAATTACACATCTATCACCTCTACTATTTGTGTGCGTAGGTGGAGAGAGGATTTAAGATCTGTCCTCTTAGCAAATTTCAAGTATATAACACAGTATGTTCATCTCTTGTCCCCACACTGTACATTAGATCTCCAAAACATATTCATTTTGCATGACTGAAACTCCATACTCTTTGATCACCCTATTCCAACCTCCCCTCAGTACCTTGAAACCACCACCCTACTCTCTGCTTCTATGAATTTACCTATTTTAGATTCCACATATAAGTGAAAGCATGCAGTATTTCTCTTTCTGTGTCTTGCATAATATCCTCTAGCTCCATCTATGTTGTCACAAATGACAGGATTTCCTTCTTTTTTATGTCTGAATAATATTCCATTGTGTGGGTGTATCACAATTTATTTACCATTTATCTGTCAAAGATAAAAGGGCATTTAGACTGCTTTGCAATGTGTTTTAAAATCAGAAAGTATAACATTATCAACTTTGTTCTTTTTCATGATTATTTTGGCTAATCAAGGCCCCTTGATATTTCATATAAACATATATATTTTTTCATATATATATGTGTGTTTGTGTGTGTATATATGTGTGTGTGCGTGCACACATATGTGTGTATATATATATTTAGAGACGGGGTCTTGCATTGTCACCCAGGCTGGATCGCAGTGATTACCACGATGATAGCTTGCTGCAACCTTGAACTCCTGGGCTAAAGCAATGCTCCCATCTTAGCCTCCCATGTAGCTAGAACTACAAGCATGCACCACCACGTCTGGTTAATATTTTTTTTCTTTTTTTTAGAGACAGGGTCTCAAACTCCTGGCCTCAAGTGATCCTCCCACCTTAGCTTCTCAAAGTGCTGAGAATATAGGCCTGAGTCACCATGCCTGGTCTCCATATAAATACTAGGAATTTTTTTCTATTACTGAAAAAAAAATTATTCCATTGACTCTATAGATCACTTTGGGTAGTATTGATATTTTAACAATATTAAGTCTTCCAATACATGAATACAGAATGTCTTTATTTTTATGTTTTTTTAAATTTCTTTCAGCTATTTTGTACTTTTCAGAGTGTGAATTTTTCACCTCCTTGATTAAGTTTATTCCCAAGCATTTTGTTATTTATGATGCTATTTTTCTCAAGTATACATGAAACATTCTCTAGGAGAGACCACATGTTAGGCCATAACACAAGTCTTAACAAATCTAAGATGACTGATATCATACATGTGGTCTTCTCTGACCACATGGAATGAAACTAAAAATGAATAACAAAAGGAAAACTGGAAAATCCACAAATATGTGGAAATGAAACAAAAGACTCTTAAACTACCAATGGGTTAAATGAAACTGGAAAATATGTTGAGACAAATTAAAACAAAAAAACACAAAAAACCCCAAAACTTATGGGATGCAGTACATAGAGCTATGTTTATGGCAGTAAAAACTTATATTGAAAAAGAAAAATCTCAAACCAACTACATAACTTTATACCTCAAGGAACTAGAAAAAGAATAATCTAAACCAAAATTTAGCACAAGGGAAGAAATAATAAAGAACGGAGCAGAGATAAACAAAATTGAGAATAGAAAAATAGACAAATAAATAAAACTACGAGTTGATTTTTTTCAAAAGGTCAAAAAATTACAAACTTGTAGATATCAGAAATTACAGATATCAAAAATTAAATTATTACAACCTGATATCTGAGAAATTTTTTTTTAAAAGATAATACTGTGAACAATTATACACAGACAAATTGGGTAACACAGAAAAAAATAGATAAATTCTTAGGAACATACAAAATATCAAAACTGAATCATAAAGAAATAAAAAATACAAAGAGACCAATAAGTAGTAAGGAGATTGAATCAGTAATCTTACACCTCCCAACAATAAAAAGCCCTGGATCTGATGGCTTCATGGGTGAATTCTATCAAATATTTAAAGAAGAATTAATACCAATCCTCCTCAAACTCATCCAAAATTGATGAGGAGAAAACATCCTAAATTCATTCAATGAGGTCAACATTACTCTGATATGAGAAACAGATAGACACTATAAGAAAAGTACTGACCAATGGCACTGATGAGTATTATTGTAAAAATCGTTCTACTACTAGCAAACTGAAGTCAACCTGACATCAAAAAGATCATACACCATGACCAAGTGGAATTTATTCCTGGAAGGCCAGGATGGTTCAACATATGAAGACCAATCAATAAAACACCGCATTATCAGAATGGAGAACAAAAACCATGTTGTGACCTCAATTAATGCAGAGAAAGTCATTGACAAAACTCAAATCCATTTCATGATAAAAACACTCAACAAACTAGGAACAGAAGGAAATTACTTCAACATAATAAAGACCACAGATGAAAACCCCACAGCAAACATCACACTCAATGGTTAAAGACTGAAAGATTTTCCTCTAAGATCAGGAACAAGGCACTGAAAGTACTACCCAGAGCAATTCAGAAAAAATAAAAAAGAAGAAAATGTAAAAAAGAAAAATGAAAGAAAGAAAAGGCATCCAAATTGAAAATGAAAAAGTAAAATTATCTCTATTCACAGATGACATAATCTTATATGTAGAAAAACCTAAAGATTACATATGCACAAATAAAACTGTTAGTACTAATAAACAAATTTAGCAAACTAGCAAGATAAAATATCAACATAAAAATCAACTGAATTTATATACACTAACAATGAATACCTCAAAACTGTACGTGTATTTCTAATTTATCCACTTCATGTTCTATTGGTTTCCTGGTTCTGTGGTTTGATTCCTGTCAATTTTGGAAACTTCTTGGTCACTATTAAATCAAGTATCACTTCTGCCCTGTTCTTTCTTTCTTATCCTTCTGATATTTGAATCACATGTAGATTACAAGTTTTAATATTGACACACTGTTCTTCAATGTTCTGTTTCTTTGCGTCTTTCTTTCTTTCCTTCTTTCTTATTTATTTATTTATATTAAAGTCAAGGTCTCACTCTGTTGCCCAGGCTGAAGCACAGTGACATGATCATAGCTCACTGTAACTGCCAACTCCTGGGCTCAAGCGATTCTCCCACCTCAGCCTCCCTAGTAGTTGAGACTACAGATACACAACACCAGGCCTGGCTAATTTTTTTAATTTTTTAATTTGTATTTCAGTCTAATTCCATACAGAAAAGAAATCAGAAGCTAAGCAAATTGGTTAACTACAGTGGCTAGGTGAAAAAAGAACAGACAGAAGGGGGATGTGATCAGATTTTCAGGTTGAAAAGAGAATGACTTGTCTCTAAGTACATATTTTCATACAGCTTTTAACCTTAGAATAGCTGTAATGTTTCACAAACCCTACATAGAACAAAAATAAACTATTAAACCAACCATCATTGGGTGTCGGGATCTCATGCAGCTGTCAGGAAGAGCTACATTCATAGGGCATTATTATTTCATCTGACTCAAAGTCCACTCTTTAGGAAAAGGCCTATCAGTGCATTTGTCAAAAGCTGGCACAGAAACTTAACCTCTGAAAAATGAGAAGTCCACTGGGGGCTTTAAAAACTGCAGACATATTCTTAGGTATCTAGAAAGCTTTGCTCATGTGTAGAGCTACGCACATGCTCAGGGAAGACCTCAGAAAGACCTCATCTCTCACCCCTGGCTGACCTTGTGGCCCTGAGCAAACAAAAAGTGAAGACTACAGCAGAGGTGTAAATTGCTTAAGCAAATGTTCAAGTAATGCCCCAAGATGTCCACAGAGCATGTTGGCTAAGGATGGAAGACTTATCATTGGCTCAAGTCATTTGAGGAAATCCCTGTCCAGTCATTAGCTGACCACTCAGTTAACTGACAGAGAATACAGTGACTATACATGACAATGAATACAAACTTTACAGAAATTAATTCAGGAAATACTAAACAAATAGCAACCAACTCTGGGAAGAGATATCATTTCTAGAGTTGCTATATGTTACTGAAAATGTTTAGTTTTCAAAACCAATATGACATATACAAAGAAACAGGAAAGTATGGGGGAGAGAGGAGAAGATGGCGGACTAGAAGCAGCTTGCGTGCACCGCTCTCAAGGAGAGGATTGAAAGCTGCAGGCAGATGCCCACCTACGGATGGCTGTTCTTGAAAAGAACACTGTAAAATTCTGGAGAAGTGATGGGGGACTTTGGGAGTAAAAGAGAAGGTGATGGGACAATTCATTTGGCAAGATTGACGGGATCTTCAGGGAGGCATCCACACATGGGGAAGGTCAGGAGGACAGAGCCCTGGGGCTCCACACTCATCCCACAGGATCTGCAGCCTGAGCTGTGAGTGGGCTCCCTATACCACCACACCTCTGTACTGATCAAGGAGCTGCTAGGGTCTGCACAGAGACATTGAAGCAAAGGGCAGGCATAGCAGGGATCTGGTATTGCCAATCCCGGGTTTCTGCAGCTGACACCATCATAGGCTCTCAGGTACACAGCACCAGGTCCGCATGGGACTGGAATTTGCAGCAGCAGCCACTTTCCCATTGCCCCAGCTAGGCCAGGGAGGGAGAGAGCAGAGCAGACATTTGCCCATACCATGCCCTCTGACTGGTAAGCAAACGCCCCTTCCCCCTAGCATGGGATCTGAGCAAAGGAAGTGCTGCAGGTACCACAGGTACCACCTGGGAAGCCTTGGGTGACTACTGAAGTGGGACCTAGGCAGGGGGGAGAACCTTGGCCGTCCGGTGGTCCCTGGGCCATGGGAACCAAGCCTGCCCACATGGCTCGGCATCTGCAGTACCTGAGCCATCAGAACAGCCCCCCACCTGCACAGCTCTGCCTCCGTGGTCACCTGTTCTGGCTCTGAGGCTTTCGGTGCACCCAGGCCCAAATCTCCACCCCTGTGATTCCAGAGCTACTGCCGGGCCCATAACACTGCCCTGAGGTTCCAGCATTGCACCTGGATCCCAAGACCCAATCCTTGAGTCTCCACCACTGCCACAAATGCCCACAGCCCAGACACCAATGACCACTGTCTAGATAGCCTCACTCAGTTGCCACTGTCACTTCCATAGGGAGATCCCGAGAGGAGCAATCCCCCACAGTGCCAGCCTCCATGGAGAGGCTTTTAGCCAGCCCCCAATTCGAACTTCCAACAGCAATCTGGGGCACAAACCACCACCCCGCACAAAGATCATCCAGCACCAGCTTGAACTGTGACAATCACAGGGGCACAAGACATAACAGAACAGGTAAACTACAGGCTCTCAGCGTGCCCACCCCTCCCCTGCTGAGTCAACATTCCAGACTAGGACACAAAAGCACCATCTAGGGACCTCCCCTTCTTCTCACTAAGTAGGAGAGCTCCTAGCAAAGGAAAACAGTTGCCCTGCAAACCTATCAGCCCTGAGCCAAGAGAAGAGGATTCAGATGAGAAGCCAGCAAAAGAACTCTAGCTGCAACCCCAGCTAGGGGTTTGCAACCCCAAAGGATCACAATGGAGCTACAGTAATGGACTCCAATCAAAACTAAATTGCCAAAATGACAGAAATGGAATTCAGAATATGGATGGCAAATAAGATGAATAGAATTGAAGAGAAAGTTGAAAACCAACAAAAAGTAGCCATAAAATATTTCAGGAAATCAATGAAAAAAAATGAAAACGTCTCTAAGAGCTAGACAACATAAGAAAGGATATGATAAAACTTAAAGAAATGAAAAAGTCATTTACAGAATTTCAAAACACAGCAGAAAACTTCAACAATAGAATAAACCAAGGAGAAGAAAGAATCTCAGAGCTTGAAGATAAGGCTCTCGACCTAATTCAGTCATTCAAAGATGCATAAAAGAGAATAAAGAAGACTAAACAATCACTTGGAGAAATAAGGGACTATGTGAATTAAACTAATATATGAACTACAAGTATCCCTGAGGGAGAAGGAGAAAGAGCTAAAAGCATGGAAAAATCTATTCGAGGGAATTACTAAGGAAAATTTCCCTGGTATAGCCAGAGAGTCAGGCATCCAGATACAATATGGTCATCGAACACTGGGAAGATTCATAGCAAACTGACATCTCCAAGACACGTAGTAATCAACCTGGCCAAAGTCAAAATGAAGGAAAAATCCCACAAGCAGCAAGACTAAAGCAATAATAACCTACAAAGTAAAACCCATCTGGCTAACTGCAGACTTCTCAGCAGAGACCTTAGAATCCAGAAGGGTCTAGGGAAAAGTTGCCCCTACAAACTGGAACAAGACAAGAGTGCCCACCATCACTACTTCTATTCAACAAAGTACTGGAATTCCAAGCCAGAGTAATCAGGCAAGAGAGAGAAATAAGGGGCATCCAAATAAGGAAAAAGGAGCTTAAACTATCCCTGTTTGCTAACGACATGATCTCGTATCTAGAAAACCCCAAAGACTCCACCAAAAGACTCCTAGAATTGGTAAATAAATGCAGTAAAGTCTAAGGCTACAAAATCAATGTATACAAATCGGTAGCATTTCTATACACTAACAACAAGCAAGATGAGAGTCAAATCAAGAACACGATGCCATTTAGAATAACGGCAATGAAAATAAAATTCCTAGAAATACAAGGAGGTGAAAGATCTCTGAGGAGAACCATAAAACACTGATGAAAGAAACCACAGATGACACAAACAAATGAAAAAACATCCCACATTAATGGATTGGAAGAATCAACATTGATAAAATGTCCATATTGCCCAAAGTGATTTACCTAAATGTCCCATCAATTCATGAGTGGATTAACACAATGTGGTATATATATACACCATGGAATACTACTCAGCCATAAAAAGGAATGAATTAACATCTTTTGCAGCAATTTCGATGGAACTGGAGACCATTATCCTAAGTCAAGTAACTAAGGAATGGAAAAACAAACACCACATGTACTCTCTAATAACTTGGAACTAATTTATGAGCACACATGGGCACAGATAGAAGTAAGTAAAAGTCAATGGAAATCAAGAAAGGGGGAGGGGAGAGGAGGAGAGGGATAAAAACCTACCTAACAGGTACAGTGAACACTATTTGGGTGATGGGCACACTAATAGCCATGACTTAAGCATTATGAAAACTATCCATGTAACAAAAATATTTGTACCCCCTTAATATTTTGAAATTAAAGAAAGAAACAATATAGCATGGCACATGCATAGGAAATACAGTAGTCAAGAAAAATAGTCTCTCAGGAAGCCTAGATGTGGGACTTACCAGACAAATGATATTATAAAATGAGCTACTATAAATATTTCAAATAATTAATTTGTCCAGATAAATGAAGGAACGTAAGAAAATGATGTCCCATCAACAACATAATAAAGACACAGAAATAATACATAAAAAGACATTCTGGAGTTGAAAAATAAAATAAGTAATAAAAATTTAATAGAAAAAGTAATCTGTCTAATCTTGCAGGAAAAAGAATCAACAAATTTTGAATATAGGACAATTGAGGAGATTCATTCTATGAAACAGAAAGAAAAAAGAAAAACACAGCTTCAGAGAGCTGAAGAACACAATCAAGCTTATCAGCATAAACATAAGTGTCACAGAAGAGAGAAAAGGGAAAAACAATATCTGAAGAAAAAGTTACTAAAATTCCCTAAATGTAAGGTAAAACATTTATTTACATATACAATGAGTCCACTGAATTCCAAGTAGACTAAATATAAGGAAATTTATACCTAGTAAAAATTTCAAAGGACAAAAAATCTTCAAAATTGCAAGAAAAAAACAAACACATCATATACAGAGAGGATCCTCAATTAGAATAATTGTTGACTTCTTGATAGAAACCATTAAGGCCAGAAAAGAGATAACATATTCAGCATGTTAATAGAAAAACAAAAAGCCCATAATTCTCTATAAACCAAAACTGTTCTTCAAGAACGAAGGAAAAATGAAGACATTCCCAGGTAAATAAAATCTGAGGTAACCTGTTGCCAAAAGATCTATCCTACAAGGGAAAGTAAATGGAGCCTTTAGGTTTAAATATAATAACACTAGACAGTAACTCAAGTCCATGTGAATAAATAAAAAAGACAAGTAATACAATTGTCAGGTAAATATAAAAGAGAGTATAAATGTTTGAATTACAATAATATAAAAAAAGAAAGGTGAGGGAACAGACCTTTATCTGAACAAAGTTTCTGCATACTATTGAAATTAATTTAATATTAAATCTGAACTATTAATATGTTGTTATAAATTAACAAATTAATTGTAAACTCAAAGGCAACCACCAACAGAATAACTAAAAACAAAAATAATTAAAATACAAGACAATTAAAATGGTGTGCTAGGAAATACCTATTTACAATAAAGGATGGCAATAAGGAATACTAATAATACGAAACAGAAATAGGATATCAATTTATAATTAAAAAAACAATAAGAAAGACTATTAAAACAAAACAGACATAAGGCATAAAACACAAGTAGAACAATGCAGATGAAAATTTCACCTTATCAGTAACTACACAAGTACATGAAGTAACCTCTCCATTTAAAAGGCAGAGATTGACACAACTATATATTGTCTACAAGAGACATACTTTGGATTCAAAGACAAGAAATAGGTAGAGAAGTAAAAGGATAGAAGAACAAGATAAAACTGTGCAAAAAATAACCAGAAAATAGAGAGGCTATAATAAAATCAGACAAAACACACTATTATCATACTAAATAAACTTTAAGACAAAAATTGATGGTAGAATTTTACAAAACAAATAAGACCTAGTGTTAGATAGATCAGTAGGGTGACTATAGTTTACAATACACTTGCATACATTTCACAATAGCTAGAAGAGAATAATTCAAATGTTTCTACCATAAAGAAAAGGCAAACGTTTAAGGTGATAGATATCCCAAGTATACCAAATTGATCTTTACAAATTATACAAATGTATTAAATTAGTACATGTAGCCTGAAACTATGTGCCTCTATCATGTATGAATAAAAAATAAAATAAAAAACAAAATAGTATAGGTAGAGACAAAGAAAGACATTTTATGAAGATAAAACTACCAATTCATTAGGAAGACATAACAATTATAAAGCTATATGCACCTAACAACAGAGCCCCAAAACACATAAAAAATATGACAGAATTGAAAGGAAAAATGGGAAATCAATAATAGATGAACATTTTGATATCTGACTTTCAATAATGAATACAACAACAAGAAAGAAGATTAACAAGGAAATAAAAGACTAAACAATAAAAACCAGCTATAACTAACACATATAGAACAATCTACCAAGTAGAAAATATGTTCTTTTCAAGTAAACATGGAATGGTGTCCAAGGTAGCTATTAGGCCACACAGCAGTCTCAATAAATTTAAAAGCAAAGAAATCATTGAAATATGTTTTCTAACCACAGTAGAATTAAATTAGAAATAAATAAAAAGGAATTTTGAAAATTCCCAATATATGGAAATTAAACAACACATCACTAACAAATGCCTAGATCAAAGAAATAACAGAAATTAGAAAATAGTGAGTTGAAAGAAAACAAAACATAAGAAAATATATATGTGGCTAAATGAGTTCTTTTAGAGAAATTTATAGCTGTAAGCATCCAGGTTAAAAACAAAAAGATCTCATACCAATAACCTAACTTTTTACCTTAACAAACTAGAAAAAAGAAGAGCAAAGCAAAGCTAAATAGCATCAAAAAGAATAAAACACGTAGGAATAAATTTAAAGAAAGAGTGTTAGTCTTCTACACTGAAACTATAAGATATCATTCAAAGAAACTTTTTGAAGATTTAAATGGAAAGGCATCCCGTGTTTATGTACATAAGACTCAATATTGCTAATATGGAAAATTCCCAAATTGATTCAAAAGGAGAAGAAAAGTAGATAAATTCTTTGAAGGACACCATTAGGATAGAGAATAGACAATCCGCAGAATGGGAGACAGCATTTGCAAATCATCTCTCTGACAAGGGGCTTTTTTCCAGAATATGTAAAGAACACTTCAAAGTCAATAATAAGACAAACAACCCAGTTAAAACCAGGCAAAGAAGGTAAATAGATATTTCTCCAGAGAAGTCATACAAATGACAATTAAACACATTTTAAAACTCCAACATTATTAGTGATTAGGGAAACAAAAATCAAAACCAAATTGGGAGGTACAACAGCAAACAAGGTAGAATATAGAACTCCAAAACTCTATCCTTCCATAAAAGCAACAAGAAAACTGTGAAAAGCTGTCAAAATTAACTTTTTGAAATTCTATAAACTGACCAAAAACTTGCAGCAACCAGGGAATCTATGAATCAAGGAAAATAAAACAAATAAAAGCACCTGAGTATGTGTAAAACAGAATACATTACGGTGTTTTTAACTTGCCCTGGCCCTATCTCCTGCTCCCCAGTTGGGTGGCAGCACTGAAAACAGTGCACATTCCTAGTACTATAACCAGAGAGAGCAGAACTGACCTCATTTCCAAAGAATTGTAATTACTTGTTTTGATCTATCTAGTGGCATCCTAAAAGAATCACTCAAAAGGCTTGCTTTTAGATTTCTTAAATCAGAAATCAACCAATGCTAAGCTAAAGTAGGTAGACAGGGAGTCTTCAGGAAAAACATTTACAGGCAAATGTTTTAGTTGCTGCTGCCTGATACAAGTTAACAGTTGTGGCGAACAATAAATTTACCAAAAAACTTGTGAGGAAAGGCTGGGGAATAAGATTCTTTATGGAATACAAACTTTCAAAAGATCCAGCATGTTCCTGTAAATCTGAAAGGCCACACACAGATGTAGCGCTGTGTTAAGGTTCAGGTAATAAGAGAGCCCTATGCTCTCTCCTATGAGTGACTTGAGTGTCATGTACTATAAGAGACATATTGTGGCTATACGACTAATGACAGCCATAAGGCCCACTGAAACATCTCTCAGGGGCAACACTATGTGTCACAAGCAATATGATGCAACCGGATTATCAACTCTGGCCCAGAGATTTCCAGGAGACAAGACCATTTCATCACAAAGGTAAAGCTTATCCTTATACGGATACCTTAAACTCTTCTTATGAGAGAAACAACTGGTAACTGACAGACTGAATAAGAAAAAGGGAAGAATCCCCCAACTCTGAGAATGTTCTCCACATAGAGATCCTCCCAGTCAGTCCATCATCTAACCCCCTAATCAATGCTTGGGCTTCCTATGGGACAGTTTCTACTAATTCCTGTTCCCACTGCCTGTCTTGTAACAGTGTTGCTAGAATAAAATACTTGAACATCAGATGGTATCTAGAACTCATCTTTGATGTGAATCAGATCAATGGGGAAAAGACACCCTTGAGAAAACTGATTAACTAGAACCACCTGAAACCCCCAAATAAGACACTTGAGACTCTGCGGAAGAAAGTATTAAGGCTAAGACAGAATTGTAAAATGTCTGGGTGAGCACTGAAGGTGTGCCCCAACACACACAAAGACACAGACTCTCTGCAATGACGAGGATATTTTTTCTTTCCAAGTGTTTAAGGAAATCTGTCCAATTGTTAGCTGTCCAATAATCTAACAGAACAGAGCCATTGGCCACATACAACAAACAATAACTGCTACAACAAGCAGCAACAACAGAGGGAAGGTTTGATTGGATTTTCAGAATTGCATATTATTATATACAAAATATCCAATATTAAAAACAAATTATGGGACATTCAAAGAATCTAGAAATTATGTCCTATACACAGAGGAAAAAAAATCAATAGAAACTATCTCTGGAAAAGTCCAGATACTAGACTCAATGGAAAAATACTTTAAATCAGTTATTTAAAATACATTCAAAGTGATAAGGGAAACCATGTACACAGAATTAAAGGAACCATGAAAACAACACATCACCAAAAAGAGAATAGCAATAAGGAGATATTTTTCAAAAATAAACCAGTAAGAAGTTCTGGAAGTGAAAGCACAATAAAAGAAATGAAAATTTACCAGGAGGATTCAACAGCAAATTTGAGCTGGCGCACACACACACATGAAAAGCAAACCTAATGATAGGTCAATTGACATTATGCAGTTAAAGGAATAGGATAAAAAATAATTAAAGAAGATAACCTAAAAGACCTGTGGGGGGTATGTGTCCCAACATACATACATGAAAATCCCAGAAGAAGAGAAAAGAAAGGAATAGCAAGCATATTTCAAGAAATAATGTCCAAAACTGACTATACTTGACAAAAAGGAATCTATACTCATCCAAGCAGTCCAATGACCTCCAAGTAGGATAAAATCAAAGAGATCCACACTGAGCCACATCATAATCAAACTGCAGAAAGAAAAAGACAAAGACAGAAGCTTAAAAGCAGGAATAGCGATGTGACTCATCACATAAAAGAGATCCTTAGTGAGATTAACAACTGATTTCTTATCTAAAACCATGGAGGCTAGAAGGCAGTGGGATAACATAGTCAAAGTGCTGAAGCAAAAAGACATTCAACCAAAAATTCTATTTCTGATAAAACTTTCTTTAAATAATAAAGGAGATATTAAGGCAATCCCAGGTTTAAAAACAACAACCATCACCAAAACAACAGAGTTCTTTGCTGGCAGACTTGCCCTATAAGAAATCCTTCAAACTGAAAAACAAAAGGACAATAGATAATAACTTGAACCCAAACAAAGAAATAAACACCACCTAGTAAAGGTACCCACATAAGCAAATAAAAATCCAGCATTGATGTATTTTTGTAACTCCTATTTTTTTCTATTTGATTTAAAAATAAATTCATAAAACAATAAGTTTATGGTGATGGGCACAAAAGTATAAATATATAATTTGTGACAATACAGCATAAAGTAAAACTGGAACTATATAGAAGCAAAGAGTATACTATTGAAATTACATTGGTATTAATCTCAACTAGGTTGTTGTAAATTGAGACGTTACTTGTAATCCCTAGGGCAACCACTAAAAAAATAACTTAGAGATATATTATAAAAGAAATATATTATAAAAAAAATGCTAAGGCAGGGTGGCTCATGCCTATAATCCCAGCACTTTGAGAGACCAAGGCAGGAGGATCACTTGAGGCCAGGAATTCAAAACCAGCTGGGGCAACACAGAGAGACCCTATCGCTACAAAAAACCTAACAAAATTAGCCAGGCACAGTGGGACTCACCTTTAGTCCCAGCTACTCAGAGGCTGAGGCAGGAGGATCGCAAGAGTTTGAGGCTGCAGTGAGGTATGATCATGCTACTCTATTCCAGCCTGGCTGACAAAGCAAGACCCTAACTTAAAAAAAAAAAAATGACAAGAAAGTAAAGAAACTGAAACAGTACACTAGAAAATATTTAACACTAAGGAAAACACCAAGAAAAAGTAAGGAATGGTAAACATTATACACACAGAGAAAAAAAATTCAAAAATAGTAGAAACAAGTTCTTCTTTATCACTAATTACATTAAATGTAAATGAATTACAATTTCTAATTAATAGGCAAAGATTGGCATAATGGATTAAAAAACATGACCCCCAGCCCAAGCAAGAGTGAGACACCATCTCTACAAAAAAAAAAAAAGAAAAAATTAGCTGGCCATGGTGGTGCATGCCTGTACATCCAGCTATTCCAGAGGCTGAGGCAGGAGGATTGTTTGAGCCCAGCAGTTTGAGGTTGCAGTGAGCTGTCATGATACCACTGCACCAGCCAACAGAGTGAGACTCTGTCTCAAAAAAACAAAAAAAAAAAATGACCCAACTATATAATATCTATAGGAGACACACTTTAGATCTAAATATATAAATTGGATAGACACTACCCAAAAGATATCTGGAATGATTATACTATTTTCAAATAAGATAAACTTCAAAACAAAAATTGTTACAAAAGACAATGATACATTGATTAAAAAATCAATTTATAAAGAAGATATAGCAATTATAAACATATACATACACAACAACAGAGCCCCAAAATATATAAAACAAAAAATTCACAGAAATATAGGTAAAAATTGACAATTCTAAAACAATATTTGGATACTTCAATAACCCATTTTCAGTAATGGAGAACAACTAGAAAGAAGATTTCAGGATATTTATCATCTAATAATTTTAGGTATGATAATATATTACAATATTTTACTTTCCAAATATCTTACTGAATATTAATAGGTTAAATTTTATATAATATTAAATGAAATGTATTAAATAATTCAAAGGCCAAATATGCAAAAGTATTACAACTTTTGTTAAAACACCTGTCCACTTTCACTCTACATACCATTTCCTTTGCCAATAAGAGGAAACACTCTAGTGTTTTTTTTTTTCTTTTTTTCTGGAGTCATCAATGTGGTAACCACTATTGTACTCCTGCCAATTACTTCTAGATCCTCTAATTTAATAAATAATAATATTTACCACTGTAATTCAAGGTTTTGTTTTAATCATTGCTTCACATGCTAGTTTCTCTTAACTTTAGTGTGCATGTCAATCAGAATTAATGAGCTATTCAAGTTTAGGGCTAGTAAAAAAAAACATATTTAACAAAAGTTTGTGTGTGATGAAGTATGCAAAATGAAGAATACCAGACAGATTTAATAAATCTGTCTGAACAAAAAGCAATGTATAGATAGCAGACAATGACAAAGAAGACATGAAATAAGATGGATATATGACTGTTTCTAAGATTTTTTTGGTTTTAGTGAGCAGTGCTGAGAAGATCTGTAAAAAGCAGCAAAACCTATAAATTGTTGTCCTGGTCCATTTTTCAAAAAGATACCCAGCAGCTAAAGGAAGGTATGCTTTTGTAGAAGAATAGGAAGCTTGGAATTTCATTTAAATATCAAAAGGTAAGAATACATTAAGATAAATTAAAGCACAGATTTTTAAAGCCATATTGAGATATACAGTTGACCCTTGAACAACACAGGTTGAACTGCACTGGTCCACTTATATGTGGATTTTCTTCTGCCTCTGCCACCCCTGAGACAACAAGACCAACCTCTCCTCTTTCTCCTCCTCCTCAGCCTCCTCAATGTGAAGACAATGAGAATGACTACCTTTATCATGATCCACTTCCACTTAATGAATAGTAAATATATTTCCTCTTCTTTATGATTTTCTAAATAACATTTTCTTTTCACTAGCTTACATTATTGTAAGGATGCACTATATAATGCCTATAATACACAAAATATGTGTTCATTAATTGTTTATGTTATCAGTAAGGCTTCTGGTCAATAGCAGGCTATTAATAATTATGTTTTCGGGGAGTCAAAAGTTATGCAAAAATGTTAGACTGCACAAGGGGTTGGTGCCCCTAACCTCTACGTTGTTCAAGGGTCAACTGTGTATTCCCATCTATAAATATCATAGATATTATTTGTCCAGAAATTAATCAATAAAATAAATGCAATCACAATAAAAATCAAATCATGCAACTTAACAAACTAATTCTAAAAGTTACTAAAGAGAAAAATCCACAGAAGCAGCCAAGGAAATTATGAAAAAATAAAAGAATGACAACATAAAGCTGGACTAGTTAAAACAATGTAGCATTGGCTTAGGAAATACAGAGATATATACAACTAACAAAATACAGAGATAATCTTTATACAGAAAACAAAAAGTGCTGAATAAAGAAATCAAAGATGATCTGAATAAATGGAAATAAATATCATGTTTACAGAATGGAAGATTCAACATAGTAAACAGATCAATTATCCCCATACTTTTCTTAAGATGTAGTGCAATAACAATCAGGATAAATGACAGATTTTCTTTGTAGATATAAGCTGATACTGAAATGTACAAAGAAAGACAAAAAAAATAACTAAAACAATATTGATAAAGAAGAATGAAGTCAGAGAAATTTAGTTTTAAATCTTATGACAGTTTTAAAACTATCATAAAGACACAGTAATCAAGACAGTGTAGAACTGAGTAAGGGATACACACATAGACAAATGGGACAAAATAAGGAGTCTAGAAATAGAGCCATAAAAATCTCTCCATTTGGGTTTTCACAAACAGAAAAAATCAATATAATGAAAAAATCTATGGTATTAGAACAATTGGTCATACAACTGCAGAAAAAAAAAAAAAAAAGAATCTCAACCTAATCATCACACCATACAAAAAATGTAGTTGACTGAAGGGTTATCAAACATACCACCAATAGTATGATCCATAAAAGAAGAAATAACAACAAATTGGATTTTATCAAAATTAAAAACCTTTGCTGAGAGAAATACACTGTTTAGAGAAGGAAAGGACAAACAACAGTGTATGAAAAAATACTTGCAAGTCACACATCCAACATAAAGGTCTTTTGTCCATAGTAAATAAAGAGCTCTCTAAATTCAACATAAAAAAACAACAATCCAATTAGAAATGGACAAAAGATATTAATAGACACTTTACCGAAGGAGACATATGGTTGGGAAATAAACACAAGACTTATGGATGTGCAATATCATTAGCCATTCACATAATACACACCTATTACAACAAATGAATGTAGAGGACGTTATCCTGAGTGAAACAAGCCAGGCATAGAAAGAGAAATACCATATTGTCTCACTTATAAGTGGAATCTAAAAAAGTTGAAAACAGAAGTAGAGAGTAGAATAATGGTTACCAGAGATTGAAAGAGGTGGTGGAAGACAGGGAAAAAGGAAACATGGGTCAAAGTGTGTAAACTTTCAGTTATGGTGACTAAGGTTAATATCTTGTATTGTATACTTCAAAACTGACAAAAGAGTTTATTTTAAATGTTCTCACTGAAATGAAATGATAAGTATATAAGGGGATAGATGTGTTAATTGACTGATTTGATCATTCCACAATGTATATGTGTATTAAAACACCATACTGTACCCCATAAATATATACAATTATTATTTACCAATTAAGTTTTTTAAAGAGAAGGAAAAAGATAATAATGGCTAAAATAAAATATATTGACTATACCAACTGTGATGAGGATGTGGAGCAACAGGATCTCTCATACATCCTTGGCAGGAATGTAAAATGGTATAAAATCTCAGCAAAATATCTTATCAGATTCTTTTAAATTAAACACATACTCACCATTCAATAGAGCAAACCCAATCCTGAGAATTTAGTCTATAGCAGGGAACAGAAAAATACGCACCAATGCTAACCACCTACTTTTGTAAGTAAAGTTTCATTGGAACACAGCCACACATACCCATTCATTGTGTTACAGTGGAAAAGTTGAGCAGTTTGTGCCAGAGACCATATGATCCCAAGCTCTAAAATATGTATTATCTGGCTTTTCAAGAAAAAGTCTTCTGACCCCTGTATAAAGAAAACTCAGGTTCACACAGAGACACATACAGAACTATTCATAGCAGCCTTATTTGTAAAAGCCAAAAACTTGAAACAATGTAAATGCCACTCAAAGGGTAAACTGTAAATCAATGGTGTTGCATGCAAAGAATGGAATATTACTCAGCAATAAAAATAACCTATTGATATACCTGGATGTATGTCAAGAGAATTATGCTGAATGAAATCCTCAAAAGATAAATACTGTATGATTTCATTTATAAACACTGTCAAAAGACAAAACTATAGGGATAAAGAATAGATTAGTGGTTGTCAGGGGTTAAGGATTTAGGACATCACTATAAAGGGACAAGGTAATTTGTGTGAGTTAAAGGGCAAAGGATGCAATGGCTCTTCATCCTGATAATGGTCAGGGTTACATAAATCTATACATATATTAAAATTCAAAGAAATATACACCAAAAGAAAAAAGATAGCCAGGCATGCTGTCTCATGCTTGTAATCCTAGCACTTTGGGAGGCTGAGGCAGGAGGATTGTTTGAGGCCAGGAGTTCAAGACTAGCCTTAGCAAAAAAGCGAGACCCTGTTTCTACAAATAGAAAAATTAGCCGGATGTAATGGCATGCACATATAGTCCTAGCTAATTGAGAGGCTGAGGCAGGAGGATCACTAGAGCCCAGGAGTTTGAGGTTTCAGTGAGCTATGATAACACCACTACGCTCCAACCCAGGCGACAGAGCAAGACCATGTCTCAAAAAAAAAGAAAAAAAAATAGAATTTACTATTTGATAACATTAAAGAAAAATATTTTTAATGTCAAAGAGAACTATAGGAAGACAATATCTTTAATATTTAGGACTCTAAATTATTTAACACATTTTCATATAAGAGAAAAATGGATAAGAGAATTTAAACACATGAAAAAATATACAAATATGTGAAACTATGAATAATAAACAATTATTCCCCAATATGATTTGCTGAAAATGTATGTGTTAAAGAATGAACACTCTTGACCTATCCTGAGGACATCAATTATTAGGCTCCAAGTAACATACAATTTACTGGATAATATTCCTAGGAAATATATTAAACAATATTTGGACTAGTTTAGTGGGATGTTTTTAACTTTGTCCTTCAATATACATATAGCAAGGTGCATGCACTAAAGCCGTACAGCTCAATAAATCTGCACCAAACATAGCAAGTAACCAACACACAGATCAAAAAGCAAACATTAAATATTATCAATGTTCCAGAAACCACCCAAGTATCCTATTTTCATTACAATCTCCCATAGATATCATCATCTTCCTTGACCTATGTGTCAATTCTTTCAAAAACATACTATCTCGTTTACTGCAGCTTTACAGTAAGCCTTAAAATAAGGTAGTATCATTCCTGACATTACTATTGTTCTCCAGAATCTTTTTTGCTATTCTAGTCCTTGTGCCTTTCCACATGAATTTTATAATCACCTTGTGAATATCTACAAAGAAGCTTGTAATGATCTTTGTTTGCATTGAATCTACAGGTGAAATTTGAGATAACTGAAAAAATATTGAGACTTCTAATCCATAAATACAGTATATATCTGAATTTATTTAGGTCCTCTTTGGTAACTTTCATCAGTGTTTTGTGGTTTTTATTATAGAGATTGTTAACATACCTTCCTAGATTTACACTTAAGTAATACATTTTTTGCAGTATCACAAGTGATACTTATTTCAAATTCCAATTTTTCATTGCTAGTATATAGCAATATGACTGACTTTTATACACTGCTCTGATATCCTGCAAACTTGCTAAACTATGTTTTTAGTTCTAGGAGTGTTACAGCTTCTTTCCTATTTTCTAACATAAACAATCATGTTATCGGTGAAAGAGGTTTGTTTCTTCCTTTCTAATCTTTATGGCTATTATTTCTTTTTCTTCTCCTATTGCATAGGGTAGGACTTGCAGAATAATATAAACAGAAATAATGACAGGTCATTCCTGTTTTGTTCCCGATCTTAGGGAGAATGAACTTTCTAAAAAAACATACTAAGTTGAAGGTTTTTAACATACAATTTTAGTAAGCTTGCAATTTAAAGAATAAATAGTATATGTATGTGTATGTGTGTGTGTGTGTGTGTGTGTATATATAAATATATAAAAAGACAGGTCTCACTCTGTCAAACATGCTGAAGCACAATAGTCCAATTATAGCTCACTGTAACCTTGAACTCCTCGGCACAAGCAATCTGCCCACCTCAGCTTCCTGAGTAACTGGGACTATAGATGTGAGCCACCACACCCAGTTTTGTTTTTGTTTTTGTTTTTCTGCAGAGAGGAGGCATCATTATGTTGCCCAGGCAGGTCTTGAATTCCTAGCCTCAAGCAATCCTGTCACCTCAGCCTCCCAAAGTGTTGGGATTATAGGAATGAGCTACCACACCCGGCCTTCAATGTACTTTTAATACTTTTTGTAGTATTACCAAAAGACCACAAATCCATTTATATACTGGTATAAACAAATAGACAAGCAGGGAATTGTAAAATTATGTATATTAAGACAAAAACATGTCCCAGTGTTCCTCCCATTCATGTTTACCTCAAAAGCTTTTCAATGATGGAGATGCTAAGTAAAATTCGTATGTCGTAGGGATCCTTTCATGTAGATCTTACAACTGTTACTGCTCATGGCTATTTTATCAAACTGTTCTTGAGCTCATTTGAACTACTTTGCTTGGTTCTTGAGAAATGAATACACACATTAAAATATGTACATGCATAAATATAATGAACACCAAAATAATTACTATTTGAAAGAATTTGTAAGAAGTTTGTGAAAAGAAAAAGAGTTTACCTATTCCTAAAGAACTAAACGTTAGATTCCAGGTAACACAAAACCTGCATAATCATGCTGAGGAATGTAAAAAAAACTACTTTTCTTATTGATTTGTGTTTCAATTTTAACAACAAATAATGATTTTATGTGTGAAATTTCATTATCCCTTCACTTGATTAATCAAACTTAATATCCTTTATAAGGTCAAAACAGTATGAAAAATTAAATATCTTTGTGTTTCAGAAGAATGGAGTGTTTCCAGATTCTTAATCATTTACTATCTTCATGGCCTTAGAAAAACTCATGAAATTTAACATATAATTTTCCACATAAAGAAAATATAAAAAAAATAAAAAACTAATTGAAGTCAAATCTCAATGATGAGAAGAGAAGCAATATGATCCATAATGATCTTATGAATCTATCTAAAATGATCTGATGATGATAATCTTAATCATAAAGTCAACATGCTGTTAACATAATAATCTGTTGAAGAAAACTCTAAGCACGTTGAATTTCACAGGAAGAAAATGTCATTTTAATATGGAATTGCAAAAAAAAAAAAATCAATTCCTCCAAATTTTACGTATGTCATTCCATGCAAAATTTGGATAAAATAAAATAAAATTTTAAAAGGCAATGACTCAGAATGAAGGTGGAGATAATCACCAAAGAAAAAGACACATTATGTATTAATAGATATTATCCAGTAAGCCACTGCAAAGATGAACACAAAGACCTCAGGATGTGGCATGGAACACATGATACATATGAATTTCAAAGGATGCTGGTTTGGCTACTCACCCCCCTATTTTCTGAAGTGGAGGACCTCATTCTAGCCCTCCTCTACCTCAGCAAAACAGAATAGAAAAAAAAAAAAGAAAGCCTCAGAAAATAATCAACAATAAAAATAACAAAGCACTAAAATTGATTCATTTGTCAATATTTAATATAGGCATACAGTGTTCCTTTCTTTAGCCCAAAAATGAGACTTTCAGTACCCATTGCTGTTGCTTGACCCCTTCTTAATTCAATCTCTCTTGTGTCCTCACTCCTTGTTCAAGAACATATTTCCTATACTCAAGTGCCTATCTACAACCTTCTGTTCAAGGTGAGCAAAATGAAGCAAGTCTTGGGTCACTGAGCATATTAAAGGTGTCTCATAAGATAGTATGCTAATGCCCTGTTCTGAGAGAAAAAACAGACATGCTCCCAGTGGTATTATGCTGTCACTGAGGGGTCACCAAATAAGCCAGGCTCTGAGAGTCTTATTTGTGCGATTAGAAGGCCACTCATCTGGACCTCAGATTGACATCTGGAATGAGTCCCTCAGCATCCTCAGACAATTATGCTCATCATCGATCCAGACAATAACCCTCCCAACAAATAAGTATTTCCACAGCCAGGCTTATTTTGTGCAGGCTAATCTAATGCATTACAAATGAAGAAAAGTAAATGTACAGTAGACATTTTGTTTAGTATCTGTTTAATGGCATTCTCATATACATAGCATGAAAAAAATGACCTTGGATTGTTCTAATAAAATTAGGTAAAATCTATTGAACATTTTTCTTAAAAATCCAACTAAACTCAACTAAATCAACTAAAACTTTAAGGAATAAGTGAGGTAGCAAAAACAATATATGGTATGATTATAGTATAAACATAAGTAGAAATATCTATGGTCTGAATGTGCCAGATGAAGATAAAAAATAATCCTTAAGCCAGACGCGCTGGTCCACACTTATATTCCCAGCTACTCAAGAAGCTGAAACGGAAGGATTGCTTGAGCCCAGGAGTTCAAGGCCAGCCTGGGCAACACAGCAAGACTTCATCTCTTAAATTAAAAAAAAATAAAATCAGTATTGAACACACTGAATTTCACTACAAAATTTTCACCCAACACAAAATGGTGAAAAAAGGAAATATGTCGATAATTCCCCAAAATTATTCAGGTTACTACAAAAAGAGATTTTTTTAAAAAAGAAAAAATAATAATGAGGATTCCCTGAACAAAGTAAGAAATATTTTCTCATTCACATTTGACATTTACGTGGCAAAAAATATCTGTTATAAAAATATCCTTCTTTGAGCCTCTGAAACCATGAACTCTCAGACCTTGAAGTTCTGACATCACCGGCCACAACACACATAAACAATTTCAAAAGTACCACAGTAGCTGCTCACCTCTTCTCCCTGAAGTGTTTTAACTTGTTCTAGACGTTGACCTGCAGCAAAATATCACAAAGAAACTAAATCAGATAAGAAAATACACAAAATTCATTAAAACACTTAATGTGGTAATTGGTTCTGTAATAATTATTTACTATACAGCCATCCTCACACAAGTCACAGCTGTTTGGTCCTTTGTTCCCTTTGTCATTTTCATTTATTTCCTCCCTGAATTCTTCAACCTGAAAATAGTCAATAATCCTATCTGCTATGCAAATTAGTGGTACACCAATTTTTTCCTTGAATCAGAGACTCTGAAGTTATATTCCACAAAACAAAAGATTTTATGAAAATGCCCCGTGATGGGTACAATGAAAGGCACATGATAGGGGTGTTGTGAAACCAATATTATGGAAACAAGAAATAAGAACCTCGGAAATCTATTTCAACAGTACACAATATATAAACTTTGTATATAAACTTTGAAGTCTATTTCAAAACATTATATAGAAAATATTAGAATAGTAAAAACAAAAAATAAATGGGAAATTTCCTAAGATAAATGAAAATTATGAAAACAGAATGAAATGAAATAGGGAGTTACAGGGACAAAACATAAGAGGAGGAAGAGGGAGTGAGCATGGTCCATCTTTATGCCACCACAGAATTCAATTAAGAATCCCAGGAGGAATGCACTGACATGCTAGCAGAGGACTCTGAAGGATAAATGTTTGAAGGTGAAATGAGAAACTAAAAGTGTCAGGAAACAAGAGTGAGTTTCATGGTTTTCCTTTTCTCTGATAACTCAGTCTGGAATCTGGTGTGAGGACCTGAAAAACAAAAACTGCTTCATGAGTACAAAAATAAGACCTAAGTATATGCTGTTTAAACTAAAACCACTTTAAATACAATGTTGTAGGTAGGTTAAAATTAACAGGATGGAGTAGAAAAACAAATCAAAAGGAATCTGAAGTGACAATATTAATATCAGAAAATGTAGATCAAAGCAAGGAAAGCTTCTAAGGATAACAAGGGAAACTGCATGAATCAATTCAGCAAGAAGATAACAGTCCCGAATGTGTATGCAACTATAATAACAGAGCTTATCATGTAAGAAGCAAAAACATAAAGAAGTGAAAACCCACAATTATAGATGGAGACTCTAACACTCCTCTCTTAGTAATCAGTAGAATGAGAACAGAAAATCCACAAATATAAAAAAACTGAACAATACCATAAAACATGAGACCTGATGTTCATAGAACATTTTATGCAACAATAGAATATTTTTTTAAATGCACAAGGAATATTTACCAAGACAGACCCTATCCTAGGCAATAAAAGAAACCTTAATGAATTTAAAATAATTTAAGGCATGTAAAGTCCATTTTCTGACCAAAATTAAAATAGAAATGAAAAACAGAAATATAACTAAAAAATCATGCAAATACCAGAAATTAAACACTTCCAAACAATTTATGTGGTTAAAAGAAGTCTAAAGGGAAATTAGTATTTTCAACTACATAAAATTAAAATAAAATGTATCAAAACTTGTGGGATATATCTAAAGTACTACTTAAAGGGATATTTATAAAATTAAAATTCTTATGTTAGAAAAAAAAGATCTCAAATCAGCAACCTAAACTTCTAAAATAAGGAATAAGAACAAAATCCAAAGAAACACAAAACAACAGATAGCAGGAAACAATAAAGATGACAGCCAAATTCAATGAAATTGAAAACAGAAAAACAATAGAAAAATAAATGAAAGCAAAAGTTGGATCCCCAAAACCCACAGCCAATATCATAATGAATGGGGAAAAATTGAAAACATTCCCCCTTAAAATAGGAACTAGACAAGGTTGCCCACTATCTCCACTTCTATTCAACATAGTGCTGGAAGTCCTGGCCACAGCAATCAGACAAGACAGAGGAATCAGGGGCGTCCAGATGGGGGCAGAAGAGGTCAAACTTTCACTATTCGCAGACGATATGATATTATACATAGAAAACCCCAAAGATTCAACCAAGAGATTACTGGAATTGATAAATGAATTCAGCAAAGTCTCAGCATACAAAATTAATATACACAAATCCATAGCCTTCATATATGCTAATAACAATCAAGCCGAGAAACAAATTAAAGATGCAATACCTTTCACAATAGCACCAAAGAAAATTAAATATTTAGGAACATATCTAACTAAGGAGGTCAAAGACCTATATAGAGAGAATTACAAAACACTGAGAAAAGAAATTGCAGAGGATGTAAACAGATGGAAAACCCTACCAGGCTCTTGGATAGGCAGAATCAACATAGTAAAAATGGCTTTGCTACCTAAAGTGATTTACAGAATCAATGTAGTCCCTATCAAAATACCAACATCATTTTTTGCCGATCTAGAAAAAATAATTCTACGCTTCGTGTGGAACCAGAGAAGACCCTGTCTAGCCAAAGCAATCTTAAGCAAAAAGAACAAATTGGGAGGCATCTGTCTACCAGACTTCAAACTATACTACAAGGCTATAGTAACCAAAACAGCATGGTATTGGCACAAGAACAGAGACGTAGACCAATGGAACAGGACTGAGAACCCAAACATAAAACCAACCTCATACAGTCACCTGATCTTTGACAAATTCCAGAAAAATGTACACTGGGGAAAAGACTCCCTATTCAATAAATGGTGCTGGGAAAACTGGGTGGACATATGTAGAAGACTGAAACTGGACCCACACCTCTCACCTCTCACAAAAATCAATGCACAATGGATAACAGATTTAAACCTAAGACGTGAAACCATAAGAATTCTCAAAGAAAACGTTGGAAAAACTCTTATGGACATTGGCCTAGGCAAAGAATTTATGAAGAAGACCCCCCAAAGCTATCACAGCAGCAACAAAAATAAACACATGGGACCTGATCAAATTAAAAAACTTCTGCACAGCCAAGGAAATTATCACTAGACTGAACAGACAACCTACAGAATGGGAGAAAATATTTGCATGCTACACCTCTGATAAAGGGCTGATAACCAGAATCTATACAGAACTTAGGAAAACCAACAAGAAAAAATCAAACAACCCTATTAAAAAATGGGCAAAGGACATGAACAGAAACTTTTCAAAAGAAGACAGAATAATGGCCAGCAAACATATAAAAAATTGCTCAAATTCTCTAATCATCAGAGAAATGCAAATCAAAACCACAATGAGATATCACTTAACTCCAGTGAGACTGGTTCATATCAAAAAATCCCCAAACAACAAATGTTGGCGGGGATGCGGACAGATAAGAACATTCATACACTGCTGGTGGGACTGCAAATTAGTACAACCTCTATGGAAAGTAATATGGAGATACCTCAAAGAATTAAAAGTAGAATTACCATTTGACCCAGCAATCCCACTACTGGGTATTTACCCAAAGGAAAAAAAAGACATTCTATAATAAAGACATCTGCTCACGAATGTTTATAGCAGCACAATTCACAATTGTGAAGATGTGGAAACAACCCAGGTGCCCATCAATACATGAGTGGATTAATCAAATGTGGTATATGTATATCATGGAGTATTACTCAGCAATAAAAAACAATGGTGAATTAACACATCTGGTATTATCCTGGTTGGAGCTAGAGCCCATTCTTTGAAGCAAAGTGTCACAGGAATGGAAAAACAAGCACCACTGGTACTCACCGTCAAATTGGTACTAACTGATCAACACTTACATCACACAGGGCAATAATATTCATCAGAGGGCGGGCAGGCGGGAGGCGGGTGGAGGGGATGGGAAAACTCTCACTGAATGGATGTGGGGAGCACAGTTTGGGGGATGTCCACGATTGTAGCTCTGACACGGGCAGTGCATGGGCAATATATATAGCCAAAGTGTTGTACCCCCATAATATTCTGAAATTTAAAAAAAAAGTTGGATCCCCAAAAAGGCTAATAAAACTTTAAACCTGTAGCCAATAGTTAGATCTCTAAAAATACTAATAAAACTATCAACCTGTAGCCAGCATGACCAAAAATAACAAATAAATTAAAAAGGAGAGAAGACATACATTACCAATATCAGGAATTGAAAAAAGGATACATCCCTGACATACATCATTCTACAGACATCAAAGGAGAATAGTAAGTCTATACTACAAACAGCCCTACAAATATTCATTTAACAATTTCATCACCAAAAGCACTATCCATAAAAGAAAAAAAAAACATAAATTATATGCCATCAAACTTAGAAACATTCCCTCTGTGAGAAACCCTAATGAGATTATGAAAAGACAGGCTAAAAATGAGGATGAAATATTTGAAAATCACATCCATGAAAAATATCTTACCCTAAATATGAAAAGAAGTTTCTAAACTCAACAGCTAGAAAAGAAAAATCCCATGAGAAAATGGATATAAGACTCGAACAGACATTTCACCCAAGAGAATATCTGAAAGTCAAATAAACACACAAGACGTTCAGCATTATTAGTCATTAGTGAAATGCAAATAAAAATTGCAATGAGATATCCCTAATATCCTTTTTATAAGAGAATTGCTAAAATAAAAAATTACATTACCAAGCACTAGCAAGAATGCAAAACAACTGGGTCCCTCAAACATTTCTGTGAAATAATACAGCTACTCCAGAAACTGGTAGTTTCTTAAAGATTAAACATACCCTTACTGTATAATTCAGCAATCACATTCCTGGGCATTTATCCTAGAGAAACAAAAATTTATGTTCACACAAAAACCTTACACTAATGTTCATAGCAGCTCTATCTGAAATTGCCAGAAACCGGAAACAACCCAAGTATCCTTAAACAAGGATGAAGATTGGATAAACAAACTTTGCACATGCATACAGTGGAATACTATTCAGCTATAAAAAAGGAACAAAATACTGATATAAATAAAAACACGGGTGGTGATCTAAGATGTCTTTTGCTAGGTGAAAGGAGCCAAACCTCAGAGGTTATGAATTACTTGCTTAAAATAGAAACACTGTACCGTTAACCTCCCATTTTCTTCAGATTTTCCACAACATATGAATGTATAATCCGGGCACATTCACTGAAAGGACACGTATGCCTGCTGTCTGTGAGAAAAGGGTCACTCCTTAAGTAACATAGACATTAATAATCCTAGAGCAAACTGAGTCACTTGATGTTCACATGGAAAATGAAGATCACAATGAACAAGGGAGGCTGCATCAGCTACTAGGCCCAAGAGAGAAAGTTTTTCATTGCTGCTCTACATAAACATTATGAGGAAAATCAGCATAAAATTCTACCAACCTGAACTATCCCACTATTCTTGAGTGCTACATAATGCACTTATTCTAGATACAGCTTCCAGCTTCTTAAGTAATATTGTAGGGCAAGTAAACATTTTGTATTCAAACCAACATTGATTCCATTCCATTTCAAACTGAAAAGACAAAAGCAAAAATTTGTAATGATGAAACATATCCAGATCCATTTGATCAACCAGGTGTGAGGCAATGGACTGTGCATAACTTGTTATTTCAATTTAATTATTTCTACAATAAGAAGTGTTTACACCAATATTCAACGGAACGTTCATTTTGCATAGACTACTGACTGCCTTCAAACGCAACAAAAATAATCCTAAAAATCCCTGGAAGACAGGTACTCAAAATGTTAAAACATAGTTACCATATTCTCACCTATAAGAGAATTGAAAACATACCCACACACAAAAAAAAGCCTTTGTGCAAATATTCGCAGCGGGATTATTCACAATAGCCAAAAAGTGGAAACAAACCAAATGTCCATTAGCTGATGAATTAATAAACATATTGTTGCCTATGCTCTATCTAAACAATAGAATATCACTCCTCCATCAGAAGGAATGGAGCTCTGATACATGCTCCCACAGGGCTGAACCTTGAAAACATGCTAAGTGAAAAAATTCACGATAAAATGGCTTCCTTCTACCATAATTGCTTCAAATGCAGGTAACCACAAGGCCTGCTATTATCACAGGATTCATCCATTTATTCTACATTTTCTTATTTCCTGAGCACATATGTATGCTTAAAGCCATATATTCAAACAATTCCTCTTTCTACGTATTTTTCTATATTATTTTAACCTAATTTCAGATTTACTGAGCAGATATAAGAATATCCACAATTTCTGGATAATTTTCACCTGAATTCCTTATTTGCTACCATTTCGCTACACCTGTTTCATCTGTCTCTTCTCTTTTTCTACTTTTTGAAACATGTATATTCACATATTATTATATCCAAACAATTTGCAAATTGTAGCTATGATGTGTTTATCCCTTAAATATTTTAATTTTTATTTCTTAAAAACAAGATTTTCTGTTACATAACCTCAGAATCATTGTCAAAATTAGGCAATTAATGCTTACATAACACTATAAACGACTTGACAGACTTTCTGCAAATTTTGCCAACTTTCCCTTTCATGTCCTTTATAGAAATCCTGAATCAATGCTATATACAGTTCTTACGTCTATTTAGTTTGACACAATCTGGAATATTTCCCCAGTGAAATTGGTATGTTTGAAGACTAAAAGTAAAAGGTCACTCAATTAGAGTCTGATGTTTACTCACAAGTAGATTCAGATTTATGTACTCTTGCCAGTAACACTACAGAAATGAGGCTGTGTTCTTCTCAACGTGGCCTATCAGTGCAGCCAGAGGTTTCCATTACTGGTGGTATTGACTTTCATTTCTTTAATTCATGGGGTGTCTACCAGGTTCTCCACCAAAAAGTCACTACTTTCCCTGTGTAAATGATAAGTATCTTATGAGGCAGATAATTGCAAACTATTTAAGTATCCTGTTTCTCCTCAAATTTTCTCCAAGTTTTAGCATCCTTTGATGGTTCCTGGCTGAAACAATTCTAATTGCCAAATATTGATTTATCATATCCTGTCATTCCTCTTATGTTTATTAAGCCTTTCTATTATAAAGAAGAGTTTTACATTCTACCCTATTTACCCATTCATTCATTCATTCATATATATGAGTTTAATAATATTATAAAATCTTACCATCATTAATCAGTTTTCTCATCCTTCAAGAGACTCACTGTGTCCAAATATCCCCAATGGTGTCAGACAAAACCAGAGGTTGTCCAATGGTCCCTCTTTGAGAGATGCAGCTTCACCCATCTCTAACTGCTTTCTCCTTCTGGTACTCATTTTCCTCTTTTAGTATTTTCAACATTCCAGAGCCTTAACTGCAAGAATCTCATATAGTCAATTTCCCCCTCAAAATACCAGAAAATAAAAAGGCAAAGTTAGGATGGCATAGCACATTTCTTACATTACACACTAGTCAATGTTCTAAACATATTTCAACCACTGATGCAGAATGGTAAGGCAAAATTTGTCACAATCCCCCATGCTTATCATTTTTACCAATATTTCATTTCTTAGCTGAGAACTGCTAAGTAATTACACTTGCAAGACACAAGTGTTGTCTTTAGGAAAGGTTAGAATGAATGAAGATAACTAGGGAAAAAAGCGAACTGATCACAGAACACACATTTAAATGAGGGAGATTGTTTAAAATGCAGATCATGTGGTCACAAATTACAATTGGAAAAAAATTCCAATGGAGGTCATGACATTTACCAGCTGGGAGTTGTTTCTTCACTCAGATATTCCCATTGGTCTTTTCCCTGCTATTGGCAGTATTTGTGTATTGATTATGCCTGTCATCAACTCTATTCTAAAGTCACCTTTTTTTCCATTTAGTGACTCTCTTTTTATGGGCTGTTTCTCTTTGGACTTTGATCTGTGCCTCCATGAAATCTCAGTACTTTGTCTATAAAATGGTTCCTGCCCAGGAACACAGTGTTCCATCTCTTAAGCAATGGTACCTCTTATTTCTAGAGGTAACTCTTTGAAGGTTTATATCACAATATTTCCCACAAACCAATATCCTATTCATCTTTTTATCCTGTTTCTCCAATATCCCAACACTTACACCTCCTATCTTGAGAAGTTACACTTAATAAGTCTCATATCTCTGACCTTAAAGACACAGTGAATATGACCTCTGAAATGTGCATTCTTTCCCCACAAATGGTACTGCTCAATTGATTAAGCAAGTTATAAGTATTTTACATTATCTTTCAAAGGTTGTAACACCATAGGATAGTTTTATTTTTCCTATGTTGCAAATAATAGGATGAATTACACGAACAAATTCAAACTCATCCTCAATTTACTAATCTTTAAAAAAGGAATAAATACCCTAACACCATATGGTGGTTATGGGCATTAAATGAGATAATTCATGTATAGTGTTTATCTCCACATTGGTACATATGCTAAGAATTCAATAATGCTATGTATAATTGAAATAATATATGTATTTGAAACTACACACACACATGCACACACATAAACATACAGAATAAAATAATGACCAGCATTCACTATAAATATTTTGTGAGTATTTTTCCTATAGAATTGATTTATTGACCATATCAGAACAAGCACATACATATATTGCTTCACATGAATGATATACAATGTTAATGCCTCAAACATAGTTGATATTCCATTACTGGTGAATAAATGAACATCTGAAAGCTGAATTTTCATATTGATTAATTTCAACATACATTACCATGTTAATAACTGAATTGGTTAAATGTATCATCACTAATTTTCCTAGCATTATGATTTGACAAAAAGGTTATTTACTATTTTACAAGTATTGTTAATGCAGTAATGAGTATCCTTAAGTTTACATACATCCTGGAACACTTCCTATTACAACCTTATTGGTAAACTTCTAGAACCAAAATTGTTAGTCAAAATGTGCTACTTTCCTTCTTATAGTTATTTTCCACTGTATTCCTGAAAAGATTGTAACACATAAGGAGTTCTAAATTCACTACACTATGTTAACACATGTACCTGTTAATCTGATAGGTGAAAAAGGCAAATGATTGATTTATTTAATATACATTTAAAATATATATTTCACATGTCATATATATTTCATATGTACACAAATTTCATTACTTCATTATAAAGATTATAAGGTAGAGCATACTTTATATGCTTTTGGCCATTCACAATGTTTTTATGAATTGTTCATTTATGTAGTTTCCCAATTAATTTGAGTAAGCCTTTCATAGAATGTTAACATTAAATTTGTCATGTTTCAAATAAATATACATATATATTTATAATTGACTGCAAAACAAGAAACAGCCCAAATTTAAAGTCAGCAGGTTATTTATTCTCTATCCCTCTTTTTTTTTTTGAGACAGGGTCTTGCTCTGTCACTCAGGCTAGAGTGCAGTGGCCTCATCACAGCTCACTGCAACCTTGAACTCCTGAGCTCAAGCGATTCTCCTGCCTCCACCTCCTGAGTAGCTGGGACTACAGGCATACGCCACCATGCTCAGCTCATTTTTTTCTATTTTTAGTGGAGACGGTCTCTCACTCTTGCTCAGGCTGTTCCTGAACTACTGGCCTCAAGCGATCCTCCCGCCTCGGCCTCCCAGAGTGCTAGGATTACTGGCGTGAGCCACTGCACCTGGACTTTCCCTCTCCTTTAAATACTCCAATCAGATAGCATGGACAAATCAGAGCAAATGTGGAAAACAGTTCAACTGGACTAAAGATTGCATCCATCGGCTATGTATACTGTTGACTCAAATTTCTACAACCTAAGTTAAATAGTGTCTTATTTGCATGTCATGATCATACTCTGACATGTTGAAACAATTACAACTGTTCAGATGAAGTCAAAATAGGCTGAAGTCATTGTCCAAGGGGAACAGATACCATTCAGCCTGCTGAGAGGCAACATTTTGAGTGCAACTGTGCCAAATGGGTAAAGAAGGCAGACAAGATTTTGGACACTAATTCCTTGGGAATGTTATAGATGAAATGAGGAAGAAATACATCAAATTTTGAAATATAATTTATCAGCTATAACTAAAATGGGTTCATATCACTCCAATTACTTATACAGTGCTGGTTTTACATTGTTTAGATTATGATGATAGCATGTGGCAGTTATTTATATCACTCTCATATGAATGGGATCTGGCAAAGGAGCTAAAAGTAATTTTCATGAAAATAAAATGGTGAAACAATTCTCAAATATTTTTACTATGTGGCTGAATTAATTTCATTATTTTTCAGGTTACAGTTTAGCCAATGCTGTAGTTCAGGGATTGGTAAACTCCAGCCCACAGGCTGCTGTTGTAAAGTTTTATTGAAATATAGCCACAACACACTCATTCAATTACACATTGTCTGTGGCAGCTTTCATACCACAACAGCAGAATAAATTAGCTGCAACAGAGAGCATAAATCCTTCAAAACTGAAAATGTTTATTTGGCCCTTTAGAGAAAAAGTTTGCCAATCCACGATCTAGCTTAAAACAGGCTAGGGTAATAATACTACATAATTAAAACTCAGCTTTAAACTATGGAAATACAGGAGGACTGAAAAAGCAGAGTCATCATATTTAAGTTTTCTCATGAAAAGATGACACAGGATTGTCAGCTCTATTTTGATTTTTGAGATTCATTCATAGTAACAAGGCCAGAGTTCCTGCTGGGCAAGGTCCCTGAGGTAGGGGCCCTCAGCCCTCCCGGCTCTCTTCTTTTTCCTTTCATACATCGTCACCTCATAGGCCACTGTCACCACCGCCTGCTCACATGGGAGGTAACTACCTTGAGTCTCCATTCCTATGCTCTTCTGTCTCTTATGCTAAATGACATAGATAGATGACAGATGCATGATTGATAGAGATTACTGACAGATAAAGACAGATTGATAGATAAGATTACATGAATTTAGATAGATAAAAGCAGAACTGGGGCAGGGTTTGTGAATCAACATTAACATAAGACATGAGGACACCAATCAACTGTTCTTAAAACTGAACACTCCTCTTTCAACAGCAGCTTATTTATCTTATATGTTCATTGAAATTTTGTTTCTCAATTTCTCTTAAGATCACAGAAATACAGTAACTATGTTTTAGTGATGGAGTACATAGCAAGAATTGTAATAGCTCCCCTTTCCTGCATGATCATCATGGGAGTTGACATAAGGGAGTTATGAGAAAAGTGAAAAAATGTACCATTCAAATCAAACAGATACAATTGGAAAATTAACTTCATTGTCCCTAAATTCAGAAGTTGTGAGGTGCCTATGACCCATTCACCTTCAATTTAACAATGGTATGTAAAGAGCTGGATTAGTTCTGTGCTAAGAGAACTCCTATCAAATGTCTTACCTACTATACAATTCACAAAATATTCCATATGCCTATGCTTTGGCCATAATGACAGTGTTTTCAATTAATTAAATGAAATGTATTTCTATCACCAATTCTCCCCAATCATTTTACCCTGCTTCTTCTCAATAGCAGTTATCCACTCACTCTTTAACTTACTCTCTCACTACAAATACCATGAAAGCACAACCAACCATTTAAAATAATCAATGATAATATTCTGTATGACTTTCCAGGGTAAGGCAAGAATATAAAGAACACCAATTTCATGTTAAAGTGAGCTGATTTTATCAAAAGTATAAAACAGATACAAAACATAACAAATAAAACTTTTTAGTTTATAAACAGTAGTTATAGCTAGTTATAACTACTCTTTGTTAAAGTATCTACCACATCTTACTTTGCCAACCAAAACTTGTTTCAACTATTTGCTATACCAACTACTCAAAGAAGGAAATGGTTACATTTTACCTTTAGCCTTTACACAAAAGCCACATAAGCATGTCCTTATTTCAGATGGTCAGGGCATCTACCATTGGGTAGCTCACTTATTCTCAGACCAGGGCTCATCACACCCCCATACTTATGGACTATGGACTGAAGATCACCTCTCTGCAATAACTGAACTGTGGGAAAGAACACTGAGGCAAGATTAGCTACAGGTATTGGGGGAAACAAATTTATTCATTTTATCCGTTTTACCAGATTTTCTGTGGCATGGATAAAAATATTCTGGAGAATGTTTCCATCATTTAAAAATGGTAAAAGCACGCAATAATGTTTGTGGAATGAGGCTGGAGAATAGTAGTTGGCCCAAATTAATCACCTAGTACTTCTAATAATACCAAGGCAAACTGGAACATACCACATAATGAAATCAAAGCTCCATCTGTTTTTGATGAGTAGAAAATAGAGATTATTCCCACATGAATACAAAATTCTTGACAGGCAAAACAAAAAAACAGGCATAGCATGAAAATATATAGTTTATAAGAACTGTAGTGCTTTAAAAATTCCTAAGGAAATCTAAGTTTGTATCTTTTTTATAAAAACATTTGTAAAAATCAGATAAGTTTCATGCAGGATACAGAGCTCTACCATTTGCGGATTGGGTGTTTTAAAATGCATGATGAATCAGTGAAACTAGCAAGAACATTATTGTCTGAAAAGCTGAAACTTTTTTCCCATGAGGTCAGGTAAGACACACAGGTTTGGCTACTAGTAGTGGATGAGTGCCTACTATCAAACTAAGCACCCCACAGATTTCAATTATAAACTCCAGATTGAATATCAAAACAACTACCTAAAGGCATGGAAAGAAACCTCCCTACACTGGAAGGGAATGTACACTTGGATGAAAGGAACTTCCTTCCATTTTCATGGAATTTTGCCTAAGGGTAGCCTCAGTAGAAGCTGGAAAGTGAGGGGACAATCCCAAAGAGTATAGATCCAGAAAGGAAGAGCCTGAAATCCTGTGTATAAATTCTGGTGAAATCTTTGGCTGACCCCTGAACTGCCCATTGTATAGGACAGACTCCAAGTAGCCCAAACAATATGAAAAGAATTATACAGACTATTCTGCTGCTTCACATGGCACAGGAGGCAGAAACTGGAGTTTTAATCCATCCAAGTTAACTGCTTGCCTTAATAAAAATAATCGCTTTACAGCCCTGCTTCTCAATGGGAAAGGGGGAATACGGATGGATGATCATAGCCCCAACCCCACAAAAGAACATTTGTAAATGCTGCAAGACATTTTGGGTTGTTACAGTGGCAAAGGTGGTGGTAGGGGAGGGAGTTATGCTACTGGCATGAAGTGGGTAGAGGCAGGGATGCTACCTGATACCCCAAAGTACAGCCCCGGACACACACAACAAAGAAATAATCCAATTCAAAATATCAATAGTGCTGAGGCTGAGAAATACTGTTTTACAGAAGCAAAAGAGATTTAGAGTTTCTACAACATATTCACAAAGTCCAAGTTACAATCCAAAATTACCTGGCATACAAAGAAAGAGAAATATAACTCATACTTAAAAGAAGGAGCAATAAACAAAGTTAACCTTCAGACAGTCCAGATGTTGGAATTTTTTTAAAGTCATTATAATTATGCTGAAAACATAAAGAAAAATATGCTTATAGTAAATGAGTAAGAGATCATATCAGATATAACATATTTTTAAAAATCCAATAAATCTCTGCAAATGAAAAATAAAGAATCTGGAAAAAAATTCACAGGATGGGTTTAAGAGCAGATTGGAAACAACAGAAACATCCAGTGAACATGTAAACATTATTAGAAATTATTCAAACTGAAAAACAGGAAAGTAAGATTAAAAAACAATGTCAGGAATCTGTAGAACAATATTGATAGGTCTAAAACACAGACAACCCCACACACAAACAAATTGGAGTCCCAGGGGTAAGAAAAGAGACTGAAAAAGTTATTTTTTAAGTGGCTGAAATTCTCCCAAATTTGATGAAAGAAAAAATATTTACACATTCAAGAATCTCATCAAACAACCGAACAATATAAAGAAGACCACTCTGAGTCACATCATAGTTAAAATTGGATCAACATCAATGATGACAAGAAAATCTTGAGGAGTCAGAGAAAAATGGCACAATTATGTAAAGAGAAACAATGATTTAAATATTTGCCGACGTCCAGTCAAAAATCAATGGAGTCCAGAGAACACTGGATCATCTTTAACATGCTAAAAAAAAGTGAACCATTAATTCTATATCGAGTAACAATATCTTTCACTAAAAAGGACTAAAAAAAGACACAGTCAGAGAAAAGAAAACTAACCACCATATACTAAAATTATCACCTGTAGCCCTGCAGTATAACAGCACTAAAGGAAGTTCTTCAGGCAGATGGACAATAACAACAGAAAGAAACTTAAAACTTCAGGAAAGAAGGAAGAACTCTGAAACAGGTTAATATTTGGGTAAATATGAATGATCTGGAAAAGTAATGTTAGACTGAAGGGAAAATTTCTGACTGAGAAGCAAGATTCAAAACTGGATGTTCAGATTTCTCAAGCAATGTCAAAAGTACTAGCAGGTGCTGCAGCAACTAGCCCTTATTCTTCCACTGGTAAAAGAGTTATTTCTTAGTCCACAGCAGCTCATATCCCTTGAATTCCTAATAAATCTGAAGACAGACCCAAAGTACCATCAGTGGAGACCCTCTTCCTTCCCTTCAGAGGTTCAGAAGGGTTAGCAAATATGGAGCCATGGCAAAGTTAGAATTATACAACATTCACATAGGACAGACATAGGAGGAAGGCCCCAAAGAGAAAACCATTTCCAATTTCCCAAATTCAGACATTTTTATGTTTCTTACCAATCACTTATTTTAAAACAAATCATTGTATTCTTAAAGAGTTAATATCTACATGTCTATATTTGATTTTTAAAACTCACTACATTTTATGTCCTTCTCTTTTCAACATTGTGAAACATGGCAGATTCCCAAATTATTCAAATATGTTAACATAATATAGTAATATATATTAAATATAATATAGTTAATGTATTATATATATCAAATGTAATATTACATGACTATCAGAATATCTCTTTCCTTTATTGCTATATTCTCTCTCATTCATGACTTCTCTCTCATACATTCCTTTACAAATTTGTTTATTCACTAAACTTTAATGAAATTCTTACTTTTTGACATTGTAGCATAAGACAATAGAAAGAAAAAATCCCTGTCTAGTAGGAGCTCATTATATTTATTTTAGGGAAAGGAGACAGAACACAAAACGTAAAATAAATCAAAATTGATATGTGCATTTATAAGGATATAAACACAGTGTTAAGAGCTTGAAGTGGGGAGCCAAAGTAAATAGGACTAAATACATGCAGCTATTTACATTAAGGCATATTGATCAATCCTATGATACTTCAGGTCTGACTGCCATACAATAATGGCCTCAACTCAAAATTACCATTTTAGTATGAATCAATCCAGACGGTCTCTCCAAACCAGCACTTCCCCACTAAGATATAGATAGGGTGGGTGTAAGTGGGAATACCATATAAGATTATCAATGAAGAGAAAACCATGAATCAACAAGACAATTTAACAAGGCTTTGATAAATCTGATACTACTCCAAATTGAACTAACAGCAACAGTTTTTCCAAAGGTAACAAAGTCAGAAGAAATCTTAAACTTACTCAGAACAGCTGGTGAGAAGCCAGAATGAAAGTAAGACGAGGAGGCACATCTCCCATTTACCTAATGTCTCACTGTCCTTCTAGAAATCAACACTTTTCTAAAAACCTGGTCAGCTACCTACTGATAGGGCATTTTTCTAGAGGTTTTCACCTCTTCACAATCTCCACAGGTATGTCTTCTGTTTTTTTCTAAACTCAAGAGTAATGTGAAAGGCTCACAAGCAATTCCTTTTTATTTTCCTTATTGTCTCTCTTGGTTTCTTATTTGAAACACATATACTCTCCCCATCTGTTATTAATAAGTAGACATTTCTTCAGTATTCCTTGAATTCCAACATTAAACAAGTAAACTGGATCACAGAAATGAATGTAACTCTTGTACTCTTAGGTAATACCCATCATACTTAGCATGGTAGGATGATATACAGATACATAAAGGAAGAAGTTTTAAAAGTTAGGAAGTTCACATTTTGGGAGGCCTAGGCGGGAGGATCACTTGAGGCCAAGAGTTCGAGACCACCCTGAGCAACACCTCATCTCTACTAAAAATAGAAAAAAATTAGCAGGGCATGGGGTCGCGCACCTGTGGTCTCAGCTATAGGGCAGGAGGATGGCTTGAGCCCAGGAGTTCAAGGCTGCAATGAGCTATGATCACACGGCTGCACTCTACCCTGGGCAACAGAGTGAGACTGTCGAAAAGAAAAGAAAAAAGAGAGAAGAGAAGAAAGTTACCATACATAAGGATTCCTCTTTGGACTGTTTTTGCTTTAGGGAACACAGAGAAAAAGAGGACAGACACTAACAGCACAGCCATACAAGCAGGAAAGAGAATAGGAATTACATTCTATTATTCCACAACTATCAATGGAGATTTATAGGAAACCCCTAATTTTCATCATAAAAAGTCTAATCTAGCAGATGCTTAGTTCCCCAATACCATGATCTATATTTGCACAATCCAACTCAACCTATTCTACAGAATCTATGATTTCCTCAGTCATGCCATAACACTCCAAAAAAAGTACCAAACGTCTACCTCACAGTGGGTCTGTATAAACCCTTATTTTACTCACACTTCAGGTGACTGGGGCTCATTCATCAAAATTTCACTCATCTATGGTCTAAACAAGTAGTTTAGTCAGCAAAGTTACTAAATTAAATATTTGCTACATGCTAGACTCTTCAGGGTAACAGAAAGCTAAATATGAATAGGAAAATATCCCTGTCAATAGGAGCTCATTATTTATAGTCTGTTAAATAGACATAAAAAGGAAGGATGAAATGACATTCAGTAACTGAAATGCTAGAAACATATAGCATGTTACAAAAATGAAATGGTAGATATCTACCAGATATCAGGTTGAACAGTTTCCACAGACTCATTAGCTAGAGAACGACAGTGTACAATGATATGGTCAACACCTTCCCCAGATTCAACTGGAAAAGAACATCTTCCACAGTCAGATCTTCTCCTTGACTTTGGTGAAGTTATTGCCATTTATTATCATCTAGAACTAGTAGCTAAAGTGTAGGCTCAACACACCTTGACCTTACCTTGCAACTCTTTCTTTCAAAATTCTACTTTCTGTACATTCTGTCTTGCTTCACTCCCTCAATTCCTAGCATCATCCTTTCTTCATTCCTTCTTCATCACTGGGCTGTTACTTTTTCTTTCACATGGCCCCTCGCCCATTCCATTCCTCAACAATCTTTGCTAAACACCTCACAGAAGCCAAGATCTCTGAACAGCAATCTTGCCTCAAAGAAACATTTCTGTGCCCAGTGCTTGCAGGAGCAGAGAGAGACGATGTAAGGGGAACTCAAATGACAGATCTGCTCAAAGGTTGCCATTAGAAGACTGAGGAGATGAAATGAGGATGTTCAGTTCTACCTTGTTTACATATAATGTGTGATGATGAAGAGGATCTAAAATTATACAGTTGGGATACATCTTCACTTTGCAATGTTGGTGTACTGAGTCACACAAGCACCAGCAGGTGTCTACGACGAACTAACATTGGTCACATCATTATAGGACAAATCATCAACTCAAAAGTATCCTTTGATTTGGCATTTCTAATATTAAAAGCACTGCCTCTCATCCCCACATAGTATTTTTACCTAAAATCAATGATATTCTATTTCTATTTGCAAACTTGTATCTTTCAATCCCCAAAAAGCCAACTGCTATCTCATTTATCTTCAGCCTCATTATTCATGTATCTTCAGGGACACCAAAATCCCTTGGTTTTCATCTAATAACTTTAGCCACTCTAGACAATCTCCTTTAATGGATCCCCCTCATTTTCTAAATACCTAAATGCTACAGTATGAAAGGCACAGTCTCAGGCAAATATATTCCTATTCCCACATACACACCATCTCTAGATCTTATCTTCCCCATGGCCATAATTAACAAGTCACATATTGATTAATCTGAAGTATTATCTCTATCTCCAAACTACCCCCCAATCCCAAGATTCCTTCCTATTTCTACCTTAAAAACCTAAATCTTCAACTGACAAAATAGACCTTTTTTTAATCATGCAATTGGAGAAAATCAACCTTCCTTAGTAGGGAAATAGTAAATAGTGTCACCAATTATTCAGTTGTTAAGGACTAAATCCTAAGAGTCCTATTTCAATCCTCTCCTCCTCCCTCTTCTTTTCTCACATGGTATTATTCAATGTTTTACCAAGCAGGACTAGCAATACTTTCATATTATATCCCAAATCCAGTACTTTTCAATACTTCCATGTAAGCCAACTTAATACAACACATTCCCAATACTATTGAAATAACCATGGACTTGCCTTCTTACTTCCACTTTTGCTATCTTATCACAGTTTATATTTAGACATCAATGGTGACCTTTAACCTACCTAACATGTTTGAATATATAAAAATTAAGAATACTTGAGTACTATAGAAATCAGAATTGGAAATCTTGAAAAACCAAAGTAGTCAGGATGTTAATTATGATTAAAATACAGTCATTGAACAAGGCAATTCTTGCCTAAAACACTTGAGTGAGAAAACTCAATCTTAGAAAAAGCTGAATGAGAAATTATGGGAGTAGAGACATTTTTAGCATCCATAGTTATTGAAGATAAATAATGTATCAATTTTAGAATTTAATTATCTTGTGGAAAAATAAAGGTAAGATGATCATTATATATTCCCACATGATAAACTAGGTGGAACAATGTAGCAGAGAATATGTCAAACCATCAAATAAATATGGAGGTGGTATTTTTAACCAATTATATAGTTTTGCCTTGGAATTAACTTAATATCCTGTACTAGTTAAATCAGTTACCAGAAGAGCCATATGCCAGGAATTTTGTGCAAATTTATCAGAGTAGTGAAGTTCAACAGATACCAGGAGAAATAAGAGGCTACAATCTTCTCCTTAAGCTTTCCTTGGTCGATCTCACTCTGCTCCTACTGGAAGGAAGAGGCTCTACCCTGATTGGTGAGATTACACAGCACTTACTGAGCCACTTTTTAACAGGAAGTCACTATGTTCTATGGTCAATCATATGCAGAGTCCATTTACTCTCTTCTGTATCCTCATTTCAAGGTCACAGGCTACTTACTTGAAAGATCCTTTCTTTAACACATCCAGATGTGCTGTCCCCTCACCTGCATCTCCAGGTTAAAAGTATGTGGGTTCCATTTAGATTTGAATTAGAGAGAGGTTGAATTCCTCTATGAGATTACTGTAAATTTCTCCCTGTATCAAAAAGTACAGTTTCTAAAAACAATTCATGCAACCAAAATGTTTGTACCCCCATAATATTGTGAAATCTAAAAAGTACAGTTTCTACTAGCATAACAGATAATTATTAAATAGTAATATGCTTTACTACTGTGATTTCCTTTGCTTTTTAAAATTCCTTCATATCATGGAAATTTTAAGTTTCCTAGATTGAGGTTGAATTTATGAATTTGGCAATTAAACCATCTTAAATACCCTGACATATGTAGCTTCATGGAACAGAGGAGACTGTATTTTAGGCAGATTTCAAATTTTCCAAGGCTCCCTTACCATATTATATGTGAAAGCAACAACACTCTTATTAAAACGGTAACAGACTCTCCTAGGTCCCTGTCTTCTTCAATTGATTTCCATTCTTTAGATAGTAAGCTTGTTCACTGGTAATATGCCTACTTATTTGTATGTTTATTGAGTTTATACTTCATTTCTCTACAACAGTAATTTTTGGCCTTACTTTCATTTTCTCCATCATATATTTAATGAATATTACAAGCCTGCCATTAAGGACTAAGTACAAAGTTTGATACAGAAACCAGGGAACATTCTGATCACCACTTTTGGCCAAATCTTAGGTCACGTTCAAGCCTGAGTCCACTGCATAGGTTCACAATTTATAAATTGGCATGTCATTCCTATTAATACCACATAGCCTGACCGCAGCAACAATGAGCCAGGTTTTGAAATTCATCATGGTCAGCATGATTATGACCACTTCATCAATGCCACCAAGACATTGTTCAAAACGAAGAATGTCCTTCTTCTGGAAACCTTCTTTAACCGGCATAAAATCTGGACTACTATTAGTAGACTGCTGCCCTACTTACAGAGAACACAAAACAGAGAATGCGGACATACAGAATGTAACGAAAATAGTAACTGCAACAGTCCACCTTATCTACACCAGTGCTTCCCAACCTTTTTGGCACCAGGAACTGTTTTCATGGAAGACAATTTTTCCATGGACTGGGGCGGGGGGTAGGAATGGTTTCAAGATGATTCAGGGCATTGCATTTATTATGCACTTTATTTCTATTATTATTACATTGTAATATATAATGAAATAATTATACAACTCACCATATAGTTAGGGACTCCTGACACAGACATCACCATAAAGGATGGAAAGGACAGTGTTAAGATGACACATGAATAAAGCTGAGTGTTTATCTTCAGATAGTTCCTGAATGCAGTCCCGTCACTATCAACCCTGGATACTCTAATGGGTTACAGAAACTTAAAGCAATGAAAAGCAAAATAGAGAAGAATACCAGTGATTTACCACCTACATAGAAAACAAATGTAGTGTGAATCTGAACCCAGATTCCACCACCATCACTCACAGCCTTTTCAAGAAAATTGTTAACTACCCTGCCAATAATGAAGGCACTGTTGCAACCCCTAGCTGGATCTTACCACCAAAATCTTGCTCTTCTCTTTCTACCATGTGAATGCATTTACATTATTCACCTCTGGAGTTCTATGTGCCACTCATATTATACTCTACAGTTTAGACATATATTCCTTAGACTCTTTATATAACCCCTTCCCTGCTTTCTCATGTAGATTACCACCTCATTCTTTCATTCAGCACTTCAGTTTTAAAAAATACTTTGTTGGACTTTTCTGACAAACCATGATACACAAATTCTTCCTTACAGTAGAATACCAACTAATGCATATAACCAATAACTGACTTTTTTTTAAAAAAATCACCACTAATGTAGGTAAGAATCATCTATCAGTACAAAAACTACTGAAAGTTTTATGACAAATAAGATATTAACATAGGTTCAAATGATTTCCATATATAATATTTATTAATTATGAAGGAATGTTAACTTTAAAATGGAGAAGCCTACTAGACAACAATCGAACTAAGTGATTTAAGTTAACATCACCAATAATGGGGCAAAGTAACATCATTTGTCACCTGATATGATTCACTAAGAAAGACTGAGAATACTTCAGTTCTGAAATATTCCTGCCCAAAATGCTTAACCTAAACCTTTTCATGAGAAAACATAAAAATCAAAATTTGAGTCATTGTCTTAAAAACTGTTAGCTATTACTTTTCAAGAATACCAGTGTCACCAAAGACAAAGAAAGACTGAGGAACTGTTTCAGATTAAATACGACTAAAGAGCCATCCTTTTCTAATCCTGAATAAGGGGAGAAATTACTGTAAAAAACATCTCTAGAACAACTGATGAAGTGTGAATATGGACTATATATTATGTTATACTTCCATGCTAGTGATACATTTTATGATTTTGAAATTTTTACCAAGGTTAATATAAGAGGATGCTAAGGTTCCTAGAAAGTAAATGCTGAAGTATTTTGGGTTAAAGGAACGTGATGTCTGCAAATTACTCAAAAATAGTTCATAAAATAATAACACTATGCATAAAAAGACAGGGTGGAAGAGACAGAAGGGAAAGGAAGAGAGGGGAAGGGAAAGAGAGAAGATAATGCAGGAGAAAAGTCAATCTGGGTGAAGAGTATGTCAGGTTTCTCCATGATTCTTACAACTTTAAATCTAAAATTATTTCAAAAATTAAAATTTAAAAAAGCACTGGTATAAAATTTACTTAGGGAGTTTATGAACCTCCAAGAAGCACTAAATTTAGGTAACATTAATGGTTTCTAGCTCTGACAAACAGGATGTTTCTTAGGATTAGAGGAAAACCGGAGTACTGCTTTGTATTACAAATTATCCATCACTATTTGGTCTTTTTTATCCATGGCCATCTACTGTTTAAATAAGACTTAAGTTAAAAATACCATTTTCACCTATTAGATTGGCTACAAATATAAAGAACCATTAACACCCATCATACATAAGTTTTTATAAAATTGGCACTACCATGGCCTAGATAGTATTTTCAAGGGCAATTTCACAGTATCCTCTGAAACCAAAAGTATACATAACTGATGATCCAACAATTCCACACCTAGACATCTATTGTATGGAATTAAGAACCCAAGTACATTAGAAAAGACATATAATTATATACATTACATTACAACAGCAGCAAAATAAATGAAAAAAAGGTAACCTGCATTTCCAAAAATAGAGAAATGATTCATCCATTATAATACATACTTTATGTCCAATAAAAATTCTACAGGTTAGTTATATTTTTGATTTGGAAATATGTCCATGATATATTAAAAAAACTGAAAGTTACAAAATAATATCTACCATAAGGATCACAAATTCATAAATGAATTCAATATAAACTTATATAAGCTCAGAAAAGTTACTGACAAACGGTTAACTCTTGTCACCCCCAGGAAGTAGGAATAGAAGACGGAGTATGAATGACCATAGATTGCTTACATCACTGACTCATTCATTCTTGGAGGCTCTGTTTCAATGAACTAGGTGCCAAGCCAAAGTGGAAAGGAGATTTAAAAGAAAAAAAAAAAAAGACACAACACTCAAACTAGCTTTAAGATCCAAGAATTCAAAAGCTTAATTGCAGATTCTTCCCCATTTTTAAAGTTCAAATTTGTACGTTGAGGATTCAGAAAAATCACATGGGAAGAGAAGACATTCTCTCCCTTCTAGTTTCTACATCTAGCCAATACTGCAGTCCAAGGGTCAGCAAACCACAGCCTATGGTCCAAATCTGGCTAACCACATGTTTTTTGTAAATAAATTTTACTAGAACATAGCCATACTTAATTGTTTATAAACTGGTTATAGCTACTTTCACCCTACAATGGCAGAGTAGTTGCAACAGTATGGCCTGTAAAGTCTGGTCCTATAAGGATAAAAGTTTGTTGACCGCTGGCACAGACTACAGAATACTATATTGACTAGGAAATACCTTGTGTTTCATATAACATGAAGATATGTGATTAGGACATTATTCTTCTTATATCCAGAAGAGCATTCTGAACTTGGAAAACATTAACACAATGAACAGTTTGAGATAGATTAACTCTGGAAATATAAAAAGAACTTCTCTGTAGGTAACATAAATGGGTATTGCAAAAGGAACACAAATTCTACCTCAGAATCTAGCTGGCAATGAGCAAAATAATACAGTGAGAAAGATACTGATGGCTATACAAATTTATGAGATTTTTAAATCATTAAGTTTTGTGTTGGTAAAAGTAATTGACATTTAAGGAAAGGGATTATCATATACTCTTAAAATTCTAGCAATTGTTTATATTGCTAACACTGGTCTACAGAGGTAATATTAGTGGATGCCTGTACATCACTGGACCCCTGTATACTATAAACGTATCTATTAAGACAGGGTGTAGGCAATACATTAGTAGTTCCCTGACTGACAATGCAGTTTATGTTCTAGAAGTCGACAATTAAAAACTTCAAATAAACAGTATTTTATATTAAGCTCACTTAGGTTAAGCAGAAAATAAATAAAAATCAGCATAATGTGAGTAAAAGGTAAATCTCTTTGGTATACTGAGATTTTTACTCCCAACCCCAAAGAAGATAGTACTAGTGATACCAAGAAAATGATTGGACCACATGTTCTAAAAAATGGTATCGCCATGGCTCGAAATGTCAGCACAAGGGCCTGGCTCTCCCTTACATTTGTTATGGCATCCACATCCTAAGTTTAGGCATTAGGGAAGAGGTGAACTACAGACAGTCTCAGATTCTGATCTAGAGTGAGACTCACTAGGTTCAATAAAAAGGGCAACCACAGAAAGTCTAGTCCAGATAACACAAATATTTAAGATAATCTCACTTGGGATCTGTACAGAAACTTTTGAGTTCCTGATTCAAACGAGAAACTAAGTATCTACAAATAGAAAAAACAAAACAAAACTAGCACACCATAAACACTCAGCTTTTGAGAAAGCCTGGCTATCATCTAGAGTGACTAAGGTGTCAATGGGGTTATAAAATGAATTAATTACATACCAAGCACAAATGTCACTTCCATTTGTAAAGTAAAATATAAATAAAAAATACAATGAAGTAATATACAACAATAAAGGAAAGTACAAAATATATTGACAGCACAGAGAAGTACTTAATACAACATTTGGGTGATGCTGTAGATTGAATCACTAGAGAAGGTGTTCTAGGATCCTCTTGTCCACAGGGTCACCACCTGAGAGAATACAGAAGTGACTGCAAATGAAAATAAACAATAGGTTATGACACAGCCATGCCTAGTGCCAGAAAGATATCATGGTCAAGTCAAGTGTGTACTGTCACTCCATAAAAAACAACCCCCATGATCCTAATGTTAAATAATCCCCAAGCTATGAAAAGCATACTTACTGTATGAAAATGATGAAACTGTCATTTTCCTTCTTTCTTCTGCCCTTGAAGACTCTTCATTCACTCATCAAATAAAAAGGATATTCCAAATGTACTTTTACCATGTCAATACTGAAATATTCCTTAGCTCCTGTCTGCTCACCTTACCTACCCACTGAGAGTATTAGCAATGTCCTAAATCCTGCACAGGAAACTAAGATTCAACCTGCTGCTGTCATTACAACCCATATTATTTGCAGTAAATTCTACTTCCTTATGACTTAGCTCTCTGACATCTTTTTTTACTCCTTTCACTGTCCTTTTATTCCCCAACCAGCATGACTTCCTTCCTTGTCACCCTCTATCCATCCACCATTGATTCATTTATTCCAAATACTTATTCTGGATCAGATAATGTAAAATTTACTGAGTGTATGGACAAAGAGAGATTATAGTCTCTGTCCAGATAACATTACATTCTATGGTAAGAGTAGATCAGATTAGTAAATCACAATGTACACAGCCTACATATCAATACCGCATCAATATTTAAGAGCTCTTTTATCTCTTATTGCATGTGAATAATAATCACTCCACCATCTGTTGATCTTCTATGTTTTATAGAATTCAGCTATGGTTTTGGATTTAAAAATATCACAGACAAACTGGATTCAGTGACTCAGGAGGCAGACATGAGAGGATTGCTTGAGGCCAGGAGTTCAAAACCGGCCTGGGCAAAAGAATGAGACCCCAGGTCTAATAAAAAAAAAATAAAAAAAGAAATAGTATAGCAGAGTTACTGATTATTACCAGTACTTTTGAAGAATGAAGTCCACAAAAAGGATAAACAAATACAACGATTTGGATTGATAGGAAAATGACATGTAGTGAAGAAGGTCTCGTTTCTTAAATTGGACCACCTCAGTTTTAACTGTGGAAAATATGGAAAATTGTGACATTCATACCATGACAAGCATAATAAACAAAAGGTGAAGTTGGATCATTCATCAACCTCCCAAAAGTCCCCAAATTATTAAAATATTTCAAAATTATTTTGATTAGAAACTATTAATACTTTGTGGAAAACCAGGGAGAACAAAGGACAAGGGGGAACAAAGAATAAGCAAGCAACTCCCACGGCCTAATAAAACATTCTCCACCACAATGGTGTCAGCTGGGCAGGCAGGTCACAGGGCACTCACAGTATCTTATGAAAGGGATTTCAACATTTCTATGTAATGGTGATCACTAACACATTTGACACCTTGGAGTTTGGAATTTCATTATGGTTGCCCTGTCCCTGTTCAATCATTGTACATGGTGCAAATACCTACCTTTTAAGTTCACATATCTCTGGGCCAAGAGTAAGTACACACTGCGACCTTAGGTACAGATTACTGCAAATCACCTCATGATGAGGAGATCACAGTGCTAAGAGATACTGGACTTTTAGCTGGATAACATTTTTTGTTGTTCCCACTGTGAAGGGGGTAAAGTTTACCATGTAAGTAGAGAGTAAATCCAGTATATGAGACCAGAAAGGTGTCTTATGGTAGACGTTAGTAGCATTCGGTATGTTCTTTATCCTTCCCTTACAATAACATGAAAGAAATACAATCCCTAAACCTCCCGAAGTTTCAGAAGGCCATGTGATTAATTTATCTTGCCCAATTTAACACTGGGCATTTAAGAGCTATTGCATGATTTTCAATGAACTCTATCATAGTCATAATGAACAATAAAACCTTATATTGTGGAGATGGGTGCAGTGGCTTACACTATAATCCCAGTGAGAGGGGTGGCTGAGGCAGGAGGACCACTTAAAGCCAGGAGTTTGATCCCAGCCTGGGCAACACAGTGAGACCCTATCTCTAAAAAAATAAGAAAATTTAGCTGGGCGTGGTGGTGCACACCTTCAGTCCCAGAGACTCAGGAGGCTGAAGCAGGAAGATCACTTGAGCCCCGAGTTCAAGACAGCACTAAGCTATGATCACACCACTGCAATCCAACCTGGGCAACAGAGCCAGACCCTGTCTTTTAAAAAAAAAAAAAGAAAAAAGAAAAAAACAAAAAAAAAACCACCTTATGTTGTGATAAAATCAGCAACAAGTACTACTGTCGTTTGTGACATTAGGCCCATGAGTTACTGCCATGAGCACAGGACCCTTAATGATCTGTTGGACAGTTACTGTGAGAATTACACACTTACAGTTTTAAGTCACTGAGATTTAGGAATTATCCTTTCCTGAACTGACCTATCCATATATTCTGTCACATACTACCCATCAATTCATCCATTTTACATACAACTTCTGTTCATCTTGCACTCTCAATTTAGCTGTCCAAAGATTTTTTTAATCCTTACTCCTCCTGTGTGTGTATACATACACACTTATACATTCATACAAATATAATTATATTCTATTTACACTTATCTCTTAATACCATCCCAAATTAATTTCTTAATTCATTAATTTCATTAATCCACACATATAGTCATCCACTTATGTATCATCTATTTTTTATTCCATTAATCTTCCTCACCTGATACCCATTTATACATTCATTCCTGTATCTATTAATTTATCCATCCATTCTCACATTTATTCAGTCATCCAATGAAGCAATTTACCATTTGTCAATTATACTTATTGATCACAAATACACTGGTCAGCTGGGCAGGCAGGTCTCAGTACAGCTGAAAGTTTTACATAGACACTAATTCTTTGCCTTAACTCATCTTTTTCTTACTAATGGAGATTCAATCAGCCTGGCCACAGGGATAACTTCAAATGACTTCCTTATCTTCTGACTTTAAAATTCTATGTTAGTCTCAGGTATCCTTTACTATGAGTTCACAATCTTTTTTTTTTTTTTTATTTTTAGATAGAGTCTCACTCCCTTGCCTGGGCTACACTGCAGTAGCATCATCACAGCTCACTGCAACCTCAAAATCCTGAGCTCCAGCGATCCTCCTGCCTCAGCCTCCCTAGTAGCTGGGATTATAGGCAGCTGCCACCATGCCCGAGTAATTTTTCTAGTTTTTGTAGAGACTGGGTCTCACTCTTGCTCAGGCTGGTCTCAAACTTCTGGCCTCAAGTGGAGTGCTAGATTACAATCTTGACCAAATTAATTTAAGAGCTAGAAAAAGTCATTCTGAGGGAAAATAACAGCAAAGGGGAGCTCAGGATTTATTTTGGTAACCATGCCTACTCTGCTAGAAAAAGCTTCTCCACTCATTACTTGAAGTACTTAAAAATGCTACCTTCATACTTCACCAGGAGTTGTTCTCCCTATGATATATTCATACAAATACACTGTCTCCCATATTATATCCTCCTGCCTCAGCCTATGATACATTCATACAAATATACTATCTTCCATATCCTTCCTCCTGCCTCGGCCTCCCAAAGTTCTGCAATTACAGGAATGAGCCATCACGCCCCATCTGTAGTTCTAATTTAACACTCTGATTCACTTTAAACTCTACTTGCTGTATATCCCGAAAATTAATTTTAGCAAAAATCACTAGGTTCCCTAAATACCTAAATAAATCCAGATTTATCCCTTCTATTCTTATAACTTATTATATAATAAACACACCTTTCATTCCAAAACTAATTTGCTCATGCAATGTCCCCTTTAACAAAGTTCAGCTGAAAGCCCAGTATGGTTACAGTTACCACCCAGGGCACCACAAAAAAAAAACGATGGTTATCACTTACTGTGACGAAAACACAACAAATACCATTTCGTTATTTTTACTCCTATATTCGAACTCTCCCCTATTTCCACTTATATCCCAGAAATTATGGCATAGTAATATACAAATATCCATCTATCCTTGTTACAGCTGCATTATACTAGATGTAGTATGGATTTGCCAAATACTATGTAAATTTACTAGATATTATATTCCTATCCATAGACTTTACATTTTATGCTCCCACTAGCAACATATGATTTTGACTGATTCCCCTCAACTGGCTGAAAGAAAAAGTCAAACTTCTGGACTTTTACCAATATGATAGTTGAGAAATTAATTATATTTTGATTATTTTTTCAATAATCACTATTCTAAGTAAATCCAAGAACACTTTTATATAGCTAATAGTACTTTATATTTTTTCTGTTAACTACCTGTTCACATCACTTTTCCTTTGGATTACTGGTATTTTTCTTCCCAACTTTAGTATCTCTTTTATATCTTAGGGATTTCACTCTTCTTATGTGATACTACAAATACCTTTTTTCTACTTTATCTTTTGGCTCTTACTTTGTCTATTGTTTTAAAAATTGTTATATTACCAAATTTATCAATATTTGTTTCTTATTGACTTTGGAATGTGAATCGTCAGGAATAAAAATTTCCCCAAAAGTAAAGTTCATCCGTTTTGAAACTCTATATTTTCTGTATTTTTTTTTTAAGAGACAGGGTCACACTCTGTCCCCCAGACTACACAGAGTGCAGTGGCCTGATCACAGCTCACCGAAACCTTGAACTCCTGGGCTAAAGTGACCCTCCTGCCTAAATAGCTGTGACTACAGACATGTGCCACCATGCCTGGCTAATTTTTTTTTTGGTAGAGAGAAGACAGGGTCTCCCTATGTTGTCAAAGCTAGTCTCAAACTCCTGGTTAGAAATAATCCTCCTGCCTTGGCCTCCCAAAGTTCTGGAATTACAGGCCTCAGCCATCACGACCCGCCTATTGTTCTAATTTAAAATTGATTCACTTTAAACTTTCCTTGCTGTATATCCTGATAAATCAATCAAATTCTTTCTCCATTTGGCTAAAAATTTCCCCCATTAATTGCAGATAACTTTGTAACACTTTCTATTTCTCATGCAACTGGGTCAACTTAAGGATCTTCTATTCTATTACATAACTCTGTGCATAAATGTGCCATCAACATGATTCTAATTACATACAAAGCTAATATCTGTGATACCTAACCAAGTCACCATCACCATTCCTAATCTTTACAAATTCTTACTATTCTTAAATATTTGTTCTTCCAAAGAAAATTATAATCAAAATGTTTAGCTGTAGAATTTTAGGAAAAATAAAATTATAAATTGACTCATAAAGAACTCACAATTTTATGATGTTGAATATTAAGACCAACTTAAATGGTGCCAAATTATCACTGCCAATTTTAAGAAATCAATTCTAAAAAATATTAAGTATGCACTGCTTTTCGCTGTGACAAACATGAGGCACACATATAGGAAGAACAAATACTCTCCATGCCTCATTTTTTCCCCATGTAAACATACAGACTGTCCTTGAGGAACTAGAATACCTTGGAATATGTATGCATTCTCATAATAAAATATCATCCTTATCACAGATAATAAGCCTTTTATTTAAAGCCCTGAGCTATAGTGACTAATTATGCTTCTATGTCTCACCTTCATATAATAAATGTGGCTCTAACGATCACTGGACAATAAGCAACACACATGGGGAGGTAGAGAAGGAGGGGGAAAAAGTATAGAAATAGCATAATCACTTAAAGAAATGAGTACCAAAAAAGAGTATCAACATGCTTCCAGATTCTTAGCTGTCCCTGTTCACTCAAGTTACAGTCACCTTCTCATAAAAAATGAAGTTACACACAGCTCCAGCTCAAAATCTTTTTTGTACTTTCTACACAAAAAAGCACAGTGGAAAGAGAGTCAAATATGAGGGAGAAACTTAAACAGTGTAAAGACTGCAGGAAATGACACTAAATATTCAGCACAGAATATTAATTTAACGACTTCCTCTTATAAGAAAAAGGCATTGTCATCCACAACTTCTACATTTCCTTCTCCAGTGCCATTTGCTAAAACCCATGTTTTTCCTGTTAGAACATAAAACCCAAAGACAGTCACAAAATAATATTAAATACTTACTCCACTGCTCTCAACTAGTTTTCACAAAATGATTCAACAAATTATTAAAAAATGACATATTCAATAAAACTATGCTCATTGCTTCTTTTGCTTTTCATCCATTTTGCTTTCACTTTCATTTGTTAATGAATTCCCTCTTAATAAACATGAAAACTAATGCATTCACAGTATCTGCACTCAAGTTTTGGACAATTTTTTAAAACTTACAACTAACTAATAATGGTATTTTGCATGTAACGCAAATCAGACAAACAGTAGAATACAATATAATTTAAGCTGCCATTTGGGAATGTGTTCTAACAGATCTAGTAACTTACCACTATAGTGGGGTACACTGATAATCTTCTTTGGTTATGGTTTTAAAAGATAATATTAAACCTGTTAAATACGAAATTACTTTTTCTTGTTGAAGTGGTTTATGGAATTTCTGGATGTTTATTCTTTTTTTCTTTATATATTTTTCTATTTCCCAATTTACAAATGTGTTACTTTCAAAATTGGAGAAGAATTACTAAACTATTTTACCATTAGATAACTGGGTTATAATTATTTTCACTTTATTTTGTCAGAGTGAAGAAAATACTTTTCTCCCATTTCAACACTTTGTTGGGGCAATATGCACATAAATATGTAAAGAAAATCCATCTCTATTATTTGACTGGAAGTAAAATGAGATAGTTCTCTAATACTAGCAAATACTTTTTAATTATGTAAGTTTTTCTTTACCTACACAAATGCAGAATAAAAGTAACAGTTCTAGAGTATTACAAATAAAGTTTTCAGACATTAATTAAATGGAAAATGGATGGCCTTTTACATTTGAAATGTTTAAATAGGAAGACATTTAACTTTTACTCAAACCCTTCTCATCATCCTTTCAAATCCCCAATAATTGGAATTTATGATATTCATTTTAAAAGTTTTATAAAAAAGGTAATTTCTAAGGTTTGAAGAAAATATTTATAAAAATAATTCCAACTGTAGTAAAATCTTTTAAATGTGTACCAGCTATTTCTTGCTAATTTTTTATACCAATGAAATCAAAGGACTTTAAAAATATATAATAAATACATAGTTAGAGATCACTTCTTTTCTGGGCTTATATTTCCACAAAATACAATGTGACTACATAATCAGTTCAACTGATAAACCTAATTAATTTAATAAAAGTAGGTATATTAAGACATATAATCTTGGGCAAAAACCAAGTAGTATTCATGAGCGTACAGCACTGTAGCATTAAGGTTACGGAGGACCTTGGAAATGGAACAAGGATCAGATCCTACTTATTTACTACTTACTAACAACCAGTATTACTTGTGTCCCACCATTATTATTACAGCCAAAAAATGAAATGCCAGGCCCTGTTCTAAGCCTCTTCTTACATGCAGTAATTCAAATAATACCCACAAAGACTCTGTGAGACAGACACAACATTTCTTTTCATTTTACTAGTGAGGACACTGAGCCATCTATAAAGGAGTAAAATGAAAATCCCTAGTTCATAGGGGGCTTACAAAACAATAAAAAAGGTATGTATAATGAACACAGAGCCTGCCATTTATGTTTTAAAACTAAATCAACTGTTATTCTTGGATTACAAATATTTAAATAGATAAGGAAATGGTATAAATTACTGCCTTTGACCTTCAAACAAAAATGTCAAAAATAACACATGCATAAAGTTTGAAAGTTGAAATTCATTAACAGTTATTCTAAAAGATACAAGCTAAATTGTGGAAAAAGTACCATTCATCTTCCAAAACAACAGAGTAGTAAAACTAAGCATACAGACAGGTGGAGAGACTTTTAAAAAGAGAGAAAAAGAACACATGAAAAGTTAAATATTTATAACATATATGCATATTAATGGAATAAAACAAATTTTATAAAGAATAAACAAACACACCCAAACTACAAGCTATACAAATAAACTGTATAAATTAAATATACAATTGAATAAACATGAACTAGAAAAAGTAATAAAATATACATAACCTCATTTGTCTTACTTTGTGTCTATATGCATGCACTGGTTTTGTAAACGTATTAATAATACTATCATTATTTTATTAAAACTACTTGTTGAATTGCTCCCTTTACCATTATATAATGACCCTCTTTGTCTTTCTTCACCTTTGTTGGCCTAAACTTGATTCTATCTGATAAGAGAATGCTACACCTGTTCTCTTTTGATTTCCATTTGTGTGGATTATTTTTCCATCCTTTTATATTGAGTCTATCTGTGTCCTTGTGGTTTAGATGTGTTTCCTGGTGACAGAAGATATTTGGGTTGTGTTTTTTCGTCCATTCACCCAGTCTATATCTTTGGAGAAGAGCATTCAGTCTGTTAAAATTAACTGATAGTATTGGTATGTGGGATGTTGTTCTGTTCATCCTGTTGGGTAGTCCCTTGTAGCTTTGTTTTACCTCTTGTTCTATCGTTTTATAAGAATTGTGAGGTTTGGGGGATTTTTAGGTGATTTTACACTGTTGGGTATCTGCTGTGCTGATCTGTGTACAGTGCTATTCTGAGTATTTTGTACAGGGCAGGTCTGGTCATGGCAAATTCCCTCAGTGTTTGCTTGTCCGGAAAAGAATTAATTTCTCCATCAATTGTGAAACTTACTTTTGCATGATACAAAATGCTAGGCTGGAAGTTGTTCTATTTAAGTCAATTGAAGACGGCGCCCCAATCCTTTCTGACTTGTAAGGTTTCTGCTGAGAAGTCTGCAGTTAGCCTGATAGATCTTCCTTTGTAGGTTATTTAATGCTTGCGCCTTGCTGTTTACAGAATTTTCTCCTTCATTTTAACTTTGGCCTGGTAGATTACTGTGTGTCTTGGAGATGACCTATTTGCTATAAATCTTCCTGGTGTTCGATGTCCATCTTGTATCTGTATATCTAACTTTCTGGCGATACCAGGGAAGTTTTCCTGAATAATTTACTCATATAGGTTTTCCATGTTTTTAGCTCCTTCTTCTCTCTCAGGGATACCTGTAATTTGAATGTTACATTGCTTCACATACTCCCAAATCTCTCTCAGTGACTGCTCAGACGTTTCTCTTTTCTGCATCTTTGAATGACTGAGTTATCACAAGAGCCTTATCTTCAAGCTCTGAGATTCTTTCTTCTCCTTGGTTTAGCCTGTTGTTAAAGCTTTCTGCTGTGTTTTGAAATTCACTAAATTACTTTCATTTCTTTAAATTCTATCATAACCTTTCATAGGTAGTCTAACTCTTAGAGACTCTTTCATTTTATTCATTGGTTTCCTGAAATATTTTTACCTGCTCAGACCACATCAGAATAAAACAAGAAATCAATCACAAGAAATACATTCAAACCTACAAAAAGTCATGAAAATTAAACAACCTTCTGCCGAACAATTATTGGGTGAAGAATGAAATTAAGACGGAAATCAAGTAAGTTTTTCAACTGAACAACAAAGGGGACACAAGCTATCAAAATCTATGGGACACAGGAAAAGCATTCCTCAGGGGAAAATTCATAGCCTTAAATACCTACATCAAAAAGACAGGAAGATCACAAATTGACAACCTAATGTCACACATCAAGGAAATAGAAAAGGAAGAACAAACCAAACACAAAGCCAACAGAAGAAAAGAAGTAACTAAGGTCAGAGCAGAACTAAATGAACTGGAAACCAAAATAAATAAATAAATAAATAAATAAAAGAATTAATGGAAAAAAAAGTTGCTTCTTTGAAAACATAAACAAAATTGATAGACCTCTTGCTATATTAACCAAGAACAGAAGAAAAAGCATCATCCATGAATACTACATAAATCTGTAGGCTTATAAATTACAGCTGTGGTCCTCAACCCTCAGGTCACAGCCTAGTACCAGTCCGTGGCCTGTTAGGAAAAGGGCAGCATATCACAACTGAGCTACGTAACACCTACCCCCCACCTCCCAACCCTTGGTCTATGGAAAAATTATCTTCCACGAAACTGGTCCCTGGTGTCAAAAAGATTGGGGAGCACTAAATTAGAGAATGTAGAGGAAAGGGACAAGTTCCTGGAAACACACAGTTTCCCAAGACTCAACCAGAAAGAAACAGAACTCCTGAACAGATCAGTAATGAACACTGAGATCAAAACAGTAATAACCGCCCCCCAAAAAAAAAAAGCCCTGGACCACATGGATTCACAGCCAAATTCTACCAGACCTAAAAAGTACCCATAACACAGAAATATTCCATAAAATTGAGAAGGAGGGGATCCTCCCCAAGTCATCTACAAAGCCAGTATCACCTTGATACCAAAGCCAGAAAAGGACACAACAAAATAATAAAACTACAGACCAATATCCCTTATGAAAATAGATGCAAAAATCCTCAACAAAATACCAGCAAACTGAATTCAACACCACATCAAAAAAATAATCCACCAGGACCAAGTGGGCTTCATCCAAAGGATGCAAGGATGTTTCAACATATGTAAATCAATGAATGTGATTCACCACATAAACAAAGCAAAAACAAAGACCGTATGATCATCTCAATAGATGCAGAAAAACCATTCAACAAAATCCAGGACCTTTTCATGATAAAAACCTTCAACAAACTAGGCATAGAGGTAACATACCTCAGAATTATAAAAGCCATGTAACCCACAGCCAACATCATTCTGAATGAGGAAAAGTTGAAAGAATTCCCCATAAGATCTGGAAAAAGACAAGGATACCCACTGACACCACTTCTATTCAACATAGTGCTGGAAGTCCTAGCCAGGGAAATCAGGCAAAAGAAAAAAACAAAGGGTATCCAAACTGGGAAAGAGGAGGTCAAACTATCCCTTTTCGCTGATGGTATGATTTTATATTTAGAAAACCCCAAAGATTCCACCAGGAATCTCCTGGAATTGATAAATAAATTCAGCAAAGTCTCAGGATACAAATGAATGTACATAAATATGTAGCATTTCTATATAACAGTAACAGTCATACCGAGAGTCAAATCAAAGAATCAATACCATTCAAAATAGCTACAAAGAAAATAAAATACTTAGGAATATACTTAACCAAGGAGGTGAAAGATCTATATAAGAACTACGAAACTCTCGGGAATGAAATCACAGAGGATACAAATAGAAAAAAATATCATGCTCATGGACAGAGTTAACACTGACATGTCCATACTACTGAAAGTGATTTACAAATTCAATGCAATCCCCAAATTACCAACTTCATACTGCACAGATCCAAAAAAAAAAATCTATGCTTCATTTGGAACCAGAAAAGAGCCCAATTAGCCAAAATAATCTTAAGCAAAAAGAACAAATTTGGAGGTATCACATTACTAGACTTCAAACTATACTACAAGGCTATAGTAACCAAAACAGCAGAGTATTGGTACAAAAATAGAGACATAGACCAATGGAACAGAACAGAAAACCCAGATGTAAAACCATCTACGTAAACCAATTCATCTTCACCAAAGCAGACAACAATGTACACTGGGGAAAAGAAGCCCTATTTAATAAATGGTGCTGGGAAAATTGGATAGCCACATGCAGAAGAATGAAACAGGACCCCTACCTCTCCCTACTCACAAAAATTAAAGAGGGATAAAAGACTTAAATCTAAGGCATGAAACCATAAGAATTCTACAGGAAAATGTAGGAAAAACTCTTATTTATGAATAAGACCACAATGGCAATCATGGCAAAAACAAAAATTAATAAATTGGGTTTGATGAAACTAAAAAGCTTTTGCACAGCTAAGGAAACAATGAGTGGAGAAAATACATGACCTACAGAATGGGAGAAAATATTCACAAGCCACACATCTGATAAAGGGCTAATATCCATAATTTATAAAGAACTCAAGCAAGTCAGCAAGAAAAAATAAATAACCCTATTAAAAAGTGGGCAAAATACATGAATAGAAGCTTCTCAAAAGAAGGAAGGCAAATAGGCAATAAACATATAAAATGTTCAAAGTCATTAATCATCAGAGAAATGCAAATTAAACAATGAGATATCACCTTACCCTAGTTAGAGTGGCTTTCATTAAAAAGTCCAAAAATAATAGATTCTGGTATAGATGCAGAGAGAAAGGAACATTGCTGGTGGGACTGGAAATTAGTACAATCCTTACGGAAATTCCTCAAAGACTTAAAAGTAGACTTACTCTTTAATCTAGCAATCCCAGTATTGGCTATCTACCCAAAGGAAAAGAAGACTTTTCATCAAAAAGACACATGTACTCAAATGTTTATTGCAGCACAATTCACAATTGCAAAAATGCGGAATCAACCCAAGTGCCCATCAATTCATGAGTAAATTAATGAAGTGTGCTGTACGTGTACCATGGAGTACTACTCAGCCATGGAAAAAGATTAATTAATACAATCTGGATGGAACTGGAGACCATTTTCCTAAGTGAAGTACCTCAAGAATGGAAAACCAAGCACCACATGTACTCACTATTAAATTGGAACTAACCAATGAGCACGCATGCAGAGAGAGCAGTAAAACTCAGTGGACATCAACTGGGGTGGGGACAGGAGGGGCAAAAACCTACCTAATGGGTACAAAGAACACTATTTGGGTGATGGGCACACATATATCCTGGACTTAAGCATTACAAATGCAACCCATGTAACCTAAACCAATTGTACTCCCTTAATATTTTGAAATTAAAAAAAAAAAACTTTGCTCAAATTTCCTTGCAGTTCTATTTTCTGAATAGTATAAAAGTACATTTAGACTAATCAACTCTGGAGATTAATAGGACATTAATTCATTATTATAAAAACAGTAAATAATCAAGCATTTTAGCTTTAATCCTTTTTTAATTGAAATTTATGATATATCATGATGAAAGGTCTTACTTTAATGAAGAACTTACATATCATGTAAATTTAGTGATATTTAGAGCAAATGTACAACCACAAGTGAAGTAAGTATCACCCATAATTAATGTAAAAAGATGATAAAAAGATATACTTCATGATTCTTAACATCACAAAAAAGATACACAGGTCAGGCAGACATGGTGGTTCACGCCCATAATCTCAGCACATTGGGAGGCCAAAGTGGGAGGACAGCTTGAGGCTATGAGTTTGAGACCAGCATGGGCTACATAGAGACCACCTCTCTACAAAAATCTTTTAAAAGATGTGGTGTTGAGTTCCTGTAGTCCTAGCTACCTGGTAGGCTGAGATAGGAGGCTCACTAGAGCACAGGAGGCTCACTAGAGCTCAAGAGTTTGAGGTTACAATAACCAATAAACACACCACTGCACTTCAGCTTGTGTGACAGAGTAAGACCCTGTCACTTTAAAAAAACAATACATATATATACACACACACAAAAATATGATGTAACAAAGCTGTTTTCTTATAAGTAATGGTGCAATGCAAAAGTGTTCTATAATAAATGACTGAATTAATGACTTAATTTGATAAGTCCAGTCATGTAAGGCATTTAGATCTAACTGCTAAATTAAATTGAGAAAGATATTAAACACTACCACTGGGGTGAAATAATAATATATAATATATATATATATATATATATATATATATACATATATATACATATATATATATATAAAAAATATAAATATAGTTAGAAAACATCAAAGTAAAAATCTTATGGGCCACATTATCTCACCAAAATTCATTCCATATGCTGAAATCAAGGATGGAATCAACAAAAAAAAACAGTAAACATGAAAATTAAGAAGTTCTTCTTGAATGAATTGGAAAAAAAAAAGACTAAAAAACTTATGTATACAGCAATTAAAAACAGAGCAAATTTCCATCTTAAGTGATTCTAAAATATTTATGATTGAAAGTAAATTAATACAAAGAGTCAAAACTAAGATAAAAATGACCTAGATAAAAATAGCTGACCTCATTTGGATCGAAATGTGTTCATCAAACTCTAACAGATACCACTGGCCACTGAGAAATTTAAATGACAATTTTTTGTTCATGTTTAGAAGACATAATGGGATTCTAGTAAATCTTATTCAGTAGGAATAGGATACCATAGTTCAGCGGTGGGGAACCTGTAGCCTTAAGGCCACATGTGGCCTTCTAGGCCCTTAAGTGTGGCCTTTTGACTGAATTCAAATTTTACAGAACAAATCCTTTTTTTTCATTAATTTATTTTTGTTCATCTTTTATATTTTTATTTTAAAATGAATGTATTTAAAATATCAAAGAATAAAATAAGTTTCAACAAAATAATCCTCCCAGATTTACCAGCACAATTAGAACATTAGTAAACCATGAGGACTAAATTGATGGCTGCTACATATTCATGATCTAGTTCTAACTTCCCCAGCCTGATTGGTGCCACTACCTCACCAGGCTGGTTGGTAAGAGTTTACCAGGGTCGAGTACACCAGTCTGTTATCAGCTTTTGACAACAGTGCACTGTGTTTCTGTTTAAAGTGGAATTTGTGAATATTTGCACAGCTAATTCTGTCTGTTAACAGCCCTTCATGTCAAAGAAGACCAAGAGAATGCTGAAGGAAGAAAACAGATTTTTTAATGTGGATTGTGAATTGTAATATTATCTTGCTTCTGCTAAAGATAAGATGATGTTTGTTTTGTGATACTGCAATATCAACATTATAGAAATTCAATGCTCATCAGCATTATAACACTCACAAGGACCACAAATATTTTAAATTAAAGGGAGAGACACGAAAGGTTTTATTTCAGAAATTAAATGATGAAAAGCAAAAGCAAAGATAATTCTTTCAAGCAGCAATAAGACCTGGAAATAATGCCACTGCAGCAACTTATAAAGTAGCTTATATACTTGGGAAAAAGGGGAAGCCATTCAGTGATGTAGAGATTGTGAAAGAGTGCATTGTTGCAGTTGTGGGATGCTTAGATCCCGATAACATTTCAAAATACAAACAACTGCCTCTTTCAAGGAGAACCATAACTGATCGGCAGCATGAATTAGCCTTCACCTTAACCGGACATCACACAATACTTAAAAAGGAAAATATATATTATTCAATCACTTTGGATGAATGAACTGATACTTCTAACTTGGCACAGGTTTTATACTTCATTCAGGTCATAACAGAAGATTTTCTTTGCTACGAAGAGTTACTCACTTTGAGCACTCTTGCAAACAGAACATGAAGAATAGATACCTTCAACAACTTTCAAGATAAATGTCGTAAAGTTGGACTGAATTTAGTAAATTTAGTGAGTGTATGTACAGACAGTGCACCTTGCATGACAGGAATACATGAAGAGTTTATTGCACAGATTTAAAAAGTTATTAACAGATCCAGATGCTCTCATTACTTTTCATTGTATCTTGCATCAGCAAAATCTCTGTGCTAAAGCTACGATTTTATGTGACACTTTGCAGCAAGTTATAAGTATTGTTGACTATATTCGTGCAAATGCAACATGGCATAGTCAGTTTTATAACACGCTAAAGTTAAATGATGAGGTATTCATTGCAGATTTGCCCTATCATTCTAAAGTGCATTGACTATCACAGGGACAGGTGTAAGCCAAAATTTTATCTCTGCGAGAAGAGCATAGTTAAATTTTATGAAGAACAGAATCAGCAATGTGAATTATTGAAAGAAGATTTCTATAGGAATGCAGCATTTCTGTGTGATATGTCAAGTCAAATGACTTGAATATTTCTTTGCAAGGTAAAACTACATCTATATATGATATGTGGCAAAAAATCCAAGCACTTTGAAAAAAGCTATTTTTTAAAACAATTTTTCAAATGGAAATTTTAGATGAACATTTTCCCTAGTTAGCAAAAGTCACTGATGAGCAAGATGATATATGTGAATCATTTGAAGAATACACGTAGCTTCTATAGACCTATTAACTGGAGAATACAATGAAAGGTTCACTGACTTTGAGAATCATGACATCACACTCAAATTAGCATCCTAATTATTACCTAGTTGATATCACCAAGGCACCTAAAGAACTACAGATGGAATTGAAAGAGCTCTCAGTAGATGACATTTTAAAGTCATTCTCTCACGCTAAGAAAGATCCAATTGAAATATGGAAAAGGGCAGAATGCCCACGCCTTTGCAAACATGCCAGAAAAATGCTTTCTTGCTTTGCAACCAGTTAATGCTGCGCATCTACATTCTCCTACCTAACCCAATCAAGACACCCTTAAAGTAACAAATGACTGAAACTGGAGACACCCTTAAGGTCACAAATCAACTGAAACTGCAGACCTCCATGCTGCAACCAAATATTCAAATGCTTTCCAACAAAAAGCAAACACAACAAAGTCATTAAAAGGGTAACTTTAAAATTAACAAATACTCATTTTTTGAAATTATTAAGTACACAGTAGTCAGATTTTTACAAAATAATGTATATTTTTAAGTATATCTAATTGAAGTTTCTTGAATGCAGCCTTACCTGATTACAACTAAGTTAACTCGGCTTTCCAACATGAAAAGGTTCCCCAGGCCTGCCATAGTTATTTAAAAATGTGGTCTGTAGACATATAAACCTACTCAGGATTTAAATCCCATGGTATGTGTATTTCTCAAAATATGGTAAAATATTGATAATTATTAGTTCTAGTTGCTAGGTCTAGGTCTATAAAAGTTCATTACTGTTTTCATTTTTGGAGTCTTTGAAATATTTCACAATAAATAAGTTACTTTAAATTATAGAATTAAATTATTAAATTATGGAATTTCATGGAGTTAAATTATGGAACTGCCATATGACTCAGTAATTTCACTCCTTCAGACACATAACAAGATATGAAAACATGGACTAAGGCATTTGTGTGCCAGTGCTCATCAATATTATTCACACTATTAAATAGGTGTAAAAACTCAACTGTCCATCAACAGATGAATAAACAAAATGTGATATCTATGTACAAGGGACTATTATCAGGATGCTTATTTTATAATTCAATTTACATGAAATATCTAGAAATAGGCAAAATCAAATGCAGAAAAAAATGGCTGGGGGGATGGAGGAATTGAGGGTTATTGGTAAGAGGTACAGAATTTCAATTTGGGCTTATAAAAGTTTTGGAAATGGTGACGTTTGTACAACATTGTGAGTGAATGAATGCCACTGAATTTCACAATTAAATCTGGCTAATATGGCAAATTTTATGTCATACATACTTAATCACAATTTAAAAGTAACAAAATTATAGAACACAAGTTTCATAATCAGAATGTATAAATGAGTACATTCATTTGAATGTTAAAAAACAATTCTGGTAGGCAGAGGATTCTGGGAAGATGGCACAGTAGGAAGCACCAGAACTCTCTCTCCCACAAAGACAATAAATGTACTGGAATAATCTGTTTCATGGAACTCTGGAGTACACTGAAGGCTTGCAACTAACAGGGGAATGCCAGGATAATAAATTGTGGTTAATTTCATTCTATTTCAGCTCTTTGCAAAGTAGAAACTACTCCTACCCCTCACCTCAGCCCTTTGGCAGGCAGTTGTGCACTTTTTCCTTGAACAGGTTACATACAGCTTGCAGGAGGAGTGAGGGTAGGCAAACAAAAACAAAAGGACCCTGTCATATAAATATTGGGGATCTGTGCTCTGACCAAATTACTGCTTCTAATCATTAAGATAATGAAAAAGAGGCTAGCAGCCTTTAAAACTGTTTTAAAGTTGCTCAAAGAAATAAAGGAAGCAATGTGTTAAGAAAATTATGGATGAACAAAATGGAAATATCAATAAAGATACAGAAAATCATGAAGGAAATGAAAAAGGAATTATAAGACATAAAAAGTTCAACAATACATGAAAAATTCACTAGAGGGACTCAAAGAAATATTTGAGCAGGTAGCAAAAAATATCAGTGAACTTAAAGTTAGGACAATATAAACTACCAAGTCTGAAGAACCAAAAGAAAAAACATGAAAAAAAAAAGTGAACAGAGTTTAAGGGATCTCTGGGCACTACCCCAGTGGGTCAATGCACATATTGTGGGATTCCCAGGAGAAGAGAAAAGGATAACAGTTAAAGAGAATATCTGAAGAAATACCAGATAAAAACTTCTCAAATTTGATAAAAGACATGAATATTAACATCTAAAGAGCTCAACAAACTCTGCATAGGAGTAGCTCAGAGACTCACACTGAGATGCATTATATTTCAACTATCAATAGCAAAAGAAAAAGAGAATTTTAAAAGCAGCAACAAAGAAATAACTTGTCACATACAAGGGATTATCAATTGATTTGTCACCAGAAACTTTGTAGGCTAGAAGGCAGAACACTAATATACTCAATGTGCTAAAAGCAACCAACTAAGAATCCTATATGCAATAAAACTTTCCTTTAAAACAAAGGGAGAATTAATACATTTCAAGAGGAACAAAAAACTGGGGAGTCTGTTATCACTAGACCTGCCTGGCAAAAAATGCTAAAGACTCCTGATGGTTAAAATCAAAGGACAGTAAATAGAACCCATATAAAGAAATAAAGATGTCACTAAATGTTAATACTTAGGCAATTATAAAAGGTGATGTTATTATAACAATGGTGTATCATACCTTTCTATTTCTATCATGACTTAAGAGAATAAATCTTTAACAAAAATAGTTTTAACGCTAGTATTATTGTAATTTTGTTTTGTAAATCGACAAGTTGTCTTTAAAAGACTGAATTTTTTAAAACATTTTATTTTTGGGTACACAATATGTTAAATACATAATTTTGTGACATCAACTGAGAGAGTAGAGATGAAGGTGTTAAAGGAGTAGATATTTCTGTACATTACTGAAGTTAAGTTGGTATAAATTCAGATTGGCGTTACAAATTTTAGATGTTAAAGGTAATCCCCACAGTACCCATAAAGATCTAAAAAACATGCAGAACAGGAAATGAGAAAGGAATTTCACTAACAAAAGAGTCATGCAGAAAATGAGGGATCAAAAAAAAAACCTATAAGGTACATTATAAACAAAAATTAAGTCCTTCCTTAATGGTAATTACTTTAAACATATATTAAACTCTCAATCAAAAGACAGACATATGAAGAGAAGGATAAAAAACAACGATCCAATTGTGTGCTATCTAACCAGACTCACCCTATACACAAAGACACAAATATGCTGAAAGAGGAAGAAAAAGGATAAACAATGCAAATAGTAACAAGAGAGAAGGTGTGACTATAGTATCAGACAAAACAGACTTTAAATAAAAAAGGTTACAATGGACAAAGATGTACATTACATATTAATAAAAGGATGAATATAACAAGTAGATAACAATTATAAACTTTTAGGCTCCTAACTACGAACCATCAAAATATATGGAACAAAAAAAGGGAGAAACAGTTCCTCAATAACACACGTACAGTCTACTCTTAATAACGAGTAGAACATCCATACAGAAAATAAGAAAGAAAACAGAGTCCTAGGACATCACAATAAACCAACCATATCTAGCAGATATAAACACAACAACAAAAAATTACACATTCCATCAACAAAAAAATACACATTCCCCTCAAGTACGCATAGGACATTTTCTATAATATACTTAGTCATAACACAAATTTAAAAAGATAAATAGACAAAGCATCTTCTCTGACCACAAGTTGCAGTTAGAAATCAATAACAAAAGAAAAGCCTTGGAAAATTCACAAATTTGTGGAAATGAGCAAACACAAACAGGTGGACCAATTGAGTTGAAAGGAAAATTAGAAAATACTTAAAGATGAATGAAAATGAAAATACAACATAATAAAAATGGGGGACACAGTGAAACCACTGGTAAGAGGGAATTTTATACCTATAACACTATCAGTAAAAAATAAAAATAAAAATAAATCAACAACCTAACTTTACAAGTCAAAGAACTAGAAAAACAACAAAGTAAACACAAAGACAGCAAAAGGAAGAAGATAAACATTGGAGTAGAGATGAAAAAGACAGAGACTGGAAACAAAAGAGAAAATCAACAAAACCAAGTTGGTTCTTCAAAAACAAAAACCAACAAAATTGACAAACTTTTAGCTAGATGGAGTAAAAAAATAAAAATAAAAAAATAAAAAAATGGGAACAGACCCAAATTACTGGAATCAGAAATGAAACTTGAGACATTAATTCTACAGTAATTATAAGAGAACTATAAGCATTTGTATGTCAACAAATTGGACAGCCTAGACAAAATGCACAAATTCCCAGAAACACAGAAAACTAAAGCCTAACAAAACTAAACCACACACAAGAAAAAAAGAAAGAAAATCTGAATAGACTCATAAATAGTAAGGAGATTGAATCAGTAACGAAAAATCTTTCAAGAAAGAAAAGCTCTGGACCAGATGGCTTCGCTGGAGAGTTCTTTACTTTAAGAGCTAACACCAAACCTTGTCAACCTTTAAGAGCTAACACCAAACCTTGTCAAACTTTTCTAAGAAATTCAAGGAGGAAACACTTTCACAATCTCATAAGGCCAGCATTATCCTGTTACCAAAGAAAGACAAAGACTAAGAAATGAAAAACTAAACACTCAAAAAGATTAGGGATAGAAGGAAACTACACTAACATAGTAAAAGCCATATGTGAAAAATCCAGAGGCAGCATCATTCTCAAAGGTGAAATACTGAAAGCTTTTCCTCTAAGATTAGCTACAAAGCAAATATGCTTGCACTTGCAACTTCTATTCAACATAGTATTACAAATCCTAGCAACAGCAATTATGTAAAAAGAAAAAAAAGAAAAAAATGAAAAGAAATAAAGAAATGACATCCAAATTGTAAAAGAAAGTGACAAAGTATCTCTGTTGGCAGATGCTAAGACTGTACGGGTTAATAATACCCACAACATACTACCGAAAATAAAGCTACAACTAATAAAGAAATTCAGTGAAATAGAAGGCTGCATAGTCAACATGCAAAAATCAGTTCCATTTTTTAAAAAAACTAACAATGAACAATTCAAAAAGGAAATTAAGAGAACAATTCCATGTACAATAGCATAAAAAGACTAGAATATTTAGAAACTAACTTAATCAAGAAGGCAAACGGCTTGTACAATGAAAACTACAAAACATTTCTGAAAGAAATAAAACACAAAACTATATCCTATGTTTATAGATTGGAGGACAATATTATTAGCATATCAATATCACCCACAGCAATCTACAAATTTAATCCCTATGAAATCCCCCATGATATTTTTGAGAGAAATAGAAAAAAATTTCCTAAAATTCATGTGGAGTATCAAATGACCCAAATAGCCAAAACAATCCTGAAAAAGAATAAAACTGGAGGAGTCACACTTTCCAATTTCAAAATGTTCACTACAAAGCTACAGTAATCAAAACATGGTGGTACTGGTATAAAGGCAAACACACAGAATAAGGGAATAGAATAAAGAGGTTCAGTAACACACCTTTACATAAATGATCAATTTATTTTCAACAACTTGCCACGACTATTCAAAGGTGAAAAGACAGACTTTTCCACAAATGGTGAGGGAAAAGGTGGATATCCACATACAAAAGAATGAGGTTAGACCCTTACCTAACATTGTACACAAAAACTAACTGAACGTGTATCTATGACATTGTAATACTTGGAACTATGAAACTAAGAAAATATAGGGAAAAAAGCTTCACGACATTGGATTTGGCAATGATAAAATATACAAACAATGAAAGAAAAAATAGACAAACTAGATTTCAAAAACATTAAAAGAACACATATAAAAAATAGGGAAACGACTTAAACATTTCTCTAATAATATATAAATGTCCAGGCGCAGTGATGCCCACTGATAGTCCCAGCTACTCAGGAGGCTGAGGCGGGATAATTGCTTGAGACCCTCTCTCAATTAAAAAATAAAACAAAAAATAAAAAAAGATGTACAGATTCTGAATAAGCATATGAAAATATGCTCAACATAACTTAATCACAAGAGAAATTCAAGTAAGAACTACAGTAAGATTACACCTCATAGCTATACGGATGGCTACTTCCAAGAAACGAGAAAATAACAAAAGGTTATGGATATGGAACAATTGGCACCCTTGTGCTGTTGGGTGGGAATGTATAATGGTACAGCTACTATGAAAAAACAGTATAATAGTATCATTTTTCCTTAAAAAAATCAATAAAATTACTATATGATCCATCGATTCCACTCCAAATAACTTAAGAGCAAAGACTCAAAAAGATATTTGTACACCCATGTTCATAGCAGCATTAATACCAATAGCCAAAACACGGAAACAACCTGGTTAAGTGCCTGTCAATGAATGAATGGATAAGCAAACTGTGGTATATACATATAACACAATATTATTCAACCTTTAAAAAGGTAATTCTGACAAATGCTGCAACATGGATAAACCTTGAGGATATTATGCTAAGTAAAATAAGGAAGTCACAAAAAGACAAGTATAAAGTTTCCACAGATACCTATCATAGTCAAAATCAGAGACAGAAATTAGAATTATGGTTACCAGGGTGTGGGGAAAGGAGACACAGGAAGTTATTGTTTAACAGGTACAGAGATTCAGATTTGCAAGATTGAAAGAGTTCTGGAGAAAGATGGCAGTGATAACTAGACAACAACATGAATGTACTTAGTATCACTGAACTGTATACATAAAAATGGTCAAGATCATAAATGTTATGTTTCTTATGTGTATTAAATAAAAAATAGGGGAAATGCTAGTATACACACATCTATTTTCTGTGAGGGCTTACAAGCAGTGATAATCTAATAGAAATGAACATTCCTAGCAACCATCTCTTTCTTTCTAAATACCAATCCCCATAATTAACTAGGTATCACAGGAGAAATGGCTGGTTCCACAACTGGAGCAGGGTAATACAAAAATGAAACTGGGCACTGCTGTGTGGCTAGAAAATAAGGGAATGTTGAAAAGACAAAGGAGCCAACTTAAGAAAACCCTAAAAGAGCTATCTGGTCAAAAACAAAAATGACACTGATGAATTTAATACCTAGAATAATGCAAACATCCATGTGTCCATATTGATATAAATAAGTAATTGAAAATAAAGGAGTAGGAGACAATGCTTCCTTAGAGTACAAAATTCCAAATCTGGTTAATAAAACATAAAATCATGGCCAGACGCAGTGGCTCACACCTGAAATTCTAGCACTCTCGGAGGCCAAGGCAGGAGGATTGCTTGAGCTCAGGAGTTCAAGACCAGCCTGAGCAAGAGTGAGACCCCATCTCTACCAAAACAAAAAGAGAGAAATTAGCTGGGCATGGTGGCGCCACGCCTGTAGTCCCAGCTACTCGGGAGACTGAGGCAGGAGGATCACTTGAGCCCAGGAGTTTGAGGTTGCAGTTGAGCTACGATGACACCACTGCACTCTACCTGGGTGAAGAGATAAAGACTCTGCCTCAAAAAAAATTAATAACAATAATAATAATAAAACATTAAATTTTCAGAAATTAAAAAAAATAATCTGGCAACCACCATAGCAATAATAACTGCAGGCAAAAACACTAACGCATACTAAAATTAGTAGATTAAAATATAATGACAGGACGAGCATGGTGGCTCATGCTTGTAATCCCAGCACTTAGGGAGGGCCGAGGTGGTAGGATCGCTTGAGCCCAGGAGTTCAAGACCGGCCTGGGCAACATAGCAAGACAACTCTACAAAAAAGAACAATAAATTTTAAAAATTAGCCGGGTATTGACTACTGTAGTCCTATCTACCTGGGAGGCTAAGGTGGAAGATCACCTGATCCTCATAAATTCAAGGCCGCAGTGAGCTATGATTGGGCCACTGTACTCTAGGATGGTGGACAGAGCAAAATCCTGTCTCTTAAAAAAAAAAAGAAAGTATAATGACAAACAGTGTTTGCAGTATGTCTACAAAAGATACTTATGTAATCAAAGCAACATCTCCAATAACAAGATAAACATCATGTGACCCCTGGTAATAAACTGAGAAGAGCAGAAAATCATTTCTGTAGTGTTCTTACCAAAATATATAATTTAAATCTAAAGAACAAAGATCAGACAAACCCATACTGAGGGACATTAACAATCAGATATTCTGTAGACTATTCAAAGTTAAACATCATGAAAATCAAAGACAGACCAGGGAAGTGTTCCAAACAGGAGGCAAACAATAAATATATGCAAAGTAGGATCCAGCATTAAATCATGGACCAATAAAATGACAATAACATTGCAAATGTGAATGAGGTGTGTGGATCAGTTAAAACCAGTATATCAATGTTAATTTCCTGGTTTAGATAATTAGATGTTAATATGAGAGAAAGGTGAAGAACAATATAAAAATAACTACTTTAGTTTCAACACCTTCATAAACGACCAATTATCTCAAAATAAACATTTTTACAGAAATAATGCTAAAATTACTTGCTTCCTGCCTATGTAAAAAAATCTCAAAAATGATTTTACATAGCCAGTAAAACAATACAAAACCCTGAAAATAGAACAAATATGAAGATTTTTTTTACGAATATCATTTCAGAAATTCCAAATAAAATAGTAACAACTATAATCAGGGGAATATATTTTAAAATAAATTTAGTTCATTCATTCATGGTATAGAAGAATATTCAAGTGTAGAGAAAGTTAAGTTTTGCTTTGATAATTTAAGGACAAGTATTATAAACTATAATACAAAAATACATTTTATTAATCCTTTCATCAAATTTGGTAGAAAACCTTTAACAAAAGAAAGTTTCCTAAAATGATGAATAAGAACATAACCTCAAACTAAGCAGATTCACGTTAACAGCACAATTGCCAAGGGCACTTTCTACTAATACTTCCATATGTTTGAGAAATACTTACCAATGGACTTTATTCAAGATAATAAAAATGATCACAAATTGTGAAAGAAAACCATAATTTAGAAATTCAATGAAATGCTACTAGAGAAGGTACACAGAAATGGCTTTCATGTGTCAATAAGAAAATAAGGTGAGTGAATGTTTCCAATCACTAAATTAACAAATTCCTATGAAATGGCCAGAAACAAAAAAAAGATTTACACTTTACTAGCAGTACCACAACATAATTATTTGATTAAAAATAGAAAGACATACCTTGCAGTTGGATAGGAAGACTCAATTTTAAAGAGATTTAATCTCTCCTATTTAATTTATTAAATTTGGCGCAAATGAAATTAAAACTGCATTTTTTTCCAACTTGCAAAATAATTGTAAGCGTCAACTGAGAGAAAAAAATGCGAATATAGACAGGGAATATTCTGAAAAAGAAGAGAAATGAGATAGAACTCAATGGAATAGATAAGCCAGTAAAAATTATCAGTAAAGTGTCAGTAGAAGGCAAGCCAAATGCAGCAAATTATATGTGGGGATTTTCTTTATGATTATGACTTAAAGTAAGTGTTAGCTGTACAAGCCAAAGGGAGTAATTTGAGTATTTAATGTATTAAACACCACAGAATGGAAAAATGACAAAAATAATAGATGAAAAAGAGATGACAATACCAATAAATTAATGACACTCATGTAAATGTTTTTAAAGAAAAACACAAAACTCAAAAGATATAAAACAGAACATAATTATATTTCAATACACAACTTGTGTACAACCAAAAAATAAAACATCACAGTAAAATAAAGAAAAAACATGGTATTTCATTTGCAAAGCTTGACATATTACGTTAACATCCTTATCATAAATGAGCTCTTAGAAATCAGTAACAAAGAGACTAATATTATGAGGAAAGTGAAAGTAAAAGGAATAGAGCAAAATTAAACACAAATGAGTAACAAGGTTATATTAAGATGATGTAGTTTAACATCATTAATAGATGAAAAAAGCAATTTCTTTGTAAAATAATATTACATTATCAATGATTAAAAATACTGACATGTGAAATTTGTCAGTCATATGTCATACAATTTTAGAAAGTATGGGACGTTTACTCAAAATGTAGATTTTGTATATACTTTGCCCCTGAATTTCCAATCCATAGCAATTATTCCAACAGAGTAGGTGGATGAATTAAAATTTATAGAAGCATGTTCACTACATAGAAAATCTGTAGTTAATACCATCATCCCCCCAAAAACTACTTATGTACCAACTTTTTTATTAAATAATAGATTGGAGATATAATTAGAAAGTAATAGGCACTTAAGTAAAAACATCGTAATTTATAAAATTCCATATCCTTTGTATTCTTGAAAAAGATTTTTTTATGAACCTGTTTTAAATTTACCCTGTGATTAGTGAAAATTATAAATATATACACTTCATACTTATGAAAGCACTGAGATGAAGCCCTTTTAATTCCACCATCCTGAGCCTCTTTGTGCAATAATGTCTGAGTCATCCCAGCTCCTGAGATTTAGTCCAACAGCAACAATGAAGACAATCAACATGCCTAGTTAAAATTCACTTCAATGACACTCTTTAGGTCACTTTCCAAAAATGAGGTTTTCCCATTCTAATTTTTTTGATCTGCAAGGAGTGTTCACTGCAACGCACGTAAGTGAGGAGGAGTCTCTGTACATTATGAAGACCATATTCTGGTTTTGGTGAAGCTGGTAGTAGAAATAATGGCATAGGTTTCTTTCCAGTCATCATCTGAGAGAACATAGTAGGGAAAATGAGAAAAGATTAGAAGCAAACTTCATGTCCTCACTAAGGACTAACAAAATTTGTAAAATGAAATGCAACAACCATTCTATTATGAAGAAACAGCATGTGGATCAAAACTACTTTTGGAATCTTCTAACAATAAGGAAGCCAGATATTAGTGTCTTTCCTTCTCACACTTTGCTAACATTGATTGATCTCTCTCCAACATTATCCTCGCATGTTGTCTGTGTTTTATTTGGTTGCTTATTATCTCCAGGTCATTCTTTCATATACAGAATTATTACATGCAGTCTATATGCATTTCTGCACAAGAAACATGAACAATACCTAAACATTCCAATGAAAAATAACAGAAGAAGCTCAACCCACCTATTGAGAAAAAATAGTAACTATACTAAAAATGAGAGTATACAATGAAACTCTGGAGAGGATATAGCTCCTAACCTGTCCTGGGTACCGTAAGAAGTCCTGATCAACAGAATCCATGGACATAACATAATGGTTGTTGTTTTATACCACTGTTTCAAGATAATTTTTTACACAGCAATATGTAACCAAACCAGATCTCAATTAGTCAACTAGCTAGCACCAATAAACCATTGAACTTAAGAAAAACAGGATGTATCACCCCCTAAGAAACCAAAGTGCCCCTCCCCCAGTCAAATGTATATCCAAACTGCCCTTACAATCATACTGCAGAGGGAATGAAGAACACTTGAATGAGAATACTGCAGCAGATCATTCACTGATAGCAGGTACCATTCTTGGGATTAAAAACAAAGATGATAAAACTGTCCCTTCTTGGAACTACCACCTTCTGTAAAGGAAAAAAAACAAAAAACAAAAACAAACACTTTAAGGTGAGATACACACTAATCTGATGAAACAACTACAGTTTAGCAGGTAAGTGAATGCTCAAATTTCTGTTAACACCTAGAAATAACTCCTCATTTTCAATCATGCAGCAAAGTCAACTCTACAACCTCAGTAATGACTTTACTACTTTTCAATATCAGCATCTTTTGTGTTTCCATAAACTTCCTCCTTTATTACATCAAAAATCTGTATTTGTGAAAATATACATATGTCAATTTCATAATTTCCAACAATTAGACACTTGGTCTAATGACACTTGGTCATTTCCTTTATTAATTATGTTGTCATTTTTGGTCATAAGTAAGCAAATTAGAATGTTCATTAGAATGTTCTTTTAATTCTATATATATACTGCTCTTTACTTTAGTAAAATATCTTTTTAAAAAAACTAATTCGTTCACTAATTCCAAGGTAACCAAGAACAACGTCTGTACTGGCATTATTTCCCTGAGCTTAGGCAAAGCCTCACCCCCAGAACAGCACCAGAACCTTCTTACCTATGGTCTGCAGTTAAAACATATAAATTAAGGGACTCCATAGGAAGGTGAATGGTCCTGATGATTTTGGTTATACTCAGGTTAGCTGCATATATACACATCTTTCTCTCATCATTATCACCAGAAAAAAAAAAAAAAAAAAACAGTATCCAATATAGCAGCATTTATATACAAATAAAGCACCAGAACATATAAATTAGAATAACTTCAGGCTGATCAGGCATAATAAATAGAAAAAATTATAATAGGTTCAACCAGCAACCTTTTCATACTTTCTCACCATTTTAAGCCATACCTTTTAGATAAATGCTGAGAATATTAAAATTTTTTTCTACACTAATTTTGAACAATCTAAAAACCCTGAAGACCTACTTGAAATCCTTCAGAAAGATTCAAACACTGTAAAAGGAAGATAAAAAAATCCATTCTCTGTTTACACCCAATGTAATTAAGGATAACTTCCAACTTATCCCATCAGATGCCTCCTACAACATCTTGATCTACTCAGTACCCACGAATATGGCATTACTACTATGTAAATTTACTTTCTTCATAGAATGTTTCAGTTACTACTTCTTTACTCATCTGTTTCCCAACCAAAATATAAATGTTTGGTACCCACCTCCAATTTCACCTTCTGCCTTCTTCCTGTGGGTAATCCAATACTCTTTGTTTCACTGTAAGGCTCTGCTGAACTAGCGTATAAATCATATGCTTTTCATGAGGTCATTCAAAAAGCATTCACAATGGCCACTGGGAATAACAAATTGGAAACAACAGGCCAATACTCCCACGATGTTGATGGGCAAGGATGAAGACAGGCACAAATTGGTTCTCTTTAAAATTTCCTTTGTTGTTCAAATGTTCATTTTTTAAATACCTTTTTAAAATTTCAAAGGCAGAAAGTAGAAGCAGTCCTATCTTCATTTCTCTATATAGGACTGTAAAAACTTTGCCATCTTCTTCTTCCAGACAATTTTTTCACATACAGCATATATTCATTCTAGATTTTTGTCATATAGCAATATACAAATATGTACATATAGTCTTTTAATTGTTACTCACATGTAAAAAAAAATTCCAAATAGAATGTTAAAATAATCACCATTCATCATATTAAGAAGTATTAATCATTAGAATGTCATTCCCCACGTATAATTCATATTTTTGTAATTAACCATTAAATTTCAGTTAGAAAAATGAGGCATATGCACACACCTCTGTAAACTGGAAATTTGTTTTTGTTTACAGGAAAATGACATAATTTTAAATACCAATTTAGAAGACTACAAAACACCCTTCCATATGGGAGTATTTTCTCACCATTAGAATAACGTTCATGTTACATAAGCTATAATCATTACAGTCTTGTCTTTATTAATGAATATTTCAGATACTCAGAATATTATGTTTTTATACTCAACCTATAATGTATTTCTTCTTTGTAAATTTGTTAACAATTGGAATAGATAAAATCCCAGTATTAAATTATAACACTTAAAAATTTTTACATACTCTCAATTTGATTGTCATTGCCAAATTCCTGGTTAAAAAGATGTATTGATTAGTAATTTGATCAATAGTAGATAGAATCTTTATAAGAAATTTTCCTAATTTACATTATAGGTAACACTTGACATTTGTCTCTGATTATGACATAACAAAAAAATAAATATTACAGGCAAGTTTTTAAAAACAATCAGAAAAACAAAAAATGTTCATAACCAGCTGTTCTATTCTCATATGGATGTATAAATATATGGAAAAGAGATTAGAAAACAAATCGTTATGGATATTATTTAACATTAAAATTAACATACATTTAGATATAACAATATTCTAAAAATATGTGCAAGCTTAAAAACCTCTTTTCCATAATTTTTAAAATAAAAATAAAATGTAAAACAGTAAGCAAGAAATGAGGTTAATACCCTTGAAAAAGCTAGATCAGATCTATACCACTAAAACTAATTTTAGATGTGCATGTAAATATACATTTATAATATACACGCACATTCATATAAATTTGCAAAAAGCAGATATAACAAAATAACAATGATTTTAGCAATCGTCTAACACTCAATGTATCTCTGAATTAAAATGATAATTCCCTTTCCTTCTCATGTTTTCATTATTTCTAAAGATAAAAATATACCCAAGGGTTTTTATTTCTTTGTTTGATGTAAGGATACAATGCACACAAAGACCAATGGTGGTTGTTCTTATACATGAGACGCTAATATTTGGGAAGAAATGGAGGCGATCTATTGCTGTCCCAAAAACTCATGAACACCAAAAAGTTACATAGTCCAAGAAGGCCAATTATTAATTATTGTGATACCAAAACATTTAGAGGATCCAAACATGTTACAATGAAATATTTACAAATTTATACTTTGTTGAGACTCCATGCATCCAGAAAAGTTAGAGCTTAAAAAATGACACATTTGTTACAAAGTGTCTTAAATGTTGTCATGCAGTCCATGTAAATACAAAACTGTGTAATTTAGAGGTAGAAGAAAATTTTGCTTATAAAAGACATTTCCTACAATGACTATAAAATTATATTTATATAATGCCCTATCTCCAATATAACTACAAAATTATGATTTAGGTTTTTTAATGTGCAATACAATCACTAAACAATGGGTAAAATATAATCTTTTTTTCTTATGATAATTTACAGTTAAAAATGCATACCCTTTTAACTTTGTCCTCACCGTAACAACCAAAAAAAAAAAAAAATACCAAAATATGTATACATCAAAAAGACCACAATTTTATCAATTTCATTGTGAAGACATTTGCAAAACACAATGAAACCATGATATTTTACAATGACTTATTTACAAAATTATACTTTGTGAGACTCTATACATCTAGAAAGACTAGATGTTAAAAATTAAAATTTTATCTCTATTTACAAAGTTGTCTTGAATATTGTCATGCAACCAAGGGAACACATACAGAACTTTGTATAGTTCCAAGAGGTAGTATAAAATATCTTTAAGGAAGTCATTTATATCTTGAATGTTAACAGCAAAAAGAACAAAAGAAACAGAAAAAAAAATTATGATATTAGGAAACTCAGCACATCCATAGAAAGACCAAATGAATTTACATGCCATTTCATTTACATATGCTATTCATATCTGATACAGTGGCAAACTATTCTTATATAATGACCTATCTTCAATATAACTACAGAATTATGATTTAGGTTAATGTGTAATACAATCACTAAACAATGGGTAAAACATAATCTTTTTTTCTTATGATAAATTAAGTTAAAAATACATATCCTTTTAACTTTTTCCTTACCCTAACAACCTATATGAGAATGGGGCAAATGTATAGTCAGGTCATTTTCTCCTTCTAATATCCAAGCTAATATACGATAAATTCTATATTGCTCATGAGCCTGTTTATCAATGATTGATTTTGTTGCCACAATAATTGCCAAAGACAATAGTACTAACAAATTTACAATAAGATATTTACAAAATTATACTCTGTGAGACTCCCAGTGTATCTAGAAATACTGTTTAAAATTAAATATTTAGTAAGCCCACTATTTATAAAGTTGTCTTTGTTACTGCCATGCAAAAAATGAACACAGAATCATATAATATAGAGATTCTATAGAACGTCCTTAAGAAAAATGAATTGCACCATGAACCTCAGTACATCAGGGAAAGTACGGTAGACCTTTCAATACAGAAGCTGTTTTTATATAAAATGGACCTGAACGGTTTAGTAATTACAAATTAGTTTTACTTTTAAATAAAAATGTATGACAAAAAACCACTCTATGTCTCTCTCTAACATGATAGCATATATGCAATAACAAATACATAAGCTCAAAGATATGCAAGTAATTTGTCTTTGATAATCCCAGCCATAAAATGAAGACTTATAAAAAGTGGAAATAATCTACCATCAAAAGAAAAATGTTTCTACCCTCTATCATTCAATTTGTAAAATATATATATGTGTTGTGTGTGTGTGTGTGTATATATATATATATATAGTTAAAATTTTATAAGCATCTATGATAAATAAATCTGTTTAATAATAAACCCCAGGGAGATACCCACATAGAGCTCTTAAGTCATTTGCAAAAGTTAAACATTTCGACTTATTTCGACTATATAGTTTAACAAAGTCATGTTTACAATACATACATGTCCATAATGTCTATAAAACCAAAAAATAAAGAGGACTGTGCACTCATCCCTTGGTATCCATGGGGAATAGGTTCCCGGAATCGCCAAGGATACCAAAATTTACACATTCTCAAGTCCCTCACTCAGTCCTGCCATGGATACAAAAACCAGGAGCTCCATTTATGAGGGCTCCCCATCCTGCCAATACTGTATTTCCCATCCCTATTTGGTTGGGGATGTGGAATGAGGAACCCCTCCATAGGAAGGGTTTAAACCTGTGTCGTGCAAAGGTCAACCGGACATTACAAAATAGCTAACATCCTTTATCATATCCCTCCCAACAAACAAGTGAATATGTAAAGAAGCTAATCCCTATATTATTAAAAATGGTTCTGATTTTTAAAAGTTTGTATATCAGCAATGTCTATTTATATTTTATATATATGCACACATATATTTAATATAAAGAAAATATATTTTAAAGATATAACTTGAATATATACACAGTAGTGTAAAAATCCCACTCAACAATACAAGTTTGGTCAACCATCTCATTTCAAGAAACATAAAAAGCTTCTCCCCTATATTTTTAAATAGAATACACTCACAAAATATATCAGAAATTTCTGCACATCTGCAAAGGTAGATGACATGTGTATATGTACACAACTAGCAGCTGAATAAACCTCCCCATAAACATCAAATGAAAAAACACAGGGGTTAATATTTCTATTGGTAAAAGATCTTTTTCACTACAGTTTAACATATATATGGTGTGTGTATGGTGGGTGTTTCTACATACCTAGAAAATTCAGGTCTTACACAAGATGTTTGTCCATTATTCACACTGTAGTCAAATGCTCTCCAGCTATGCCTTCCCTCCCAACAACCCAATAAACACAGGCAGAGACAAGGCACCGATTAGACTGCAATAAGAAAAAATTATATAAATGAACATATTTACAAATATGATTAGCAGCGTTTTCTACACTTTGACAAAGAATATCTAATTTTTAAAAACCTAAGGAACTCAAAAACAAACCAAAAAACCCCTCAAATCCAAACCTAATAAATGCAAATAGATGTCACTCTATAGGCAAACAATGATTCTATCCTTTACTTTACAATGAAAATATACTTCCAAAAATATGACTGACAGAAACAGCATATCCACAATTATCTTATACAATGATATTTATCTTCTATATACAAAGCAACGCAATAATACACACTGCATAACCAAATAAATCCCAAATAAACATGACTTAGCAATTCAATTTAACAAAGTGTTCATGCCCTTGTCTAGTAGTTCATTGTTCACAAAATATGTCTATCAACAATCTGTACACAGATGCTATAAAACAAAATAACATTGGTCTCCATATATCTAACAGCCATATAATATTCTCCAGCAACTTAATATTTCTATCCTATGACTTAGTAAGTATTGCTTCACACAGAGATATTATGTGTACATAAACCTGTATATATACATGTGTCAACAATCCCTGTAAATCGAAGACTAACCATTAAAGCAAAAACAATTATACAATTTTATACACTATTCTAACAAAATTTCCCTTCAGCTGCTCAATTATTTCTATACACAGGTGATCTTAATATGGGAGAGAGTACAATAGCTTTCACTGTATATATATTTAGAAAACATGCAGATGTAATAGCTCCTACGCTTCAAAAAATTGTAATAACCCTATCTCCTATATACACATAGTAAAGAAGTATTCCAATGATCAGACCCTGTTCAAATAAACTCAGGGTTGATATAACATTACTAGCATACCATACAAACTTATAAATTGCCTCTACAAACAGAAATATTTTAAATCAAAAACAATTCACTTTTAAAGTCAACTTCCATTGGCAAATGGAAACTTTTCTAACCTATGCTATTTGACCACATGTGGAGATTTTTCTGTTATTCAAACTGTATTTGTATATAAACCCATCTGAAAACCATAAACAAAGGAAGACCAACATTTCCACCACATTGTATATGTCAGAAAAACACTGACATACTATTTTACTATATATATATCTCTACATATATAGATGGATATATAGTATTATACTAGATATTTTACCATAAGATCATTTCCTCTTTTATATACCACAACCTAAAAATTGAGCCCATATCATTGCATTTTGCAAACAAAAGCGGTTCTATCCTAATAACTTATAGGTATTTACAATGTATATACATCTAGAAAATTAGATGATAAAAAATATTTAACACTGTAACATTGTTTTCTATACCAATATCCATCAGCAATGAATTAATGTTGAGAGGTGACAATGAATTAACGTTGAATGTCAATTTAACAGTCGTACTGATAATAGGGGACAAATCTACCTACTTAAATCAGGATATTTACAAAATATATGTAAGACCTCCAACATCTTTTCATGGAGTAAAGCCTGGTGGGCATACAAAAACTGCCTCTGCACACGTGCACATACTACCCCAACACTCCCATGCTCTTATCTCCTAAATCCTTATGTTATGTTTGCCTAATATAGACAAAGCTGTCTAGAGTCTAGTTACTCTTCTCATCAACGAACAAAATCATAATCTAATAATTTAATCTCCTCCCCACAAATACAAAACATCAGCTATCATTCTATTCTTGATAAGATTTAGTAACATAGTCCCTTTGTCTATTATATACAGAGCAATCCAAAAGCCCACCCAACCCTTAACATGCTAGTGTTCATAGAAATTGTCCTCTTCTGTGAATTCTATCATGAAAAGCAAACCTCATACTACACAAATTTTAACATAAAGACCACTGACAAAGTAACATCTACATCCATGACTTCCATACACAGAGCAGCGTTAACAAGATTACTTATTTAACAATTGTATACATAAGTTCTCCTAGAAAAAAGCCACAGCAATAACACAAAGTAAAAGGATTTTTAACATATAACACTCTGAGGTACTCTATTCTATTTCTATAATCATATATTAAAATATTTATACATATTTTAGCAAACTCATTGTTAGCAGTATCTATATATCAAAAAATTTCACAAAATAGTAATACTTAGAAACTTCATACACTGTATTCTCAAATGCCCATAAACAAGAATGCCTGATTTTTTCTGATTAACATATATTTGCCATGTCTTCTTTAGAATCACATAAAAAGACACAACACCTTAAGCACTCAAAAAAATGAATACAGAATTGTGTATAACTTCGAAAGATGACCTAAGAATTCCTTTCTAAAATCTGTTGCAGAAGAAAATCTTATCAAATGTTTTTAGAAACTTCCCTAGGAATTTTCACAGCAACCATTAAAAAAAGCTCAATAGATTCATGTTCAAAAATCTAGGTATGTTTGACTAATTAGATTCCAAGAAAGGTTAAGGAAAAAAATACACAATAAAATTATCACACGTCTAATTTCATTCTCTGGCTCTCCTAAGGCACAATCAACAATGCACACACATTCACCATTCAATGAGTATCTTATATTTTCATTCAATACCATTATCCAAACACAATTTTCCCAAGTGTTTAAACAAACTCATAAGCTAAATATATCCAGAAAATAACTTAATATAATTTGAAGATTTGCAGCTGTTATACAATGCTACCAGGAAGAAAAAAGAATGATCTGTTTACTGCTTATGCACGTTAAGTGTCACATATACAAGGCTTTTACCAGTAAACCTTTCAAAGGCAAGTAGACACTCCGCAGCAAGAAAAAAAAAATTATTCTTTTCTTTTTTCCTTGCCAAGTCCAAAGATCACACAATGAAATATAAATACATTAAAGACAAGATGAAGTCCAGGGCAGTATCAACCTGTATTTCTTTTGTCAGAGGTTTTACAGCTGGTGAATTGTCTAGCTGAATTTAAGAAGTGTTATCCTTCCTCTTCTTTCCACATATTCCTGCAGGACTGGCTTGTCTACTTGAATTTCTGAAGATTAGCCCAAATATATCAAGTCTTACACATTTGAAATAATTTCAGTTTGGTGGATAACTCTTTATATACACTTGCCAAGCTCTGACTCAGATGGCATATTTGGGAGGCATCTAGAGTGAGAGTTGTCTTGATGCCGTAGGAACAGTCAAATGAATAGAGTAGATGATCTGGACAGTGATTTTACAGTCGAGCCCAGGCCAGAAACCCCCCTCAAAGCAGATTTATGCACAGGGGTTTGGACTTCCATAGCAGTCCAGGAATAAAAGTGCTCCAGAAGCTCCAGAATGATTTGTAAACTACAATTTTATCAATGCAGGGGCAGTCACTCAGGAAGATAAGTCCTGCTTATCTATGTCAATGGAAAAAAAAAAAAAGTTTTTGAATCTACCCTAAACCGTCGTGTACTGCAATCAATATTTCCCGCTGGACAAATTTCTGGAGATTCTTAAGGACCAGAGGATGAGAGTAAAGGGATGGCACAGAAGGTAATAATCCAAATGTTCAGTGCCTAAAAGTGTGAGACTTCCAGTTTTTATTATGGCAAATATGCTTTAAATAGTACTTTTGCCAACTTCTCTATTATTGCTTATTTTTAACACTCCCTAAACATGCCAACTGAAGATGTATGAAGAAAACCTGATGAAGTTCATCACATCTTCCCCAAAACTGCTCTGTCAGACAGATGAATCTCAGGTAGAAGCAAAAGGATGGATTGAAAGTTTGTTAATACAGTCAAGATGACCAAGCCCTCAGCTGAAGAAGTAGCTCCAGATCAGTCATCTACTGAAAAGAACAGTGTCTTTTCCATGCAATCAATTTCTACAGGAAATACCCTGTTCCATCTTTTTTAGGCTGCATTCGAGTCCACGAAAGAGAGCTGCTTACTTGCCTCCTAGCTGGCATCATCTTTTTACACCTCTTCAGAATTGACAGTCAAATGTATAACATGTTTATGAATGTAAATGAGTTTCAAATATTTCACATATTTACTTTCTGGTAATTTTCCTATTGAATTATCTGTTCATGTTTGTCCATTTTCAGAAAAAAAAATTTCAAAGTTTTTATTTTACACTGAGTTATAGATCTTATTTATGTACATTACAGGAATAAACAGAATAAATAATCAATATATTCTGCCAACCCAAGAAAAGGATAGATGCATTTTCACTTATTTTTATGTGGTCAATTACTCTTACCCACTAACAAGTAAACCCTGTCTTATTCTGTCCAATAGCAGTGTCCTCTTGATTTAGTACACAAAGGGCAAGTTCAAGTGTACATGTGCTTTTTTTTTTTTAACCTGCCAGATTTATTCTCCAGTCAGCTGGCCTGAAGCAAGTGGAGACATCCAGTAATAGACAAACTTCAGGGATCTCCTTTTCTCTTTTCAACAAACTCCTCTTGTAAGTATCTCCTTAAATGATGAAATAGGCAACTTTAATTAAATGCAAGACAATCCCCCAACTCTCTGATCCCAGCAATATGGCACAATGAAATGCCCTTGTTCTTGACCTAAACCCTAACAAAGAATGGGAAAAATCAAGAGTGAAACTAGAGGCCAGACTTTGCCTCTACTCTATTAGAGGGCAAATTTCTTGTACCTTCTGTTCATTCATGTATTGTTTCTACCAATAATTTTGATAACAATCTATCAATGGAACAAAAATTGACTAGCCCCTACATATATACTAGGCCTTGGAAACAGAGTAGTAAAAAGAACACCAAGGCACCTGGTAAAGCATTAATATTTTTTTCTATAGACAAAGGAAAATATCAGAAAAGTTAGTCGACAGCCTCTTGGAACATTTCCAAATTTTGGCATGAAGCATTATTCAGTAAGTCAAGGCTTTTATAAAAATATCATCACTGTAGCTCTACCTAAATTTCTTAGGGATGGATTTTTTTTGTTGTTGTTACCTTGATATTGCTTAGAGTCATAATTCACTCAATAGATAAAATACCCAGTCTATACTGAGATGCCACAGTGTCCAGCCAAGCTCATTAGAGAGGGTTACACATTATACAATAGATAATTAAAACACAAAGTACAATGTCCCAAATTTTCTGCTAATTAAAATAAAAAGTACAATGTCCCAAATTTGCTAACTTACAATATAATTGTAATAACTAAGAAAAATCATAAGCCACATTTTTCTTAAACCCTCTGTGATTTCTTCTCATTTTATTCAGTCCATCCAAAGAAAAGAAGTCTTCTTATCTGAAGTCTGGGTTTTCTGTTCAGCTGCTATATCCTGGGGAATGACTCGGACTTGACCAGAATATATCTATATTCTTCAGCACTTCCAAACCTGGAGGAATCCTAACTAAGGTGCCCAATTTTACAAAGTTTCTAAGTGAAAGTGGACAGTCCATTATTACATTATTTACAAAAAGAACTACCATCAGAAAACACTATTAAATTTAAAAAACCAAATACAGCCATTGGAGCATCTGTGGCCAAACTATAATATATATGCTGAAATCTCTCAAGAAAACAGTATTTCCCAAACCCAACATACAGAAATTCATGGATACTGCCAGTTTATAGCCCACTTAAAATGATCCATGGGTGGATGCTTAATATAAAATAAAACAAAAAATAAATAAAACAAAACATGCCTACTTGCAAAGTAATGCAAGTTTTCAAGAGTTAAGTAACTAATGTTAAACACAAACCACATTACCTATCCCTAAAAGGGTAAGTATTAGGCAGAAATTGCCACATCTAGGAAATCAACACACTATTCATTGAGATCACATATACTCTTAAAATGTTATTTTTTAATCTACTGTTTCCTGGAATTCTTATTTGTCTTCTTTTATTCAAAGTGAATTTAGCTGAATTAAAATCAGAATTAGTTGGATTTAGTCAAATTTAGTTGAATTTGATTTCAGAATTGGTATAGTTCATTCACTCTTACAGAAATTATCAAAAATAAGCTTGTTTCTTCAAATGAGGTGCATAATGAATACTGACAATTTGTTCTATAAATGATATATGGGTTCATATTCCCCAGGAATCTGTAGGAGTGTTTACGTCCTCCCATGCATTTGGCCACAATGGCTACTATCATTCATTTCTATTTCTTATAGCATTGCAATAAAAAAATACAAATTAATATATTTAACAGTATTTTGCATTGATTCTTTATTATTACAGATAATAACTTTCCCTGAAAATTCCCCGGTCATTTTCACATTTGCATATATGCTATAATATGACACTTCGTTATGTTTTATATGTCCATATAAATTGGTAGTCATATTAATATAATAGCACTTTCAGAAAAATAAATGTTTCAACATCCTGAATATAACAACCAAGTTATTGTTCCCTAAGTGTAGTTCCTAGATCAGCAGTAACTAGGAACTTGTTAAAAAATCAACTTTTCACACACAGATTTACTAAGCCAGAAACTGTAAGGTAGAGGAGACTACCTTAGACTGTTTTAACAAACCCTCCATGTGTTTCTGATGCACACTAAACTTTATAATAACCACTAACTTAACCAAAACAGCGTAGAAATGTACAGCCCCTTACTCATTCTAATAATTTAGCAAGAACATACATTTGATCAGCACAGCTTGCTAATCACAACAATCTCAAGACATAATATAACCTACATATGGTCATCTCAAGAAAGGGAACAGAAACTAACATGGAAAATCTGGCTGAGACTCATACTCTGAAGGAAAACACAAATTGGCATGTAAATGATAATTCTGACTCCTAACCTACCTCCCACTGTTCCAAAATTTAATACAAGCTTTCTTACTGCCATCAAATGACACAATCCTGACATTACTCTCAATTTATATGTCTCCCACCATACAACTCAAGGACATGCTGCAACCACTTTAAACTTAGTTTCTTTCCTTCTTTTCCTCTTCCCATTCACCAGTGCATTCAGCTATCTACTGCTTCCATTACTCTCACCAAATCACTTCTATCATAAATTAGCTTGGCTGGACCTCAGATTCCCTTTGACCTCAGATTCCCCCTTGAAGGAATGCAAATTGTCATCATCTGGTTCAAGAAATACTGAGTCGCATCATCAAGCCAATCCTCCCCCTACCACTCTGCCAAAAAGAAAAACCCAAAAAGCAAACAAAAAACCCCCCCACAAAACAGTCATCTCTTCCAGGAATTCTTATTTACAGGAATTTTCTTTAGGCCGTCTGTGAAGTATCACCCCACAAATAGGGTTATTTGGACTGAATCCTCTAGACTGCACCAAACATCTCAAGGTCAAAGAACCCACGTCAACACTGTACCTCAACAGATCCCACATTCATTCGTTCCCTTTCTCATTCAACTGCTTGCTTCTAATCTAATCTATTTAGTAGGAAGGGTGTAGCTCACTTTTCTCAATTCATTCAGCTTATTGCTATCTGCTGGATCAAGAACACTAAGAGAAATCAAACCAATCTGAGAGGTTATAAATACACTAATGTTTATGTTAATTACTATCAGGAAAACACGGACTCGATAAAGCAAAAACTACAAAAGAACCTGTCTACCTTATTTTTTAAAAGAATGTTCATTTCTCCGAACCCCAACCGCTTTTCAGTATAAATCAATTCTCATGTGGTCACACAGTATCAATGCCCACATCATTTATTAATATATACATATGTATTATGTACATACACAAACACATAACACACATACAGACCTTTGAACTAATTAAGATGACTACTTGAGGATAAGATCTTGCTATATTCAACTGTCAATGCTATATTTTTATACAGGCTTTTTCTAAATTACCTGTATACTCACTAAACTTCCCTCATAAAAGCTACTAAAAGCAAAACACAAGAACCTAATCATAGAATGCCAATCACAGATAACAAAAGACCTATGACTCATACAAGCAAAAATAAATAGTATAGAATAATGTGAGATCAAAGACCTTATTCAAGAAACGCATGGTATTTAGTATACAATTTCATCTAGGGCTCTGCATCAGAAACTGCAAAATGCCAATTTAATTACCCTAAATAAATCACATAGAGTCAAAACCTTTAAATCTTCACCTATGTCTTGCCAAGATACAGAAAATGGTAACTTAAGAGTAGAATTAAAGTAATCCCTCTAAATGTAACTTTAGCATTCAGCTAAAAATATAAATTAAGTAAAGTCTCATCTTAGACCAAAGTAATGTCTCACCAACAAACTAGCTATTTCTCATTTATGTGATAAATGGAGAAGCTGCCTCATAGTGATGGGGAATATGATCAAGAAACTTTCATACAAGGTTGGACTGGGTGATGCTAATAATGGAGGGAAAAGCCATACTAGCTTCTAAGTCCTTACAGTCTCAAAGTTATGAGTAGTGGAAAAAACAAAGGTGAGATACACAAATGCTATGAACATAGACACTCTACAAAAGGAAAGTGAACTAATGGATCTAGAATCAACTTCCCTTATTGCACTGGAAAAACCCACAGTGCCATTCTCCTTAGCCTGCACAGTACTGATGGGAAAAACCTTGTGAAATGTACTGTCTAAGAACTTATATTCAGAATATTTGTGTCCTGAGTCCTTAGATTAATACTTAGGCTAGACTTCAGAGTAGTCACACTGAGCCTTATCTCATGCTCATTAAACACAGCTCATCATAAATCCAGCCAAGGTCTTTCCCAAGGTCTTTCCCAATGACTAATACAACTATGTAAAAGGACTGACGCCTGCAGACGGTACACCTCTACCCATGGGACAGTCTCTGTCCTGGGAGACAATGTGACGGTGGACATGAAACAGCAACAACCATTCAAGTGACACAAAATTAGGGGGAAAATGTGAAGGAAATATAATTCACTTCCACAAGCAAATTGTCCAATGATATGAAATGGAAATATCCTAATGTCATCACAGACAGATATATTATCAACAACTAGCTATTCTCCCCAATAATTTTATATAAATCAATTTAAGGACATAGAGTACATTGAAAATTTCCAGCAAAATATTCCAAAGTTAAGTGTAAACAAACAGTATAGGAAGATAAAGGAGAAGGACGGGCTAACAAAATCAAGGCTGGCTGAACAGATGAAGCACAAAGTCCAACAAAAAGATTCTGAAGGAGATCCAAGCCAAGTTCTAACATCTCTGACACAAGGAACCAAGATTATAGGGTAACACAAACCAAATTTTATGGAAACAATAGAACTCACAATACTTTTCCTGAAACATATCTCCTGGTAGACACGAAATTACTTATTTCTGGAACTGTATCCTTTCAACTCTGTATTTTCCCACCAAAGAACAAATGATCTAACATAAAATGAACTCCTGAAATAGCTATACAAATAAATTATATATAATAACAGAAACAGTCCAAACAATTCAGATGTACAATTACCTGCCCCTCTAGGTCACTATATTATCCTCATCAGTCATTAAATACAAAATGATTCACATTAAACAAACAACCAGTTGAACTATGAGGATCCTTCTTGAATCTTGGGCACTTAGTATGGAACTCACTTACTTTTTACATTTAATCATGCTCAGTCAAGGAAATTAATTCAGCCAATCTTCTCCTACTAACCATTTCTATTCCACATTAGTTCTTAAAAGCATAGGCAAGTAGGCATTATATTTAAGAAGTTGATTCCAATGCCCAACAGAAATGATGCTGAAAGTAGAAATAGTAGAACTATTTCTTGTTGTCTACATCCCCCCTCCTTGCTCTAAGACCACCTCATCCTATTATCAATATGTACATTTAAAACACTCCCCACTTTACTTTCCATTGGCTTGACAAATATATCCTTGGAACTTTATCTCAAATACTGCTCTTTAATTAAGTGTCGCTCATCTCACTATGCAACAGAGGACTTCTCACTCCTGTAATCTCAGGTGGCACTTACTGATTTGTACCTTTTATACAAAAATAACAAAGACACACCTCAAACTAAATTGTAAATATCATGGCAAGGTATTAAACCAAGTGAGTGCTGGTAAATACTAAATAATTCAACCAACTTCTGTCTAGGAATGGCTGACTACTTCAGTGTGTAAAAGAATTGAGTCAGATATCAGATAGGCCTAGATTCTAATCAGATATTTCATCATAAGGAAGTAACTGTAAAATACCTACAAACTTGTTTTCTAACATAAAAAATTTAGTAATGCTGTCACATTCATTCACGTACTATTTCGTAAACATCTACTGTGTGATGGGCTCTGTACAAGTTGATCAACTACAGATAACTGAAGAAAAAAACACAAACTCCTAAAATGCCAGCAACGTTCATGGGAAGGCATGTACCATACTCACTGTGTTCCGTAATATATGCTCCATAAATATTATTCCTCTTTCTTCCAGGACATCACTTCGAACCCTAGAAATGTGGTACTTTTTTTTAATCCAAGAGGTGTAGTCTCATTTTAACACATCCTTGTTTATGTCTCACCAGGTGCCTGTGTCTTCTGTGATCCAAGGATAAGTGTTTCCTTTTAGCTTTCAACAACACACAAAGTATAGAAAAAAGAAAAAAAAATGAGCTCAGAGTATCAATGAAAATAAAGGATATCTGAGGAACTGTCAAAGTGCAATACTACACCTGCCATTTCTAAGTATTCAATGTTTTCACATATCAAGCTAAGATTTTCTGTTGAAAATCTTGAAATCTAAAAGTCTAGTGAGGCACATTGACTGGATTTCAGTGTCATTTTAAGCTCAAGTTTTGAAATCATTATGTTCAGACAAGGTCCTATGTCATCATGAACCTAGCCAAGGCCTCTGCAATATACTATTACTTTTCTTTACAAGGTTATTTTACCTGAGTGGTTTACGTTTCTGTCCTAAAAGCAGCTAATGTGATTTTCAGCCTCGTTGTGACACTACTGGTTAGGATCCACACGTCAAAAAATTCAGGATCAAATTCACTCTTCCTTTATGAGTCATCAACTAAGTAGGCAAAAGAGTATTACATGAGTCTGAAAAAGTTGCAACATAGAAATATTCCATTTCAGGTTCAGCTGTCATTCTCCCACTACAAAAAAACTCTTGAAAATATACCTTGATTTCATAAAATCCCTATACTGAGCATTATTATGTATATGGACAAGACCAAGGGAACTAGAACGTAAGTATGAGTACAACTGAACCTAGCAATGTATCAGAAACTGGCTAAAACACATTTGAAAATTTTACCTCATAGAGATTATAACTGACTACTTGCTGAAATCAATAAAGGTGATATCTGAGATGAACATACTAAGTTAAAGTGTGTTTTTAGTAATCTTTGATAAGTGATTATCAAAATTCTAGACAAGCAGCACTATTATCACATAATTGTGTAAATCAGTTTCTACTTATAATATTCTAAGAGCTTGTAAAAAAACAAAACACCAGTATGTTAATTAGAAGACTTTTAAAATTTGACATCATAATACAATTAAGAACTAATGAGTTCATGAAAGCAGGGAGCTTCCTAAGTAACTTTTGAAATCCTTTTAATACCAAGACCAGTTTACCTAACTGTACCTCAAATACATGATAATCTATGTTAAGGTAGCGTAAGTACTAAATTCCAGAATTCCACTTGAAACTGTTCTGCAAATCACAATGCAAAACATATATAAAACATGACATGCATCACATATGTATTTATGGATTAAAGAGTTAATAAAATATGTGTATCAGGAAATCAAAAAGTTGTTGCCCAACCATGTTCTAGATGAGACATGCCAGATTTGAATGGTTTCCAGGTAACACCAAGCATTTACTAACAAGAATGTTATGTTGATGTGTCCCTAATGGAATCCTACAGAAGCTTAGATCTAGCCATTCATAATACAAGATTCACACACTTATCTTAAACCCCACTCAATTGTATTAAAATCTATGTCCCAAGTTGTCTTCTATTATATAACTCACAAACAATCATGGTTCTCAAAAAGTCCAGTAATCACCAACCAAAACAGCTATTAGAAGCAAGCATCTTACAGAATATAGAGCTTTTATAACTAACCTTCAACTTGCAAAACAAGTCATCTTTAGTTAAAGAAGCATTAAAAATAGGTTTTCCGCAAATATGCTGCATGATCACTCATGCCAAAAATTCAAGGAAAAATACTTCCCTACCAAAAACAAAACAGTGTCACAATTAACAGTAGTTCCAAGAGCAGACTGGGTAGAAAACACAGGTCTTTACATACCACCCACACATATCTATAAAAAAGTAATGTCATTAGCCTACTTTACGTTCCTTACCTGAGAAGGGCCATCAATCCTGGAAACAACTCTGGAAGAGAATATATAAAGTTGATGACAGCAACTGAAGTCACTTTGGTGATTCCTTTTCTTTGTGTGACTACCACTTGCAAGGACATGACTTAAAATATGGAAAATGCAACATATATACAACCACTGCTGGTAAATTCAAAAGAGAAAACAAAATTCCAACCAGTCTACCAGCATTTTATTATGGAGCTAATGCCAACCTCTAACAGCAGTACTTGACAAGCTAACTCCTATAATCAATACGGATAATTCATTCACTGCCTAACTGAAACCTTAGCAGCAAAACCTAAAAATCTTCTCCCTCTTCCCTTCTAAAAATTACTTCTTTGTTCAATAACAACTAACTCAAACTGGACCTAGATGCTAAGGCATTCCTTAACTCTTTAGCTCACAGAGCTTGTCTACTCCCCAACACTCCCAGTACATACCAAGTTGTGCAGTTGGATATAATCGTAATTTGTACTTTAGTCTGCCAAATGTACTTTAGGGTCTATGTTATCTTTATTGTAAGTAATACAATGTATTATCTCAAATATGCAACCCCCTGCCTCCCAGTACCCAGGCTCTGCCACTCACTGAGTAATTTGTAAATGAATACTTACTCACTGGTAGAGAAAGTTTATTCCAGTATCAGGGCCTCTATTCTGCTCACAGGGCACTGTAAAAGCGGATCAACTGAAGTTCCAAGTTCCATGGAAACAAACAACTCCGAATTCTAAATGCTTTGATTTAATGAGAGTAAGTCTGATTCAGTACCACAATTTCCTTAAGTACATAGATGGCCTTATAAGGCCTTTCGTCCCATCCCCACCTCCCTTCAGATAATCTGCATAGTTAAGTGAGAGGCAGGAGGCCATTGTGAAGCAGCACAACCACTTACACCCCCTGGTCATGAGTCGCCTTATTTCTAGGGGTTATTAACCAACACCAGTCAAAGCACAAAGTAAAGGTTAGGAAGTCGGAACAAGTATCACAACCATTTAATCCTAAGAATTAAAGAGAAAATAATTTTAATGAATTGCTAAATAGGATTCGCCTCATCCACAATTATCTTCAAGACCAGAAAAATCCCACTTTTCACACTGACCTCAACAAAATCAACAGGCAAAAAATAAAATGTACAACAGTACCTCTCAGTTTAATTGCTCTATGCATTTATTATTAGCTATTATTAATGCAGAAAGGGGACAAAAAGCTCACAAACACTCTACACAATTTCACAAGACACATTGCAGGGAAAAAAGTGACTGAGATGGATGAACAGTATCAGTATCCTAGGGTCTAGGAGGACGCATTCCTGGGGGAGGAGGACCTGAAAAGGAAACAGAAATAGTTAGAAAAAGATCATGTAAGTATTTAGGGGCCTGGCTGACCCATTGAGCCCCTATGCTCCCACTTACCTCTAATTCCTGGTGGAGGGGGTCTCATTCCTGGAGGGGGCATACCTATTGGTGTCCCTCGAGCAGGGGGAAGCCCAATTGGTGGGCCCATGGGTGGTCTCATACCAGGTGGAGGAGCCATAATGCCTACAGACAAAAATGGCAGAAATAAAGGCCTCATAAATTGGCTCAGGAAAGTTGTTAGAATTTAGCCCAAATAAGCCTTCTAGAAATGGGCCAAGACAACAATGAGAGGGTCAAATCATTTCTCTTTGACTGTTACTCCTGTATAACATCCCCAACTCAAAATAGTCCACAGTCTTTAATTAAAAACCAGTATCTGAAAGAGGGAAACATATTCCCCAAATTCCTTGTTAGGCACTTAGGCTGCACCTTCATTCATTATCTTCTTAGTCAGTGCCTTTTTAATCGTCACTTGCTCAAGATGATATAATCTCTCACCAGAGACCCAAATTCTTCTTGTTCAGCAATCCCTTACCTGGAGGTGGTGTTGCTCTGCCTACAGGTGGGGGTGGGGTCCCTCGTCCTGGTGGGTACTGGGTTGGGGCTCCAGCAATGCTGGCAGTAGCAGCAACAGCAGCAGCTGCTACAGTGCCTCTTCCCTGTGGAGTCATTACCTGTGGAAGCATGGCCAGAAAGACAGTAAAAGTGAGGAACACCCTCACATTATTCAAACACAAAAAATAAATGGTATATTGACCTCTTAGATATGAATAATTATTGCAATTTTGTATTTCAGTCATTATTCCCATTTTGTTTTTTTTAAATCTTGGCACACTACTATCTAATAAGCCCTTTGCCTTTTCTCAGCTTTGGTATACCCGCCCAAATTCTCTTTATTTACCAAGTAACAGTGGCAAGTTACTCCTGTAAAAGTACCTTTAGTCACCCAATGACCATATGTTGATTACATAGTATGGCATGTACACTTAGGCTTTTAAACATCACACTGAATGGGCAAAAATTGCGAGCATTTGCGCTTAGAACAGGAACCAGACACGGTTGCCTATTGTCACCACTTCTATTCAACATAATGCTGGAAGTCTTAGCCAGAGCAATCAGGCAAGAGAAGGAAATCAAGGGTATCCAAATGAGGAAAAGAAGAGGTCAAACTATCATTATCACACTTTGCTGATGGTGTGATCTTACATCTAGAAAACCCCAAAGATTCTACCAAGAGACTCCTGGAATTAATAAATAAATTCAGCAAATCTCAGGTTGCAAAATCAATATACACAAACCAGTAGCATTCCTACCTGCCAACAACAGTCAAGCTGAGAATCAAATCAAAGACTCAAGTGCTTTTCACAATAGCAACAAAGAAAATAAAATACCTAGGAATATATTTAACCAAGGAGGAGAAAGACCTCTACAGGGAGAACCACGAAACACTGAGGAAGGAAATCACAGAGGATGTAAACAAATGGAAAAATATATCATGCTCATGGATCAGCAGATTCAACATTGCTAAAATGGCTATACTATACAAAGTGATCTACAGATTCAATATAACCCCCATTAAAATACCAACATCATTTTCCACAGATCTAGAAAAAATAATTCTACGTTTCATATGAAACCAGAAAAGACCCCATATAGCCAAAGGAACTTTAAGCAAAAAGAACAAGTTGGGAGGCATCAATTTACCAGACTTCAAGCTATACTACAAAGCTATAGTAACAAAAACAGCATTGTACTGGCACAAGAACAGAAACATAGACCAATGGATCAGAAAAGAGAACCCAGATATAAAACCATCCTCATATGGCCATCTCATCTTTGACAAAGCAGAAAAAAACATACACTGTGGAAAAGAATTTCTATTCAATAAATGGTTCTGGGAAAATTGGATAGCAACATGCAGAAGACTGAAACAGGATCCACACCTCTCACCACTCACAAAAATTAATTCATGATGGATAACAGGCTTAAACCTAAGACACGAAACTATATGAATTCTAGAAGAAAATGTTGGAAGAACTCTTCTAGATATCAGGCTAGGCAAAGAATTTATGCAGAAGACCCCAAAGGCAATCACAGCAACAAAAATAAATAAATGGGACCTGATCAAACTAAAAAGTTTCTGCACAGCCAAGGAGACAATCAATACAGCAAATAGACAACCTACAGAATAGGAGAAAATATTGGCATGCTATCCATCAATAAAGGGCTGATAACCAGAATCTACAAAGAATTCAAGCAAATTAGCAAGAAAACATCAAACAATCCCATTAAAAAGTGGGCAAAAGAGATGAACAGAAACTCTTCAAATGAAGACAGACTAATGGCCAACAAACATATGAAAAAAATGTTCAACATCTCTAATCATCAGGGAAATGCAAATCAAAACCTAACTCCAGTGAGAACGGCTCTTATCAAAAAGTTCCAAAACAACAGATGCTGGTGTGGATGCAAAGAGAAAATAACACTCCCACTGTTGGCGGGACTGCAAACTAGTACAACCTCTGGAAAGTAATATGGAGATACCTCAAAGAACTAAAAGTAGACCTACCATTTCATCCAGCAATCCCACTAATGGGTATTTATCCAAAGGAAAAAAAAAGACATTTTATAAAAAAGACACTTGCACTCAAATGTTTACAGCAACACAGTTCACAACTGCAAAGATGTAGAAACAACCCAAGTATCCAGCAATACATGAGTCGATTAATAAAATGTGGTAAACGTATAGCATGGAGTACTACTCAGCCATACAAAAGGTGAAATAATATCTTTTGTAACAACCTGGATGGAACTGGAGACCATTCTTCTAGTAAAGTATCACAACAATGAAAAAACAAACACCACATGTATTCAATACTAAGTTGGAACTAATAGATCAACACTTATGTGCACATATGAAAGTAAAACAACAGAAATCAAGTAGGTGGAAGTGGGTGAAGGGGATGGGTAAATTCACACCTAATGGGTACAAGGTACACTATCTGGGTGATGGACACACTTACAACTTTGACTCAAACGGTACAAAAGCAAATTATGTAATCAAAATGTTTGTACCCCCATAATATTCTGAAATAAAAAATACATAAATAAATCTCAGGCTCTCATCACATTCTACCAATAGAATGAAACCTGGTTCCTCACCTGCTGGGATGGTCCCCCAACTCCTCGGACTGGGCCTGCTAATCCAGCAGGAGCCTGCGGAATTGGTACACCAGCTGGTACTCCTCTGCCAGCTGCCCTACCAACTCCAGGGCCTCCTGCAGCTCCAGCAAGTGGTACCCGAGCAATGCCAGTCTGAAACAAGAAAATTTATAGCTTAAAACCAAACAATTTATCCAAGTTCTCAGTACTCTTATTCATCAAAGATCACTCCGCCCCACCATTTTCCTATTCCACCTATCTCATATTAGTTCGGTATGCAAATTAATAAATAAGCAAGTATATCATGGAAGTACCCTGCAGATTCCTAAAATGCACATGCCTGTCAAATTGTGAGGACAACTCTATCTACTTTTATAACCATACCAAGCAAAAATAAATCAGCAATCTTACCCTTATCTATGTAATACACAGTACATAGAATAACTCATCCAATAAACCTTAATCCCTAAAAGTACAGACAACCAAGAACTGACATCAAGTGCTGAGCACATATTCTTTGACAAACGTATACTATACTGTGCCTCCACTGTGCCCTGATTTCAGACATATCAAATAATAAAACATCCTTCCACATTTAAGTTCTTTCCTGCCCTACAACTTCCTTACATCTTTGGGGGGCGGCCCCTCCACAGTCATGGATACCAAGTTCTCCCCACGCAGCAACACCAGACCCAAAACCCGCTTTTCTTCACGCTCTGGCTGCTTCGCATTCTTTGGCCTATAAATCAGAAGTAAATTTTAGTTCCATAAATTTTAGTGATCCCTAGATTACTCACTCACTCACCAAAATATTTATAGAACATCATTCAGTATCAATGAAGACAATAACTGATGCCATTTAAACAGTAACTGAGTTCTGACCAAAAAATAAAAAAACAAAAACACCTGTATTACTCATGTAATATATAAGGATAAATAGTAAAGCTCTCTTCCTATCTAACTTCAGTCTTTTTTAGAATGTTCCCTTGATATTACACTATAGCAGAACTAATTTATTTTATAAAATGACATGTCTAAACCTTTTAAGATAGTTAAAATTGAAGCCTCAGTTTTCATATTAGGATGGGAGATAAATTTTTAAAAAAATATTTAACTAAATAACTAAATCTTAATGACAGTTGATACAGAACTGAAATAAGGAGATGGAAACAGTAATAGGCAGAGAAGGGACACCAAATGGTAACCATACCCCAACTCCTAAACCATTAAGAACAATTCTCTATTTCAACCAAGATTTCTTTGGTCTGAGACTGTAACAGAAGCAAACCAATTAATGACAAGTTTCTAATTTATGAAATAAATATAACTTGATATTTTGATCATATTACAGTTTTATTCCTACTAAATCCATGATTGTTTTTACAAACTTCAAATATTTCAGAGAAGCAAAGACTGACCTAATTCCAGCTCTGGCCTTCCTTTCCCACTGCCTCTAAACCCATTACCCAAACCCAACTTGGTCTTACTTGATCTTCCTGAACTCATCACAATCACAGAGGATCAAATTCATATGCTTGTCAAAAGCCTTAAAGGTGCCAATGAAGATTCGGCCATCTTGCAGGATACATCTCATTCTATAGTCAATGTGCTGCAGCATCTTGCTACTCTTGCCCACAGTCTGGAAACAGTAAGATAAGAGTCAATGACCAGCTTGTCCGCAGCCTCCTTTTCCAATGTTCTTCCATTTCTTACCGACTCTTATACCAATCCAAATCTGGTTTGCTTAACTAAGCAGATCTTCTCACCTATCTTTTACCCAACATTCCGCCACCCTTAACTCAATACACTGGACCAAACGTGGACCCAGAACCACTATACTTCTTTAAATAATAAACTGCTTTTCAAAACGCTGGGCAGGATTCCTATCATGATAAATAATTTAAATTCTTCCCAAATAGCAACCCCTGAGCCAGCTCCCTTTTAGATCTATGATCCCTTTCTTTTCCTTTCCCAATTCTAATCCCAAATCCCAGTTCCTAATCCACTTGATCATGTGGACTATTTCCTTTTACCCCTGGAAAAATTCCTACCTCCATTAAAAACTTTACAAATCCCATGAACTCAATGAGAGTATAATGAACTAATTCTCAGTTCTCCTAAGGACTGTCAGTTCCATCATACTCACAACCCTATTATTCAAAACTTTGCATCAGTGTTTCTCTACCTTCTCTCTCTTTCATTTGTTCCCCTTAGACATCAATTTAGATTTTTATCCTAATCACTCATACTTATGAAATTTTAATATATAGACATGCTGTGTATCTATACATAATGTGACCCTTTGGAGGACCACAAAACATTATAAAGCCTAAGATTATTTTTTCACATCTCAAGAACCAATTTTCACCCTACTGGGGGCATTTATCCTTCTCTTTGGGAAAGCATGCCCTAGATCAGCAGTCCCCAACCTTTTTGGCACCAGGGATCGTCTTCATGGAAGACAATTTTTCCACAGACCGGGGATGGGAGGCAATGGTTTTGAGATAACTCAAGCGCATTACATTTATTGTGCACTTTATTTCTATTATTATTACATTGTAATATATAATGAAATAATCATACAACTCACCATAGGCTGGGGACCCCTGCTAGATTATCCACTCCTCTTACTCAACTAAACTTAAACCACAGTGATCTCTATTTGGGATGCTGTCTCTCTCTCCAGACTGCTTTCCTCTGTACTACTCAAGCCCAAGCCCCTCAATTTTCAAAGTGGCCTTTTTATCTTCTGTAGTCTGATCTAAGAGTCTCCCATCTGCAGGATGGTCCCTTGCAACTGTAATAATGACTAAAAACCCCTTCTGTATTTTCTCACATCGCAAAACATCTCTCAAGACGGCTTCCAAACTTCTGTTAAGAGGACACTAGACACTGCTCATCTCCAAGTGTTACTCAATGCAATGAGAATCCATCTCCATGAATGTAACCTTATTTCAAACATCCAGAACTCAAAATCACCCCACATGCTGGTGAAGTATTCTTTTGGGTCTTTACAGCAAAGCAGCTTCCCACCCCTCTGCCTTAATTTACAGCTTACCATGATTGGTGTTCCACCAAATCTGATGTCCACAGTTAAAATTTCTTGATCTTTAAGACCTAAAGGAAGGCTATAGATAAAGGTATGACGCAGATTCTCCTAGAAACAATGCAAGCTGGGCAGAAGCTTCAAACAGTAGATGGAGCCTGCAGAGGAAAGCATGTTATAGCTGCACTGCAATCTACCATGTTTTAAAACAGGCAGACAATGTGGCACAAAAAGCACTACAACAGACATATTTATAAACATCCTTCCTCTCATGTTCCCATACCCACACCAAGGGACTATCAAATTTCATTAGTCCCTCATCTTAACTCCCACATTTGACACACCTAGGATTAATGAAACTCATTGTATTTTATTTTATGTAGCAATCCTTAAGTGTTTCAAAAAATATCAAAAAATAAGTTTCACTTCCCAAAATTTAATATTTTATTTTTCATTCTGATTTAAGGTTGTGCTTAACTCTCTCAAAGTTAATATCAATTCATCTCTACACCAACATCTCAATTACTCCTTAGTTCAAACTTTTTCCTTTTTGGCTGAACCATTTAAATATTTTCAACTGTATTTTTTTTTCTTCTCCCTAGAGCCCCTCAAAATGATGCTAAGTAATCTTTCCTCACCAAGAACCAACTTTATTATAAACCTGCTTAAGACTTACAAGAAGGGGACACACAACCCACTGTTTCTAATAGAGAAAATTTGTAAACAGCAAAGTAAACTGCTTAGGTAAATTTTGAATTACCTACTTCAGCATGTGAAAATGAAATCAATAAAATAATGGTTATGAACTACAGGTTCATCAAAACAATAAAGTAAAAGAAAGTTTTGAGGATACTGTTTTCATGTGCAATTATGTCATTTGACCAAAAGAGAACAAAATGCTATGAAAGTATTATAACAATTCATTCAGTAAAGGTGTAAGATGTTGAACAAATGTTTCCCTGTCATTCCCAAAATTTGATGGCAGTTAAACACATTTTATGAGAACTTGAGGTGTATCAGTCTGTATTAAAAAATTCCTGATCATTACTCAGCATACCTCCCAACCTTTGTTTTCCACATACTGCCATGCATCCTTTGTGCAGCTTTTCCCTGGAGACAATCTAACCATGCCCTCAATACCCTGTCCACAGTCCTTTAACACCAGTGATAACTGACGCTAACATATTGTTTTAAAGAGTACAGGAATGACATTGGGGATGCAATGTCTGGAATCCAGTGGCCACAAAGATTTCAACAAAACTATTCAAATAAACAGACCACCCTCCTTCCCCATATAAATGCAGTTTCTAACTCAAACTAAAATGACTAAGAGAAAGTTCAAGGCCTGTAACTTAGATGTTATAAATATTCATAGGATTTTTTATAGAGCAGTATAAATGCTTGGTATGCATGTATCTCATTGGCAATTTCTATTTTTATATCATTGTACCTATTAAGACTTGGGACTTTCAGCTATTCATGGAGACAAAGTAGATTAGTGACTGCCTAAAAATAGGGAGTGACTATAAATGAGCATGAGAGATCTTACTGCGGTGATGTAAATGTTCTCAGAATAGCTTGTGGCAATGATTGCAGTTATGTAAATTTACTTAAATGACTGATTTATGCACTTAAAACTGGTGGATGTTATGGTATGACAACTACAGAACAGTAACACTGTTTTTAAAGAGTAAAAAGTCAGGAATTTCGAATAACATGCAGAGTTCTCAAGATTGTTTTTATATCGCCATTGGTGGGGAAAAAAAACAAGGCAAGTTCTGCTTCATACTGAGCAAAGTACATGGCATTTAAAAATTCACAGAACTGGCCAGGTGTGGTGGCTCACACCTATAATCCTAGCACTTTGGAAGGCCAAGGCGGGAGAATCACTTGAGGCCAGGAGTTCTAGACCAGCCTGAGTAACATGGCAAGACCACACCCTCTACAAAAAAAATGGAAAAATTAGCCAGGCTTTGTGGTGTGTGCCTGTGGTCCCAGCTGACTAGCTAAGGAGGCTGGGGCAGGAGGATCATTTGAACCCAGGAGTTTGAAGTTGCAGTAAACTATGATGACGCCACTGCACTCCAGCCTGGGTGACAGAGTGAGACCCTGTCAGAAGGAAGGAAGGAAGGAAAGAAAAGAAAAATGTATTTAAGGTAGGAATTTGTAGCCTTCTTTCTACTAAGTTAAATTAGTTTAAAGTTCAGAGGCAAAGCTTTTTACCTTTAGGTACCGAAAGATTTGAAGAGTACAGATTTCCCCATGCAGTCTCAGTTTCCAATGTTCTATACAATTAGATATTTAGATGAAGACATACCTATCTGTCCTGGTGCCTGGATTCTTGATGTAGGAATCCAAGAGATCTAAATAAGACATCCTTATATAGGATTAGAGTAAAAAGGGAAAGCCACTCACTGTCCTGTGTTTGTCTATCATCCAAACTGAGGCTAACCAATCCCCCGCCCCACACCAACTATATGTTTTTACCCAGTGATTAAGTATGAGAACACATCTGGGGATTTGAGTCATGGCCTAAAGAACTGAAGACCAAGAGGTGGGGCATGGATATGTAAAATATATATATATATATATACACACACACACACTTATTTTTATATATATATTTATATATATATATATATATATAAATAAATAATCTGTATAAATAGAGGGGACATATGTTTGACTCAGAACTTTGAATAAGGGTTGACTGTCTGGAGAGGTTAAAAGAGGATTCCCTTAAGGAGACAGATTTGAATTTAGAGACAGTTTTCTCTCATCTCTAATTTTAGCACAGCATAATCATGACCCTTGTAAGGGAAAGCAGAAAACAAATCACTTTGTAGGATGATCAAAATTATCTCTACAGCACAAGAGAACAAAATCCTTCCTGAGAAACAGGACAGATAGAGAGGTGGAACACCACACAGCACTGATGGACGAGCAGTCATGGTGTATCTTCTCGAAGGCCACATAAGCAAATAAATGATCTGAGATCTCTCATATAAGCAAATAAGTTCTCAAATTTTAGTAAAGTATGGACTTTCAAATTATTAAACAGCATAAAAATATAACCCTACTCTAAGTCAAAAGAAAAATAAACAGACTTGGCCAAAGCACATGTAACAAATGAGAGATCATGGAATAACAATACTGAATTAATGTTCATTCAAATCTGTTAAAATTTAAAATGCTCCATAGAAACCCTCCATAGAAAAATGTGCAAAAATGATTAACAATTAAGTAACAGGAGAAAACAACTAAATGGAAAATATTAATCCAAAAAACAATGCCAATTAAAACCACAAGAAAAAAATTTCCCCATTTCCTTATTGCATTTCCTTTACTGGAAACGTTTATCCAACCAAAAAAAAACAGACCACAAGGGGTAGTACTGAGAAACGAATGTATCAATTTTTAATGGCAATCAACACTTCTTTTGATTCTTTTAGCAAGTTATATAGCAAAACACCTAAGAGTCATACTAATACTAATACCCTGCATCCCAACTGCGTAAATAGCCAATGGGATATTTACCTTAGTAAATTTTTAGGTAACAAATATAAACATAATATTCATAACATAATGGTTTACTTTCCCATTTTTCCTGGGTTTCATGTGCCTTAAATTTTTATAACAAAAGACAAAAGGTATCAATTGTTAAAATATCTTTAAAAACTACCCATCTACCTGTATATCAGACTTTAACATGATTCTTAGACCTGTCCCTTACCCCATAAATTCATCTGGTTCTCTATTCTGTAATGTATATTTTATATACACTTCTGTAACCCTTTCTTCACCACCTTCTGTAGCATCACCACCATGTCCATTGGTCCAACCTTGTTGTTTTCTTCTTTGAATCTGTTCTCTAAAACAAAAGCAGCCAACCTTTTCTTTAAAGGTGCAAGACATTAAATATTTTAGGCTATGCCTCTCCTTTGATCTGTCATAACTACTCAAAGCTGCCACTGGAGCACCAATGCAGCCGTAGACCACATGTAAATAAATGAACATGGCTGTGTTCCAATAAAATTTTATTTAAAAAAACAACTAATGGGCCAGATACTCTACCAATCCCTGCTCTAAAGAAATCCTAGTAACTAGTACTAGTTAGGTAGAACTAGCAATTGAGACTAGAATAAAACAGAATATAATTTAAATATAAGAAATTCAGGTGATCCTACCTACAGGGCATAATTTATGATTTAAATAGTATTATACTTAGAAATTTACAAGAGTGTGAACTGAATTGAGAAACCAAAACATTTCTGGGCCAAAAAAAAAAATCAACTGTGTACATCTACTCATTGACAAATGCCCTTACTCTGGGGAACAGCTGGAGACAATGATCAGATTCCATTGTCTGCCTGCAACCAAGTCCACGCAATTACTATAGAAAGTTGAGTATAAAGGGTTCAACAAGGAAGTATTTCTCAGAAAATTTATGTTTTTCTTCTTAAACTCAAAATGGTGACCATAAACAGGTGACCATTCAAGTTAAGAGGTAATATTTCAGAAACAGAAATAAAGAAAATCTGTAAGAGAACTCATCCATAAAACCTCTTCCTCTCTTATTTTCTAAACAAAGTATATAATAAACCTTCAGGAATGAGGGCATTATAATCTTAACATTTAAAAAAAGGAAAAATCATGGAAAAGCACAAAGTACTAAATCATAATCAACTCTGGAATGGCTTTTCTCCTGAAAAATGAAAGCACTCAACATAAAAAGACAGACTAAATAAATCTATATCACATTGAAAAATTATGGATAGTATCTTTATTACATTGCTGATTCAAATGGGAAATACATTGGTAAAAACAGAAAAGTGAGAAAAAGACAAAACAATAAAAAAGAATTAGTAAATAAGCATGGGAAAATATTTAGATACTCCTAACACTCATTGTTAATGAATGTGATGCGTATTTATAATTCAGTGGGCATAAATTATATTCTAATCAAAATAACTAATGTTGGTGAAAGTGTATTATAATTGGCACATTATTTTTTGAAGGCAATGAAAACTAATACGATACTTTCCAATTCAATTTAGAAAATGTACTTTGAATCCATTTTCTTCCACATATGCATACCTTAGAGAATTATTCTGCCTAACATTTTATGCAAAGCTATTCACTGAAGCTTTGTTCAAACTATCGGCAGGGAAAAAATGAAGTCTCCCACAAAAGAGAACTATAAAACATTCACTAGCAGGATATTCAACAGCCATTTATCATTAAGTATTTTTATATCATATAAAAGTGAAAAAAATCAATGTAAAATAAAATATGAATGAAACTACCTAAAACGCATGAACTATAAAATTTGGACGAAATACAGAAAACATGATAGAATTGTCAGGGCAGGAAAATTAAGGACCTGCTTTTACTTTTTTAAACTTTATGCAATGTGCTTATTGCATGAAACTTTTAAGGAGAAAGAATGTAACGTGCCCTGATAATTAAGTAAACCCCAAACACCCTGTTCTGTAATGGTTTCTTTATCCTTGATCATCACTTCATCAGCTCTAACCTGGTCTTTTCTTGGAATCAGCTTCCTCGCTTTTCCAATACTGCTTTAACCACCTCTTGGTGTCTCAGCTAAGAACGCCTGTCTCAGTTCAGCCTGGAAATCCACCACAGGTGCTTGCTGTTGCTGAGAACGCCTCGGGTACAACTGACACCTAGGATAAGAGCACAATATACAAAAATGATAAACAGACATTTGTGTATATAGGTAACCTCATGAAAGAAAACAAAAAGACCCTTACATTTAAGAAGATCCTCCTTTAGGGTTAGAGTATGTCATCACCTTATGAGGAAACAATAAAACAAAATAGGAGTCCCTGTATACAGATGTGCAAGGAAGTATTGGATATTTACCATTTCCAAAGAACTAAAAACCCAAAAGCTCTTAGCCCTATAGAAACATTATCAGTATCATATACACTCACTCACTTTCCAAACATCCTGTGAAACAATCCTTTCTCCCTTGGTGTGGGTGAAGGGATCTGTTAAAGCTTTTTCAATGAGATGTTAAGGCAGTCATTCATACTGATCTCCTGAAACAAAGAACTTCCAGGGCCCAGGCTGTGTAAGGGCTCTGAAACTATGTAAACCATCCATCTATTAGTAACAGGGAATTCCAGAGAAAAGCCCTCAACATTCACCTATGAATCAGTAACCTGGATATAAAATCTGATCATGAACATGAAGAGATACAGGAAATTGCATTTACGTGGGGGGAGGGGGATATCACTAACAATTCTGCCCTTATTAATAAATAAGGACTTGGAAATGGGACCCTTTTCTGCAGTTATGCAAAAACACTTTACCATGCTTTTGTATAATAAAGAATTAATCTAGCTGGCCTTTGTGTCTGGTTCCTAGGATGTAACCTGTAAATACTTGGAATTTACCAAGTGACTGGAGTGTCTTTGTTATTCAAGGTAGGTCACTAGGATCACACCTGAATTTATCATAATGAGATGACTCAGAATAGCCACAAAAACCACAAAAAACTAAAAGAAGAGTAAAGGGTTAGGGCATTGAGCCAGCTTTGAGCCAGACCACCTGAGAAGGGATGGGAGCAAGAGAATGAGTTCAATCACATGGCCAATGATTCAGTCATGTCTACATAATGAAACCCCAACAAAAACTCTGGACATTCAAAGCTTTGGTGAGCTTCTTGGTTGATAATAGCCACTGATGTGCAGGTAATGCATGAGAAGACAGGGAAGCTTTGGGTTTGGAACCCTCCCAGACCTTGCTCTATGAGTCTGTTTATTTGTATACTTTATAAAAAAAAAAAGAAAAAAAGAAAAAAAAAACTAATAAGTATAAGCACTTTCTTGAGTTCTGTGAGTCATTCTAACAAATTATAAAACCTCACAGGGTCACGGGAACCCCAGAATCTATATCCAGCTGGGCAGAAGTGCAGGTGGCCTGGGAACCATGGAGCTTGCAGTTGGTGCCTGAACTGAGGGGAATCTTATGGAGAGACTATGCACTTAACCTGTGAAGTCTGCACTAACTCCACGTAGTTAGCATCAGAATCGCATTACACATACCTTTAAATCTTCATACTCCAATTAATGAAAAATAAAATCTTAGTTTGGGCATTCTCCATTCCAACCTCCTGGTTAGCAAATGGCAATTGTCTCCGATCTGATAAAATCTTAAAAAGTGTTTCAGTCAAAAAAAAAATCTGCTTCTTGAAACTTGTCTTAACAGAATTTCCTATTGCAGTGTCCCTCTTGGATTTAATCTGCAACCCAACAGAAAACTAAGACAAGACTGAGAAAATAAGATGCACCCTTTACATAACTGAATAAGTAAAATGCAGAATATTGATTTGGAAAGACATTTGAAGGTGTGCAGCAAATAGATTAAGAAGGATCTCCAGACTCAATTTCCAATTTCCCTTCAAACTCACAATACATCAAAAAACAGGGGGGACATCCAGCCATCAATTCCAGGAGTGGAATAAAAAAAATCAATGAAAAAAAAATCAATAAACAAATGAACTGCTATTAATATTCATCCTGGGTTTGTAGAGTATTTTGTTTGCATCTTGTGTTGACTTTTATTCAATTCTGCCTTGTATTTTCTGGGAAGGATACTAATGATAATCCTTTGTTCATCTCTAGGGCCAGTACTATCCATACAACTCCTCCAGTAAGACTGACTCCCAGTACTTATGGTTTGGGACAAGGCGGGAGATGAATGGATAAACACTAAACTAACACTCACAGTAAAACATAAATAGTAAGGTCCCAATTCTGAGAATCTTGAGCACATGAACCATGCAGCAGGGCCTATCAATCCTGCTTACCTGTTCCTATAATCCACTTTCTCTCAAAATGAAGAGGCACAAGTGGGGAAATTACACTATATCCCTAACTCAACACTCCTCTCAGATCCTTCCCCCAGTTCAAGACCTTGCTATTTATACACAATATATACAGTGGAGGTCAGAAAAATTCAAGTTATTTCTTTTTCAAAAGTATCCAAATGTTTCCATAGATATGGACAAGACAAGACACCTAAAGAAGGCTTACCTCATCCCAAAACAAGATAAGGATGACATCATCTGTTGTTTTTAGTCCACATTGATGCTGTATAGGATGAAAACGCTAATAAAACATGATAAACATGATGGAAACTTCACCCACTAACACGATCTTCCCGAGAAACCGTACCCTAACCTTACCTCCACCACAATCTCCAAACTATCTCTCGAAACTCTGGGAATACCAATGGCACTTTTAAAAACCTTGGAGCTGGGTGCAATGACTCATGGGAGGCTGAGGTGGGAGGGCCACTTCAGCCTGGTGGTTACAGTGAGCTATCACGGGGCCACTGCACTCCAGCTGTGGCAACAGAGCAAGGCCTTGTCTCCAAAAAAATAATTAATTAAATTAAAACTTTGGAGTTACAAAAGACTGAAAGGAGAAAAAAGATATTATAATACCATATCAAAGAAAATGCATAATCAAATAGCCTATAATAAAGGACAAATGATATTACCCAAAATACTTATGAAGTATTTATCAATAAAACATATAAATAAAATGATATAAATAAAACATTTATAAAATGCTCCTTCCAAAGCAATTCTGAAAATGTAATTAAATAATAACACCAAGAGTTTACAAAAAAAAAATGAGAAATGCAATCAAACTAAATATCTATCAGTGGGCTAATAATTAAATTAATTATGTTATTACATCACCCATATTCTGTAATCTGTAAGACGATGTAGAATTATATGCACTAATATGGAATATACCCATATCACATATTGTTACGATACGTACAGCACAGTGTCATACATGCAAACAAATCTCAAATGTGTCCCACCTCCTTACTTCCTCTATCCCCCTACAAAGACACACAGACACACAGATACACAGACATACACACACACACACATACACCGGAAAAAGCTTTATAAGACAAGTCTGAAAGGGTAGAGACCAAAGTACCTAGGGATTATCTCTGGGGAGGAAAAGGAAATGAACTGGTGGTAGCTTTAAAAAGAGACTCACCTTTTATGTAAACACATGTTTTACGAGAGAATAAGTTCATGCATTATTAATACTTGTAATTTTTTTGAAATAACAAAATGAAATAACTGTAGGAAAGAAAAAATGCCACCTACTATGTTAAAATTTTAGTGACAATGACAAAATGCCAAAGACTCAATGTGTACTCAGTATGTATCACTGTCATTAAAAATGTTCATATATTTTTAATTAAAATTGCCCTGTTAGAAATCTAAATTAAAATGTTTGTGTCTGAGTGTGTCTGTTTCCATATGTATATCAGCCTGGGCAACAGGTGTATATATCCTAAATAGAGAGGAAAAACTACATATAGTTTAAATTTTTAACTGAATAAATGCACTAACCAAAAATAAAAACCCACAAATTGCAAAGCAAGAATGAATATGTAAATTAATATTTTAATGCACAGAATATTTTGCAAGTATACAAAGAGATTTAATAATAACATAAATAATGCAGAAATAACAAGTATGCACATGTTGAAGGACAAATACAGAATTTTATAAAGATAAAACCCACTTACACATGTATGTGAGAAAAGAAAAATATACTGATACAGGATTTCATTGTTTTGCTGCATCTTTTTTATTATACACATGTGCTCTTCAATTAATTAAGTTCATTTTAATCCCCTCATTGCATGACACTTTGTTCCATCTGAAACAGGTTTCTGACCTGAACTGGTCGACCCAGACTGTACTCACTCTTGGTTGCTCAGTGAGGCTGTCCTTCTGCGTTTGACTTGGACTTCGACCTCTGGCACGTGTTGTTCTGTAGTCCGTCTCAGGTGTAAGCGATCCCTGAAACAGAAAGATTTGGTTGATAGACTTCATCAATATACGAAACAACTATCTGTTTAAAGGTTATATTTAGCTCTATATTTAATATAATGGTCTTTTAAAAGTATCTGCAGTCTAATTAAAACAAGTTATAATTAAAATATTAGAAGATCTTTATCTTCCATTCAGGATCTAGGCTACAACCACTTTTTCCTTTTAAAAGCTCATCACAGACACATACATACATACATATACATACACACACACCCCCCATACACTGCCTACTCACCGTTCCCCCTCAAAATAGCAAAGCTGACTCTAAAAATGATTTAGGAAAATACTTTTTAGAATATAATAGATATAGATCCTTTTGTATAGTAGAATGGTAGAGCATAAAGTTTAAATTATAAAATACCTACTTTAATAACCTCTTGTGAAAATGCTGCTTTCTTAGGATTTCCAAAATAAAAAATATAAGGGCTGTTTAGGCAAAAAACTATCAACTTAGCAAAAACATACTTTTTATATATATATATATATATATACACACACACACACACACACACAAGTATACACACACACACCCCCCCCACCAGGTTATGATCAGCATAACACCTCACAAAATGGCTGCTCAGGTGGTTCACCTAAGCATGAACCACTCCCCCCCAGCTTGGGCTGGCCATGTTAGAGTCTGCAAAAACCACTTAAAACTGCAATTTAAAAATGCTAAATCAGAAAGAACAGAAGAAAAGGCCTTTCACAAAAGTGATGCAAGTAATATCTCAAAGGCAGAACTCAAAGGACACAGCCCAAAAGCTCATTCTTTGAACCCTAGCTATCTTAAAGTCATGTTAGATTAAGACTGGTAAAACAGCTTACCAATAACCCACAGTTGTTTTATTCTTTCAAGAATTTAAATGCTCTAATCAAATCATATAAATGATTTAAAAATCAAATATATATTAAATTTATTAATGATAAAATTTTATACATTGTTAATGCTTTTTTGTTTTCTATTATTCTTTTTTATGACCTCTGATTAGGCAATGATCTCTTAAATATGATACCTAAATTACAAGCAGTGTAGAAATAATAGATAAGCTGGATCTCATCAAAAGTAAAAACAAAAGTCTGTGCTCCAAAAGACACTAAGAAAGTGGAAAGACAACCAACATAACAGGAGAAAGTATTTGCAAACCATATAGTCTTAACATCCAAAACAAACAAAAAATAACTACAAAAAAAAGGGGGAGGAAAGAAACTTTTGGAGGTGATGAATAAGTTTATGTCACTGACTGTGATAATGGGTCCAAAGGTCTATATTTCCCTCCTAACACAATATGTAACATTAAGTATATATAGCTTTTTGTATGTAAATCATACCTCAATAAAGTTTTTTTTAAAAGTCTTGTATTTAAAATTCGTAAAGAACCCTTACAATTCAACAATGAAAAGACAAAACCTATTTTTAAAACGGGTAAAAGGAATACCCAGTTCTCCAAACATATACAAATGGCCAGACAGCACATGAAAAGATGCTCATCATCATTAGTCATTAGAGAAATACAAATCAAAAACACAGTGAGATACAACTTGACACCACAGGAGTTGGAAAGGATGTGGACAAATTGCTAGGGGGAATGTAAAATGGCACAGCTTCTAACACTTCCTAAAAACGTCAACTATGAATTTAACACATGACCCAGCAACTCCACACCAAGATGGAGTGATATTAAAATACATAAACTTGTACATGTTCCTAGAGGCATTATTCATAATTCCCAAAAAAGTGGAAATAACTCTAATTTCTATTAACTGATGAATGGATAAACAAAATATGTTATAGTATGGTATATCCATACAAAGGAAAGTCATTCAGACATAAAAAGAAATGAAGTACTGATTCATGCTACAAAATAATGGTGGGTACACAAATATATTCAACAATGTAATAATTATATTAATTTAATACAATAAAAGGAGCTATCAACAACAAGATCATGACTAATCCAATATTGCATAATTGCAAACACTACCAAAAAAGAAATCCTCAGTTCCTTTACCCCTTTGGCAGTGGCTCAGGATGAAAAGGTTAAGAAAACAATCATACAAAAATTTATTAGTTCCATTTTCTGAATCTACTTATTTTTAAGCTACATACAAAAATCATCTATGAGCCTTTTTATCAAAATATTTAAGTTTCCTGAATGTTCCTGATACATTCACACACTTATTTACAATCTTCCTAGCTGCATTCCCAACCCAGAAACCAAAATTTCAGAAAACTAAGCATTTAAGGGAAAAATGTAGTTAATATGTACACAATGTTAATTTTTTGTTCTAATATCACTCTTATTGAAAGACATAATAACCTGGGAATATACTGAAAAGCAAAAAAACAATGGAATATTACAATTTTATTCCTAACTGCCTCACTTTCTATCAAGTAATATGCTTTATATCAAAAACCAACGTAATTAAAATTCAACTAAGATCTCAGGAATTAAAAAAAAAATTCCAAAAACCAAAAAGTTAATGTAAGATCCTGCCAGTGTGCACTCCAAGCACATAAGAAAAATCAGTGCCTCCAAAACAAAACCTGGGGAGAATCACCAAAAAGAGAATTCTTGATGGGTACAATGGCTCATGCCTGTAATTCTCACACTCTGGAAGGAGGCCAAGGTGGGAGGACTGCTTGAGGTCAGGAGTTCAAGACCAGCCTGAGCAACATAGTGAGACCCTGTCTAGTAAAAAAAAAAAAAAAAAAAATTAAAAAATTAGCCTGGTGTGGCAGGGTATGCCTGTAGTCCCATCTACTTGGGAGCCCGACACAGGAGACTGCTGCAGACTAGAGTTCAAGTCCAGCCTGGCGCACCATAGAGAGATCCCATCTCTTAAAAAAAAAAAAAAAAGAGAGAGAGAGAGAGAGAAAAGAAAGGAAAGAAAGGAAAGAAAAAAGAAGAGATAGAGAAGAGAATTGAATTGAATTGAATTGAATTGAACTGAACTGAACTGAACTGAGTCAACTGCCTTAACCAGTAACAACTTTCATTCAAGCTTTCTGGCTCTGGGCCACAAAGTAGAGGAAAGAAATAGGACCAATGATAGTCCTACAGAGAGGAAAGAAGATTTTTAAAAACCTCACCATCCCAGTTGTGTTGAAGGGCAGCACTCATAACCTGCTTACTTCAAGGATTCTTCCTAAAAATAGCTACATTAACAGAGTGCAGTGACAAATATAAGAAATTAACTTGGAAGCCTTAACATCTTAAAACTGAAATTTGTTGGAAAACTTTTCAAAAATATTAATTAGGAAAAGGAAGAGGGTAAGAGAGAAATAAAGATGCAGAGTAACCATAAATGGGGGAAATATTTCAGCAATATAACACTTGTCAGAATAGGGAAATCAAGACAATACAAAATAAATTCTATGAATAAACCCAAACCAGATACCACCCTGCCTTAGGGAATAAGAGAAAGGCTCTTCCTTCCTTGCTCTAAATCACAGGAAGGGCTCACGCTCCCTATTTTCAAAAAGCCCTAGTACTGAGCCAGTTCACAGGGTAGGACGGAGACCTTGAAACTTCATGAAGCATTTCCAAAAGCATCGGCCATATTGGGATCCTGAGCCTGAGTGAAAATCTACAAAATGGCGGATCAGGATAAATACTCAGTCTGCAAATAGCCAAATAATCAGAAGTTAAATCAAAATATATCTGAAGCAGTATCTTCATACAAGCAGGAAAAAAAAAATGGTTAAATGATGAACATCACACAAAATCCCAGACTCCTCTTATTTTAAAAACCATACAGAAGAGACAATTCCAGAACAAAGCTTTTCAAGCTTCTTAGATTTATCTTTTGATTATTTACAACTTTAGCACAACCAGACATAATGGTTATGGGAGGAAAAATGTAAAAAGAAAAAAGGCAAACATGAAAATCCTGCAAAGGAAAACAAAATCCTTAACATAAAATGCTTAGAAAAAAAGTACTGGAATATAGGAATTCACCTACTTCCTTCACTATCCTTTCTCACCAAGTTTTCATAGTAGCTCCAACTTAATAAATGATCAAAAGCATTACTTTAAAAACCCAGCTAAAGGCAATAACTCTGATCCCAGCCCAATTGGATTCTACCCACATTTCTGATTCTCTTGTCTTCTCTTTTTTAGGCACATACAAATTACTGCTTTCAGCTCCTAAAAGCCCAGCAGGGTCCAGTGTTTGGCACACACTTCACCTCGGCAGGATGGTACCCTGATCTCCTCACCCTCTGTTTAAGGAAAGCTTTTATTTGGTGGGGCAGAATGGAACATCCTCAGATTAAGAAGGATAACTGACTCCCACTTGTAATGTAAATGTTAATTTATCAAATCTAGAAAGTGAGAATCAAAAGCTATGGGCAAGAGACTTAAATAATGGGTTACTGAGTCCACTCTGAAAGTGGAGAATTATATTGTGCACAATACAACCAAGGGGAAATCTAGAAAAACTAAAATGGAGGATTTTCTAGAGAGCCAGAAAACAAATTTAAACTCTCTACCATTGATGGAGGCTGCCTAAAGCAGCACAGCAGGTGCTGGGGTGGCTGCGCATTTCTTGGCCTCCATACCCCCACCACTCCAGTCTACTGCAGAATTGAAAAGCGCAATGCAGCTGCCATCCCACGCAGGCACCGGCTGTACAAATCCCTGGCCGCTCTCATTCCCCTCCTGTCCTCCACTGAGAAACTATGGGGAGGGGGCGGCTGCCAAGCCAGCTAGGGCGGAGCCTGCGCCAACCCATCTCCTTCTCCATGCCCCCTCCCCCTCCACTGCGCCACATCAGGGAAGGAGGAGCTGCTATAGCAGCCAGGTTAAGGGGATGGCTGCCATCTCTTCCAGACCGAGGCTGCACAACCAGCCACCCGACCACGGGCAGAGCCGGCTGTCATTCCTGCTGCGTCTGCGCACCCTGCACTCTTCCTGACTGCAGCACTTTGGGGAGGGGGGCAGCCGCCCACTCTAGCCAACCTCCTCTCCTCACCACTGCACCTTGAAGAGGGTGTGGCTTAAATTCCAACACTGAAGAAGCTTAGCAGACACACGCAGAACCCCCCACCTGCAGCTTTATGGGGAGGGGGCGATCGCCCCCACACTGCCGCGCCTGCGCAGACCCGTTCTGCGGCAGTGGCGGCCATCTTTGGGGAGCTGCACAATGGTGGTGACGCGAGACCCCCGTAATAAACCCAGAAAGCCGTCGAAAATCCGATTCCAAACACAGAAATAAAAGAGCGTCACTGACACTGCAAAAAAGAGCGCCTCTCCACCATCACCTCACATGTCTGTCAGGAGATCCAAAAAAGTAACGTCTGCACATCATTTCCCTATCTTACACCATAGTGAGGAAGCATAAAGGCGTAGAAAATACAAAGAAACCAAATGTTTACGAAGCCATTGCTTCACTGTAGGAGCTGGGCAGCTTAACAAAACAGGCACAATCATCACAATATGCAAACTGGACGGCCACTGCCGGTCAGAAAAATTAACGTTCTCACTTTTCTTCAAACTAAAGGCTGTGGACTGCACCACGGCCCCTCCCTGGACCCCTCCCCAGCACAGCCATCATTCCGCTGCCCTCTCGGACAGCCCACAGGCCCCACCACCACTAACACCACACCGACGTACACCCCTCCCGCCGAGGTCACCCCGAGGCAAACCGCCGACCACAGGCACGCCGTCACGCCCACATACCCCTCCAGACCGCTGCCACAGCCTCCTTGCTGCGGTCACTAGAACAAAACCCCCACCCCCGCGGTCACTAGATGTACCCTCGCCCCACCACCCAGCAGTCACCCCACCGTACTCCCCCGACTGCCGCCATCCCCAAAGACCCCTCCCAGCCGCAGTCACCTTGATTTGAAGGGCAAAAATCCACCGGCACAAGAACCTGTTGCGATAGGATGGGACAGACTGGGGGACGTGACGCAATGTGGACAGAATACCATAGGGTCAGGATGGCAGAGTCCCCAAGCCTCCGAACCCTGTCAGATCTAGTTGTCCGGAACAAAGGACTTTAGGCCCCCGAATTCCCTCTTTATACAATACTCCAAAACCTGAAAACTTGGAATATATGATGAACAAAAATGATTGCTCCGCAGTCTATCTCTTTCAGAATAGCCACCACACAGCTGACCTTGCTCGCTCCATGGCGTCACTGACCGCTCCTCAGGCTGAAGCGTCAGGCATCTCTTGCGGCAACCTAGCTCTGCGTAGGACTCGCTGGCGCAGAGGCAGACTTAGCACTTGTCGCCGGCCGCGCATGTGCGCCAGCCCGCACCTACGGCCGCGCATGCGCAGTTGTTTGCCGCAGTGCAGGGGGCCCAGCGTCCACCCTGACCGGAATGACCTCGGGGGAGGAGGCTACCGGGCCCCTAACGCCCACAGAACTGGCACGTAGAGTGAGGGAATCCGGAAACCACCAGTAACTTCGGGTCTACGTACGCGTCTACCTATTTTTAAATATGTGTAAAATATTCAGGAAATAATTCTTACTAATAGTTCCCCAAGAAATTTTTGCAGGTGTCACTGGCCAAACAATCCTGATTTACAATTACCTTTTGGTCTTCCTAAATGCGGTATGGAAAAGCTGGCTTGGGAAAGTTAAAGATTGAAACCACAGTCAATGCAAATATGCCAGACACTTGAAACCCTTCCAGAAGAAAATATCTCTAACTCTAAGAAGATGCTACATTGTTGAAATTTGGTGGGATTTGTTTTCCCATTTTCAACTTTCTATATTTTTGGAGGGCAAATTGTGAAAATTATTCCCCAAAAAAACATAATATAATTAAGCTTTCCAGTAAGTCACTAATCATCAGGGAAATGCAAATTAAAACCACAGTGAGATATCACCTTACCCCAGTTAGAATGGCTTTTATTAAAAAGTGCGAGAATAATAGATGAGGAATGCTTACACATTGTTGGTGGGACTGCAAATTAGTATAACCTCTTTGGAAAACAGTATGGAGATTCCTCAATTAACTAAAAGTAGACCTACCATTGGATCCAGCAATCCCACTTTTGGGTATCTACCCAAAGGAAAAGAAGGCTTTTCATTGAAAAGATACCTGCACTGTAATGTTTACTATAGCACAATTCACAACTTCAAGATGTGGAATCAACCTAAGTGTACATCAATTCATGAGCATGAGGACTGAACTCTGATCTTTTTCTTTTGCCCAAATTCCTTTCTAAAGGAGCCTTGTAAATCACACCTACAAGTGACAGAATCTCAGTGAACAGGTTTTTATGATGAGGTTTACTTCCCGACCTGATTCAAGTATAACATCACATGAAAGAAGACCCTTATCTTAACTAAAACATTCCTTTCCACTGATTCCTGGTCTTTGGAGAAAGCCTAACTCTTTCAGCCAATTGTCAACTAAAAAAAAATCTTTAAACCCACCTATAACCTGCAAGCCCCGCTTCAAGATGGCCCACCTTTTCACGTCAAACCAATGTATGCCTTCCATGTATTGATTTATGACTTTACCTGTAATCCCTGCCTCCCTGAAATGTATAAAACCAAACTGTAACCCAACCACAGCAAGTCCACTTGCTCTAGGCTTCTTGGATGTGGCTCCAGGTCATGGTCCTCAAACTTGGCTCAGAATAAACCTCTTTAAAATTATTTTACAGAGTTCAGCTTCTTTTCTGTCGACAAGTGGATCAATAAAACGTGGTCTATGTATACCATGGAGTATTACTCACCCATTAAATTAGATGAAATAATACCTTTTGCAACAATCTCGATGGAACTGGAGACCATTCTCCTAAGTGAAGCATTTTAAGAATTGAAAAACAAACACATGTGCTCACTATTTAATTGGAACTAACCAGAGAGCACACATCTGCCCGGAGGGATGTAAAACTCAGTGGAAACTAACCAGGGGGGTGGAGGGAGTAGGAGAGTGGAATAAATCAACCTAATGGGTAATATGAAAACTATTTAGGTGACGGGCATATCTATGGCTGGGATTCAAACATTACAGAAACAGTCCATGTAATCTAAAACATTTGTATCCCCTTAATATTTTGAAATAAAAAGAAAAGAATGGATATTCAATTAGGAAAATTGGCAATTTACTTACTGTAAAATAAATATATGAAGTTAGATCCCTACCTAAAATCCAAATTGTTTATTAAATTTGGATACATTTAAATTTTTACCAGTAATCAATAATAGTTAGAGTGGGAGAAAATAGACCGTTTCATACAATACTAATGAACAAGTAAATATATGATATTTGACCTAATAATATCCTGCGGATATTGGTAACTCCAAAACTTAGACAGACATTTGTGTAGCTTGGAAAAATATAATGCTGAGGATAGGAAGCTAAGGAAATAATCCTGAAGCTGCATTTGCATAGTTTTTACATACCTTTGCCCTTTCTCAACTGTCCATTATCAAAGAAGTGGGGGGTGGAGGCGGACTAAAGGGTTAAATTGCCTCCTTACCCCATGTTAAGCTAGGGCTCAGTTCCCAATGATCCTATATTAAAACAAGTGAAGAGAGGCTTATAAATGCAGATTTTTATCACAATAAAATCTTGGGAACTAAGGTAATATGCCTCACAGAAAACAGGCTAAATAAATTAATGTATATGTAAATAGTAAAATACAAGATGGCTGACAGAAAGAATGACCTATTAGATTGAACCAAAGAATACTCAATATTCAATAGTTTTTGATCTACAAAAAACTGCAATTTCTAATAGTTCATTGTCACATATTTGTATAAAGGAAATAGGAAGTTGACATCATGAGAGTGACTAGCAAAATATAATGTAAAATTATATGAAGGTGTATTATGTGAATATGTTTATTTGCACATTGAAAAAATTATGAAAGAATACACCATTATAGTCTAGTGATGAAAACCATTCTTTTGGACTCAGGCTGTTTTGATTCAAATTCTAGTTTTGAAGGTTGACTGCAATGATTGGCAATTACTGAATTTCTGTGCTATTTCATCTTTAATAAGAGGTAAAGTACTATTTCATACAATGTTTACAATTCAATGAGTATACATCCTTGAACAGGCTAGTATAGACTAAAAGCACTATAGAAGTGTTGGCTCTTAGCATTGTAACAAATGTTACAGTTGTACTTCCTCTAGGAGTGGGAATTGGGTATACATTTTTTATTGTAGTTGTTAACTAATGTTCATATCTTATTATTATCCTATATCCTCAGTTTTTTCCTAATGTCCTTTTTCAATTGCAGATACCACACATTACATAACACAAACATTACTGTCATGTTTCTTTAGGCTTCTCCTGGCTATCATAATTTAAAATTTTGTTTTTTACTTTTTACACTGCTTTGCACTTTTTTGTTATTCTAATTACTTCAATTAAATATTATGATTATTCAACAATTAATTTAATTCTCACTCTCATTACTTGATATCTTTCTTGACCTCTTTCCCCTTTTTGTTCGTTACTCTTTCAAAACTTGATTGCCCCCTTTAATTCCATGTCTAGCATTAAAAGTTAGCTTTCAATTCAGAGATTGAAAGGACCCTGGCCTTTACAGATATTTGAAAGAGAACTGCCATTTGACTACCCCCCTTTGCTGAACTAAGTAAATACCCCCCCCCCACCGGGAGAATGGAACCCTTCCGGCCAAGGGAAGTACCAGACATGCTTCACATGCCCGCCCTCCCTTGTAATCATCCTTAGTACTCTTACAGGCCTAAGCTATAAATATAAACCTGTAGGTCTAAATTTACACAACTATCTAATTAGCTATATCTGTACAGACTTCCTTATCTTAACTTAAAACATTCCAAGCCTTTAGACAAAGCTTAATTTCTCTAACCAATTACAAGTCAAAAAGTCTTTAAACCCACCCATAACCTGTAAACCCCCACTTTGAGATGTCCCAACTTTTTGGGCCAAACCAATGTATGCCTTCCACATACTGATTTATGACTTTACCTGTAATCCCTGTCTCCCTGAAATGTATAAAACCAAACTGTAACCCAACCACAGTGAGTCCACTTGCTCAAGGCCTCTTGGGTGTCGCTCCGGGTCATAGTACTCAAATTTGGCTCAGAATAAATCTCTTTAAATTATTTTACAGAGTTTTGCTTCTTTTCCGTTGACACCTTGAAGAGGACACTTTGATAATTAGTAGGCCTAATTCAACATATCCTACAATTGGGGAGTGAAGATACAGAAAAGGAAATTTTGCCAGCAAACTCTGCTATGAGTATGATAGTAGACACTGATGCATATCCCAACCATTCCATTTTTTCCAAAGTATACACTTATCCCCAAGCCAAACACTTAAGCTTAAAGAACACTAAATCTGGAATAAAACTATTCTCTATAGAACAGACACTGGACAATCTGCAAACCTGATCACAAACCCTGTATCACACCATTTACAGAAATTACCTCAAAGTGGACAAACACCTAAATTTAAGAGTTTAAAATAAAAATCACTTGAATGAAACCTATATGTAGATATTTATGACCTTGAATTAGGCAATGGTTTCTAAGATATGACACCTAAAACACAAGTAACCAAAAATAATAAATAAATTGGATTTAATCACAGTTACATAAATTTTTTTGCTTTAAAGGACATCATTAAGAAAGTGAAAAGACAGCCAGCAGAATGGGAGAAAATATTTAAAAATCATAAAGCTGATAAGAGTATAATATCCAGAATGTGTAAAGAAGTCTTACAGTTCAACAATATAAAGACAAAACAATTTTAAATGGGCTAAGGATTTAAATAGACTGTTCTCAAAAAAAAAAAAAAAGCTGTACAAATGGCCAATCAGCACATGAAAAGATACTATCCCTAGTCATTAGGGAAATACAAATGAAAAGCACAATAAGAAGCCACCTAGGGCTATAATTAAAAAGACAATAACAAGTGTGTGAAGGAGGTGGAGAAAGTAGAACCCTCATACATTGCTGATAGGAAAGTAAAATAACTCAGCCACTTTGGAAGAGTTTGGCAATGCCTAAAAATGTTAACCATACAGTTACTATATAACCTACAATTTATATGAAATGGCCAGAACAGGCAAATCCATAGAGACAGAAAACAGATTAGTGATTGTCAGGGGTTGGGGGAGGAGTGAATGGGGAGTGATTGCTATTGTTTATGAGGCTCCTTTCTAGGATGATGAAAATATTCTGGAATTAGAAAATAGGGATAGCTGGAAAACATTGTGAATATACTATAAAGCACTGAAATGTGTACTTTAAAAGGGTAAATTATATAGTATGTGAATTACAAATCAGTTTTTAAAAATCTTAATTGAGGGACATTCTACAAACACCTGACCAGTAATCTCTAAAACTGTCAACGTCATCAAAAACAAAGAGAAACCTTGAGACATTTGAGTACTAAATGTAGTGTGATATCCTAGATAAGATCCTAGGACAGAGAAAGGACATTGTAGAGAAACTGAGGACATGTGAATAAAGTATGAACTACTGTTAATAAAAATGTACCAATATGGGTACATTAATGTAACAAATGTGCCATACCCATGCAAGATGTTGATAATAAGAGAAACAGGTATGAGGTACATGGGAACTCTCCATACTATCTTTGAAATCATTCTGTAAATATAAAACTGTTCTGAAATTAAAAGTTAATAGAGGAAAATAAAAACAAAAGGGATCAGAAAAGGATACACAAATGTCCTGGTTTCAAAGGAGAAGACTGTCAGGGAGACAAGGGTAGAAGGGAGACATCCTGCTGAATAAACTCTGTAATTTTAAATTTTCTGGCATTTGAATTCATGAACCATAGCAACTGAACAAACAAGAAAATGGTACAGAAAAGGTTGTTCAAGGATGCTTGTTTGGCAAAGAGACACAATAAACGAGGTTTAAAGAAAAGAGAAAGGAGGATACATTTGCAATATACTTAGATAATGAATATCTACCAACTACATCAAAATCTCACAGAAATCAAAAAGGAAAATAAAATGTCAAGGGGAAAAAAAGTGCAAGGATACCCAGGTATTATGAAGTATTAATATTTGCTCTTTGTGATCTCCCTACCTAGCATCTCTTGCTGTTCCCTCCACCTGGCTGGTCCTTCCTAACTTTGGGCTTGCCTCTCTAAACCTACACAACAGTCCCCACTCTGGCCACAGTATTCCTTTGGCTGGTAAAGAAAGAAAAACTGCAGGCTCCCTCTCCCTAGCAATGGATCCACCCCCAGCCACTGTCAAATCCCAGCCTTATCATCAGTAAAACTGCGAGACAGGCAAACACTGGAAGATACCAAGAAGCCAAAGGAAAATGGTTAGCTTCTCAGCACAAAGTCTTCAGGTTAAATATGCACATTCTGCTCCCCAGAAATTCTGCTACTTGGGCAAGAGCTGCATAAATCCCCACAGAATTATTTTGAATTTTCTTGCTTTTTGAAATAATCCAAATAAAGTGATAATTTCAAATATACACACTTTAAATTTTATAAGGTAAATTAGTTAATCCTAGGGGGAAAGTTTGAGCGAAGGGAGGAGCAAAGAGAAATTGTATTTTGTTTAGTTTCAAAGGCAGATTTCTATTTTGAGTTTTGTGTTACATTGTGAAACACTGATGCAACATTAAGAAATCCTACTAGAAAAGTGAGTGGTAGATTGATATATTTTGACTAATATAAATTGCTTTGTATTTCCTTAGTTTGCAACAGATACAAAAATGCAGCCTAGCCATGGAAATAAGATATGCTGCTACTTGGATAAAATATTTTTTGAGGGGATGAAAAGACACTTTAAAACAAATACAACTATATTACAAAACAAAATATTAAATCATGTTAAGTTTTAAATATAAAATATCATGAAATTTTGTTTATGTGACCACCACACAATCCTCAGTCCATCTTCTCTGATACTAGGAGTACTTTTATAAGAGTCTTTTAAATATAATATTTGTATTAATTAAAAAGCCTTTCTATTAACAATAAAATGAAGTAATTATATGCACTAAAATAATATTTTTGAAAATTGTATTCCAATATATTAGAACTAATATAAAAGGCATACAAATTATTTTAAAAGATGCAAATTATTTAATATACAGGTAAAATAGTTTTACACCCTAAAAATTTGTGGAACGTAGGCAACAATATTGGAAATAATACTACAGAGGGAATAAAGTCCTTTTTATGACAAAATTAAAAATTCAGAAGCAAAAATTCAAGGTAATAAAACTATAAAGACTAGATGATTTGAAATCTGCATTTTATGTGAGCAGCTATCTTCTTCATTTAGTTATTGTACAAACATATATCCAGCTTACTATGCACCAGATACTTTTATAGGTAATTCAATATTAATTCATTTAAAAACCATGTGAGTTAGTTCCCATATCCATGTCTTTTACAGATTAGGAAACTGAGGCCCTGAAAGGTAAAGAACCATAAAACCACACAGTTCTCAAGTGGCTGAAGCCAGATTCAAGCCCAGCATTCCGGTTCCAGTGAGTTGACTGTTAACCACTACCCTATGCTGCCTTCCTTCATTATAATTTTTATTTCAGAAATAGTTTATATAAATGCATATATATGAACCTAAAGCCAAAGCAGAAAGATAAGTGACAGCCCAAAACAGGACATGCACACTGAGCACTGGAGCCTGAGAGCTGCCCCAACAGGCCTCCTTGTTCAAAGTGCTGGGTTACACGAGCAGCTGAGATTCCAGCCTTTTCCCTACATGCATAATCTGTCCCACAAGAAAGCAAGCAAGGGGCAGCCTGACCAGGAAAAAGAAATCTTTTCTGTAGCCCCCTCCTCCACCCTCTAATCTGCGGAGCAGGAAGAAGACTGTCCTAATAGCAGACTTCTTGGAAAATCCCACAACAGGTTCAGGAAGAAGCTAAGCATGAAAAGAAATACCTGCTCTTAAAAATGTGCAAATTGGAAAACAAGCAACAAAATAAAAACCTCTTCACCCATGGCCTTTGCACATATTCTCACTGTGTCCACGTTTTGGGCAAGAGATCCCTTGACAGTCAGCAAACTATGCCAAATCCCACCTGCTGCCCATACAGTTTTTTTTAAGAGACAGGGTCCTGCTATGTTGCTCAGGCTGGAGTGCAGTAGCTATTCACAGGCCCAGTCATTGCTTACTACAGTCTCGAGTGATCCTCCCGCCACAGCCTCCTGAGTAACTGGGATTACAGGTGTGCCATTACGCTAGCTGCCTGTATATTTTTTACATGGTAGGTCGTGGGGAGTGGATAGTCAAAAGTTTATTTTGTGACATGTCAAAATTACATGAGGTTCAAATTTCAGCATCTATAAATACAGTGTTCTTGGAACACAGCCATTCCCATTTGTTTACATATTGTCTATGACTACAACTGCACAGTTGAGTAGCTGCAACATAAACCATATGGCTCACAAAGCCAAAAATATTTGCTATCTGACTGTGATGGTAATTTTATGTGTCAACTTGGCTAGGCCATGGTACTCAGATATTTGGTCAAACATCAACCGGCATGTTACTATGATGGTATGTTTTTAGATAGGATCAACATTTAAATAAGTAGACTTTGAATAAATCAGATTACCCTCCTTAATGTGGGTGGACCTCTTCCATTCAATTGAGAAATGTAAGAGAAAGAAGACCAAAGATGTAGAAGATGAAATTCTGTCCCCAGACTGCCTTTGGTCTAGAGCTACAACGTCAACTCTTCCCTGAGTCTCTGCCCACCCTGCAGATTGCAGATTTCTGGACTTGCTAGCCTCCAGAATCACATGAGACAATTCAGAGAAAGAGAGGGAGAGAAGAGACACTGAGACTGATTATATTCATCCTGACATTTCTCTTTGTTTCTCTGGAGAACCATGACTAACATATTTTGGTACCAGGAGTGGTTCTAGAGGGACAGAACCTTAAGAATGTATTTTCTGAATTAGTTCTGGGGTTTCTGGAATTGGTTCTCTAATCTTATATGTAAAGGCATTAATTACTCTATCTCCAGTAGTCAAGAGAATATGGATGGATAGTCCATAGTATGATGTGGCAATTGAAATACAAAAAATATCACCACTGGATATTCCAAATCAAATACTTACAAGAGGCAAGGTTCTGGGTGAGCAAGTATATGACACCTTCAAACATTTTTGTCAAACTAATAAATATGAGATTTTCTGGTTGCTCCTAATTTCACTGGACAAAGCAGGGGGAAGATGAGCTCAGGGATTCAAATTCCCAGCTCAAGTGCTACAGCGATGACTTGAAAATCTGCTAGTTTTGAGTGGAGCCCAGAATAAGAAAAAGCTCTGTAACAGATCCAGGCTTCTGTGCAAAATTCTGTCTCTTGGGTCATATAATTCAGCTGATCAAGCGGTGCTTGAAGTATCAGTGACAGATAGTAATGTTGTTTGGAAACTTTTGCAGGCCCATATAGATGAATCATAACTCAGGCTCTTAGGATATTAGAACAAAGCTTTGTCACCCCCTGTAAGGTAACTACTCTTTTGAGAAATAGCTTTTGGTCTGCTACTAGACATTAGTGGAGACTAAGAGCTTAACCGTGGGACCTAGTTACCATGTGACCTGAGCTTCCCATCATGAACTGGGTGTTACCTGACCCACAGAGCCATACAGTTAGGCATGCACAGCAGCACCCCATCATTAAATAGAAGTGATACATACAAAACTGGGCCAGAACAAGCCCTGAAAACACAGCTAAGTTACACGAAGAAGTGGCCCAAATGCCCATGGTCCCCACTCCTGCTACACCAGTGGTCCCCAACCTTTTTGGCACCAGGGACCGGTTTCACAGAAGACAATTTTTCCATGGACTGGGTGGGGGGTATGTTTTTGGGATGATTCAAGCACGTTACATTTATTGTGCAGTCAAACCTTTCCACTAATGATGATCTGTATTTGCAGCCACTCCCCAATACTAGCATCACCACCTCAACTCCACCTCAGATCATGAGGCATCAGATTCTCATAAGTAGCCCCCAACCCAGATCTCTCACATATTCAGTTTACAGTAGGGTTCGCACTCCTATGAGAATCTAATGCCACCACTGATCTGACAGGAGGCAGAGCTTATGTGGTGATGTGAGCGATGGGGGGTGGCTGTAAATACAGATGAAGCTTTGCTTGCTTGCCTCCTCCCCTGCTCACCTCCTGCTATGTGGCCTGGTTCCTAAAAGGCCATGGACCAGTACCAATCCACAGCCTGGGGGTTGGGGACTGCAGTGCTACACTGCCTTCTCTCTCCAGCCTGTACCTATGGGCTCCTGTCCCTTTAATCAGACAACAGAAGAGAAGACTTGGCACTTGCCTGCAGATGGTTCTTCATGACACGTAGGCATCACTTGGAAGTGTATAGGTACCTCACTACAGACCCTTTCTGGGTCTGTCTGTCTGTAGACAGTAGTGAAGAGAAATCCTCCCAGTTGTTAGAGCTTAGAAGAGTATACCTGGTTGTTTATTTTGCTTGGAAGGAGAAATGGCCAGACACGCAATTATATACCAATTCATGGGCTGTGCCCAGTGGTTGGCTGGATGGTCAGGTACTTCCAAGGAACGTGATTGGAAAATTGGTGATGAGGAGGCATAGGAAAGAGATATATTGACATATCTTCCAAAAAAAGTGAAGATATTTATGTCCCATGTGAATACCCACCCAGAAGGTGAATTTAGCAGAGGATTTTAATAATTAAGTGGGTAGGATGACCCATTGTGTGATTACCAATCAGGCTATTCCGAGCCACCCCTGTCATTGCCTCAACTGGCTCATGAGAAAGGTGACCATTGTTGCAGGGATGGAGGTTAACATGGACTTCCATTTACCAGGTTCCATCAGGCTACAGCCACCTCTGAGTGTCCAATCTGCCAGTAGCAGAGCCCAACACTGAGTTCCTGATATGGCACCATTCCCTGGGTTGGATCTGTCAGCCACATTGGTGGCAGGTTGAGTACACTGAACTACTTCCATCATTGAAAGGGAAACATTTTTTTTTTTTTGAAAGGGAAGCATTTTGTTCTTATTGGAACAGACCTTTACTCTGGATACATATTTGTCTTCCCTGCATGCAATGCTTCTGTCAAAACTTCCATCCATGAACTTACCAAACGCCTTTCCACCATCACAGCACCCCACATAGCATTGCTACTGACCAAGAACTCACTTCATAGCAAGGGAAGTACAGCAAAGGACCCATGCTCATGGAATTCACTGGTATTATCATGTTCCCTACCATTCTGAGGCAGATGATTTGAGAGAATGGCGGAATGTCCTTTTGAAGACTCAGTTACAGCACCAGCTATATGGTTATACCTTGCAGAGCTGGGCAAGGTTCTCCAGCAGACTGTATATACTCTAAATCAGTGTCCAGTATATGATGATGTTTCTCCCATACACAGAATCACAAGTCTAGAAACCAAGGGATGGAAATGAAGTGGTACCACCCACTATTACCCCTAGTTGACCCACTAGTAAATTTGTTTCCTGTCCCCATTATTTTATACTCTATTGGCCTAGAGGTCTTAGTTCCAACCACAGGCACATTTCCACCAGTAGATACATTAGTGATTCCACTGAACTGGAAGTTAAGACCAACATTCAACTACTTTAGGCTACCCAAGTCTTAGAATGAACAGGCAAAGAAGGGAGTTACTGTGCTGGCTGGTGTAATTGATCCTAATTACTAAGGAGAAATTGGACCACTACTCCACAAAGGCAGTAAAGAAGAATATATATGAAATGCAGGAGATCCCTTAGGGTGGCTCTTAGTATTACCAAGCCCTGTGATTAAAGTGAAGGGAAAGCTACAACAACCACCCAATTCAGGCAGGACCACAAATGGCCCAGACCCTTCAAGAATGAAGGCTTGGGTCACCCTACCAGGTAAATAATCACAATCAACTAAGGTGCTTCCTGAGGGCACTGGAAATACATAATGTGTAGTAGACAAAGGTAATTATAAATACTAGCCATCACCATAGGGCCAGTTACAGAAATCAAGACTGTAATTGTCATAAGTATTTCATCCTTATTTTTTTATTAATAGGTTTGTGTGTATATGTACATGTGCATATAAAATGTCATTGCTTTGTTTCTTCTCTTATACCCTTACCATTTAACATATAAGATATGTTAACTTTATATCATAGTATTTAGGTGTTATTAGCTTTACATTATAGTATTTAAGTTACAGAATAACAAGGAAAAGAGTAATTATCACCCAAGGATTTTGTATTCTCTTCTAGGGAAAGGGTTAGTGCATTTTTAGTTGTATACAAGGTAGGTGTATCATGTTAGGAAGGAATATGACTTTGTTAATGTCTTTTTTTGGAGATTAAGTACAGTTTAAGGAGATGCGTATGGAAGCCATGTTGACAAATAGGTCAATAGGTGAATTTGTGATGTTTAATTTTTTTTTTTTTGAGACAGGGTCTCACTATGTTGCCCAGGCTAGAGTGCAGTGGCATCATCATAGCTCACTGCAACCTCAAACTCCTGGCCTCAAGCAGTCCTCCTGCCTCAGCCTCCCAAGTGGCTAGGACTATAGGCCTGTGCCACCATACCCAGCTAATTTTTAGATTTTTTTTTTAGAGACAAGGTCTTGCTATTGCCCAGGCTTGCAACATTTAATTTTATGTGTCAGTACTGCCCAGATTTTAGACTAAACACCAGCCTGGATGTTGCTGTGAAGGTGTTTTTGGGTGAGATTAACATTTAAGTCAGCAAACTGAGTAAAGTAGCTGACTCTCCATAATGTGGGTGGACCTCATCCCTTCATTTGAAAGCCTTAAGGGAAAATAGAATGAGGTACCCTGAGGAAGAGAGAATTCTACCTCCAGACTGGCTTCAGACTTAACACTGCAATTCTTCCCTGGGTCTTTAGACTGCCAGCCTACTCTGCAGATTTGGGACTTGCCAGACTCTACCATCATGTAAGCCAATGCCTTAAAATAAATCTCTCTCTCTTTTTCTTACTCACATAGATACACACACTGGCCTTTTAGAGAAAAAATTTGCTGACATCTACCCTAGACACTTGGACTATAGAACCAAAATTGTTAGCAACTTCTGGTCAGAATAGTGTGATTAACAATCTTCCTCACGGCCTTTATTCCTAACAAGCCATATTAGTAGTGCTAATTTTGAAGTGTAAAAACTAAAAAAAAATTTAAAGAAGTTTTTAGTGTTTTTTTAGAGAAGGGATCTCACTGTGTCATCCAGGCTGGAGTGCAGTTGCACAATCAGAACTCACTGCGATCTCAGACTCCTGGGTTCAAGCAATCCTCCTGCCTCGGCATCCCAAAGTGCTGCAATTACAGGTGTGAGCCATCGTGCTTGGCCTAAAAGATATTCTTACAAAAGAATGTAAAACATAGACCAATGGAATAGAATAGAGAACACAGAAATAAACCCTCCCATATGGCCAAATGATTTCTCTACAAGGGTGCCAAGACCATCCAATGGGGAAAGGACAAATCTTTTTCAACACATGGTGTTGGGAAAACTGGATTCCAACATGCAAAAGAGTGAAGTTAGACTCCTTCCATATATCGTACACAAAAATTAACTCAAAATGGACCAAAGACCTCAATGTAAGGCTAAAACTATTAATATAAAACTCTAGAAAAAAGCTTTATAACATTGCATTTGGCAATGATTTATTGGATATGACACCAAAAGCTAAGGAAAGAGAAAAAGAGATAAATGGGAGTACATCAAAATTAAAACCTTCTGTTCATCAAAGGACACAATCAACAGATTGGAAAGGCAACCACAGAATGGCAGAAAATATTTGCAAATCACATATTTGATAAGGGGTTAATAGTCAGAATACATATAAAATTCCTATAACTTAACGTTAAAAAAACATTTAAAATGGGCAAATGACTTGAATGAAAGTTCTCCAAAGAATATATACAAATGGCCAATAAGCACATGAAAAAATGCTCAACATCACTAATTATTAGGGAAATGAAAAACAAAACCACAAGGAGATACCACTTACCATCCATTAGGATGGCTACTATACAAACAAACCAAGAACAAACAAAAACAGAACATAAGTGTTGGTACAGCCACTATGGAAAACAGTACGTGGTTTCCTTAAAGAATTTCAAAAAAGAATTACCATACATTCCGAGTTTCTTAGTTTCTGCATTTGCCTATTTGGCATCCATTCATTACAGGGCCAATTATATTAATTTATTTTCTAATTTTCTGTATTTCTGATGCTCTGGCATTTAAAGGCCTAACAAACCCTGGGAAAAACTGCCCCTTCCAAGGCTAGCTAATTCCTAAAGATAACAAGTTGCCTATGAGTGTGTCTTTCATATCCCATCCAACCAATCCTAGTCTATAGCCTCAGGCAGCTTCTTATCTAACTCTCATCAGCCAATATTTCCCCTACCCTCAATCATCCCAGGCCATGAACCAAGCTACTAAAGACTATCCCTACAGCTCAAAGCCAGCCAGAATTATTTGAACTAGCCAGTCCTACACTGTTGACCCTGACCTGCCTGGCCTTTTCCTTGGAATTCTCAATAAAGGCTTTGGCCTAGATTTTCCTTTCACTCCTGTCTTCTGCCTCCTGACAGAAACCTGGTACTTCTTGTGTGATGGGATGTGGCATGGAGTACTCTCTTCCCAGGGAAATGTAAGTAATAAAAATCTTTCAATGGCAGTGGTCTCTCCATATTGTCACTTAGTCATCTCCAAAAGTGAAGACCTGGGCACAGAACACCATATGATCCAGCAATTTCACTTCTGGGTTATACCTAAAAGAACTGAAAGCAGGGCCTTGAAGAGATATTTATACATCCATGTACATAGCAGCATTACTCGCAATAGCCAAAAGGTGGAAGCAAACTAAGTGTCCATTGACGGATGAACAAATAAATAAAATGTGGTGTATGCATACAATAGAATATTATTCAGACTTTAAAAGGAAGGAAATTCTGATATATGCTACAACATGGATGAATCTTGGGGACATTATACTGAGTGAAATCAGCTGGTTACAAATGGACAAATACTGTATGATTCCACTTATATGAAGTAACTAGAGTCGTCCAATGTCAGAGACAGAAGGTAGCATGGTTGTTGCCAGGGGCTGGGGGGATGGAGAAAGTGGAGTTATTGTTTAAGGTATGCAGATTTTCAGTTTTGCAAGATAAAAAGAGTTCTGGAGATGGATGGTGGTGATGGTTGCGCAACAATATAAATGCACTTAATACCTGTGAACAATGATTAAGAAGGTAAATTTTAGGTAATATGTATTTTGCCACAATAAAAAATAATGCAAAGAATTATTACATATGAGCAAATATACTAAATTCACATGAAAAGTCAAGATGAAAAAATTTTAAATACTAAAAAAGTGATATATTATATTTTTCTAGGGAAACTGTTTTGGTTCTGTTTATTACTTTATAACCTATTGGTAATATATACTTTTTTTATCAGCAATGAATTCTGTTGATAATTAAAAATAAGTAAAGTATTTCTTTGGTCCTTAGTCTCCTGACCTCTACTATTGGTAGTCTGTTGGTCCAAATTTGTACTGTGCTCAAATCTAATTCCCCTCCTGCCAAGATTCTTGTACCCAACCCACTCACAGTTTATCGCCACCATCCTTACTAGACATCATGAATCTGGGTTCTCTGAAATTTAATGTGGGGCCAGACTTAGCCTCCCAACTCTGGATGCCAAATAGCAAACTAAGCTGTCCTCGACTCTTATAGACAAGTTTTACACAAAATCATGGAATATAAATATCTTTTGGCAGAAGGTTCATTAATTACACAATTCACAAGACACTCATGGTAATCTTCAGTGGGAGACTGGTTGCAAAATGGAGAAATAACATAATTCTTAATTTTTCTCTGCCTAGCCCCAAAGAGTGAGCACACACAGTCCACTTTTTCCAGAAGCAGGAAGGACTTTCCAATGCCCAACCTTATTTTAGAGCAACTTCTCATACTTCATTGGTCTGAAAGCTCTCCTGTTCAAAACTTCCCTTGATTGTGTTTCCTTCAAGCAGACTGCACATACTAGAGATGACATGTTTAGAGAAAGTGATCTCCAGTTCAGCCTCCTTGGCATGGGTCAACCACCCTGGAACCATTCCAGCCTCGTCTTTCTTCCTTACTCTGTCCCCAAAATGTTTCCTACTTCAGACTCAAGAAACAAAACATTCCCTATCCCTCCCCTCCATGATCCTATCACATCCAACTCTTGCCTCTAGCCTAGAATCTGTTTCTCCATCCTTCTGGTCTCAGCTTGGACAATACAACCTTCAGGAAGGTTCTGAGGAATTTTTCACAGAGACTTCTTAAGAAAAAGCACATTCTCTATGCCAGTACTTCTATCTATATTTCAAATAAACTCATCTGTTAAATGAAAATCTAACTTCCACCATATTGAAACCTCTAAGGCGAAAGGGGTCTCATCTTGCTAACTTGTGATTCCTCTACAACTGCGGTCCCCAACCCCTGGGCCATGGACCAGTATTCGTCCCTGGACTGTTAGGAACCAGGATGCACAGCAGGAGGTGAGAGGCGGTGAGCAAGCAAAGCTTCATCTGTATTTACAGCCACTCGCCATCACTCTAGTATCACCACCTGAGCTCCGCCTCCTGTCAGATCAGTGGCAGTATTTAAATTCTCATAGGAGTGTGAACCCTACTGTAAATTGTGCATGCGAGGGATCTAGGCTGCACACTCCTTATGAGAATCTAATGCCTGATGATCTGAGGTGGAGCTGAGGCAGTGATGCTAGCGCTAGGGAGTGGCTGCAAATACAGATTATCATTAGCAGAGAGGTTTGACTGCACAGAGACCATAATAAATTAATTGCTTGCAGACTCATATCAAAACCCTATCAGTGAGTAGCAAGTGACAATTAAGCTGCATCTGGTGGCAGGCATTATGATGGCAAGTGAGCATCTTACCTCAATTGTACAGCTGCATCTGGTGGCAGGCTTTAAGTCAGAATCCGACACTTATTTTGGTCCACACATGGCCTGCCCATTATTTTATTTACCACTTTCATCTGTGCCTCTCTCCTGCACTGCGCACTTGTCTCAGTCACAGTTTTGGGTAAGCCCACAAGCTAACCCTAGCAAAAATGAGTATAAAAAAAATGTCATTGGAGAGCTTCTTTGAAAAGGGGGAAAGACCCAATGATGAGACAGCAGAAGACTCTAAGACTGCCAACAAAATGAAAACTGCATTTAAAATAAAATACCAAGAGTCCTACTTAAATTACGGGTTCATTACAACAGGTGACTCACATTCTCCAAGCCCACTTTGTATACTATGTGGCAATCAGCTACCCAAAGAAGCCATGAAACCTTCAAAACTGCTTCGTCACGGAGAGACCAAGCACTCTACATTAACAGACCAGCCTTTGGAGTTTCTCAAAAGAAAAAAAAAGTGAACACGAAGAACAGAAGCAATTATTGAAGGCCACCACTTCCTCAAATATGTCTGCATTGAGAGCATCATTCTTAGTGGCTAACTGCACTGCTAAAGCTAAGAAGTCCTTTAATACTGGTGAAGAATCGATCCTACCTGTTGCTAAGGACATCTGCTGTGAACTTTTGGGAGAGCTTGCAATTCAAAAGGTGGGATGTGTTCCTCTTTCAGCTAGCACCATAACTAAATGAATTTATGAAATAGCAGAATATTGAGGCACAATTGTTATAGAGGATTAATGAGTCACTGTGGTGTGCAATACAGATTGACAAGTCTACCAATACTGACAACGAGGCAACAATGCTTGTTTTTGTGTGATATATTTTTCAGGAGGATGTGCATGAGGCTATGTCATGTGCACTTTTGTTGCCAACCAACACCACAGCTGCAGAACTATTCAAGTATCTGAATGATTACATATCAGGAAAACTGAATTGGTCATTTTGTGTCGGTATATGCACGGATGGAGTAGCTGCCGTGACTGGACGGCTGTCTGGTTTCACTACTCGGGTCAAGGAGGTCACTTCTGGATGTGAGTCTATGCACTGTGTCATCCATAGAGAAATGCTGACTAGCTGAAAAATGTCACCTGAACTAAACAATGTTTTGAAGGATGTGATCAAAATTATCAACCATATTAAAGTACACGCCCTTAACTCATGTCTGTTTGTGCAGCTCTGTGAGGAGTTGAATGCAGAGCACACACATCTGCTCTTATACACAGAAGTGAGATGGCTTTCTAAAGGTAGATCACTGGCCAGAGTTTTTGAGTGCTCCAGAGATTCCTTTTAGAAAACAGTCACCACTGGCGGTGCATTTCAATGACACAGAATGGGTCGTGAAACTCGCTTACTTGTGTGACATATTCAACCTGCTCAACAAACTCAATCTGTCACTTCAGGGGAGAACAACAACTATGTTCAAGCCAGCAGATAAAGTGGCTGCATTCAAAGTCAAACTGGAATTATGGGGGTGACGAGTGAACACTGGTATTTTTAACATGTTTCAAACATTAGCAGAGAGTTTGAAAGAGACTGAGCCAGGGCTTTCTCTCTCCCAGCTGGTGCATGATCACCTATCTCAGCTTTCAAAAGAGTTTGAGCATTACTTCCCAACCACAAAAGATCCCTGAACTGGGAAGGAATGGATCTATGACCCATTTGTGAATAAGCCAGGTGAATCTACTTTGTCCATGCTAGAAGAGGATCAACTGCTTGAGATCACAAATGACAGTGGCCTCTGTGTTTGAGACAACTTCAAATCTCCATATGTTCTGGATTAAAGTCAAAGCAGAATATCCTGAGATTGCCGCAAAAGCACTGAAAAACCTGCTTCCATTTCCAACATCCTATCTTTGTGAAGCAGGGTTTTCTGCAGTGACAGCAACCAAAATGAGATTATGGAATAGAATGGACATAAGCAACACACTTTGGGTATCACTGTCTCCCATCACCCCCAGATGGGACCATCTTGTTGCAGGAAAACAAGTTCAGGGCTCCCACTGATTCTGCATTATGGTGAGTTGCATAATTATGTCATTATATATTACAATGTAATAATAACAGAAAGAAAGTGCACAATAAATGTAATGAACTTGAATCATCCCCAACCCGCCCTTCCTCCCCTGCCCCAGTCTGTGAAAAAAGTGTCTTCCATGAAACCTGTACCTGGTGCCAAAAAGATTGGGGACGCTGCTCTATAACATGCACACAAGCAACTGATTGCCTGCCCCCACATGGGCATGTAAATCAGAGGTCAGCAACCTTTTTCTGTGGAGAGCAGGATAGTAAATATTTTAGGCTTTGAGGGCCATAGCTCTAAACTACTCAACCACTGTAGTGCATTGAAAGCAGCCACAGACAATATGTAAATAAGCAGGCATGACTGTATTCCAATAAAACATTACTTATGTACAATGAAATTTGAACTTTTTATTATTTTATGAAATAGTATTCTTTTTATTTTCTTCCAAGTATTTAAAAACATAAAAACCATTGTTAGCTTACAAGTGTTGGGGCTCAGAGAACACTACCCTAAAATGAAGGCCTCAGAAGCAAAAGTGTTTTTCTGACCTTCTGTCCTCTTGTCTCTCAGTTTCATTCTTCCCTGAGGCTTGCCATAGAAACTAGAATCCCTCTTCTCCAAGGCAGATCATAAAAGCCAGAACTCCTTTTCCTGAAAACCAGCCATAAAACCTAAAATTATTCTGTGTAAAAAGCAGCCATAAAGAAATTATGGACCTACTTGTTTGACTGTAGTTCACAAGACCCTTATTCCAGGGAGGGTCCTGCCCCACACTCAGAAGGAAGGGATGTTGCTAAGAGAGGCCAAGAAGAATCTAGACAGACAACGCCTTGCTGGGCTTCCACACTCAGTCTATCAATATTAGACTTTTTTTCCAATCATATTTCTACACAGCTGTCTATATTTTGTTAAACCTAAGCATAAAAATAGGCAATTTCCCCTGTATTTTTGGGTCTTTATTCTGAAGGCTCCCATGTATACATGTTACACAAATTTGGATGCCTTTTTTCTTATTAATCTGCCTCATGTCAATCATTTTTCAGTGAACCTTTAGGGGGCCAAGAGCCTTGGTTCCTACACAAGCCATACATAAATATAGGTAATAGTCCAGATTTAGCTACAGCTTGTACTTTACTGACCCCTGGCATAAATTAATATAGACTGAGTTAGTCCAAAAATTTGTCTCTATGATCCCATTATTTCTGTTTTCCCAATTAGCCTGCAGACTTCCCCACATATTGCCAGGGGACCACACTGATGAAAATCCTTCAATGCATGCCATGCACCTTCCACTCTATGGGCCTGCCCACCTGTTAGACCTGCATCTTGTCTCCTCCTTTTCCCTTTCTCCTCCTTATTTCTATGAGTCAGGTCTTCTGCCCTTTTGACGGTCCCTCTGATATGCTCAGGTCCCTTGTCTATGAATGTCCACCAAATCCTTCTACCTCCACACCTGGGCTTACCCTGAGTCCCAACCCAACGACTGTCTTCCCTAAGAATCCCTCCCTGGCCACTCTCCTCTGGGCTGCTAAACACACTGTACATAGCTCATTGTCCTTTCATAGATATCGGGATTATCTGATTGCTTGTCCTCTCTTCTAAACTACCTCTCCTCAAGGGCCATAGGTGTTTTGCCAACAATTGGCAAAGGGCCTGGCAAAAAGTAAACTTTCAATCAAGATTAAAGACTCAATGACTTTTACTGCTGGCAGACACATTGACAAAGGCTCTCTCCTTGACCAAACTTTATTCAGGTTCCTCTGAGTCCTCTTTTCAACTAGGTCTTAACCTTGGCCTATAAAGACATGAACAAAACACTAATATAGTTTCTAACAGCTCCAGGCCACATCCCTAGGATGACCCTATTCCCTCCTTAAGTTGCCTGCCTGAGAATAAAGGCTGCCAAAATAATTTACTGTTTGTTTCAGCCAACACATGGAGATAGGGCTTCTGTTCCACCCTCTGCCCCACTACCTCACCTCTGTGGGAGGGTAGGAGCCTAATTTCAAAAAGTACCAGCTAGAAAACCCAGATGGGTTTCACATGGACAGCCCCTCCTTGACTTTTTGTAATTTTTTACTTCCCTGGCTCTACTGAGCACCCTCCTACTCACTCTTGTCCTTATTCCCCCCTCCTCACTTTAAACCACCCAGTCACCTCTGTATAGATCAAAGTTGAGCTCAGTTCATGCTGGACTCTCTTCCCTATTGCAATCGCTATTACTGATGAAAATATGTCCTATAACTAGTATTCACTTCTGTTTTTCTTTAACATAATCAGGAAAGAAGAAAACTGAAACTGGAAAACATTCCTGGCAGCATTGTTAAGATAGACAGGGGCTAAGGACGGGAGTGTTACCAGGCCAAAAAAAAAAAAGACGCAGCAAAACTAATTGTCAAGTTCCTGGTAATCAAAAAACATAATTTAAAAAAAAATAGCTTGTAGTAGTGTACTCTCAATTATAAAAGAGCTTTTTAAAATTTACTAAAGCTTAGTCTAATAATATATAGATGAAAGAGGATACAGACTTTTGGGGATAGTAATCTATATTCTCAGAATTTAAACTAGGACATAGGACAAAATGAAGAAAAATATCTATGCATAAAATAACTTTTACTTCCTATGTAAAACAACATAATTCTCCATCCCACCATTGAAACTTTAATAACTGGTAAACAATTTATTCAACATTTACTCAGAGACCCAATCACAGTGAAAAGTCAGTCTTGAATAACAGGCTTTTCCAAGGGGAGGTGACTGAGATATAATTTTTATTTTTTAATCTAGAAAAAAATGTAATTTGTTATTGATACATAATGGATTTACCTATGTTCGGGCTGATCCTTTTCTGTGGGCCAACTTGTTACCACCTTCGTTCAATTTTATTTGAAAAATATGTATTTCTCCTTGTTGCAGAAACTAATTTTGACAGAAAATTCATCACATGGACCCTGCTTTCACGGTGTTCACCATCTGACAGAAAAGGAAATGCCAGGTCCAACTTAGAAGAAAATGTGTTTATGCCTTGCATATGAAATGGTGTGGCAGCACCATGTAGGGTTGACTGGGCCTCAGCCCACAGCCCTGGGCTGCTTCTGCCACCCAGGACTCAGGCAGACAGGCTGCCACTCACATGAGGAGACACCCACCTGAAAGTGTAATAGTAAATCTAAGATGCCTTTCCTGTGCTCCTCTGGTCTGGCAACTGATAGGAGGAAAGTGGAGCACCTTAGAAGTGAGGGGAAGGGAAGAGGGAAGAAGACAGAAATGGGGAAAGACCCTTACTGGGAGAGAAAGTTCTTAATGTGGAAGGCGGCTATACAAATAGTGAATGGAGGAAGGCCAGGAAAAACCCTATGGGGTGGATTGGGATGAAAGTATCATTATAAATACGTGAATATACATACATGCATACACACATTCATATATACACATATAAATATATATAGTAATATACATATATATGTATAAATATATAGGGTATGTGTGTGTGTATATATATATAGTATATATCTTTATATCTTGTATATTTGATTTTTTTTTCTTTTTTCTTTTTTTTTTTTTGAGACAGGGTCTCACTCTGTAACCCAGGCTAGAGTGCAGTGGTATACTCACAGCCACTGCAAACTCCTTTGCTCAAGCGATCCTCCTGCCTCAGCCTCCCAAGTAGCTGGCACTACAGGTGTGTGCCACCATGCCGAGCTATATCCTGTATATTTGAAAGGATTTAAAAACAATAATATGTCTATCAGTAGCACCAAGACCTTGGTGTCTAAATGTCTTTCTCCACTAATAGGAACCAAGACTCCTGGGGAAAGAAAAAAAATGCCTGATTTCATGGTAGGGACAGGAGAGGTACAAGATGAGCTTGAAATGTGTTCTTGGGTCAGAATCTAAAACTGGGTCAGCACTAAACATAACTGATGAAGGCATGTCAGAGGACACAGGCACCACTAGAAAGGGCTTCCATTAGTCAAATCAGGGGAACTTTGAGCATCGGCATAATGAGACTAAGAGATTATAGCACGTTAAATAAAATAAGTATTTATTTCCCTATCTACTAAAGTAAATTGTATATAGGGAAATAAATAAGTTAATAAGACAGAAGCAGAGAGACACACACAGAGAAAGGCAGACAGAGATAGAGCAAGAGAGGAACACAGAGTGCAAGAGAGTGAGCGAGAGAGCAAAATAGACAGACGAGGGAAGAGGGTATGAGGATATTTTTCTTAAAATTTTTAATTGACACATAATAATTGCACATATTTATGGGGTACAGGGTAATATTTCAATACCTGTATACAATTTGTAATGAACAAACCAGAGTAATAAGCATATCCACCACCCCAAACATTTATCATTTCTTTATGTTGGTAACATTCAAATTCTTCTCTTCTTGGTGTTTGCAATATAAAATAAATTATTGTTATTGTCACCCTATAGTGTTGCAGAACACTAGAACTTATTTTTCTTATCCAGCTGTAATTCTGTATCCCTTAACCAACCTCTCTCTATTGGTCCCTCCCCCCACCCTTCTGTGAGTTCAACTTTTTAAAATTTCCACATATGTGTGAGGACATGTGGTGTTTAACTTTCTGTTCCTGACTTATTTACTTAGCATAATGCCCTCCAGGCTCATCCATGTTACCACAAATGGTAGGATTTCACTTTTTTTGTGTGTGTGTGTGTGTATGTGTGTGTGAGACAGGTTCTCCCGTGTCAGTCAGGTTGGAGTGCAGTGGCACCATCATAGCTAACTGTAGTCTCAAATTCCTGGGATCCTCTTGCTTCAGCCTTCCAGGTAGCTAGGACTACAGGCATACATCACTAGCCCAGCTAATTTTTAAATTTTTGTAGAGATGGGGTCTCGCTATGTTTCCCAGGCTGGTCTTGAACTCCTGGGCTCAAGTGATCCTCCTGTCTCAGCCTCCCAAAGTGCTGGGATTACAGGCATGAGTCATCACACCCAGCCAATTTCATTCTTTTTATGGCTAAATAGTATACTGATTTCCTTTCCTTTGGATAAATAGCCAGTAGTAGGATTGCTGGTTCATATGGTAGTTCTATTTGTAGTTTATTGAGAAATCTGCATACCGCTTTCTACAGTGGCTGTACTAATTTATATTCTCTCCAACACTGTATAAGAGTTCCCTCTTCTCCATATCCTGGTCAGTATGAGTTATTTTTTGTCTTTTTGATAATAGCCATTCTAACTGGGGTGAGATGATATCTCATTGTGGTTTTGATTTGCATTTCCCTGATGATTAGGTAGATGCTAAAAGAATGACGTAGTTATAAAACATCATTTGGGGATGACAATATTAAAAATTATGTTGTGCCAACCAAAAAGTTATCACTCAAATCCAGTCTTGAGAACACTTTGAACAGACCCAAGCTGAGGGAATTCTATAAGATACCTAACCTGTACAATTCAAAAATGATAACCCCAAGAAAGGCAAATGAAGCCTGAAGATCCATTCCAGAGTAAAGATGATTAAAAAAAAAAGGTTACAGCAGCATGATAAAATCTATAGTCCTAAACAAGATCTTCACAGAAAAAAAATACTATAAAGAACATCACTGGGGAAAGTGAAGAAATTGGATAATGCACTAGATTAAATAATTGCATACATGTTAAATTTCCTGAATTAATGACTGTACCGTGATTATCTAAACATATATCCCTGTTCTTAGGAAATATAGTAGGGACACGATATCTGCAACTTTCTCTCATATTGTTCAAAACCATAAAACGAAAAAAGTTTACACATAGGAGGACAGACGACAGAGGGAGAAGAAAAAGAGAAAATGGGGGAGAAGGAAAGGAGAAGGAGGGAAGAATAGAAATTGATAAACTATAATGTGGCAAAATATTAAAATTAGTGAATATAGGTAAAGGGTAAATGAGAGTTTGGGGTTTTTTTTGTTTGTTTGTTGAGACAGGGTCTTGCTCTCTTGCCCAGGCTAGAGTAAAGTGGCGTGATCATAGCTCGATGCAGCCTTGTACTCCTGGGCTCAAGTGATTCTCCTGCCTCAGCCTCTCAAGTAGCTGGGACTACAGGTGTGTGCCACCATGCCCAGCTAATTTTTAAATTTTTGTAGAGACAGGGTTTCACTATGTTGCCCAGGCTGGTCTTGAACCCCTATCCTCCAGCAATCCTCCAGCCTCAGCCTTCCAAAGTGCTGGGATTATAGGCATGAACCACCGTGCTGGCTAAGAGTTCTTTTTAATTCTTTTTATTTCTATTAGTTCAGGTATTTTTCAAAATAAAAATTTAAATTAAAAAGCATGGATACACCCATTTGTTTAAAAATGCAAAAAAAACTGGCTGGGCACAGTGGTTCACTCCTGTAATTACAGCACTTTGGGAAGCTGAGGCTGGAGGATTGCTTCAGCTCCAGAGTTCAAGACTAGGGAGACCTTGTCTCTACAAAAAAAATTTTTTTTTTAATTAGCTGAGCATGGTGGTGTGGGCACCTGTATTTCCAGCTACTCAGGAAGCTGAGACAGGAGGATCACTTGAGCCCAGGAGTTCAAGGCTGCAGTGAGCTGTGATTGTACCACTGCACTCCAGCCTGGGCATAGGAGTGAGACCCTGTCTCAAAAAAAAAAAAAAAAAAAAAATGTAAAAAATAGAACCCATGCGTGTATTTACAAAATATATACATAAAATTCCTCTGGAAGATACACAGTGATACCACAGGTGCCTCTGAATGGGGAGGGGTGGCAGCATGGTGAAGAAACAGGGATCTAAGTAGAGTATCAGCATAATTTATCATCCAAACTAATGTATTTCTGAGAGAAAGAAGGGACTATTCATAATTATACCAGGACAATGATTTATGCCTGGGTCTATACCAGGCAAAGCGGGATATATGGCCATCACAGGTGGATAGCAGATATCTCACTGTATAACCATTTGTATAATTTGATATTTTAGCTATGTGAATATATTAGTTATTCAGATATATAAATAAAAATAGGCATATATTAATATAATTAAATAAGAAATCCCCAAAATATTTATAAGTATAATAAACATTGGAAACTCGAAAAATATTGAAATATCCTCACAATGGAACTTAAAGTAGCTATTTAAAGAATTAAGTAGCTCCATTCTATGTGTACCACCAAAAGTACAAAACTAAATATCTATACTTGTTTCAGAATCCAACCTTTTCTCACCAACTCCACTGACCTAAGCCATCATTTTCACCTAGATTAGTCACCCATCTGTCCTCTCTCAACCCTCCTTCTAAGTGATTTGTTAAAATTCATACAAAAAGAAGTACTCCAAGAATGCAGTTTTGCAAACTTCCTGGAGTAAGACAGGTCCAAAATGGGAGTAAAAGAAGGGGATGTGGAGCCAGGGAAGTGCTGGGGGGTAGGGTGGTGGCAATCCTACTTTTAAGAATCAAAGAATTAAAAAAAAATCAAAGAATTACAATAAATATATAGGTGCTTTTTCTGTGATTGGCATAAAACACTGGAAATGTTCTTTCTCCTAGGCGCCCTTTATAAACTAATAAACAACATGTGTACCTTGCATTTGGAGGCATCCGTAGAAAGGAAAAGACAAAAAAAAATAGAGGTTGAAATTTTAGCTTCTCCTCTCTCAACCCTAAATAACTTTAGTATGAGCCTTCACACACAATTCTATTTAAGTCAACAGAGAAGATAATCGTATGAATTTTGCCCTTATTGTGTTAACAGTCCAATAGAAAACTGGAACTAGGCTAATGGAATTTGGAGTTAAATAGATAGGAAAAATCACTACAGCTAAATCCTACTTTTAAGAATCAAAGAATTAAAAAAAAATCAAAGAATTACAATAAATATATAGCTAAATCACCAGAGGCCTGAATCCCCACCGAAACCTTCTGCCACACATGCAGGCATTTATCAACAATCTTCACTTTTCAGTTTTCACATTGCTGAGTGTAAGGGCCTACTCTGCCCAGGATGGCTCAACAAGACGTGGCTGGGGTAAGGGGTACTGTCTCTTTTTCTCCTGCTCACATATTTCCCAAGAGGATTGAAGGAGTTCAGAAATTGTCACACCAAAATATGCCTCTTTGGTATGCTAATTACTTTGAACTGAGGGTATTTGGGGAACAGTGGATGCAGGTAAAGAACTTCTGTAAACTTCCTTTACATGCCTAAAGACAGATTCCTCAAAAGGAACTCAATTGTCATGAATCCCTTCCCCAGGAATCTCATGAACCAAGAAAGATTGGCTCATGTCACCAGAGAGGAGAATGGAAGTGGATACTAAGTCCAGACAGACGTTGTCACAGATTGTCACCTATTCTTCTGAGGGTCCATTCATCTTTCTCCAAAATCATTTACTCTCTCCTAAGTTGTCTATGTCTTACCTCCCCTATCCCCTATATAAGAGGGTATATAAGGTTCTAGACCTCACTGGATTTGGAGATATTCACATTTCTTTGATGTGATGCCCTGGTGCCTATAATAAATTTGTATACCTTTTCTCCTATTAATGTGTCTACTGTCAGCTTATTTCACAGACTCAATTATCAAATCCTCAGAGGGTAGAGGGAATGTCTCCCCTCTGCCACTGTATAAATGTGCTTTTTGAGAACATTTTTTCCCATTTAATATAGAATTTTTAAAACCAAAAATATAAAATACAAGTAGAAAATAAACTAATCCTAAATTTATCACAGTGAACCCCACCAACTGAGAAGACCCCAATAAGCCCTTCCAAAAACAACCTCTCTTTCCTCTTCATGGGTAACCACTATCCTGACTTCTAAGATGACCTACCTCTGAATGTTATAGAGATGGGATCATAGAAGAAGTATATTTTTCCCTGGATTATTTTGCTCAACATTATGTTTGTGAAATTCATCAAGGTTTTTACATGTAGATAAAGTTCATCATTTTTGTTGTTGTATAGTTGAATTCCACTGAATTCATATACGACCATTTAGTTGCCTATTCTGAATTATATCTACTTTGTGGCTATTACAAATAATGTTGCTATAAATATTTAAATACATATCTTTTTATAAACTGTACGTGTAATTTTCTGTGGTCTATAACACAAAGTGGAATGGTAGGTGTGTAATGTACACATAGTTTTGTAGGTAACAGCAGATAGTTTGCCAAAGTGGTTGTTGTAACTAACACTCCCATGAGCAATGTTTGAAAACCCATCAATTCCACTCCCAATTACAGTCCCTTGAGAGATGTGTACCTATATAAATCAGGACACACATGCATGTTAGATGTGCATGGCAGCAGTGTTGGTGATAACTGCTGACTAGACATGACCCAAATAATCATCAGGCATAGAAGGGATCCATCTACTGTGGGAAAGATATAGAAATAATGATATAAGTACATGTGTATGTGTGTATATATATACACACACACATATATACTTATAAACATATATAGTGAGATATACAATATTATAATGATAGAACACTATCTGGCAATGAAAATTAACAAACTGGAGTTACACATAACAACATGAATATTGAAAATATAATATTAAGTGAAAAAGACAAACCAACATATACAGTTAAGAATAAGTGAAACTAGGCCCAGTGCGGTGGCCACACCTGTAATCCTAGCACTTCGGCTAAAGTGGGAGAATTGCTTGAGGCCAGGAGTTCCAGACCAGCCTGAGCAACATAGAGAGAGACCCATCTCTACAAAAAATAGAAAAATTAGCTGGGCATGCTGGTGTGTGCCTGTAGTCCCAGCTACTCGGGAGGCTGAGGCAGGCAGAATGATGCTTGAGCCCAGTGGTTTGAGGCTGTAGTAAAATGATGATGCCACTACACTCTAGCCTGGGAAACAGAGCAAGATTCTGTCTCAAAAAAAAAAAAAAAAAAGCAGTTGTATTCCTATTGCTGAAGTATGTAATCACAAGGAGTAAAACTACAAAGAGGAACATGGAGGATTCATTTCTGTTGGAAGAGGAGGTCAATATTGGGAAGGGATACCCAGCAGTTTTGGGAGAGCCAAGAATCATTGATTCCTTGACTTGGGTATTAGCTTTATATATTTAAAAAGCAGTACTATGCTTTCTAAAATTTTTCATATTTATAGCTCACAATGAATGAAAATGTTAAAAAATAGTTCTGGCTTCCAGGTAGTACATGTGAAATTTGGGTGTCAAGTCAGTGAAATGTTTAAAAAGGACTTGGATTGTGAATGCTTTACTATAATACCCCAGCTGTGTCACTTCCTGTGTGGGCCTTTTAGCCTTTCTATAGGACATTTTTATCATCTGTAAAATAGAACATTCCATAGAAAGCAAGAAGAACAGTGGCTGATACAGAATAAGTACTAAATTGATGCTGACTGATGCTGGTAACATTTACATCCTATTAGTCAAACCTCAACAATCCTAGGCTCTGCTCAAAAGAAGAGCAACTGTTTTTTGTTTTGTTTTGTTCTTATTAAGAGACAGCTTCCCCCAATGTTTCCCAGGCTGGTCTCAAACTCCTGGCCTCCAGGATTCTCTTGCCTCAGGCACCCAAGTCATTGGAATTACAAGCATGAGCCACCCGTGACTGCCTAAAAGCTACTATTTTAATGGGCCAAGGAGTACCAGGTGAGTTGGCCTGGATGGCTGTGCTTTCCTCCTTTTCAGCATTGGCCATCTGACTGGCAAACACAAAGCAAGAAGCAGGTCCTGTGACTCAGTTCTGACATGACAACAGCCCAGGGACAGATCATAATGTCATTTACCAAGTCCTGGGCTGCTTGCTTCCCCTGGCTGGGGGATCTTTAAAAACAAGATGACTTGGAGAAACTGACCTGGCATGTTGTCTGGATCACATTTGCACCCACTCCCTTACCTGGAAAGTAAGTTGATCTCTTCTTAGATTAATAGAAGGAAGACTCTTCAGACAGACACGATTCCAGGGCTACTCTGCAGAAACAGTTTCTGGGAGGGGCTGCAACTTCTCAAGTACCCTGTGTTTTTCTGGCAATAAGAGCATGCACCTGCTTCCTTTTGAATTCCCTGAGTGATCCGCAGGCAAACTCTGCTCATCTGCTTACTGTCAATCTTCTTAACAAACATGACTACATCTGACGCTCTGACAAAGCTGAACTTGCAGTTTAGCTTCTATTGATTCTGGGTCAGATCTGGTTCTGTATTAAGGTGAGCCTTTTAGAAGAGCCTTAGAGAACTGGAATATTGCGGCTGTCCTTGGATCTATGCCACTTCCAGAATTTGTGAGTATCCCCACCAGGCAAATTATGAAATGTCCCTGTGTCTCAGTTAAATGTTCCCAGGTAGGAGAGGAATATAGCATACCTCCAGGGCACACTCTTTCAATCATTGCCTACTTGGCAGGGCACCACACCTGGGTAACTCTCCAAAACAAACCTTAAACAACAGCTGACTTAGAACACAGACACAAAACATTAGCCATCCAAATGCTCTCTGAGCTGAGCTCTGCTTCTGGGGCTTGAGATTTGGGAGGCAGTCTAGTCTAGTGATTCTCAAAATATACAAATTACTGGGAGTCTTGTTAACATGTGGATTCTGATACAGGAGGTCTGGAGTTGAGTTTACGAGCCTTTGAAGAAGTTTGAGTATGTAAAGCACTAATTCACACATTGATAATGGGGCTTCCAATCTGTTCTCTCCTCAGTTTTGATACATTTCAGTGATTTTCTCTAACCCAGGGTAGTGAACGCCAATGCCACTTTTCTCAAAATGTGGTTCTCAGACAAATCCTGGCACTTGTTAGAAATGTAAATTCTCAGGCCCCAAACCAGATATCTTGTGAATTAGAAACCCTAGGATAAAGTTGCACTTTGTGTTTTAACAAGGCCGCAGGTGATGCTAATGCCCACTCAAGTGAAGAACCATTGCCTTTGCCAGAGGGATATAGCAGAGTCAAGCAAAATCATTAGAGAAAAGTGAGAACTGTATCCACAAGTGAGGAAAGAGTTAAATTATTGACTTAAATTATAATTAAAATAATAACTGCTTGAACAATAAGACAAATGTTTCTGATTAAGAAAAAGTTTCATAACCATGTATAATAGCTAGAGGAGGTCATGGACTACATAGGGTGTGCATGCAAATGGAAGGTAAAGAGGAACAGGCTAGAGATTTGTAACATTTCTACTTACATGGGAGAAAGTACCTTCAGTGATGGTAAAAGGGGCAGCAAGATCTGTAGAGGTGATTCTGGTGGAGGACTATGTTCAGGAAATGTTGACTTCTAAGTCCCACTTATATATGCTGAGGTTGAGAATTACAAAGAGAAAAGATATATCAGGTCATTCAAAATACAAGTATGTAAACCTAGAAGTTATGCAAAATGTGTTTTGTGTTCTTTGGAAAGGGGAGATATAGGTGGAAGAGAAGGAACATTTTATAAAAACTTGATTCTCTGCACACTGACAAAGATTTTTTTCTTGACCATATTTTTAAATCAGGTTCCTGAACCTTCTCCTAGGCCCCCCATCTGTGGCCTTCCTTGTAAAATTCAGTTTTAGCAAAGAGCCCCACTAAGTCAATTTAACAAGAACTCCCCATCCTTGATATCTGACAGGGTTCCTCATCCTCCACCATACCCCAGGTGATATCCTATCACCCTAGCCTTTCTTCAGCAAGAATCCAGTTAGGCTGTTTTAGCCAGAAGCCCCCTTACCCTTGACCTTTTCTTTTGGTAATTTTCCATTCACAGACCCTTCACCCTGCTCCTTGGCCATAAATTCCTACTTGCCCAGGCTGTATTTGGAGTTGAGCCTAATCTTTTTCCCTTTCAAGTGGGATACCCTATACCTACAACTATGGTCACCCTTACTGTGCTTTAACAAGTATCATTGAATAATTTTTCTTTAACAACACACACACACACACAATCCCAAAACAAACAGCTATGTACTGATATGTTATGCAAAATCCAAAGATCTTTCATGATAAAATGTGTGGCACTGTGAGACATTTGCTCTAAAAAGCTCTTGTCTCTGGCCTGTTATTAGAAATATTTTGATGGAAAAGTGACAGACTGACAGAATCAAAAGCAAACTTTTAATACATACATACACACAAACACATATACCATGTACTTTTTTTGTTTTGTTTTGAGAAAGGGTCTCACTTTGTCCCCAGGTTTAGAGTGCAGTGGTTTCATCACAGCTAACAGAAACCTCAAACTCTCAAACTCCTGACTTCAAGCGATTTTCTGGCCTTCACTTTGCAAAGTGCTAGGATTACAGGCATAAGCCACTGCGCCCAGCCAAACACATACACTTTTAATAAGAGAAGTCTCATTAAAATTAAAAAAAAAAAAAAGGAATAAACTCTACCATCAAACTTACTGAAAAGTATTTAAAGCATTTTGAAAAATGTAGACAACACAGAAAGAATACTTTTAAAGTAAGGCAAATAAACAAATTTACTCATAGATGATTTCTGTAACTATAGAATTAATGCACAACTATTTTCATACTGTTCTATATAAAATCAAAAGCTCTCTTTAGGTCACATTTGTAAAGCCAGAACCAAAAGAAAAAAGTAAAAGTTTAATAGGGAAAGGTGGATCTTTTAAAATGTGTATTATATAGAGTACATTAAGAACGTACATGAAAATTCGTGTTTTTAAAAAAATAAGTCCTACACATAAAATGAAAGAACAAAACAAAAAACAAATATGAAACATGTGAGTTTCCCATGGCCACGGAAACTGAAATTCCGAGGAGTGGCGCCAAGTCCTGCAGCGCACACTACAGGGCGGACCAGGGCATTTTCGGCCCCTGTAGGCCACCGGCATCCCCACCACGAACGTCACTTTCCCAGAGGTCCCCGCGGGCAAACTGGCCGCGCCGGATGATTGCGTATTTCCTGGGGACGGCTGTGCCGGGGAGGGGCGGGGAAGCGGGAGTGGTGGCTCAGGTGGCCAGCGAGACTGGCTCAGTATTGGCGGGAGTGGGGCGTCCAGTGAAAACTTTTGCGGTAATCTTGGTTTTGAAAACAGGCTATGCTAGCCTGAAAAAATTCTTCAGAATTACTAATTTCATCCCCTCAGGACAGGCCACGGATAGAAATTCTAAATAATTAAGACAGCATAAAATACAATAAAACATACATCCCTTTAAAAAGTATTTGATCCAGAAAGAATTGAATAATTGGTGGGGGGATATGAAATCATAGATTTTTAAAGAAAGTTTTTCTTTCTTTAGTTATATTTACACTTTTCCAGAAGTTTATGACCTTCAACAACTGGTGGTGGTTTATTTTTTTTTAATCTACGCAAGATAGTACTTTAAAAAACTGGTTCTTAATTAAAATTTCAAACTTGGCACCTACTACATCCTGAACAAATACTGGCTGCTGCTGCTGCCACCTAATTTAATACTATTATCATTGTATGATCTACATAATACATATAAACACATACAATGAAATATATATAGAAACAAACACAAAGGTATTTCTTAAGTGTAGATTTGGATGGAAAGAAACCAAAATGCAGATGTTGCAAGGTATATATGCACAACTCAGAAGGCTGAGGTAGACTTTCATCTCATATTTTAAATTCTTTCAATTTATAACATTAGCACACATTCCTCCTTTAAAAAGTAAGTCAACTTGGACAAAAAGTGTGTGTATGTGTTTACGTATGTATATGTAAAATCAGATATATTAATATATCTCTGATTATTCAAGAAAGAAAAGGACTATGGAACTAGTTGAGGTTCATTCCTAAATTTGTCACAAGGAGTTTTTATCGTTTTGGAATTATTCTCTGCCTACCCCTTAAATTTTTTATAATAACAATATAATGCTATAATTATAAAAATTTTTAAAGGTCAAATTACAAATAATTAACAAAAAGAAAATAAAGAATTCATAATTTGAGGAGCTGTTTGGAATATTGACTTGCTTATGTTATGTAATGCAACAAATAAACATTTCTATTATATTTTTTGTAAGGTATAATGAAACCAGAAAGAATGAAACCATATAATGAAACCAACACTGAGGAAATGGGTTGATTTGACAATAGCATGGTTGAAGACAGAACTCCATTGCAGGAAAGGGAGCATAATGCATATAGGAGGAGTGAAAAAGATTCTCTGCTTGATCAAAATTTAGTCAGGCTTCTGAACCTTCTCCTAGGCCCATTTATGGATTTCATTATAAAATCCAGTTTTAAGAAAGAACCCTAGGTCAGAACCACCCCTTGATATCTGATCACCCTCCAAATCTGATCAGGCAATGTCTCATCACCCTGGCCTGTCTTCAACAAGAATCTTGTTAGGTCAGTTAAGCCAGAATTCCCCTTACCCCTGAAGTTTCTTCGTAGTAATTTTTCATCCACTGACCCCCCACTCTGCTCCTTGGCTATAGATTATGATTTGGCCATGCTATAATCAGAGCTGATAGCAATTTCTCTCCTCCACTGCAAAATCCCATTGCATTGTTCCTATATCACAATGGTTCTGAATAACGTCTTCCATACCATGATTTAACAAATACCATTGAATAATTTTTTCCAGTCATAGTTATGATGCTGATAATTGGGTAGGACCAGATTCATCATTGGTCCCTCTGACCTCTCAGGACCTTAAGTGTGTACCTTTGAAGACTTGATCTTCACTCCCAACCAATTGTCCAGGGATCCATTTTTTAATTCAGACAACTGATACATTATTTTGGATAAATGTCTGTTGAAGCTGGTAAGGACAGGTTTTGATTCTTAAGATTTGGAGTACACTTCAAAGCTGAATTAGACTCTCAGGCTTCTTTTGATAGGTACCTCCTGGGATGGAAAGTCTTTTTCCTGGCTCTTTGTAGATTGGGGATTATTCCTTGACTCCTTCTGCTGAAAGTTTCTTCTTCCTAGCTTTTGTGGAAGGCTAGAATATGCCACCCCAAAATATGAAGGATTGTTGAGTTAAAGACAATTAGGAAAAAACAGATGCAGGAAAATTTTCTGTCCTCCCTCTGCTTTCCTAAAAGCAAGACACAGAGTTACAAAGACAAAAAGTATCCTATCCCCACCCCAACTTCTTCCAGGGTCTGAAGATGACTTTGAAAATTAGCAGCCTGGAGATGATACCAGAGGAATTTACATTGACACGCTTTGCTAACTAACATTTATCTGCCATTTATTTGCCTTTCCGCAAGTTGCCACCGCTAGAGACTCAAAGTCATTTGTCTTTTCATTTCTCTAAAAAGTTACTGTTCTCTGTTGAAGATGCTATATAAGCTGGAATTGAAAGCCACCTCTTTGAGAACCTCTGGGTGTCTTTGAGCACCTCTGGGTGTCTCCCATATGTAGATGAAATATACACATTAATAAACTTGTTTTCCTTGTGTTAATCTGTCTTTTGCCACAGGGGTCTGTTTGAACTAAAAATAACCTAGGGGGATTATTTTTCCCTCACACTCTGTTTCTTGAGTGGGCATGATTCCCTGACTCCCTGGACTGGAAAGCTCTTCTTCCTGTCTCTCTTTTCCTGAGTGGGTATGCTAGTTTGTTTGTACTGATATAACAAATACCTAAGACTGGGTAACTTATAAAGAACATGGATTTATTTCTCATGGTTCTAGAGGCTGAAAAGCCCAAGATCAAGGGCCTAGGAGGATTGGTGCCCGGTGAGGGCTGCTCTCTGTTTCCAAGATGGTGCCTTCTTGCTGCATCCTCTGAAGTAGAGTAATGCTGTGTACTCACATGGTGGAAAGGACAGAATGACAAGAGAGTGCTCCCTTCAACCTCATGATCTTTTATAAAGCAGAGCCCTCATGACTGGATGACTTCCCAGTTGCCACAACTCAATACTGTTGCATTGGGGATTAAGTACCAACATGAATTTTGGAGGGAGCACCATCACTAAAACCATAGCATTCCACCCCTATGCCCCCCCAGTTTCATGTCCTTCTCACATACAGAATATAATCATCCTATCCCAATATCCCCAGTAAGTCTTAACTCATTCCAGCATCAACTTTGAAGTCTAAGTCCAAAGTCTCATGTAAATATCATCTCAATCAGATAGGGCTACAATTTAACCCTGAGGCAAATTGCACTCCAGCTGTGAACCCGTGAAATCAAACAGGTTATGTGTTTCCAAAAGGCAATGGTGGGACAGGCAAAGGATAGACATTCCCATGACAAAAAGGAAAAATAGGCAAAATGACAGAGGTAACAGGTCCCACATAAGTCCAAAATCCAATGAGGCAAACAACATTCAGTCTTGAGGCTTGAAAATCATCTTCTTCTTTTGCTTCGTGTCTCACCTTCTGGCCATACTGGGGTGGGGGTTGGGTCCCCAAGGCTCCAGGGGAACCCTTATCCCATGACTTTGCTGGGTGCAGCCCATGCCACAGCTCCTATGGGTTCCAGTTAGGTCCTTATGTCTCTCCTAAACTTGCTTTACACCCTGGTGGCCCTACAGGTTTGATATCTCAGGGGTGTCCCTTCCCCCATGACTCCACTGGGCATTGCCATAGTGAGGGCTCTCTGTGGTGGCCATGACCCCACAGTTCTGCTGGGCATTGCCTTAGTGGGGATACTCTGCACCAGGCCCACCCCTGCAGTAGCTCTCTGCTTGGGCCCCAAGGCCTTCTCCAAGGACTCATTTGAAATCTAGGTGGAGGAAGCCGTACCTCTCCACAGCTCTTGTAGGCAGCATGCCTGCAGAGTTAGCACCACATGGACACTGCCAAGGCTTACTACTTGTACCATCTGGAAGGGTGGTGTGAGCCATACCTGGGCCCAATTGAGCCACAGCTGGGGCAGCTGAGGAGTGCTGCACTTGAATGTTGGGAACATAGACATGAGGCAGCATTGGGCAGTGAGCCCCAAAATTCCATGGGCACCCTGGGCTTCTCTGGTTCTCTGGTCCCTTCCTTTAAAACCATTCTTTCCTCAAGGATCTGGCACTCTGGGCCTGTCATGGTTTTGGCATCCTTGAATTTTTCCATAATACTTTCAGGGTTATTCTCCCATGATCTCTTTTTTCTTTCCTTTTGTTTTTATTTTACTAGATTTGGGGGTTACAAGTTGAATTCCATTACAAGTATGTATTGTATAGTGGTGGAGTGTGGGCTTCTGGTGTACCTATCACCTGAGTAGTGTACATTGTATCCTATAGGTAATTTTTCATCCCTCATCCTTCCCTGGCTTTCTTCTTCTGAACCCTCGCCAGAATTTCCCTTAATGCTCTATTCATGGCAATCTATGATGCTTCTAGTATGTACTTCCAAACTCTTTTAGCCTCTGCCCATTACTCAATTACAAAGCAGGTTCCACATTTTTAGCAACACTCCTACTTCTCGCTACCAATTTCTGTCTTTGTCATTTGTGCTGCTATAACAAAATACCTGAGACTGGGAAATTTATAAAAAACATAAATTTCTCTCTTATTGTTCTGGAGTGTGGGAAGTCCAAGACCAAGTCACTGGCATGACTGGTGTCTGGTAACGGCTGCTTTCTGCTTCCAAGATAGTGTCTTGTTGCTGTATCCTCTAGAGGTTGGAATAATGTGTCTCACATGGTGGAAGGGACAGGAGGGCATGAGAGTGCTCCCACCACCTCAAGCCTTTTTATAGAAGAGTGCTAATCCCATTAATTATGGTAGAGCTCTTATGACTTTGTCATCTCCCAAAGCTCACACTTCTTAATACTGTTGCATTGGGGATTAAGTTTCAACATGAATTTTGGAGAGGGGCACCATCATTCAAACCATAGCAGTGGGGATTATTCCCTGATTCCTTAGGCTGGAAGTCTCTTCTTCCTAGCTCTATTTGAGACCTCTCCACTCTCTATATTGGATTCTGCTTCCCCCATTGGACCTTCTCTTCTCAAACTCTTGCTTACTGTATGGTCTGCCAACTCTGTCTACCTCTTTCATGATTCTGCCCTTCGGTTCACTTGTATCCTTTGCTATTTCCGCCTTCATGTCCTTATCACCTCCATCCTTCTGTCCTCCCCTATCAGCTTTTTCTCCACTCCAGCCTGTCAGTCACTTGTACTTTAAGGGCCCTCTTACCCTTAAAGGACTTCAAAAGCACCTACCTAAGTTTGAAAGGGAAAAATGCTGCCTAGAGATAGACTAGATGACAGCTGCTATATGTCTCCTCAGGCATTCACCTAAAATTTAGTCCATAGCCTCCACAAGAATCACCTCTGATAACAGGCAATTATGCCCCTCTTGGGGCTCAGAAAGTAATATCCCAAAATATGACACTTTGACAATTGAGAAAATAGCAGAAGCAGGATGGTCACTCTCTGACCTACCTCCCTTGAATGCAGGTCATAAAAGAATTCTCTGACCTACCTCCTCTGAATGTAGGTCATAAGAACCTCATTCAAGAGGGGTCCTGTCCTATACCCAGAGACCAAGAAGAATCTGAACAAACAGGTCTTGCAAAATTCTCCCCAGATTATTACTATTAGATAATACCCCTTCATTGTCCAATCACACTTCTGTATAATTGTTCATAAAAAATAGTTTTCCTTGGCTCCCTGGGTCTTAATTTCTAAAGGCGTCTATGTCACTTAAAATTTTTATTTAACAATTTTTTTTTATGATTTTCTCTTATTAATAATGTGTCCTTTGTTATAGGGATCTCAGCCATAAACCTTGCAATGGATAAGGAAAATATATTACTTTTTTGCCCCTATAATGTAAACTTCAAAGAAATCATCTTTGTGCCTGTTGCTGGGTGGACACTCAGTAAATTCACCAGAACACCACACATCGTCACCAACGACATACAAACTGCAAACTAGGAAAATCTATCAGATTGCCACTGCCTTCCTAACTTCATCATCTAAAGATAAGATCAATTATAAAATATCTTGACTGGCTGACGTCTGGTCTGAGAAGCTGAGTTTACAGTTTGTTCCAACTATTAAATTTTTCTTTCTTTTCTTTTTTTTTTAAGAGATGGGGTCATTCTGTGTCACCCAGACTTGAGTGCAGTGGCTATTCACAGGTGTGATCATAGTGCATTGCAGCCTCAAACTCTGGAGCTCAAGTGATCCTCCTGCATCAGCCTCCAATATAGCTGGGATTACAAGGGTGCCCCAGTTCACCTGGGTGTTTTTCTTTTATTTTCATAGAAACTAAACTCCTCTCATTAAAGACCTGACAGCTCAATCCATCCGGAAGCTAACTTCTGCTACAAAGTCTAAACAGATGCTTCAGATGATTCTTAGTGAACAAAAGGCCACTGAACAAGAAAATGGACTAATATTGCTCAAAGGAAAGAATATCTCCTCTTTCATTGAAGAGAGGGGGACAAAGTTTCTCCACTTGGCCAAAATTTAGTTAGGCTTTGGCACCTTCTCCTAGGCCCATCTGGGCGCTTCTTTGTAAAATCCACTTTTAGCAAAGAACCCTGACAAATGAGTTTATCAGGAATCACCCACCATTAAAATATGAATACCCCTGATTTCTGATTAGGTTCCTCATCCTCCTCAACCCTCCCCCCCCATGATGTCTGATCACCTTGGCCTGCCTTCTGTGACAATCCTGTTAGGTCAGTTTGGCTAGAATCCTCCTTTCCTCTATGTTTTCTCTTAGTAGTTTTCTATCCACAGACTCCCACCCTGCCCCTTGGCTATAAATTCCCAGTAGTCTTTGCTGCATTTCAAGTTGAGCCCATTCTCTTTTCCTTCTGCAAAATCTCCTGGCAGTAGTCTCTATACCTATCAATGGTGCTGAATAAAATCTTCCTTACTGTGCTTTAACAAGTGTCATTGGATGCTATATTATTCAACAGTTGGAAATAAATGAAGTTCAGCAGCTGCTTTGAAGAAAAATTCTAAGATTTCGAGTTTGCAAAACAAATGAAAAAAATGTTAAAATAATGACTTTTTTAAGTGTCAAAATTCACTACTATTTTTAACATCAATCTTGGAATCAGGTGAGATTTCATTCCACTAAAGAAAATGTTCTAGAGTGAGCTGGGGGAAAAAAAAGAATTTAAAGGAAAGCATGAAAGAACACAAGACAAACCTAAAATTTAACTTTATTAAAATGCTAGCCTGTCTAAATAAATGAATAAAGCCAAATAACTTCAACATAACTTGAAAAATATTTGAAATTTAAGACCCAAGAAATTGCATACAAGAGAAGTAAAAACAATATTATACAGATTATACAAAACTTTACAGACAATAATTATAAAACAAAACAAAAAGTCTATGGAAATAAAAGGAGCACCACATTTTTTCCCCTGAGGAAACGCTAATTGATTTATATGCTGAAATTCTACATTCAAAACATAAGACTGCCCCACCCCCACCTCCCTGGAGGGAATCAGCCACTGGGTAGCTTAGCACTATTGTTCTAACTCTCTCAGAAATGGATACTACCCAAAGAAATTCGCAAACGGGATTGACCCAGCAGAAGCCCTGGACCAAGACAAGGAGGCATATGGGAGTGGCACCTGGCCCCATAGCGCCCTGCCTACGTCGCCAGAGACTATAATATCTGCCCCTGCGGGCCACCACGCTCCCGACAGCCATGTGACCTATCAGAGCCAGCGACCTACCCAGCCGCACGGAAAAATGGCGCTCTTCTTAAATTGGCGGTAGCCCCTGGTCGGGTGTGCTGATGCAACCTGAACCGGAGGCTCCAGGGCTCTCGACTTTCCGAACAGTGACACGAAAATTATCTGTTTCCCATTACCTGCTATCTTGCCAGACGGTCCAGAAATAAGAATTTCACATCAACAGTGAAAATTCCAAATCGGATGTACCATGAAATTTATGCTTCCAAAGCAGCATTATAAATGAAAACTAGGTACGTACCACCCTGCTAAAAAGGAAATCACAGATTGCAGGGCTGATTTTTCTTCTTTTAACATTTGCAAATGGTTTAACATTTGCAATTGAGTTGAAAATGGACAAAATTTACTGAAAATGCCAAGTAAATTTCAGCATAAATAGAGTCATTGGTTGGGTGGTAAAGAAAAAAAGATTTCCAAGTTAATTAAACGTCTATGTTAAATTGAATGTTATACTTTAAATTCAAAGAAAATACTTTATTACAGTCTTCAGAGAAACATTTCCAACCATAATAAGAAATCAGATAATGTTGCTGCTCTAATAAAGATTTCAAAGAGGTATAGAGAAAAGTAGATAAAAGAGATCAGGTACCTGGAAAGAAGGGCAGAATGTGACCAAACTTAAGTGGCTACAAAAATGAAAGAGTTCAAAATTAATAACTAGACACCTTATAATGAAAAATGAGCAAAAGAAGGTAAACATGCAAATACAATTCACCTAGAGAAACTCAAACAAGCTGAAAATAAATTGATACATTTTTGTTTGTTAGATTGGAAATCTTTTTAAGAACAGCCTACCAAGGGTTTAGGCTACAAAATTACATTGTTTTTATGAACTATCTTGTAACTGATGAAGAAAATTACATGTACATATGTATACACACATTAAGTACCCTTAACATCTAGCCCTAGCATACACTTTCAACTTGATGCAGGTAAATTAAACAGCTTCTATCTGTTCTATCTCAAATATTCTGTCATCTGTTCATACTTTGTTTCCTATCTGGAATAAAAAATCCTATTTTTTTCTTCTCTACTATATATTTTTTGAATTCCTCCTACTTACCCTTCATGTCTCTAGTCATAATTTGCTTCTTCCAGAGAGCCTTCCCTGACCACTTAAATCTAGATAGACTACATTCCTGTACATCCTGTGAAATCACCCAGTATAATGTACAGTCCAAATCACAGCATTTCTATCCAGAATTAGTTGCCTATTCATTTTTCTGAATTCCCACTCCACTGATGCTTAAATTACAGGAGGAAAGCTGTATTTTTCATTCACCTGTCTATCTGCCACATATAGACAAGTACATGACATGCTTACCACTCAAATTTTGTTGCCATAAATGCCATAAATTCCTTGTTTCCATTTTCCCCTCCCCAAATTAGGCACACTTAAGCATTTAAGTAGCACCACTTTAGAGTCCAAAAATATTATTAGACCTTTTCCCATGTTACATTTCCTCTGTTTCCCTTATTTACATCTCTATACAAATGATATAAATCTTGCCTGTTTGGTCTCATCTCTTCCTCCAAAACCCCATTTACAACTCTATGAATGGACCATTCTGATTCCTTTGTACTTTATCAGTGTGCCACCATCCTTCTTGCCTCATTACAGTTGTGAATTTTCCTCTCTTACTTGCATGTCCTTTCCTCCTGTGTTCTGTATACTTGAAATATGAATTTCATTATCTGTCTTCAGAAAATGATGTTAACTGCTCATGTTGTTTAAAGATAGTGAATTTTCATTATTCTCAGATTACATATTTACAAATCTGCCTACTCAATAAAATTTATCTGTAACCCCCAAATCAATACCTGTGGTACTTTTATGGTCATTCACAGAATGGCAACAATTCTGTTACTCGTTGAGCATGTTCCCAGCTAAGGTAGAACAAGATGATGTTCTGCTTTTTTGTTTCAGTCATATAAACAACTGTTCTTTTCATGGTCCATTTAGTCTCTTTTCCTGTGAATTGACTTATGTATGGAAGCTAGGTGGGAATCTGTTGAATATTTGGCTACCAGACTTGGAAGTTTTCTTCTTATATAGCTCAAACAATACTCTAGTAGGCTTCCCATGTATTTAATTCTAGAGACTCTATGATCAGTTAGCTACCACCAAAGTCTTCTGTTTGCCAAAACATTCTGATTACTGGTATATCCCTGTAAGCCTTTACAGTAAATGGTACATTGTGTTTTTGGCAGTTAAGTGCTCACGTGAGCAAAATGTTTGGGTAATCTCATGAGACAACACAATAAATCTTGAATCCCTAGTAATTGCACTGATATTAACTAATTCAACTCAGTCTAGTGTTATATTTTGCCCTCCTTGGTATAATAACCTTAGATTCCTCTTCCAACTGTGTTCCCCAGGTTTCTGCCAATGTATATTGTAATTCTTTTGTCATGTAGCTATTTCCTACAGGTCATAGTGTGTACCTGTCCCCAAGGATCGTGCTGATATTTGACCCTATGGGGTCCTGGTATGCTCTCAGGAAAAAGCAATGATTTGTGATGGGACTTGAAGAGAATGGGCATCCTCTTTCATGACATCTAACCCAGGTGAAGTTATCACAGTTGTCATGCAGAGAAAAGCTATTCTCTTCAAACAAGTGAGAGAAGATACTTCCAGTGGTAGGAAGGCTAAGAGTGACTTTTTATTTCCAGATTGTCATTTTCAACTGAGTCCAAACAGATGACCCTATTCATGGTGAAAGTGTGAATTCAACTGTCATAATTCAGCAACAATATAATTAATTTTTTTAAGAGATGGAGTCGTGCTCTGTCACCCAGGCTGGAATGAAGTGGTGTGATCATAGCCCACTGCACCCTCGAACTCCTGGCCTCAAGCAATCCTCCTGCCCCAGCATCCCAAGTAGCTTGGACTACAGGCATGTGCCACCATGCCTGGCTAAGCTTTTTTATTTTTTCTGTGTGACCAGGGTGGTCTTGAACTCCTGGACTCAAGCAATCCTCCCATCTCAGTCTCCCGAGTTGCTGGGATTATAGACGTGAGCCACCATGCCTGCCTTATTTTTTTTTATTGTATTGTACTATATTGTATTGAATTGTATTATATTGTATTTTTGTAGAGACAGATTCTCACTATGTTGTCCAGGCTAGTCTGGAACTCCTGGCTTCAAGTGATCCTCTTGCCTCGGCCTCCCAAAGCACTGGGCTTACATGCATGAGCCACTGTGCATCTTACATTTTGTTTTTGATTTTCAAAAATATCAGCTCTGCAGCTACAAGAAATAAAGGCCTCCTTTACAGTTGCCGTGTAGTTCTCAGGTTTTCAGGCCATGACTTGAGCTGTGAATTAAGGAACCTAAGCTTGTCATTTTCTCTTCATAAGGAGTCAAAGGCCCTCATCAGTAGAATCCATCCTTCCCCATGAGCCTTATAGTCACGATGACTACCATAACATTCAAGTGCAGCAGTCACATGGGCTCCCAAGGTACATGCATCAGTTGATACTTTATCACAATCAACCATGGATGATTGCTTGATTAATTGTGATACCACTGCATATCATAGGTTGCTATAATAGTATAGTATACAATTTTACATTGGCAAGGAGCTCAGAAATATGCTTAAGCATAAAGGAATAACCATCCTGGACTCATTCTGTGGATATATCTCTTGAAACCACTCCAATATCAATTCTTTCAGTGAAGGTCCAATCAGGAGGCAGACACAACACAAGAATTCTAACAGGGAATGTTTGAAATGGTTGTTTTTAAACTATAACATGATTGCAATCCAGACCTCGTTAGAGGGTGCATAGCAGCGGCTCACTGGATGGCAGAAAAGTCACTGTGTGCTGCATCAGTGGGACTTGACAGAAATCTTCCTTCTTAGGTGCCAAGGAAAGGTGTCCACAGGTAGATGACTCATTGGTAGCACTTCACTATGAAACCACCTAAGGGGAGGGGTTATGGGAAGCTGCTGACTGCTAGTGCTGATGACTCCCATGCATTGCAGGGGCCTAGTGCTAGAAAAACCATCTGAACACTAGGGAAGCCATGCATACTGTAGAAACATGATCCTGGAGAAAGGTATGCATGGTACAGAAAACTGCTGAGAGACCACAGTGGAAACAGAAAGGAAAACCGCTTCCTACAAAGTCCAACTACCTCCAATTACTGACAAAGATTACCATTGTGCCAGCTGGCAAATGACACATTTTATAAAGTATATGCCTCCATTTTCACAAAGAAGGCCACAAAACATGAATTTAGATCTGAGAGACAGCAGCTTGTTAAGTGATATACAGTTCTTGTAATTAAACTAAGGGAGTAATAAAAAAATTAAAACATATCTTCGAACATAGGGAGTTATTTAAAATATTTTAAAATATTAGATTATCAATTTTTTCACTGATGTTTCTAATACAAAGAACTTAATTTTGATTCATATATTGAAGACAGATTAAATTGAAAGCTCAATTTGTAATAACACATTTTCCACTCTGAGCTCTTTTCTTCATACACAATTCAAAGTGATTCTTCCCTTCATACTTTCAACATAAACTATTATAATTTTGTGCCAATGAGGTCAGAGGAAATGCCCTAGGTGTTATGAACTGAACAAAACAAACTGAATTGTTTGTCTATAAAGCCTTGTGCTTTTGTTAGGAAACATTTCTTATCTCCTGTTTTTTTCAGGTGCTGATGCTATAAGATTCATACATGTAAGGATTTTGCCCTTATCGTATTTGCAGGCCAACTGAGTAATTATTGACAGAGGGAATTTAGACACCATTTTGCAAGAAAGTGCTCTTGTGTCCCTCTTTGCTCTATTTCCTAAGACTATAGGGCAGTCAGGCACTTGTTCTACAAATTTAGCAGCTTAAAACAATGTAAATACATTATCTCCATTTCTGTAGGTCAGTGGTCTGGGCACAGGTTAGCTTGGCTCTCAGTTAAACATCTCACAGTGCTGCAATCAAGGTGTCAGCAGTTTGTGTTCCTTTCCAAACTCAATTGCTTCTTGGCAGAATTCACTTCCTTATGGCTATAGAGTTTACAACAGCTTTCTTCCTCAAAGCCAGCAATGGAGAAAAATAGTCTCTGCTACTTTGTATGACATCAAGGAAGGCCTAGGAACCTTTTTTTTTTTTTAAGAGACAGGATTTTGCTCTATCACTGATGCTGGAGTGTAGTGGCATGATCATAGTTCACTGTAACCTTGAACTTCTGGGCTCAAGGGATCCTCCTGCCTCACCCTCCCTAGCAGATGGGACTACAGGCACATGCCACGATGCCTAGCTAATTTTTAATTTTTTTTCTAGAAATGGGATCTTGCTATGTTGCTCAGGCTGGTCTTAAACTCCTGGGCTCAAGTGATCCTCCCACCTTGGCCTCCCAAAGTTCTGGGATTATAGGTGTCAGCCACTATGCCAGACCCTAGGAGCCCTTTTAAAGGGCTCACCTGATTAGGTGAGGCCCACATAGATAATCTTCCTTTTGATGAACTCAACTAATTAGAATCAACTAATTAGAGACCTTAATTACATCTGCAATATCACTTCACTTTTTCTTTATAATATAACATAATCACAGTAGTGATATCATTTGCCATTTTTTATTGGAAGGTTCCTCCCACACTCAAGGGAATGGGACTGCATAAGAGAGTGACTAATTGTAGGTCATCCTAAGGTGTTTCCACTACTGGCACCACACTTCAGGCACCATCTGCTACACTGCAAAGACACATCACTCCTTCCATCAGGCCATCTAGTAATTTCATGCTTCATTAGGTTTTTCCTGTTCCAACTTAGGTTACAGTTCAGCTCTGCTAAGGATATACCTGGAAAGAGCTTAAAGTGGGCTCTGTGTGTCTTCATCAGCTACCTGACAGCTTCCCTAGGCAAGTAGAACTCAACATGAACATCTTATAGCTGAATTATTATTATTATTATTGTTACATTTTAAAGTCTTATGTGGGAATGAAATTTTAATGCCTACATCATCCAAATTTGGCTTTGGAAAACCTAGTTCTCATATTTTCCTTTCCACTGGCATGCCAGCTACTATATGGTGTTCTACAAATACTGAGTTTGTCACTAGCCATTCCTGCCCTTGGCTTGAGGCTGTAATGAAGCAGAGGGAATCCAGGAAGCCCAAGAGTAGATGTGATGAAAGTTTTCAATGTTGTGGACAGAGGATAAATTGTTATAGGACAGGGAGATGAAAGTATGTTTGTAATGGCAATATATTTTCATAGTGAGGTGTATTGTCCATAAAGTCTCGCTGCCTGGGTGCTATAGTGCTATGTTTGTGTCCCCTCCACGTTCATATTCTAAAATACTAACCCAAATATTATGGTATTAAGAGGTGGGGCCTTTGGGAAGAGGTGGGGCCTTTGGGAAGTGATTAGATCATGAGGATGGAGCCTTCATGAATGGTATTAGTGCCCTTATAAAAGCAACCTACAAGAACTTCTTTGCCACATCCACCATGTGAGCACATAGCAAGAAGGTATCATCTATGAGGAATGGGCTCTCACCAGACATGAATCTTCCTGTGCCTTGATCTTGGACTTAACAGCCTCTAGAACTGTCAGAAATAAATATTTTCTGTTAATAAGCCAGCCCACATATGGCATTCAGTTATAACGGCCTGATCAGACCAAGACTCTGGGATTGTATCCCAGTTCTGCCATGTACTATCATGCCTGTAGTCTTTAGTAAGTTTCTTAACATCACCGAGCCTCACATTTCTCTGACCATGTTGCTTGTATGATTTATTGAGGTTTAAAGGTGAAATATATGTGAATAACATCTAAAAATATTTTAATTTTATTGCCATGGGACAGATACATGACTGAGACATGGGTATTAAATGACTGTCAGCCATTAATTTCCACGAACCTGATACCATGTTTCAACTTGACAAGATAGGTGATGACAATTTCAATTATCTTCCTGACTTGAACATCCAGAAATAAATGTTTGAGTTTAATTAGTTTCAATAGTCATAGAGGATGTGTTGTACTCATTGTATGTGTGTGTTTGTGTGTGTGTGTGTGCTTTCTTTCTGTATTGCTGTAACAATGTTCAGGGCATGCTACCTCAAAATATGTCACCTTAGCATATTGAATATTTTAAGCTGAAGGAATTTGAGAAACCAAATGCGCAGGAAGGACTTTCTCATCTTCCCCTGAAACAGATCATAAGACCATTTTGAGAGCCACCACCCTATACCCAGGGGAAAGGAGTATTTAGTGCTTGTTTCTTTAGAATCCCAACTGGCCTTATGTTGGAATGGTTTGGGCAGTCCCTTATGGGAACTCCTATGTCACCACTTTTGAAGTGACTGCAGGCTCAGGTATATCTAGGCAGAAAAGTATCAAAAGGAAATGAAATTAGTATGTCAAAGAGATATCTGCATCCCATGTTCATTGCAACATTAATCACAATAGCCAAGATATGGAATCAACCTAAGTGTCTATCAACAGATGAGAAGGTAGGAAATCCTGTCATTTGTGACAGCATGAATAAGCCTGGAGAACATTATGTTAAGTGAAACAAACCAGGCACATAAAGATAAATACTACATGATATCACTTATATGTGAAATCTAAAAAAGTTAAACTCATAAAAGCAGAGAGCAGAATAGTGGTTACCAGGGGCTGCAAGTGGACTGGGGAGATTTTGGTCAAAAGATACAAAATTTTAGTTGGACAAGAGATCTGTTGTACAACATGGTAAATATAGTTAATTATAATGTGTTGTATACTTGAAAATTGCTCAGAGTAGATTTCAAATGTTCCCATCACAAAAAAATGTGAGGTAATGCACATGTTAATTAGTTTGATTTAGCCATTCCACGATGTATAAATATTTCAAAATACCACGTTGAACTTCAATAATGTATATAATTTTTGTAAATTCAAAAAGCCTCCATGATATTATTATTTGCTAACAAATAAAAATACATTCAGAGGATTGAAAAAGTAAATGATACACCAAACCACTGGACTGGGTAAGAATTTCTAGAACACTAGTGAAGAAATTGATGGGTTCATAAGACTGCCAACCCGAGATCAATCAAATTAAATATTAATTACATGGAACTAAATGAGCTGATGAAGATGATTATAATTTTTTAATGATTTGTTTTGTTTGAAACATTTCTGGTTCTTTAATGTTTTGTTTTCCAGATTTAAGGAAACCTTTTTCTCTTTTCTCTTAAGCTATTTATAGCTTGCCAAAATCTGGTAGATTATGCTTTTATAAGCAAAATGGAAAAAATTTCTTTTTATTCTTTATCTGATCTCTTCAGAATTTGAAAACTATTAGTAAGTAGTCTTATTTTCATGACAATATAGTTATTTGCATAAATTCAGTAAGAATTCATTCGCCTTGTAATAGAACACAATTGGGAACATTGGTTATATTACCAAGGCTTTTATTCATAAAATCAATGTGGACAGACAGCTTTAAGGAACTAAGATTGACTTTAAGGAACTAATGCTTGTAAAGCTTCTTTGGGAAAAAAGTGTCTGGTAGGTGCCTGGCTTACAGGATTCCCAGCCTTACAGGGGAGCAAGGAATGTCACTCCCCAGCAGGCTCAGGATCCTCAACATATCTTGAGGACCTCAAGGGGACAGGAATTTACCCAAATATGTGGATACTGAGGACAAAGTCTCATGTTAGGTTCTTGACTTGTCTTCCTATCTTTGAGAGGCTTTTAAAAGCCTTATCTGAGATTCCTTATGAAAAGTTTCAACAAAGCAAACTTAAAAATAACCTATAAGGTCAATCGCTATTCTTGTTGCACTAATTTAAGTAATCAGGCAAATATAATGAGACTAGACTTATTTTGCAAACAAGTTAGTCATGCTTTGATTATCTTTGATATAAATTTCTATCTAAAGATAGAGATTATCAATTATCTTTGATGGGGTGAATGTAGAGAGAAATATTATGTTTCAATGACAAACTTTAGCATGCCCACTGGATATTATTAATATATTTTAGTCCTATTCATTGTTTTTAAGGTTTTGTTATCTACCTGAAGACTGTACTGGATCCTGAATTCTAGTTTCCTCCAATATCTGTCTACAACTCTCTAAACTAATGTTTCCAATTTTTCTCCCACACTTCTTACTTGGAATCACTAAAAACAAAAACTACTCCTTTCCAAAAGCCCTACAAGCTAAAGCTGGTCAACAGATTTTAGAGAAGTCATCAGAACAGCTCATATATGATCAGCTTTTATGCCTGTTCCTGAGTGGGCTGCTCAAAAAGTTCACCAGAACACCCAGTGATATCCCAGAGACACTCAAATTGCAAAACAGGAAATTCTATCAGATTTCCACTGCCTGTCCTCAATCCATCTGAAGAGGCTTCAAACCCAATATCTAGAAATCTTTCTCAACCAACTACCCTTTGGACTAAAAAACTGAGTTTGTAGTTTGTTCTAACCATTAACCTTTGTTTTTCTTGTTTCCATAGGAATGCCCCTATGCCCCTTATTAAGTGCCTGACTGCTTGTACCATATAGAGACCCAACTTATATAGCTACTCCCAGTTATGCTACTGCCCACTGAAAAGAGAGACAACTGTTTAACTGTACTGACCTATTTCTAGGACTGAGAAACCAGTTCAATATGTTATGGGACAATCTATCAACTCAGTTTCTGGGCTGTTAAACTTCTTGGGAAAGTTTGAGACAGGGGAATGATGGGATCCAGGGCATACTACTCCAAAATATGGGACTTTGGCATATTCAATATTTTAAGCTGAAGGATTTTTTTTTTTTTGAGACAGAGTCTCTTTCTCTTGTCCCAGCTAGAGTACAGTGGCATGATCATATTTCACTGCAACCTCAAACTCCTGGGCTCAAGTGATCCTCCTGCTTCACCTTCCCAAGTAGCTGAGACTACAGGCATGAGCCACCATGCCCAGCTAATTTTTTTCTGTTTTTAGTAGATATGGGGTCTTGCTCATGCTCATGCTGTTCTTGAACTTCTCACCTCAAGTGATCCTCCCAGAGTGCTAGGACTGCAGGCATGAGTCACCACACCTGGCCACATTTTGTCATTGACTCTTCATTCTTCATGAAATGTAGCATAAAGAACCCACAGGCTTAACTGATTTTTCTGATCTTCATTTCCTTATGAGGGCTCTCATGTCACATAAAACTTATATTAAATAAATATGTATGCTTTGTTAAACTGTCTTTTGTTGCAAGGGCATTAGCCAAGAACTTAGAAGGGTAGAAGGAAAATATGTTTCCTCTCCTACAGCTGCTAAACAGCTTGCATAGTAAAATCCTCCACTCAGATTCCAGGTAGGGAAAATAACAGAAATTCTTTATCAAGCATGCATAATGCTCTAGGGAATGTTCATTCCTTATATTTGTTAATGTGTTTAATTCCCAAAAGATTTCTGTGAGGTAACTGATTATTATTGCCCCATAACAGATAAGGAAATGAAGCATAGGTAGTGGGAAGGGATTAAATACATGACCCATAGTCATAGGTCTAATAAGTGTGGATCCAGGAAGACCTTAAAATAAACTAAGTTGGTGTGTTTACCTTCATCTTCTTGACAATGGTGACACTATAAGCACATCTAAAGCAGTACTGGAGATAAGGCTCTGTCAGCCTCTCCCCAAATGCAGAAGCAGGGAATGTGACAGATACAGTAAGTTAGTTGACTTGAGTGATGGGCATTCAACTAATTTTATGTGTCAAGTTGACTGGGCTAGGAGATTCACAGATAGCTGGTAAGTTGTTATTACTGGGTGTGTCTGTGCAGGTGTTTATTGAAGAGATTAGCACTTGAATTGGCAGACTGAATAAAGAAGATCTGCTGTCACCAATGTGGGCACACATCATCCAAGCTATTGAGGCCTGGCTACAACTAAAAGGCAGAACAAGCAAATCTCTCTCTCTCTCTCTCTCGTTCTCTTTTATGAGCTGGGACATCCATATTCTCCTGTCCTTGGACATCAGAATTCCTGGTTCTCAGGCCTTTGGACTCAGACTGAATTATAACACCAGCTTTTCTGGTTCTCTAGCTTGCAGATGGCAGATCATAGGACTTCTCAGCCTCTATAATCATGTGAGCCAATTCCCATAATTTCTCTCTCTTTCTCTCTCTCTCTGTCTGTCTCTCTCCCTCTCATTGCTGAACCACTGTATCAGTTCTGTCCTGCCTCTCCTAGGATTACTTATTGCATGTGACTAATAAATTCATTCTTTTTTTTTTTTTTTTTTTTTTTAGAGACAGGGTCTCACTCTTGCTCAGGCTGGTCTCGAACTCCTGAGCTCAGGTGATCCTCCTCCCTCGGCCTCCCAGAGTGCTAGGATTACAGGCGTGAGCCACCGCGCCCGGCCCTAATAAATTCATTCTTTGTTAAGGAAATTCAGATAGATGTTTATGTTTATGTTCTTTTTCAATTATACCACTGTAATTGAAAAAAGAGAAACAAAGTTTATCTTCTTGACAGGGCAAGAAAATGTCTAGTTCCTTTATAAAAGAGGAATCAATGTCATTTGTATGAAAATGAAAAAAAAAGTAGATGTGTCTTCAGAAGCCTTTGCTTATACAGTCATATGTTGCTTAATGACAGTGATAGGTTCTAAGAAATGTGTAGTTAGGTGATTCAGCCAATGTTTGGACATCATAAAGTGTACTTACACAAATCTGGATGGTACAGCCTACTACACACCTAGGCTATATGGTATAGCCCATAGCTTCTAGGCTTCAAGCCTGAAAAGCATGTTACTGTACTGAATTCTGTAGGCAATTATAACACAGTGGTAAGTATTTGTGTATCTAAACATATCTATCATAGCAAAGGTACAGTAAAAATATGCTATTATAAGGGACCTATGTGTACATCCCTTATGTATATGCTCCTTTAAGAGACCACCATCATATATGTGATCCGTCGTTGACTGAAATGTCATTATGCAGTATACGACTATCATAGAAAATGGCAAAGATGAATAAAAAGAAGCCATTTACTCTATTTTCTTCACATGTTGTCGTTATTCCCAATGGCACAAAAGACAGATGCAACTTGCCAGCACAGAGTGAAAAGGTACTATCTTTTCCTTGCCCACCACAAGGTTCATGGCTGAGACCCATATAACAAAAGATTAACAAGAGAAAAACATAACAAATTTATTTAATGCAAGTTTTACCTGACATGGGAGCCTTCAGAAATCAAGACCAAGACAGCTGTATTTTTAAGGATGGTTTTGCATAAATGTCATTGGAGAACAAAAGACTATGATCTAAAGGTAATACACTGGTGGTAAATTAGTGAGGCCTATTTGTTCATATTCTTGTTGGCATCCAGGTATAGGGAAGAAACCCTGTGGAATGAGGGCCTTATGAGCCACTTTCAGGGGAGGTAGTTCAGAGAGCTTCCCGATAGCTGAGCATGAGAACACTGACAGGAAGGTGAACAAGAACTCACTGATGTGTGGGAAGGGTGGTACACCCCAACTCCACGAGGACAAAAGCTCCTGAACCTGGGACCCTTCCAGACTTCACCTTTTGTACCTCTTCATCTGGCTGATATCCTTTAAAATATCCTTTGTAATAAACCAGTAAAGTGTTTCCCCGAGTTCTGTGAGTTGCTCTAGCAAATTAATCAAACTCAAAGAGGGTTGTGGGAACCCCAACTTGAAGCTAGTTGGTTAGAAGTTTCAGAGGCCTGGACTTGCAACTGGTGAGAAGGAGGAGGAGGTTTTGTGGGACTGAGCCCTCGCCCTGTGGGATCTGATTTTTCTCTGTGTAGATAGTGTCAGAACAGAATTGGAGGACATCCAGCTGATGCCTGCTGCAGAATTGCTTGCTTGCTTGCTTGCCGGTGAGGAGAAATCCCCATATGTTTTGGGGTCACCAAAGTTTCCTGTGTCGGTGGTTGTTGTGTTCGTGTGAAAGAAGAGGAAAAACAATTTGAGTTTTTTCCTCAAACATAAGGTTTTCTTTTTATTCCAGTATAACAAAATTCTCATAGAAACATAAAAATGTCAAGGTTTTTAGTAAATAGTGAATTTGCTTGCTGCTCATCAGAACTATAAAAACCTGTGTCTATCTATATATATTGTTTGGAATATATGGTAATTCTTGTGTATACAGGGAAACTAAGGTTAATGGTGCCAGACTCCAATAACATAATCGAGTGAAGAAGAGGGGTAGCATTGATGGTTATTGGTTGGAAACTGCTCCTCTGCGTCTACACAATCACCTCCCTGGCTTACTGGTGCTTTTACCACACCATTACAAGCAATGGACTGAATGTAGCAACATCTAGGAAAGTAAAGCCCCTTTTTGTTAAGGTGTGATAAAAGGCTGATAATCACTTTTGCGTTCTTACACACTGAAACAGTGTACTTCTTTCCTTACAATAAAAAGAAAAGTTACAAAAAAACCCAAAAATATGCCATTATACAACTGAAGTTGTATATAAATATATATTTTAAGAAAATACAGTTGAAAATAATTCCTAATATAATATTTTAAAATTTGTATTGTAGTAAATATATATGTAACATAAAAGTTATCATTTTAACCATTTTAAGTGTGTAATTCAGTGAGATTAAGTATGTTCACTAATAATGAAATGTTTAATATTTTTACATTGTTGGGATTATTTTATGCTTGCCTCTTACTTTCTCTACTTTCTTACAACTTCATGTAGAAGTATGCCAGGTTTCCATGGGGTAGAAATGTCCCCAGGGTCCAGAAAACAGGGAACAGAAAAGAGGAGGTGTGACATTGAATAAAATTCACTGAGAGTGTACTAAAAATTTAAATGGGGAATGGTGTTGGGAGGAGTGCTTAAGATTCACAAGGGCATTAGAGACGGAAGTGTCAACTGCAATGTGCAATTGTCTCAAGAGTTGGAGAAATCTGAAAGTGGAAAGGGAACAAGAAAATCTTAAAAAAATCCACCCCTCATTTTTATTAGGTGTGGTCAGGGTATTGTGATTACAAGAGAATATATATACTTACTGTTTTGCAGATGCTGGCTAAAATTTTTTGAGGGACACGTCATGGTTTCAAATTTACTCTTATACAGATTAGGATATAAATGTAATAGCACTGAGATTTGTTCAAGGGTATTCACATTTTCATTGTTCCTTCAATCCCTTTTTCAAACAACAAAGAGAAGATTGTACAATAAAAGTTGTTATGACAGCCTAATTGGAGAGAGGGATATTACATACTTGTCCATAGAATATGAAAAGATAAGAGAGTAGCTAAGTATGAAAAATTAAATGTATGTTTGAAAACATCCATTTTATATAGGCTCAAAAGATTAGGGAGTAGTTTCTAAAGCTTACAGACACTTCATTATACTAAAAGACAAAATAGTCATAGATTGATAGCACAAAAATTTAAATCACGTCAAGATATTAGAAAGAGTTAAAAAAAAGTAAATATAAAACAACTGGAATTTTAAAATCCAGTTTTGTAAATCCCAAAGCCAGTTTATAGAAGCTACAAAAATCCAAAATTAATACACGAAACAGTAACAATCCAAGATATACCTGTGGAAATGTAGTAAGAGATGTGAAAGATACACAGAACAGGATGCTAAAGTGGTAAGGACAGATCTTAATTAGTAACAACTATTGCAATAGGCAAAACAGACCAAACTCTGATTTGTACAGAGGTGAGTGGGCGTTTTAAAGGAAGAATGAGGAAGAGGGAGGCGGTTTAGCAGTGGTTCTAGAAGAGTCATAGGAGTGAAAAATTACAAAGAGTTGGTCAGCATAAATATGGTTAGGGCAGCTGTGTCTGCTTTCTAGAAATAATCGAATTGGAATTCTATCCTCCCACAGAGACTGGGAGGTAGAGGTCTTATCCTCAGGTGTTGGCTGGAACAAACAGTAATTTATTTTTATTTTTATTTATTTATTTATTGCCTTGAGTTTTCTCAGAAAGGCACTTTATGGGGGACTAGAGTCATTTTAGAGATCTGGTCTTCAGCCTTTAGAAATTATGATAGTGTTTGTTCAAGTCTTCATAGACTAATGAATGTTGAGTCTATGAGGCTACAATTTGGTCAAGGAGATAATCTTTGTCAGAGGTAATATGCCAAAAAGAAAAGCAGGAAGGCAGGAAGGAGAGAGAAAGGAAAAATACCAAGCTGAGAAGGAGCAAACAAAGACACGTCGAGCTGAGGTAAACACTATTTGGCTACAGTATCTTAAGGATTAACAATCTACCAATATTATTATAGATTTGGCTATCTAACTATGGCTACATCATCATGTCAAACAGATGATAAAGGGAACACAGTAGGAATGCGCTCTGTCGAGAGACACTCAAGAAAATCAGGTTTGTGTGGGAAAATCAAAGAGCTTCTGAGTCAACAGGCGCCCACTTGGGTGTGACCGCCAGCGGGAAATGTCCGGAAAGGTGCGCTCCCGCACGTCCCGGGCCCATCACCCTCACCCTGGCCTCGGGTCCCCTCTCTGCACAGCTGCAGACCTCCGTCCTAAGCCCTTCCCGCTAGGCAGCACTCAGCCTCCCAGGGGTGGACGCCAGGTGGAGGTGGGCGGGCAGCTCTGAATTTTCTAATCCATGGATCCCACCTAAACCTGCAAAATGGCTGAGGTGAAAGGAACCTGCACTCGGAGGGTGGTAGCGGGTTCTGAGCGATGGAGAAAGGGAGGCAAACAGGAGCATCCAAATCCCTGATTCAGCCTGTCCACGAGCCTGGCGTCCTCTCTGCCCCTCTCCATCCTCGCTCCTCCCCAACCCCAGCCCCAGCCCCAGCCCCACCTGGTAATGCCCCGGGACCTCCACAGTGGGCGGGGATCATCCTCACTCATTGTCTGTCTTCCTGACAGGCAGACCTCATAAGCTGAGATACCATTTCAAGGGGGGAAGAAAACCCCAGACACTCAAAGTCCTCCTACACAGCACGCATTCCTCTGTGAGCTGCCCCTGCTCACTTCCTGACCTGCCCTCTCTCACCTGCCCTATCCCACCATGGTCTGCCCTTCCTGCTCCTGCCATCCTCACACATTACTGGTCCTTCCAATCCACTACCCTCTTCTCCTGCCCTGGCCTGTGCCACGGACACACTTTTCCCTCTTCTCTTTCCACTCCCCTGTTTGCTGGACCCTCTGCTCCTCACTCTCCAGAATCTCCTCAATGTTCCTCCTCCCAGGGGCCTTCCTTGTCCATCCCATTCCAGGTCTGATGCCTGTCCTCTCAGTTCCCAAGGGCAGCTCTTCCACCTACAGTTTAGTTTTTGGTTAAATTTTTCTGAATCCCTACTGGACTCAAATCTCAGAGAATATGAAAATTTGTCGAGTGGATCAATAAAATGTGGTATATGTATACCATGGAGTATTACTCAGCAATAAGGAACAACAGTGAATTAACACATCTGGTATTATCCTGGTTGGAGCTAGAACCCATTCTTCGAAGCGAAGTGTCACAGGATTGGAAAAACAAGCACCACTGGTACTCACCATCAAACTGGTACTAACTGATGAACACTTACATCACACAGGGCAATAACATTCATCTGAGGGCGGGCGGGCGGGAGGGGGGTGGAAGGGATGGGAAAAACTCTCACTGAATGGATGTGGGGAGCACAGTTTGGGAGATGACCACGATTGTGGCTCTGACACGGGCAGAACAGGGGCAATGTGTATAGCCAAAGTGTTGTACCCCCATGATATTCTGAAATTAAAAAAATAAATTAAAAAAAAAAATAGTGGTCCAAACTTGTAACATTGGAATACCATTCATTATGCTTCTGGTATTAATGCCAGTTACAATAAAAGAAGTACAATTTTAAATTTAAAAAAAAAAAAAAATTTGTCTGTGTTGTTCACCTGTGAGCTCACACATGTAGTGGATACAGAACAACAGAAAAGGCTCACCTTTTATTGAACTTCAAAACCAAATAAGGCTATTTCAATCTTTCTAATCCCTCACCTCTGGTCTTGCTCCCTTCCCTGTTATCTCTCAATTTCTGCAAATCTGAATAGGACTTATTATTATTATTATCATATTTATTTATTTAGAGACTGCATCTTGCTATGTTGCCCAGGCTGCTGGCCTTGAACTCCTGGGCTCAAGTGTTCCTCCGACCTCAGCCTCCTGAGTAGCTGGGACTACAGTTGCACATAGCCATACCTGTGAACAGGATTTTCATCTGAAGAAGCTCCCTCAGGTAATCAGCTCTACAGGAAGAGCATCCTCCCTCTCTGCTGAGCCTGCTTCTTCACAAAACACTTCTCTATTATAGATCACTTTCCCTCCAGGTGGGATGTCTCACTCTGCTGGATCCACATTAACTGTATGCATTCCTCAAGAATCAGCTCAGTCATTAGTGATCCTTTTATGAACCTTTTCAAACTTCATTTTGAGTTTCATCAATTTTAATTATGCATATTTTCTTCCATTTTACCATTTGAGAAAGAAAATACAACTCAGAATTAATGGCATCTCAGATTGTCATGGCATGTACACACAGGTACACACATAAACTTGGTCTGAAAACCTTCTGTTGACATTTTCTGGTATGCTCACCAGCATAGATCTTTGCAGAACTGGTGCCAGAGTCTTTAAGGGAAGTCTCAGGGACAACAGTGGAGAGGCCTTTTTGTTTTTGTTTGTTTGTTTGTTTTATGAAATGCTACATCATCACCTCCAGTAATGGCACAGAGGATGATATTACCTGGAACATCATGGACATTGAAAGCTCTAAATCTAAATTGGAAACTGAAGAATTGGATGCAGACTGTGAAGATACTTATGGGAACCTTAACTAATTAGTTTTATTTATCTTTTCATTTTTATGTATACGGTAGCTATGCCTATAATTTGGAAAGGACCATTTCAATAAATATAAGCTGAGGATGTTAACCTTGTTATGATGCAATTGGGCATTTTCCTTTCATTAAGGTGCATCTTAAATGAATGACTTCTTTGATTTGATTGTATGTGCTAACACCCATCCACTTGCACTCAAAGGAAAACAGTGAAAATTCTACCTTTGACATTCGTCTTTGTATTACAACTGCCAGGTTTTTATGTGTCTTCCTTTGCGGATTTTATTGTAATTGTTCTCTCACCTCTATACTACCAATCAAAAACCTAAAACCTAGAACACGGAAATCTTTCAGTAAAGGCTTATAAAAGGAATGAATCCTAAAATTATTGGGAAACAAATTTTTTAAAAGATGGGAAATTCTAAGGAACTTCTTTTTTCTGCCTGAAATTTGGGATACCTTAGCATGGTTCTGGTGACTGTGATCCTGGGTTCACAACTCAATGAAATAGAACACAATCATTGAAGGGTGCCACAGAATAAAAGAACAGGTGCAAGGAGTGACAGTTTCTCAAAATTCCAAGCACTGGAAAAAGTTAAATTTCAATCCCAGGAAACAATTAACATTTAATACCCATTTTGACTAGGTTCAGGTGAAGTGGGAACACATTCTTATGTCTGGTGATAATCTACTTTTCCCAATTTCCACTAAATAAATTATATAAAAGTAGGAAAATGATTATAATCCTATAATTGTCATTAAAGCCTTTTAATAAAAAGTGAAAATGATCATTATTTTAGTCACACTTTAAATACAAGTAGCATATTGTTTGCCACAAATTTGGTGATCAAGATGAACACAAAGCTTGAATTGACAGATGGAGTTACCACCTTAGCTTCATCTGCATAAAAAAATCCCGTAATCTAATCATTCAAAATACATATATTTGATGTCAAAACTGTTCCAGACTCTATTGTAGGAAATGGTGATAAATTTGTGATCAAAAGAGAAGGATTACAAGTACTCTATTTTAATACATATTCAGTGTCTACTGTTTTCCAGGTTCTTGTGTGTAGTTGTATAAATACTCATCTCTTGGTGTTTACAGTCTCTCAGAGAAGGTGTCATAGTCAAAGGCAATTTGGACATAAGCTGGCAAAAGATGCTTTTGTGCCTCCCAGTGTCACAGTGAGATTGGCTACCAAGCTGCCGGCATATCCTCCATACATCCATGTACCAGCCAGGCCTCTGGTCAGATCTTCAGTTGTTTTAACAATTGCTTGTGTTTTCCCTCTTGCAATTTAACTAAGGATGCAGTCAGAATTCTGTGGGCCCTTTCAACCCACCTACCACCTCCTTCTCCCAATGGTATGGAACATGGACTTTTAATAGGTACATGTTTTCTCACTCACAGGTCGTAGGTGGCAACAGCATTTTTTGCTACCAACATCTTGCATCATTTTCCTGGAAAAGCCCAGCCCTCTTTTTTTTTTTAGGTGATTCTGGCCTCCCAATGAGGACCATATATGGTGTCATTCTCTGATTTTAGAGTCTGCCAAAATACATTTTTGCCCATGTTTTCTTTGTTTTGTTTTGTTCTTTAGAGATGGAGTCTTGCTCTGCCACCCAGGCTAGAATGCAGTGGTACAATCATAGCTCACTACAACCTCAAACTCCTGGGCTCAAGCGATTCTCCTTGCCTCAGCCTCCTGAGTAGCTGGGACTGCAGGCACATGCCACCACACCTGGCTAATTTTTGTGCATGTTTTAATGCCAGCCCAGACAGACCTATTATAAGACATGGACTGGTGCTTACGGCCAGAGACAAAGTTAGAGTCAACCTAAGACTTAAGGGTGTGCCTGAGGAATGCATTGTTGTAGGACAGCATGATGATACAGGGAGAAAAGGAGGAGGTAAGACAAAGAAAGGACATTTGAAGGGTCAATAACCATTCCAAGTGCTTTGGGAGGACAGTGACACTCAAGGTTTAAAAGCCAGTTTGATGGTCTCTGATGGCATCACTTTGTGTCTCAGTCCTGCACTTGGGGTAGCATCCCCAGTAAGGGTGATGTGCCCACACTTAGTTTCAGTTTGTTCATATGTAACATGTGAACAAGGAATATATTATATCATTACGATGTTTTGAAAGATGAAAAGATAAATGCATGTGAGAAATAACTAAAATCAATGATAATATTAATAGAGCTCACTTCAGGTGTGCATCCCTGTTCAAAGTTGTTCTCATGAACTGTGTCATGGCACAGCTAATGTGTGCTATGGCTTTGATCGAACATCAAATGGGTATTTTCTGAAGAAAATGGTAAAGCCCTACACCGTGCCTACAATTTCACTGGCAGAAATAAAAGCGGAGCAGGAACAATCCTCACCTAGAGAAGTGCTCCACGTGACTGCCAGTGGTATGGAGATTTGATGGGACTCCCGATTATCTTCCTCAAAGCATCTGTTAAAGAAAAATGAATATTCAATGACACTTGTTAAATCACATTAAGACAGATTTTATTCAGGACCATCATGTTAGGTATAGGGACCACAACAATGGGGCTTTGCAGTGGGAGAGAGAGATTGGGCTCAATTCGTAATACAGCATAGGCAAGTGGGAATTTATAGCCAAGGAACAGGGTTGGGGGGTCAGTGGATAGAAAATTACTAAAAAGTAACATCACGAAGAAGGGGTGGGGGCTCTGGCTAACCTGATCTAACAGGATTCTTGCTGAAGACAGGCCCGAGTGATTGAACATCACCTGGGGAATGGTGGAGGATGAGGGACCTGATCAAATATTGAGGGTGTGGGGAGGTTCTTGCTAAACTGACTTAGCTGAGTTCTTGCTAAAAGTTAATTTTACAAGGACATGCAGAGATGGACTTAGGAGAAGGGTTCAGACGCCTAACAATTGGTTAAGCGGAGAAGTTTTGACACATCCTACAGAATTGGAGGAAGAGAAGTAAGGCTACACAGTGAGGAGGCAGAAAGAGAAACCAGATGCATGTTGGGTCTGTGAGGACATTCTTGATCTTTGAAGAAGCATCCTGCTCTGCTCACGCTATTATTTTGCCATGCATATAAAAATAAACTCATTACATCTATATGCAACTGTAGTGTGTTTTATACTCTGATACATAAAATATAGCTATGTAACTAACACCTGGGTAACACTCTAATAACATCAATTCACAAATTATTTCCTTAACAACCCTTCCTTATCAGCTTCTGCTCTCTCCTCTGGTTTGCTCATCTCACTTTGGTTTTAGGTGGGGGACTGACACAATGTTGCACAGATGTGGGGAAGGCTCAGTTATGGAAAAAAATCAGTAACAATATATTAATAGCTAGTAAAAGCAAAATGTTTAAATTATTCTAACAAATTTATAAATGAAGTGATTCATATTTAATAAATATAAAGATATTTCTGAGTCTATCTGGAAAAATGAGTTAAAGATAATCATGCCATCTGATGAGGTGAGGAGATTCCAAAAACAATTTGTCATTGTCTAGCAACATTTTAAATGAATACCTTTTGACCCTATGAATCTTCCCTACAAAAATTTGGACTTAGGCTTAGCTATATGTCTAGATATGATTATTCCAACATTGTTTCTAGTACCAAAAATAATAAAACATTAAAAAATTGAAATATCAAAGAATAATAGTAAATGAAAAGTAACTGTGGCTCATCCACATGAAATACTATGGAAACTTTTAAGGGAACAAAATTTAAAAGAATCCAAAAGTTGTCCATAACAAATGATCAGGGGCTTCAGAAGATCATGGTCATGTGTTACACCAGCACAGTGGTGAGAAATGTGGTTTGTGCAGAGGAAGAATGGGCTTAGTGTCATGAACTCAGCACTTCATGCCTTCCTGAATTCGCATCCAATCTCTCCTTTCCTCTCTGTTCACTTATACCACACAAGGCATGAATTTACCATGAGTATTATTTAAACTATGAAAGACACTTACGATAAGTACCAGGGCTATACTACATTCTTGATAAATTCTGGCAGTAACTAATATTGTTGATCTGAAATGATAGATCCTAAGATGTTGCCATTGATAGCTGTTACTATGCAAAGTGCAATTGCAGGTGTGTGGAAGACACAGAGACAGAGTTTGGAGTGTGGGAGTTGGGTGTGTTTGTTGAGGGGAGGTGGGGTCGGTGGCAGAACCTGGCCCCTCTCTGTCCATGCTAAACAGGTGTGCCAAGGATCAGCCCCTGGGGGATGGTGTCCTCCCCAGCAGCCATGTGACCTTTCTGCAGCTCTCTAGAGCAAGCTCCCTACTCTGGTCAAGGTGCTTTTCCTGCGGGCTGAGGTGCAGAGCAATGCATGCTGACAGAGCACAGCTTGGCAGAGGCAGGTGGACAGTTGATCATCCCAGGACTACTCCCAGCCTTTAGGCTTAGTTGGCAGGGGCTGCAAAGCCTCTGATTTCCAATTTCCCTGGTTTCCTCCTGGATTTTCCAGAAATTGGAATTTCACAGTACAGATGGTCTGCAACTTAAGATGGTTCAACTTATAATTTTTCAACTTTACAATGGCATGAAAGCAATACATATTCAGTGGAAACTGTACTTCAAGTACTCATTCAACCATTCTGTTTTTCACTTTCAGTATGACATTCAATAAGTTACATGACATATCTAACACTTTATTATAAAATAGTCTTTGTGTTAGATGATTTTGCCCAACTGTAGGTTAATGTAAGTGTTCTGAGCACGTGTAAGGTAAGCTAGGCTAAGCTATGATGTTTGGTAAGTTAGGTGTATTAAATGCATTTTCAACTTAAGATAGTTTATGTGGACACGACCCTATCATAAGTCAAGGAGCATCTGTACTATGAAAATGGAAGTGATCATGTATTCTTAATGTATCTGCAACAGTAGTCATTGTTAAAAATTTTGAAAATCATTAAGAGAACATGCTTACTAAAATATTACAAGTAGGACAACCACACAGATTTTAGGCAATTTTTCTTCCCTTTTACCCAAATTTTACGTAAGATGTTTACCTTTGAAAATAAATTTTATTTAAAAATATGAATCTAGTGTGGCAAAAACAAAAGTTAGAGATCATGAGCCTAGAAACAAACAAAGAAACACACAAATGAACCAATTTCTGTATTTAATAGTCATTCAGTTCATAGAAGAACATAAAAACTCAAAATCAGTTACCAGGACACTGTCAACTTGGAGAGGCAATACTCACAGGATATGAAGAGGCAGCTAGAACATAAATAGGGAGGGATCTTCCTGGTCTAACTCTGAGAACATCACCAGAAGGCTTAAGTGGATGAGGAGAAGGTTTTAATGGGAAGGAGGCCTTGGCTGCCTGTACAGGATCTGACCCTGAAGCCCAGGCTTTGTTTGAGCACCTTTTCAGACAGAAAGCTTGACAATATTATACACAGCATTCCTAAGACCAATACCCCAAATAAAGCTGAAGAATAATTAATAAACACAAAACTCACGATTATGGTATAAAATGACTTCAAAATCTAGATGTGCTTTATGTAATTGTTAATATTTTCACAGTGCTTCAAATTTTTAAATGCTCACACTTATGCTGGAACACTATGACTTTTCTGTGTTTTGTTTGTTTGTTTCACTCTACCAGGTGTGCCTTACTGTGACTTTTTAAACTGCACCCTTTTGGTGGGAATGGAAATCACTTTCATCTGTCTTAATGCCCACTTGACTGCTTTATCTGGGGAGTTAAGATCTTCCTCTGCTCCAAACACCTGCACATCCTCCAAGAAGAGCAGAACACATGCCATGTGGTGGCTCAATTTTTTAGTTGGTAAAAGTGAATGTAACACTGCATCAACCTCCCTTTCAGGATTCACATTAGCCAGAAAGGTACACCAAATATGATTTGGTCTTTTCGTAGATTAAAATTCTTCAGTAACATCTTGCTGTATAAAGGTAAATTGATATGAATCTTGTCTACCAGTTTGTCCCTATTTCTTTGCTACTCCTACTCACAAATCCATGAATATATCATATGGTTTCTTTGCAATTCACCAACACATATACTACATTTTACTTCATTACCTTAGTGATGTGCTCCTCTGGGTGGGTGGACAAATAATTTTAAGGAAGTCCCAGTTCCCTTGCCTATATGAACCTTCAGAACTAAGTGCTTAACTGGTTTTATGAGGAGCAAAGAAAATATATTGTCCTCTCTGTGTGTGGCTTTTTCTTCCTTACTTTAGTGACCCTTGTATATTAAAAAAATATCATATCAGGGAAAAATTGACAGCAAATCTTTTTGAGCCTGTATTTTTCTCCAGTAGTGTCTAATTCTTTAGATTTGTTAAACTATTTAAGTCACGCAAAATATCTATGAGATAGTTATTTTTATTATTGCCATGGAAGAGAAAGGAAAATAATTGTGTGCAGGTAAAGTAAGTGGCATAGGCCCTAGATCTATAGGGAGACTTTCACAGCAAATTAGCCAATTGGCTTATAGATATAAGCCTCTTCTCAGCACTGGGAATATTGTAGTGTGAGCAGCACTGAGGAAGAGGCATTGTCTTCTGCTTGCAGGGGCCAATTCCTACCCAGATGCAGTGACAGACACTGTAAGTTCACTTCAGACCTATTACAGTGTTCTTTTGTGGGTCTTCTTCTATTATAGTCTCTGGAAAAAGAAAACACGATAATCCCAGCCTCCTTTGCATATGGGGTAGCCATATGACATAGTTATACCAGACAGACATATATTCAATTCTCTAAAGATGGATTCCCTTCCAGAATAAACCAGAACACATGCATAAAAGGAGAAGACTTTTGTCTTTGGCCCTTCCACTTCTCCCTTTATTACTGACCGCAAAAATCCTGTAGGTGTGGTAGCCAGATTGACACAAACAACAATGTGAAGATAAAGACTACACCTTTAGGATGGGAAATGGAGACTAGCAGGAAGCTGCATCCTTAATGCCATGGCTGGACCAGTGTACCATCCTGGACTGTTGCATATGATTAACATCTTATTTGTTAAAATAACAATAGTAGATTTTTCTATTTCTCAGATGATATCACAATTTTCTTCAAACAAAGGAGATACCAATATCAGCAACCAGGGCTTATTTCCTGTATCAGTATCCTCAGCAAATATCTAGTTCCCTAGTGAATGGGTAATCATCTTTGCTGCTGCCTTCACTACAAATGAAAGAGGCGACCTGCTTTGTTTAGAGAATGGGCTTACTTATCTGCATACAGTGAAATGAAAAGTGAAGTTTCCAGGTTGTCACATCATGAGAGAGTAAGGCAGATGGGTGACTCTTTTCAGCTCTGGCTGTGGCTCCTGGCTGTATAGCACTCCCTCCCTGCAGCACTGGTTGAATTAACAGGAGATCAGAAGCCACCCTGCATTACATGTGGTTGATGAAACAAAAATGAATCAAAACCTGTGTTCTAGTCACTATTCTCATCTCTGAAATGTGGGGCACAAGGTGCCACGTCGCTAGAAGAGCTTCCTGATTTAATAGATGGAGGTTTTAATTCACTGCACATTATTAGACTTGGTTACTGAGCGTCAGGGACTTCCAGGTGCAACACTTCCTTCACAAGCGAAGATGGTACTAAGACAGCTTTTCTGAGTCTCCGGGTTATTGGATGTACTATGAAAAAGAAATTAAACACTCTGTATCTCCAGATGCCTTTTCCTGCTTTGTGAGCAAGGACTCTTGGTTGCAGGTGTGAAGAAGACTGGGGGTCTAAGCCCTACTTTCTATGCCATGTTTTGTAACTGTGTTATACCAGGACCAAACTCTAAAACAAATGACAAAGAACAGGCCCAAAGTCCTTCTCTCCCCCATAGACCCTGAGGTCTCAGGTACATGAAACTGTGTTCTGAAAATAATATCCATTTCTATGCCACTCCACAAGGAAGACAGACTGAGACAGGAGGGCAGCTTTGTGAGATCCAACAAAATACCCACAATATACCCATCAGACTAATTGGTCTGAGAAAACTGACTACAATTAAGGGTTTAATCCATCACTGAGACAAAGAGTATAGTCTCTGTGATTAGGAAGACAGGTTTCAGTGTTCTGACTGTACCGTATCTCTTAAGGTCTTTACAAATCTACAGAAGTTATTACAAGCATATCCTTAATTTCCTCACCTGTTTGATGGTTAAAATTATAGTATATGATGCATTTTTTTGTTATCAAAGAAAAGCCTTAAAGCAGAGTTCTGACACATATTATGTCATCAGAGTTCTATCTAGAATCATTTTCCCTACTATTATCATGGTCATATGTGTATTCATGCACACACACACATGCGCACACATATGCACACAGATACATCCTCAGCCAAAAAATCCTCAAAGAATACATAAGTATTTTATAATCAAGTACATCTTCAGAAAAGAATTACATCAATATTTTGATAGTTGTCACCACTGAAAGTTGAATTTGAAGAGATCTTAGATATGTACAGTTTCTCACTATCTGCACTTGAGACTTCTATGTTCATGAAATGAAATAAAAAATCAATGAAGCAAAATGTATTCATTTACCTACAAGTAAGTTATTAAAATTTTAAGTATTGTAGAAGTAAATTATAAATCATCTCTCCATATGAATCCTGTTATTTTATGCTGTTCTGACTATATTCTGCTTGCTCCTTTTTCTCTGCACTTTCTTCAACTGTACAAACATTGAAAGAATTTTAACTTACTTTAAAAAAATGAAAGGAAACATTCATTATATTCTGTGTAGTTTGAAGAACTGATTAGGGAGAATAAAAATTAAAATTTTGAAGATCATATAGTAATCATAGTCACAATAATAGCCAAATTTCTAGGGTGTTTGCTATAGGCCAGGTAACAATGAAGAAGCTTCAGAAATATCCTAGTGAGGAGACCATTAGTCTGAACAATGACAATTGTGCTGGGGTCATGAAGTAGGGCCAAGTCCAAGGGCATATAGAACATATAATCGTCACTGTCCATGTGGGGGAAGTGATGGGGTAAAAGGCAAGAAGCATATATAAGAGGGTACAATGAGGAGATGTTAGCCTGTGCTAATTTACTGAATAGTGTGGACGTAGCCCATTCCAGCACAAATGTATCTTCAAGAAGTACTGAATTTTAAATACAACTTCATGAAAGCTCACTTTGAAGTGCAAAGAGTCAGAGTTTTGCAACTGGTTTGAAATACACCCATAATATTTATTTCAAACATTTTCTGAATCAAAAAACACATTTTAAAATTAGAAGTAAAAAGCCTTTTATGTAAACTTTATAAAAATTTAAAATATAACATGAAACCTAGGGCAAAATTCCCGCCTATTGTTAAATTAAGTTTTTCCTAAAGCTGTCTCCTTATATACTTTAAGTTTGTCCTAAAGGTTTATCTATCCTAAATGGATATGTAAGTAGACTGTAGCCTACTTTTGTAAAAAGTAGCTGAGTCTCAGCCAATCGCACGCAGTGGCTGAATTTTGTCCAATCAAAGGTGGCTGACTGTTCAAATAAGGCAAATGTCAAGCTGTAACAAACCCAGCTGTTTCTGTACCACACTTCCATTTTCTGTAAATCACTTCCTTTTTCTGTTCATAAATGCTATCAGACCATGTGGCACCCACAGAGTCACTCTGAGCCCATGCTGGTTCTGGGAGCTGCGTGATCCATGACTCATTCTTTGCTCAATTAAACTCTGTTAAATTTAATTTGTCTACTAAAGTTTGTTTTTTTTAAACTAGGTTGATAACTACTAGGTGTGTTTCAGTGGAAAATTATAGAAATACTAAAATAGGAAACATTTACTAAAATCTTTATTTCAAATTAAAATGGAATTCTTATTCAAATAACAAAAAAGTTGCAGTCAACATCATTATAACTGATAAAGCTTCAAAAATGTACTACTAATAAGATAGATTAAAACAGAACTAAAAGGCAGAAATACTAAAATAAAAAAATCTTGGGTTGAATGTGTTGGGTCTGCCCCGATTGCAAACATTTCTTGCCACTTCTATAAAAACACCACAGATCAGGTAGACTGAAAAAGACATAACAGACTCAATTTGGAACTCTGTCCAATCCGCCCTTCCCAAAATGACCTCACTCTTACCCTTTTTAGGACCCCTAATAATGATTATACTAACTCTCCTCTTTTCTCCTTGTCTATTATAACTTTTTCTACGTTTCCTCAAAAACAGAATTTAAGCCATCACCCACAAATCAATCGGAGAAATCTTCGTAATGAACAAGCCCTTCCACACTTCCAACTCAATACCCGATCCTGACACTGCCCTTTCTCAGCAGGAAGCAGTCAGAAAGACGAAAACGTCCAGCTTCCAATTTTTAGAATTTTTACATCTTCCCCTTCTTTCCTCTTCCCTTGTATATGATAGAGTGTGGAGTGTTGGGTCTGCCCAGGAATGCATGGGGTAGATAAGTCAGATAAGGACTCCCACAGGCTGCAGGCTCCAGAGGAATCTCCAGAGGTTGTAAAGATAACTCTGAATTACAAAGGCTGGGATGGAGCCAGCAGAAACTGGCAGAACTCCCCCCCCCCAAACTTTCTATAAAACCCTTCCCCTCCTCTGGGTGGACACCCTTTTATTTCGGCCTCCACCCACCTGCACCCAGGTGCTCAAAATAAAGGGCATTTTACCATGCCCCCAGGCTTGCGTGTCTTCCTCTCAGCTCTGACCTAACAATGTGATTTTTTTAGTGTAAATATGAATTTGTGAGCACAAATTAAAGTTTTTCTCCCTTTTTTTTGGGCTAAAATTAAAAAGATGTGACAGGCTGCCACCAAGTTTTCATTTTCAGGAAAGACAGAGTAAGTGTACTCTTCCCTGTCTTACCCACCGAATAGAGCTACAAACTTGGATAAAATGCATGGAACAGCTATTTGAAGACTCAGAGTATGTACTAATAAGGGAATCAAGGAAGAACACTGGATTGTGAAGTCCTACTGAATTGGGGTGGGTTTTCTTTGTTTTTTCCCCCTCTCATTTATCTCCTGGCCTGAACTTAAGACACCCAACAACCCAGAAGTGACAACTACAGTGCAGACTGAGGGCTCCAGAAGTCCTCTAGTTCTGGTCTGAGGACCCCTCTCCCCTGACACCTTTTTTTCTTTTCTCCAATCTCGCCTACTCCAACCCTCAGGCCATCAAGTTGTCCTGGCCATGGTGGCAGGTCAGGAAGCTCACAAGAAAAAAAAAAACAAAAAAACACTAACGGTGGGAAAGCCTTACTAGGAGAAGTTGTAGATCCAAGACAGTGAGTCCAACCCTCGTTGTTTTTCATTTGTTCTTTCTGTTCTCTGACCACTCCAGACATAAACAAAATCATGGCCAGAGGACTGAAAAGGGAGTCAAAGAGAAACAGAAACTACTGGGAAGTTGTGGAAGGAGAGGCACTTGGAAAAGTAACCCCTTGAAATTGGTGAAGAACTCACTGGCTCACCCAACTGCCCAAGTGTGGATCTCATCCTAGTTAGCATACCTAAGACTTAACTACCCAGGCCCCAGACTGAACACTGGTGGGTAGGAAGGGCAGACAGTAAATGATTTTGGCTTTACGGGCCACACTGACTCTCTTGCACCTATTTAACTTTGCCATAACATTAAGTCAGCCATATACAATGCATAAATGAATAGTGTAGCCCTTTTCAAAAAAAATTATTAAAAAATAAAAAACACGTGTGGGGCAAGATTTGGCCCTCAGACCATAAGGAAACAGAAAAATATATGATGGTGTTCATCCTGGCATAAGGGTGAAGAACATGGTCTCTGTAGACAGAAGAGTGGTTTTGTGTTCACACTTCACTGCTAATCGCTGTTTTGAAATTGTAAATGCATTTTACCTTTGTTTTCTCATCTAAACGATGGTTAATTTCAAAGAACACACTGCACATATATTTTCTGAGTTTTAATTAAATGCGTAATTTCAGAACAATAACTGGCACGAATAATCGCTGAAAAAGTACTAGCTGAAATTAATATTATCCTTATATATTCCGTATAATATATTTAAACACACTGACAAATATTCCTTGCTCAACCAATTTTCAGTCATGCTCCTGAATCTTCTAAACCCATTGTGTACTTCCTTGTAAAATCCAGTTTTATTCATTTATTCATTTATTTATTTATTTTTCTCTGCTCCATATGATCTGCAGGAAATAAAATCCAGTTTTAGTGAGAACCCTGCTAAATCAATGGCCAGGTGTGGTGGATCAGACCTATAATCCCAGAACTTTACTTTGTGAGGCCGAGATGGGAGGATCTCTTGAGACCAGGAATTCAGAACCAGCCTGCACAACATGGCGAGACCTTGTCTGTATCAAAAAAAAAAAAAAAAAAAAAAAATTGCCGAGCATGGTGGTGTACACCTGTATTCCCAGCTACTCTAGAGTCTGAGGTGAGAGGATTGCTTAAGCACAGGAGTTTGAGGCTGCAGTGAGCTCTGATGACGCCACTGCACTCCAGCTTGGGTGACAGAGCAGGACCCCTTCTCTAAAAAAAAAAAAAAATGCAAAAAGACAAGAACCCTGTTAAGTCAGCTTAGCAAGAGCTTACCCACCCTTAATATCTGATTAAGTTCATCCTCTACCACCCCTTACCCTCCAGTGATGTCTTATCACCTTGGCCTTCACCAGTAAGAATCTTCGGCATGAATCCTATTAGGTTGGTTTAGCCAGAATCCTTCTTTGTCTTCAGCAAGAATCTTATTAGCCAGAATCCCACTCCTTCTGATGTTTCCTCTTAGTAATTTTCCACCCACTGACCAAGCCCTGCTCCTTGGCTATAAATTCCTGCTTGCCCTTGCTGTATTTGCAGTTGAGTCCAATTTCTCTAACTGACTGCAAAATCTCATTGTTGTGATCCCTATACCTATCCTAATGGTCCTGAATAAAATCTTCCTTACCATGCTTTAACAAGTTATCATCACCAAATATTTTTTTCTTTAACAAAATACAAAGTAACAAATATAGTGATACACATTAATGCATTTTATAAACATATGTAAGAAAAGGAGAACACCAAAGCCTTAATATTGGTAATACATTGCAATTTTCAGTTGCTAGAATTTGGGGTAGAAGGTGAATGTTCCATTACAATTTTTTTTTCTGTTTTCTTTCTTTTTTGTTATCATCAGCATGTGTTCATCTTTTAAAATATTAGGATAGTCAACATCACTAAAAAGTATACAAGTGTGAACTAAAATAAATAAAGCTTCATTTCTTTCACCAATTACAAATCAGAGTCTTTAAACCCACCTATAACCCATAGGTCTCTGCTTGAAATGTCCCATCTTTTCAGGCCACACCAATGTATGCCTTCCATGTATTGATTTATGAATGACTTTATGTGTAACTCCTGTCTACCTAAAATGTATAAATCCAAACTGTAACCCAGCCATAGTGAGTCCACTTGCTCAAGGCTTCTTTGGTGTGGCTCTGGGCCATGTTCCTCAAATTTGGCTCAGAATAAACCTCTTTAAATTATTTTACAGAGTTTGGCTTCTTTTCTGTTGACACAAGATTATAGAACAATTATAGTAACAGTTTATTCTATTATTATTATATACTAACCTTAGAGTCTTTATGTACATGTCCCCTCTTTTTACCCTACATTCTCTAATGTTGCTTAAAAATTTTATCACAAAGCATGAAATGGAAGTAAAATCCAAAAAAAAAAAAAAAAAAAACCAACAAAAAGAAAAGATACGTGACTTTTTGGGTTGCATAAATTACAGTGTTTTACCATGAATAAGGATTAAGCCATGGAGTCAGGAACTATCTTCTTTGGTGAAATCCAGTATTTGTAAATAGACCTTTACCACATAGCCATGCCCATCCATTTACATGTGATCTGTTGCTACTTTCATGCTAGATCCACAGAGGTGAATAGCTGCCAGAGAGGCTAGATAGCTAACAAAGCTTAAGACCTGCCCCTTTAGGAAAAAAAATAATGAATCACTGACCTCTCAATTATGGAGTTTGGGAAATATTTTTCTAAGAAAAAGAATCCAGAACTAAGATAATAGCATAGGTGATACAGAGGCAGGATCAATTAGAGAAACAATTTTGGGATTGAATGATCAATTCTAAGGTTATAGCTTAAGTGAGGGAATATAAAAGGTCAGAATGCACAGAAAAGCAAGGTCTAGCAGCTGTTTTTTTAAAAAAAGTTGTGAAATTTCTTTTGACCATGTACATTTTTTCTTAAATTAAAAAACAGTAACAGTAATTTATAATAGGGTGCTGAGACTCTGGAGAAAGTGTGACCTTGAAGCCCCTCTCATATTAAATGACTATTGTTGGAAAACTAAGAAAAAACAATGAGAACCACTAGAGAATCTCATCTTACTGGTGAAGGCCAAGGTTCTCTTTAAAATAATTTAAAGAGGTTTATTCTGAGCCAAATTTGAGGAACACGGCCCAGAGCCACACCAAAGAAGCCTTGAGCAAGTGGACTCACTATGGCTGGGTTATAGTTTGGATTTATACATTTCAGGTGGACAGGAGTTACACATAAAGTCATTCATAAATCAATACATGGAAGGCATACATTGGCATGTCCTGAAAAGGTGGGACATTTTAATCATATAGAAATGATTAAAGTAGTATCCCACTTAAAAAAATGACAGTAAGTTTAGTACTATTGAAAAATATTTCAATTTTTCAGACAAGTGCAAAAACATGAAAATTATTAATATTGAAAAATGTATTAAATTATGATTCAGGAAATGTCTACATAACAATGAAAAGATGAGGGTGTTGTAGAAACACCACAGTATATATTTATCCAGGAAAAACAAAGAAACCAGAGGTTAGTACAAAGTTAAAAAGCAAGAACCAAAACAATGATATGAAGCCGAAGGAGCTCAGGAAATTTCACCACAAAATATGACTCTTTGGTAGAAAGAGTACTTTGAATTAAAGAGATCAACAGGCTTTGGAAGAGGCTTTCCCTCTATCTGCATAAAATCAGATGGCCCTATCAAAAAGAGCAGTCAACTTCCCTTCCCCTCCCTGTGATTTCCATATATGACAGGAAAGAAGATCAAGAATGCAACCAGATCTGGTCCCAATCATTTTAAACATAATATCTGTCTCTCAGGTTAATTTAATTTGCAAAGAGATTCATTTACAAGTCAATCTGTTCTCCCCCATTCATTCTCTGAAGTATCTATTCATTTTCCCTAGTAACCATTTATTGCCCCTGAACAGAATTACCTATATTCCTCATCTCCCTCTTCCCTCTAAAATGAGAGTATATAAATTTCTGGACCCCATTAGGATATTGGGTAATCACTCTGTGATTCTCCCCAAGCGCAAGGTAAATAAACCTCTTCCTTTCATTAGTCTGCCTTATTGTGAGCTGATCTTTCAGTTAACCTTCAGGGGGAGGGGCAAACCCCCAGAGAGCCTAGAGAGAAAATTTTTTTGTGGGGACCTTACAGGCTAAAGCCTTTGCAGTCAAGCTACCCATAGCAAACTCCAGCGGTGCGCGAAGCGGAACAGACCTGCAGAGAGGGAGGAAACGGAAACTAGGAGGGGTAGGGGAGCCTCGGGATCCGCCGGCCACGTGACCTTCCCGCAGCGCACAGCAGGCCAGTTGGCCGGCTGACAATGGCGCCTGGCTGTAGGCGCTGATGGCTCTGGGGTTCCCCGCTGGGGATCTGGGGCCCCAGCCCCTCCTTAGAGACTTGAGCGTACACCCGACTTATCAGACTGGAAAACGTTTTGAAGAATAATAACCTTTAAAAAATAAAGGAATAATAACCTACCAAGGCTTTCACCAAGAAATTCCATTCATCTGGTTAACTATGGTGCTGGTGAAGAGGAAAATGATGTGTATGGAAACACACACACACGCACTTAAGGATTTAATGTGACATAATACAAAGTCTACTGAACTAGTATTACAATAAAATCTGTACTATGTGTTTGTGTCCATGGTACCACACTGCAGTGCATCCATGTTTGTCGATGAAGTCATCAGCCTAATAGTACTCACATTGACCTTTAACCCCTGCCTTATGTGTAGGAAGTGACAGGAAATGTGGTCATGGGCCAGGCTTCCCTGCATCTTTATTGGGAATGATTACAAATTACATGTTTTCCTCCACAGAAATTATGCATTATGTTTTTATTTTTAAATAAATATGTATTTTTAAAAGTCTTGCTCAAATAAGCACAGTAAATCCTGGTTCCTAAGCCCCCATTTTCTCTTGTCTGAGCTTTTTATTAAGCTTGCCATTGATACCCCCTTTCTGTTGCTGCTAGATGGTGCTGTGAGCACAGGGGTCCCTCATTCCCAAAAGCTAACAAGTACTTCTGAAATAGAAGTAAGGTGAGTTTAAGGCATGAAAGCAACCTCTGCTGAAGTGTTTTTGTCCTTGGGAGAGTTCATTGTCTGACTCAGCATCTTTCACAGGTAAGTCTAACTCTATCACCACATGGTTCTACCCTGAAAATACTAAATTTTTTTGGTGGCCATTTTTCACAGACCTTAGGCTGTCTCTCTTTTCCCTACCACACACTTTTTAGGCCTGTACAGAGTTAGTCCTAAACCCCTATATATTTTTCTTCAAAATTCTTAAGACTCCATATTCCCATTTTAGAATTACAACAGCTGTGTTTTTAAGTAAGCAGACCCCATAGTATCTGATGAATAGAACATTGGAAAACTATAGACTTTTAACACATTGACACAGAATAAAATTTCTTAAAACTCTTTTTCTCATATAGCTTTCTAACTTCTTTCAGGTATTGAAATTGCTACTCTCCTTGGATATCTCAGATTTTTTGCCTTCTATACATCCTCTGGTCTTTACCTGAATACGAACCCCTTTTGCTTTCCTAGCTTTAATTTTCATGATTTTCTGCTACTTATTCTTCATGCATTGAATCATAAATTGCTTCCTATGGAAAGCCATCAATGAATATTTAAAGTTGGGTTATATTGTGCATACATTTTGTGGATATTGCACCTGCCCTACTACATCATTTCTAATCTATTTTTTTATTTATTTCTTTTTATTTTTCTTTTTCCCAGGAGAAGACTAGCATCTAACCTATTTTTTATTGCCTATCTGTTAGACTCTCTGCTTGTCTGATGCCGCAAATAAAGGAGAAATTTATTTCTGTTTTTCATTAGTCCGTCCTTCACATGTGGCTGGTCTCTGCATTCCTAATGGGGGTCTCAATGTTCTGTCAACACAAATTAATGCCTTTGTAAACCATTCACAATGAGAACAAACTAAGCCATTAAAGGGAGACACTGTGTAAATTTTGTACTGTGGATATCAGAAAAGTTCATGTTCCTCTCCTTTTCAATCAAAGGTATTTAAGTGGGAATTTCAGGAAAACACTGAAATTGATAATGTGTAACGTATTTCTTAATAAAAGTGATATCCCATAAAATTAATAAAGAATTATGCTTGAAAAGATTAAAATAATTGAAAAGCTTCTTGGAAAATGATTATGAATGCATTTAAAAAGAAAAATAAAGGCATTAATATACAAGGCAAAAATACACATTTGATTGTAGATGTTTATGTGACTAAAAAAAAAAGAAAATAAATTTTTACTCAAGTGTTAAAGACATTTCCCTGCCCCACCCCCCAAAAAATCAACAGTTATTACAAGGCAAAGCTTGAATTGGTATGGTGTCAGCAAATGGAATAATTGTTGAAAAAATCCTTCTTGTACAAAAGAATTGATTTCCCAAACTGAATCCAGGAAGTGCAGAGAACAGCTGTCCTTGGCTCTGAAGAGTCATAAGGAGGCTTTGGAATTGTCTCGGCATGGTCCGGAGGAGGAGGACAATTTTCATGGGGTTTTCTGTGCTTTCATAGGAAGCACCCAGGGGTGTCTGTATAGGTCCTGGCCATGGCTGGCTGTTGCTGCCATATTAAAAGGTCCCTCAGGCCCCAGAAAATAAGGGAGGAAAATGATGATGTGTGACAGAGAATAAAATTCACTGAAAATGTACTAAAAAATAAACCAGGGAGTGGTGTTGAGGGATTATCTAAGGGTCACAAGGGTATTAGAAACATAAGCATCAACAGCAATGTTCTAAAATTCTAAGTCCTCCTATTTATTTGGGGTATATTTGGGAATATTAGTATAGGTACAAAACTTGTAGTTTTTCACTAATTTTTCATTATATGACAACACAGTGGTTAAGAGAACAGGCTCTGGAGGGAAAATCCTTGTGTTAAAAGAAGTGTCTTATTAACTAAGATAATGTGGTATTTGCACCAATATATATAGAGAAAGACAAGGAAAAAAAGAGAAAAGAGCTCAAAGAGAGATGCCAACATAAATAAGCAAATAATTTATAAGAAAGATCAATGGGGAAAAATGGATTTTTCTATAAATGTTCTAGGAAACAGAACATCAATTGGGGGAATAAAAATCAGATCTTTGACCTCACATCACACATAAAATAATCTCCAGATGGTTCATAGATCTAATTACAAATACAATTTAATATAGCATTTAAGTTGTAATTGAGGAAATTTTCATGACCATTGTGTAATATAAGATTTCTGAAACTAAACCCAGAAAGTATTTACCATATAAGAGAAAATATATTCTAACATAGTTAATGTGAGCAAAGACCCTGGGTACAGACTGAGTCAAGCTCATGTTCTTCTGTTTCTTCCCTGCAGGGCTTTAGTTGAGATTCAGAACGGGACCATGGGCATGGTAATAGTGCCTACCTCTTGAGATGTTGTAAGAATTAAATGAACTAATAATACATAAAGCCTGTAGACTAATAGCAGGTCTGTACTAATCACTAAGTCAGTATTTTCTAATACTGATGGTGATTTCTAAGTCATTGAAAGATGTATTATTTGAATCAATTGCAAAATACATCATTATTTTATTAATATGTCACAATAAAGGAGTAAAATCATAGACATACTTCTTATTGCTTAGAAATTTTATCTTATAATTACTGAAAAAATATTTTAACTTACATAATGTGGATATTTGTCTTATCACATGAGATGGAAAATATAAGCAAAATACACTAACAACAGTATTCCTAAAATTTATCCCATTCGGATCAAACTTTTCTGAATCACTATTCAACTCATCCTGTCCATGATTTTCCCTGCATTATCATCATCTGTACTAATTAGCAACTTTGGTGATATTGTAATTCTTGAGAGAGTCAGTCCCAGGCTCTGTAAACTAAAAATTAAAACTAAGCCCCTCCCACTGACTGAACATACCCTCTCTTGGCCAAGAGGACCCCAGAAAAACCTTAAAACTGAGTTCCTTGTCCATGACTGAAAGGGAGGTTGGACATGTCTTCTTATAGCCCCCTCCCTTTTGGAGTTTAGACACACCAGCCCTAATGTTAAAATAGAAACCATACAACTGACAAAACACACTCTTTGTGGCAATAAGATAACAAATTGCAAACAATACCTAATGCAAAATAAGGCAGTTTAAGTCAGGCCTTACAAAACATAAAAACTCATTAAAAGAGTTTATTTTTATTAATCTGGTATAATGTGGCTTACTTTCCAACTTGATTGTAGCGTAACATCACGTGATAGATAGCAGACTCCCTTATCTTAACTCAAGTATTCCTTTCTACTGACTCCAAGTCTTTAAACACAGCTTTATTTCTTTAACCAATTACAAATCAAAGAATCTATGACTTTTAAGCCCCTGCTTCAAGATGTCCTGCCTTTTGGGGCTGAACCAATGTATACCTTCCATTTATTAATTTATGAATTTACCTGCAATTCCTGTCTCCTTGAAATGTATAAAACCAAACTGTAACCCAACCATCTTGGGACCACTTACTCAAGGTTTCTTTGATTTATGGATCCGTGGGCTGTGGTCATGCATATTCAGCTGAGAATTAACCTCTTTAAATTACCTTAAAGACTTTGTTTTTTTCCTAAGAGCTCCTCTCTGTAAGATTATCTATTCATCCAACCAACAGATCATGTGTAAGTTTTAATGTCAGGTTGGAAAGTTTTAATGTTGACAATATCACAGGAAGATGCAAGTTGGACTCCTCCCTCATGCCATAAACATAATTGACTCAAAATGGATCATAGACCTAAATGTGAGAGTTAAAACTACAAAACCTGTTGGAGAGGACATAAAAATAAATTTTTAACAGTATTTTATTTTTAACAATAAAAATAAGCTTTTTTTGTTACACAACAGTTTCTAAGATACAATTTAAAACCACAGTGACAGAAGTAAAAATAGATAAATTGATCTTCAACAGTAGTAAAAAATTTGTGATTCAACATATACTGTCAAAAAGTTAAAAGAACCCCAAAAAAGTGAGGAAATGTTTGCCAGTAATATAGTCATATTTTTAAGTGAATAAAGTCAGTTTGAAAAGACTACAGACAGTGTATTCCATATATATTACACTCTGGAAAGGATAGAAAAATAGAGATAATAAACATGTTAGGAGTTACTAGGGGCTTGTGAAGGAGCAAAGTTAAATAGATGAAGAAGATGTAATCAAAAAAGCAGAAGTAACTATAATTTCAGAGAGAGCAGAATATAAAGCTGGGACATTTATCAAGGATAAAGATGGATATTACATAATAATAAGGAGGTCAAATTTCTAAGAAGATGTAATAATCCTAACATGTATGCATGTAACAACAGAGCATCAAACTATGTAAGGCAGAAACTGTTAAAAGTATAAGAAGAATTAGATGAATCCACTATTACTGTTGGCAACTTCAATACTCCTCTAAAAGAAATAGATCTAGCAGGCAGAAAATCAGTAAGGATCCAAGTGAACTCAGAAGCACCATCAATGAACTGGATATAATTGACATCTACAGACTATTTCACACAATGGGTAGAATATGCATATGGGCAATGCAACATGATAGACTACAAATTAGAAAGAAAAAAAATCATACAATTTATGTTCTCAGACTGCAATAGAATAAAACTAGCGATCAATACAAGAAAGATAACTGGTAAATTGAAAAATACATGGAAATTAAATAACACACTTCCAAATAATACATGGGCAAAAAAAGAAATCTCAAAAGAAATTTACAAATAAGTAAATTTAATGGAAAAACAAATTAACAAAATTTGGGAATGCAATATGGGAGCTTAGAGGGAAATTTATAGCATTGGATGTGTATATTAGAAAAGAAGAAATCTAAAAATAAATCATATAAATATCCACCATTGAAAATTCAAAAGTAGAGCAAATTAAATCCAAAGTAAGCAGAAGAAAAGATATAATATTGTAAAGAGAGTAAAACAAAGTAAAAGTTAAAGCAACTTGAATTTTCAAATGAATATTGATAACTTAATGTTTTCCAGAACATAGAAGTTTTATCCAAAGTTAACCAGGAAAACACAACACCCTAAACTGAATCCTTGCTCATGGTCATGTGGAGGTTACTCCCTGCTGAAATTAGGAGGCAGTAATATTCAGGAATGTTCAACCAAATGTGTACAAAGTGGGTAATTTCATTTCAGTACTAAGCTGACAAATACTTTAGCTATGAATAATCCACCAGTAAATATCTTAGGTAAGTATTGCTAGGTATGCAAGGAAAGGGTACATGGAAACAAGGACATAATAAAGTCAAAGACGTGTTATGCTGTGAGAAACATAAGAAAACCATGAGGTTTGTATAAGAATAACAAATAACATGAAAGAGGACATGCAGACCCAGACGGGTGAACACGTGTATGTCGGTGAAAAGTCCCCTCAAGGCTGTGCAGTGCCCACTGCCACCCACGACTACCGCCTCTGCAGCTCCCTTCCACACTTACCATTTTAACTCACCGAGAGTCCCTTTTCTATGTAGTGGGGGGACCCCCCTCACCCATAGTTTCCTGTTAGGCAGCTCTCATACTCTGATGTTTTGATGCCAGGTGGCCGTAAGCTGGCCAGTATGAATTTTCTGATCCACAGATGCCACCTACACCTTCAAAATGACTGAGGGGACAGAAACTTTTCATCCCTTCTCCACCTTCACTCCTCACCAGCACTAACCCCTCCTGGGTAACGGTAATGATTTTCTACAGTGGACAGGGACCATCCTCACTTGTTCTGACTGCCTTCCTGACCAGAAGACCTCATGGAACAGGAGCCATATTTCAAAGAAGAAAACAGACATTTCACATCCCTGCACACAGCACGCATTCCTCTGTGAGCTGCCTCTGCTCGCTTCCTGACCTGCCTTCTCACCTGCCCCATCCCACCATGCTTTGCCTTACTTGCTTCTGCTGTCCTCACACATTACTGATCCCAGAGGTCCTTTCAATCCACTGCCCTCTTCTCATGCCCTGGCCTGTGCCACAGACACACTTTTTCCCTTGCTTTCCCCTCCCCTGTTCCCTTGACTCACTGATCCTTTTCAGAATCTCCTCAATGTTCCTCCTCCGAGAGGCCTTCCTTGTCCATCCCATTCCAGGTCTGATGCCTGTCCTCTCAGTTCCCAAGGGCAGCTCTTCCACCTACAGTTTGGATTTCTGTCACATTTTCTGAACCCTCACTAGATGGAAATGTCCGAGTAAATGAAACTTTATCTTTGTTGTTCCCCTGTGAGCTCCACATACTCAGTGGACAAAGAGCAACACAGAAGTTTCTGCTTTATATTGAATTTCACTAATAAATTAATAAATCTCTCAAGCTCATTATCTATATACTTGCCTACTTTCACATAAAATCCACCTTTATTTCAATCTGAAGAGGTATTGAATGTGAAGATGAACATGTCTCTTTTGCCCCTCTCTGTCCTCAGGACAGAATATGAGCCCTGACTCCCCTCAGCCTCTTCTCCAGCACCCCCATTCTCAACCCTGTATAGACCCTTGAATGGACCCTGCTGCTCCTGCCTCATCTGCACCTCCTCTGTCCTTCTCGACAGTGTTATCCTCTTAGACCAAGAAAATTTTGTCTGTTTTCTAAGATTCAGCTACATTCATGTGGGTGCCTTGATAAATATTTCCAAGTGCTTATTAATTACCATATTTCACCATTAGTTGTGTTTTTTTTCAAATTTTGTCACAATATCTCTTAGCCTGGTGGCAGCCATGACTTAGTGTTCATTGTCTGCAGGTGCATGAGTATATCCTGAAATCTTCTGCAGTCGCCTTCTGTTAAGATCACTTGTGTCAACACTTGCAGAACAGGTGTCAACAGGAAAGGCGGAAATCTCACAGACAATGGTGCAGCCCCTTTTATTAAAAAATGTGTCATTGCCATCAGTCTTCATGCAACACAGGGTGATGTTAAGACCTGTGACTTTCATGAGTCTAGGTTAAAATCTGGTTTAGAACTATTATAACCAGAATTTCAATATGTTGGTGAATTCATTTATGAATTAATTTTAATATTGCTTTCATTTTATATGAAAAATATTATGCATTTATAATTTTGGAAGGGATTTTTCAGTACGTATAAAATAGGCTGTTATGTTTATAATACTGTCATACACCTCAAAAGGATGTGTCCATCAAGGAAGGACCACATATAAAATGGTGTTCTTACACAATTATAATGGAGCTGAAAAATTCCTATATCATAGTAATATCATAACTGTTGTAATGTTGTAGCACAGTTACTTTATGTTTTCATAAATTTAGTGTGGCCTAAGTATACAGTGTTTATAAAGTCTACAGTAGTATACGGACTTAGGCCTTCATATTCATTCACCATTCACTCACTGACTCGCCCAGAGCAACTTCCAGTCCTGCAAACTCCATTGGTGGTAAATGTCCTATACAGGTGTACCATATAATTTGTATTTTATGCCATATTTTAACTGTATCTTTTCTATGTATAGATGTGTTGAGATACACAAATACTTAACCATTGTGTTACAATTCCCCAAAATATTCAGTATAGTAGCATTCTGTACAGATTTGTAACCTAGAAGCAATAGGCTACGCTATCTAGCCTTCTGTACAGATTTGTAATCTAGAAGCAATAGGCTATGCTATCTAGCCTAGATGTGTAGTAGGTTATAGCAACTAGCTTTGTGTAAATTCACTCCATGATGTTTGCACCTAACAATGCATTTCTCAGGACATATGCCAGTCATTAAGTGATGTACACCTATATTTTAATTGACAGAGATAATATTTCTCTTTTGATCCATCCCTAATATTTGATTCATTGACATACAATGACTGACATTTGCCAAGATTTCTACAGACACCGTGCATACCATAGACCAATTCTGACCTTCCATTTGGTGTTACAAATGCCAGTTCACTTGTCTGTCTTTTTCTGAGAGTTTTACTCACACAATTCCTTCATACTGTCAACTAGAAGCAAACAGCCAGGAGTACCGTAGTTATCGAGTAATTGCGGAAGGTATGAATCAGAATGTTGTGAAAAAAATAATAGGGTTTGGATATGCTTTAATAAATGAAAAACAAAAACATTAACAAATCATATAAACAATGGTTTGCAAGACACTGTACATCAAACAATGAATATCAGGGATAGCTGAGAGATGTGAAACAATGACTTGAGCCCTACTATTGCTTGAGATCATTGTTTCAAGAGAGTTTCCTACTGTAGTATGGTAAGGATTTTTGGAGATGTTTTGTGTTGAGATTATGAGAAGATGAAACTGTGAATCTGGAAGTATAATTTTGCCCAATTTCATGAAGCCATTCTCCAAATTCAGTGTTAAGAGTGAGACAGAGTAATCACACATCATCCCAGGCACACAGGGTTGATTCGTGTCAACATTTTCTACAGAGACACAGGTCACAGAACTATGGCAGCAGTCAAGGAGAAAGAGGCAAAGACACATGGAGAAGCCATTTGAATAAATTTAGCATTCAACCATTTCATCTTATTCATGACTGAATAAAGACAGAAGCCTTCGTATGACACAGCTATCTCACAACAAGTCCAAGGATGAAGGGTGACCCATTAGAGATGAGAGAAATGTGATTAAGTCAGTTGAACTACCCAACCGGGACCTAAACCTGCTTTTCCCTATGATTTGTTGTTTTGTGTGGCTGATAAACTTATTACATTTTGTAATACATTGGCTCCATGAATTTCAATGGCTAAACTTAAGATTTTTCAACTTTAGGATTGTGAGAAAGCAATACACATTCAGTAGAAACTATACTTCGAGTACCCATACAACACTGTGTTTTTTCACTTTTAATACAGTATTCAATAAATTACATGATGAGGTATTCAACATTTCATAATAAAATAGGCTTTGTGTTGGATGATTTTGCCCAACTTTATGATAATGTAAGTGTTCTGAGCACATTTAAGAAAGGCTAGGCCAAGATATGACTTTCAGCAAGTTAGGTATATTCAATGCATTTTCAACTTACAGTATTTCTGACTTACCATGTCTAATGGTAAATGGGATTCCTGTCTAGTGAAGATGGAATTCACTGAAAATCACTGACATAAGGCAGATTGATTAATAGGAGAAAAGATATACAAATTTACTGAACGTGTATACACAGGAGTTCAGAATGAAGACCCAAAGATACAGGGGAAATTGCCTATTTTTATGCTTAGGTTCAACAAAGTATGGACATTCATGTAGAAATATGATTGGACAAAAAAGGCATGATTTAATGTTAATGGCCTGAGTGGGAAAGCCCAGCCAGGCCTGTCTGTCTAGATGCTTCATGGCCTGTCTGAGCAGCATCCCTTCCTTCTGGGTGTGGGGCAGGACCCTTTCTGGTATGAGGGTCTTACGACCTACAGTCAAACAAGGTAGGTTCCATAATTTCTTCACCACTAGTTTTTACACAGATATTATATTAACCTAATAACATTAGGTTGTATGGCTGGATTTCAGGAAAAGGGGTTCTGGCTTTTATGATCCACCCTGGGGAAGAGAGATTCTAGTTTTTATGGCTACCTTCAGGAAAGAATGAGACTGAAAGGCAGGAGACCAGGAGAACGTCAGAGAAAAATTTTTGCTTCTGAGTCTACCATTTTGGGGTATTGTTTTCTGGGACCCAACATTATTCGTAAGAACATAGCAGCACTACTTAACAATAGCTATGATATAAGATCAACCTAAGTGTCTATCAACAGATGAATGGATAAAGAAAATGTGGTACATATATACAACAAAATATTATTCATCCATAAAAAAGAATGAAATCCTGTCATTTGCAACAACATGGATGGAACTGGAGGACATTATGTTAGGTGAAATAAGCCATAAAGACAAATTTCACATATACTCATTCATATGTTGGAGCTGAAAAAAAAAAAAGAACCCATGGAGATAGAGAGTAGCATGATGGTTACCAGAGGGTAGGAAGGGTAGTAGGGAGTAAAGATAAAGTGGGGCTATATATGGGTATAAAATATAGTTAGATGGAATGGATAAGATCTAGTTTTCGGTAGCACAATAGGGTGACTATAATTAACTGTGATTTATCATATTTTTAAAAATAGTTAAAAGTGGAATTTGAATACTCCTAACACAAAGAAATGATAAATGCTTGAGGTGATGGATACCCCAATTACCCTGATTTGATCATTAAATGTTGTGTGCCTTTATCAAAATATCATATGTATCTCACGAATATATACAACTATTATCTACCCATAACAATTTTTAAAAGAAAAAAAAGTTAAAAACAAAGAACACAATTATCATTAAAAGAAGGAGAAACTAGTAAGTCTTATCTCCTCTAATTGTTTTCCAAAAAATGTCCAGTTTCATAAAAATTTGGGAATCATCTTGCCCTTGTCTTTCACTATATAAATACCATAGTCTATATAGTTTGCATAGAGTATTGAGTTGATCTCAATATGCGTGGAAATTAAACTTAATGGTGTCAGGTTATAATGAAATAAAACAATGAAAATGAAGGGTACTTTTTTTTTAAACCAGGAGCTAGTCTTGAAATTCTCTGTACACAGTATTAAAGCCCAGAATCCCTGAATGTAGCATTAACTAGCAAACAAATGTCCATCTACTAGTTTGGAATAAAAATATCCATAAAGTATCAATGCTCTTGGTCTGTTAGTTTCCCCCATCTTATAAATCTTGAACAAATGCTCCTCAGAACCATTTTTTGACTATTAGATTGAGCATTTCATTACCTGTATAGCAGAAATTTGCTATTGAGTATCAGAGTCTCATCCTATAAAAAAGGCTTCCTTTACTAGAGAACATGTTCCTCTCAATTCAATCATGTTGGCATTTGTAAAATCCACATTGCAGGCCCTAAGTAAATCATAGTCTACATTTTGGAGCCCTGAATTGTTTTTTCAGGAAGATATCCCTGTTCAATTTAGGTTCAGAAATTCCATCCTCACTAGAGAGCACACTCAGCCTATTCACATGCAAAATATCTCAAAGGAATGTCAAAGGTTCAGCCCAAAACAATGGACATCAACACAAGAGCTAAATAACAAACATGGGTAAATTATTGACCAAGTCAACAAATATGAGGATTTGAATAACTTACAGTGTGAATTTTTTGTTGTTGTTGTTGTTGTTGTTGAGACAGAGTCCTTGCTCTGTCGCCCTGGGTAGAGTGCAGTGGCGTCATCATAGCTCACTGCAACCTCAAACTCCTGGGCTCAAGCAGTCCTCTTGCCTCTCAGTCTCCCTAGTAGCTGGGACTACAGATGCATACCACAATGCCCTGCTGATTCTTTGTTCCTGTTTTTGGTAGAGACAAGGTCTCACTCTTGCTCAGGCTGGTTTCGAGCTCAAGCAATCCACCCACCTCAGCCTCCCAGAGTGCTAGGATTACAGGCGTGAGCTACCACGCCTGGCCAAAATTTTTAAAATAATATTTTGTTAGGCAATAATAGAAAATAAAGATTTGAATTCCCTTTCTACAAGGTGTTATTATAAAATAAATACGCTGCATGGAGATAGATGACAACATTTTCTCAATATTTTTATTTAAATGAAAACTAAAAGCACTTTTAGCAATCACTCATCAAGGAGTAAGAAAAGAATATATGTCTATATTATGGGTTATCTGTACAAACACACGTCATGCAGACATTTACAAAAAGAAGTTAGACAGATTCAAAGACTCCAGTCAATGTCTCTAGCTTTTGGGTAAGGGGAAAAGCAAACAATATGAGGAGATTTATACTTTATAAATCTATACTTTCATGGTAGTGAAGTGGCTGTCTCTGTATTCAAAATGACAGTGTCAGTGTTCCATTTACAAAGTTAATGCCCCGGGTACATGTCACTGTTAGAGTAAATTGAGTAATATAATTTAAATCATCAACACTATTACTATTTTTAAGCATGCCACTCAGAGAAAATTTTGTCTTGTGTCTGTCAGAAAAGTTTCTGTCTCCTTTTCAACTGGAGGAATTTCATAGGAAATTTCTGGAAAATACTACAACGGAGAATATGTAATATCTATTTTTTCTAGTAAAAGTGATAGTTCATTCAATTAGTAAAGAATGATACTTGAAAATATGAAAATAACTGAAAAGATATTTTGAAAAATAATTATAAATGCACTTTTAAATACAGGAATGAAAGGCATTAATACACAGTACAAAAATATACATTTGGTTTCAGATGATGGTTAAGTAATATAAAAAGAATATTGCATACAGGTGTTAAAATATTTGCATGCCAAAAAAACAACAACAAATATTACCAGGAAAGCCTGACGCTGTAAAGTGTCCTAGATCAGCAAGCAGAGTGGCTGTAGAGAAATGTCTTTCTCATACAAAACAGCTACATTCCTCAAATCCCAGAGGGGAGTTAGGGAGCAGCTGTCCCTGTCAATGCAGACCCCACAGAGAAAGAACAACTGAACTCAGCTGCATTGGCATCAGCCCCGCCCTTGGTGGGTGTGATCTGCAGGAGGACTGCATTCATGGGAAATCTGCGCTTGCGCAGGAGCCACCCAGGGATGTGTGTACAAGTTCCCGCGTCCACTGGCTATTGCTGGGGGAGTAGAAAATCCTCCAGCCTTCAAAAATGAGGGAATAATAATGAGAAGTCTTGACGTGTAATAAAATTCACTAAGAATGTACTAAACAAATAAAGTGGGGGGTAATGTTGGAAGGATTGCTTGAGATTCATGAGGACCTTAGAGACATATGTGTCAACAGTAAGACCCTAAAGTTCTAAACTCCCCTCTTTATTTAAGGCAGAATTGGGAATACTGGTGTAGGTGCAAGTCATGCAGGTTTTGACTCTTCACTGTCTTTATTATGGGACATCACAGTGGATAAGATAAAGGGTTATGTACATAAAATTTTTGTGTTAAATGAAGTCTCTTACTTATTAAGACAATGTGATATTTGCACGAAGATAGAGAAATGAACCAATGAAATTAATAAAGGAGAGCCAGGTGTCATGGTGTGTGCCTGTATTCCCACCTACCTGGGAAACTGAGGCAGGAGCATCACTTAAGCCCAGGAGTTCAAGGCTGTAGGGGGCAATGATCCTGCCTGTAAATAGCCACTGCTTTCCAGCCTGGGCTACATAGGGAATTCCTGTCTCTAAAACAAAACAAACAAACAAACAAAAAACACAGAGGAGAGCTCAAAAACAGGCATATGTATATCAAAGTAAATAATTTGTACGTGGAATTAATAGGGGGAGATGGCTTTTTCAATCCATGTAACAGGAAATTGAATATCCATCCAGGGAAACAAATGTACCTTGAACCTCACATTACACATAAAATCAATTGCAGGTGGATCATAGACCCAAATATGAAAACAGTTTCATACAGTATCTATAACTTACACGAAGAAAATAACTTCATTATCATGGGGTAAGATCATAAATCTTAAACTAGAACTAGAATCTATTTGCCATATAATAGAAAATATATTTTAATGGAGATTTATAGGAGAAAGGACTTGAAGATAGACTGAATCAAGCTCAAGATTCTTCTACTCTTCTATTTGTTTTTTTGAGACAGTCTCCCTTTGTCACCTCAGCTAGAGTGCAGTGGCATCATCATAGCTCACTACAACCTCAAAGTCCTGGGTTGAAGCTACCCTCCTGCCTCAGCCTTCTGAGGAGCTGGGAAAACAGGTATGTGCCACTGCGCCTGGCTAATTTTTCTATTTCTAGTTGAGATGGGTCTCGGTCTTGCTCAGGCTGGTTGGAACTCCTGACCTCAAGTGATCCTCCCATCTCGGCCTCCCAGAGTGCTACGATTACAAGCGAGAGCCACCATACCCAGCCTCCTATTCCTTTCTTGTAGGGCTTTAGCTCAGATTCAGAACTGGAACACAGGAGTGCTAATAGTTCCTACCTCTTGACATGTTCTGAGGATTGAATGAATAATTGATACACAATACCTACAGCCTAATAGTGGGTCCACACAAAGTCAGTATTTGCTAATACTGACAATTTTTTCCGAGTAATTGAAATATGTATAACTTGTAAAATGCATCATTATTTTTTGTCAGAATGAAAGAATAAAACCATTGTCAAACTATGACATAAATATTTCTTATAACTTATAATTTTTACCTCATAATTATTGACAATTTAAACTCATATAAATGAGGACATTTGCCTTACATCACTCCTATGAGATGAAAATATAAGCAATATATGTAATCAAAGGTATTGCTAAATTTTTCTCATTCAAAATAAACTATTCCGAATCACTTTCCAACTGATTTTGTCCATGATTTCCCCTCATTATCATCACTTGTGTTAATCAGAAGGTTTAGTGATGCTGCATTCTTGCGAGATTCTTATGCTACTCTCTGCAAGATTATCTTTCCAACTACTGACAGCTCCAATGCAAGTTTTGATGTTGATGATATTAAAAGAAGATATCAATAGAAGGTTTTTCAACCCAGTTCATATATATGCATATGAGGACAACCACATAAAGAGCGGCTGCGTTCTTTCCAACAGTTTTTGATACTCTCAATTTTTAGATGGATCTATATTTGAAAGATGTGAAAATACATACTCTAGAGTTAGTGGAATATCATATTTTTCTCTGTGACTTCCCATTGCTCAGTGTAATACTGTCGTATCTTCTCTGCTATATTCTGGCTATATTCAGACAACTTGTTCACCTAGAGTTTCCTATAAATTGATAAACTACATTTATATTCTACCTAGCTATTATAGATATTAGATTATTAGGGTACTACTGTAATTTCCACTTTATATGTTGTTAATACTTAAAATTTTATATTGCCTCAGCATCCATTTTTAGTATAGGTTTTAGTTGCTCAAAGTAGAGGCAGGACTTAGTCACCCTGACACAGATTCCAGTTCCCCAACACCCCTAGTTTGTGAATATTGTTCTTGCAGTTATATACCTTATATAACCACTTACTGCTGACCACCTCCCTATGGGATAGCTACAGACAACACTTAACTCACCCCACAGACCCGTCTACTCCATGTGCATCCCACAGATATGCCCCAGTGACCACCTAGTAGTCACAGCATGATTCTATGGGCCTCATGCTTGCTCCTGTAAACCCATCAATGAGAACTCCCTGTGAGAAGCCTGCTTGGGTAACATGCTGGATCCCAATAAAGGCCTCAGGAACTAACCCCTCACTCTGTCTCTCTCTCTTTGCTCCTCATAGGCTGGTTGTGAGTGTGTTCCTAGGACAGGTCCTCCATTTCATTGGCCATCTGAATTGTGCTCCCCCCTCTCTCTAGGATCTGTAAGTAATATACTGCTTCTGCCATTTTATGTATTTTGTTGAGTTGCCTCCTCTGTGTCTAACCTGACAAACACACCTGATCCTGACTCCTTTTGCAGTCAGCACTCCCCCCAACAGTGGAAAGTCACTAAGCTATTGTAAGAATTTCTGTTATAATGAAATGAATGAAATAAAAGACCATGTTTTAAGATGATACATTTAAATAAGGCTTTCCTTTCTTATGGAGTGAAGTATTAGCTTAGAGAGGTGAGAAGGTTTCTTAACTTATGTATGCCCAAAATAACAGCACCCAAATATCTGTTCTTCTGATCTCAGAAGTGAGAAATGTGGTCCAGGTGATACAGGTCCTGTATCTCTCACTCCAGGTCTCAGGACAATAGGAGCTATTTTTATCACTGATGCTATAAATGAAATGTGGAGGATGTACCCCGTTATAATGTTTTGAAAAAAACAAGAATCTTGATTTTGTAAATGTCCGTGGGAGTGCAGTATGCAGCTTCATGGCTTTGTAAGCTTTGGAGGCATGGTTCCTGAATACAACCCTGGTGCTACTCAGCAGAGTGCTGTGGCCTGTGAGCAGGGAATGTGTGGGTATGAGTGGACAGCTCTCCCTGTAGTGAGATTTGTTTTTTTGTTTGTTTGTTTGTATGAAGAGTCATCACTGGGCATGTGTCCAATTCTTAGATCACTGCATGGAAGGCTGGATATATATTGTGCCACCTTGTTCTTTTGTTTGCTTGTTTGTTTGTTTTCTACCAGGCTTTATCCACTTGTGCACAACACAATCTGAATCTCTCACTTGCCTGCACCTGTCAAAAAACCTATGTCTAAAGGTTAATTTACAAGTTGATGTAAGCAGGGCCTGGCTTAAACCACCATGTTTATAAACATGTGTTTTTAATGTGGTCTACCTGTGACCATGATGATATCTATGCTGTAGCCTCCAGTCTTTGAAATTGATAATATAATTCCACATTGTGTCAACAAAATATTTGGGCCCAGTGAATTCATAATGGAGTCTGTAAAATGAAAATAACTTAATTATTACAGGCTTCTGTCAAAGGCTTATAGATACAGTTGTCATTTTAACTTAAAGAAGGAAACCCTGCACCAAGGAAACACTCTCCTGGATGTAGAAATATGATTCATGTTCCCTGTTACTAACATTTCTCAATCTTGTCTTCAATGTCTAGAAGTCATGTCTTCCAAAATGGCTTTAGTGGGAACCTGCAGATACACTGCCAGATGATGTCTGCATATTGGGCTTTGTGAGATATGTGAGACAGAGGAACCCATCCTTGAAGAAATGGTTACCGACACTCATTGTGTTGACTAGATAATGTGGAGTGTGATGAGGAAGGAGAAAGAGTCCCTGGAACTTGATGGTGTCTTTCTGAAACAGGTGCATCTCCGTGTGAAATTGTGAATAGATAAGTAAATCACTGTTCCATTCTCCCCCAATATGTCCATTCATCAACTGCGCCAAAGTTTGTTTATCTCTGTGCTTGGGTTTTTAAAAATTCCAAAATAATAGTTTTTAAGCAACATTTTAAGTGCAAAATAATTAGAAAATATACAAGGAACTGTGCTGAAGAAAAATGGGCAAAGGATTGAGCAGACATTTCTCAAAGGACTACACACAAATTACCAACCAATATGTGAAAATAGGCTCACCATCTTGAATTATCACTGCAATGCAAACTAAAATCACAATGAGAAATCACCTCACACCTATTAGATTGGCCAATGTTAGGAAGATGAAAGATAACAAGTGTTTAGAGGATGCAGAGAAAGGGGACCCTTGTTCCCTTTTGGTGGTATTAAAAATCGGTACAGTCATTTTGGAAAACAGTTTGGAGGTTCCTAAAAAAAACTAAGTATAATTACTACATGCTCCAGCAATCCCACATTTGGGTATGTATCAAAATGTATCAATGTCAGTATGTCAAAGAGATATATGTACTCCCATATACATTTCAGCATTATTCACAGTAGCCAAGATTTGGAAACAAATGAAGTGCTTACCAATGGATGAATGGATCTAAAAAATTGTGGTGTGTGTGTGTGTGTGTGTGTTTATATATATATACACACATATATATATTTTATAGAATATTATAATTTATACTCATAGAGATAGAGTAGAATGATGACTTCCAGAGGTTAGTGTTAGAGGGTGGACGGGAAAAAGCGAGATGTGGGTCAAAAAGTACAAAGTTTCAGTTAGACAGGAGCAATAATTTCTGGTGATCTGTTGCACAACATGGTGACCACAATGAATAATTATGAATTGTATATTTCAAAATAGCTATAAGAGAAAATTTTAAATGTCTTACCACAAAAAATGATAAATATTTGAGAGGATGGATATGCTAATTAGCCTGATTTGATAATTCCACAATTTACAGATGTACAAAAACTCCACATTGTACCCCACAGAAGATATGCAATTATTATTTGTAAGTCAAACATAAAATAAAAATTATTTTAGATTTACTGAAAGTTACAAGGATAGTACAAATAGTTTCATATGTATTCATCTGTCTGTAATGTGAATATCTTACCTAACCGTGGTATATTTATGAAACTAAGAGACTGACAGTGGCACAAAATTATTACCTGAGCTACAGGTTTTCTTATTTTACCTGATTTTACATTAATGTCATTTTCCTCCTCAGGATTCAGTCCAGGATACCACATTATATTTACTGTCAGGTGTATTACTCATTTATTGCTGCATGGCAAATTACCACATAACTTAGTGTCTCTAAACACACACGTACACCTTACTCACAGTTTCTCTGGGTCAGGAATCCAGATGTAGTTGATGAGAAAATCTAAGGTCTCATTTGAAGATTTAGGTAGGGAAGGATCATCTTCCCTTCCAATCTCACAGATTAGGCTTCAAATCCCTGCCCAAGGTGAGATGACTTCACTAGTTAATAATACCAAATGTTTAAACAATTAATAACAATCCTTCACTAATTCTTCTTCCCAGAGAGGAAAGAAACAGGGAAAAAGAGAGCCTTTCACAGTGCATTTTATGAGGTCACTGTACCCTGATACTATAAAACAAAGACATTACAAGAAAGGAAAATTACAGAACAATATGCCTTGTAAATACAGAGGCAAATATCCCCAAGGAAATACTATCAAAACAAATCAACAACATGTACAAAGGATTATACACTATAGTCAAGGGTATTTATTCCAGGAATACAAGGTTGGTTAAGCATAAAAATAATTAGTGAAATACACTATTGTAATAGAATAAGGGACAAAACACATGCTCACCTCTTATGATGCAGCATAATTATTTCCAAGACCCATTCCTGGTAAAATTACTGACCCATTTAGGCATAGAAGAAAACTTTCTTCACCTCAATAAGGCATCCATGAAAAACTCACATAACAACATAAAGTATCAAGAAACTCTCAGTAATTTCCCCAAGAATAGAAACAAGACAAAGAGGTCCACTCTTGGCACTTCTATTCAGTATTGTACTGGAAGATATAGCTAGTGAAAGTAGGCTATCAAAATAAATATACAACATCCAGAATGAAAAGGAAGAAGTTGAACTATCTGTATTCTCAAATGTGTATAGAAAATCCTGGATGGAATGCTAGAATAGAACATGGACATGAAGAAAAAACTAAGAAAATCTGAATAAAGTGTGAATGTTAGTGAATGATAATGAATATTTTTTTGTTAATTTTGACAAATGTTTGCCAGCAATGTAAGATATTAATAATAAGGGAAACTGTGTATTTGGTATAAATAAACTGTACTATCTTTGTTCTGTAAATCTAAAAGTATTTTAAAATAGAAAAGCTTATCTTTTTCTTAAGTCAGTGGTGATTGATTAAACAGAACGTATCAATATTTTTCATGCCCCATGCCTGCATTTCCCATATTTCATTCACTTCCATACCCAGAGAATTTTACCATTATTTTAAATTTCCTAATTGACATTTCCTTATATGTCTTTATTATTTCACTCTAAGTTTATATTTTAAAATAATATATTGTACTGTTCAGTTTTCCTTATGTTCAAATTTAGTTAAATGTGTCAAAATTAATCTATAACCTTGTTCAAATTATGAAAAAAATCAGACAAATTCATATTATGAGACATCTGAAAAAAATACCTGACCAGTTCTTCTCAAAAGAGTCAAAGTAATGCCAAATAATTGAAGACTGAAAAACTGTTTCAGTTTGGACAGGGCCTAAAATGGCACCCAGTGATCCCCACACCTTGGTGCACAAAATCTTATATTTTAATCCTCTACCTTTTACTATGGACAGGAAGTGTAACCTCCTTTGAGACAGCAGAATATTGGAAACATGATGTGATCCCACATGGGTGATTATGTTACAAATGATTGTGATTTCTATCTTGCTAGCACACTCTCTCCCCTGATGGCTTTGATGAATCATTCTGCCTTGTGGGAGGAGCCCAAGGGCAAGAAAGGAATTCAGCCTCTGGTCAATAACTAGCAAGGAACTGAGACATTTAGTCCAATACCCAGTCCTAGAATTTGCAATATTATTTACACATAACCCATGACCCTTTCAAATAATACTATATTGCTACACAGGAAGTGGGACTGTCATATAATTAACAAAATAATACTAATATCTCCCTCCCAACTCATATATTATTGTTGTCATTTTAGTAGGTTGGGCTCTGAGAAACAGGAAAAAATCATGAGGCATGTATGAGAAAGTTAAAGAACATATAAGGGGCTATGTAGACTCAGATGTGTGAACAGGTGTATGTCCACAGAGAAATGTCTACACTGGATGAACACCCAGTCTCACCATGGTCTGCACTCCCTGCTCCTGCAATTTTCACACTTTATTGTTCCCAGAGGTCCTTCAAATCCACTGCCTTCTTCTAATGCCCTGGCCTGTTCCACAGATACACTTTTTCCTCTTCTCTTTCCTTCCCCTCTTTTCTGGACTCACTGGTTCTCACTCTTCAGAGTCTCCTCAATGTTCTTCTTAGAGGCCTTCCTTGTCCATCCCATTCCAGGTCTGATGCCTGTCTTCTCAGTTCCTAAGGGCTGCTCTTCCACTTATAGTTTGGATTTTGTCAAGTTGTGTGAATCCCCACTAAGTGAAGTATCAGAGACTATGGAACCTTTGTCCATGCTTTTCTTCTGTGGGCTCCACACATGTAGTGGTCAAGGAACAACACAGAACATTCTGCTTTATATTGAATTATAGAAATGAATTAATTAATCTGTCAACATTCTCAGCATTTTTTACCTTCTTCCCAGAAAATTCCATCTGTCTTTCAATCTGAAGAGGATTTGAAGTTGAAGATGGACATATTTCTTTTGCTCCTGCCTGTTCTCAGGGCAGCATATGAGCCCTGACTCCCCTCAGCCTCTGCTCCAGCACCCCTCCCCCATTCTCAATCAATTTTATAGGCCTTTAAATGGACCATGATGCTCCTGTTTCATCTGCACCTCTTCTGTCCTTCTGGACAGTGTTGTCCTGTTTACCAACAAAAATCATGTTCTCCAAGATTCAGCTCAATTAACATGGTACTCTTGACAATTACATCCAGATCCTTATTAGATACCATATTTCACTAATTTTTGCATGCTTTTATTTTTTTTTTTCAAATTTTATTACACTCACTGTTAGCCTGTTGGCAGCTATGACTTGACTTTCATTGTCTGCACATGGATGAACTAGTTCTGAAATCTTTAGGGTCACCTTCTTGTAAAAGTATTTGTATCAAAATGTACAGAATGGTGTCAACGCAAAAGGTGAAAATCACACTAACAATGGTGAGACCTCTTTTATTAAGAAATATTTCATTGCTATTAGTTTTCATGCCACAGAGGGTGATGTGAAGACATTCATTATTCTGGATAAAAATCCAATTCAGAAGTATCAAAATCAGAATTTAAAGATATTAGTGAATTCATTTATGAATTAATCTCATTATTGCTTTTATTTCTATGTGAATAATATTTGTGCCTTTCTAGTTATAAAAGGACTTTTTCAATAAGTATAAAATAAGGCTATTATGTGTATAATAGTTTAATTGAAGGAGATACTATATTTCCTTTCAGATCCATCTTAAATCTTTGATTTATTGACTTCCAATGAATGATATTCACAAGACTCCTACAGATATTGTACATAGACCAATTTAACCTTGTGTTTGAGAGCCCAAAACTAAATTTGGGTTATAGTATCAGAGTGGCTCACAACCCTGTCATAAGGAAGATGAAGGTGATTTGGACATCTGTGTTTAAAATGTGCCTTTTATGGGATACTTCTTTTACTTGGTAGACACCTTAATGCCTAAGCTTCTGACAAGTGACCAGATGTTTGTCACACAGAAACCTTGTTTATAATGGCAGAAGCTCTTGTGTCTCTTGTCTTATCTGCAACCCATTTATTACTGCATGAATATCACTCTGGGAGACTGGCCTCATGTTCTCCATGTGTCCTGCAGAAAATCCAAGCTGATATAGCCCCTGGTATTTCAAATGCAAGGCATTAGTTTAATAAACCAATTACAAAAAACATTTTGGGATTGAATGATCATTTCTAAGATGAGAGATAAGGAGATGGAGTAATGGAAGTCAGGATACAAAGAAAAACAAGGTGTCCCAGCTGTTTTAAAACATAATTGAGAAACTTTCACACTGTGTCAATTTTTCTTAAATTAAAAAATAGTATTGTATAATGGGATATTGAGACAGGAACTTTGAACTCGAGGCTATTAAAAGTCCCCTCATATTAAAGGTAATTTTTTGCAAAAGGAAGGAAACCACAAGAGAATCAACAGAGAATCTCACGGGCAATACAGAAATGATTAAAATAGAATTTCATTTCAAAAAATACACTAAGCTCAGAATTATTGACAAGTATTACAATTTTTGAAATTCATGTAAATAAACAGAAACTAAAATTAAAATTGAAAAGGAAGGGCATAAAATTTTGGTTCAGGAAAGGCTTACATAACCATAAAAAAAGAATAGAGTGATGTAGAATCACGATGGTATTTACTTGGGAATAGCAAAGAAATACGTGCTCAATACAAAGTTAAGGGGAAGAACCAAAGCAAAGATATGGAGCTTAGACAGAATTTTTTTTTTTTTTTTACAAGCAAGTTACATGCTAATGCTTTTGCAATGCAAGCTACCCATGGGAGACTCCACCCGGCGCCCTAAGCGGAACAGAGCCACAGAGAGCGCGGAAACGGAAATCAGGAGCGGGCGGAGCGCCGCTTCCTGCCCACCCCGCCCGCGCCGCGCAGATGCGCAGAGGATCGGTCCCTGCGGGCCGCCGTCCTCCCCGCCAGCCACGTGACCTTCCCACAGTGTACTGCAGGGCAGTCGGGCGGGCGGGACAATGGCGCATTTCCTGCGAGCTGCGTAGTCTGGGTGGATGTGCTGATGGCTGAGCGGTACTTGTGGGACTCGCGGAATACTTGGGGCCCCCGGCCCCTCCGCGGAGACTTGAGCGAATACGCCCAACGCTATCACACGGGAAAACATTTTAAAGAATAATAACCCATCAAGGCTTTAACCTAAGAAATTCCATTCATTTCGTGAACTACTGTGCTAGTAAAGAGGAAAACGATGTGTATTGAAACACATACACACACACAGTTATTTAAGGATTTAATGTGACATAATACAAAGTCTACTGAAGTAGTTTTGCAGTCAAATGTGAACTACGTGTGTGTCCATGGTAACTCACTGCTGTACATCCATGTTTGTCAATGAAATCATCAGCCTAATAGTACTCACGGCGACCTTTAATACCTGCGTTATGTGTGGGAAATTACAGGCAAATTGAGCATGGGCCAGGCTTCCCTGAATCTTTGCTGGGAATGATTACGGATTGCATTTTTTCCCAGCAGGAATTATATGGTATGTTTCCGTTTCTAAAGAAATATAAAAAATATATATATGTCTTGTCAGGCGCCTGTGGCTCAGGTTTGTAATCCTAGCACTTTGGGAGGCCAAGGCGGGATGATCTCTTGAGACTAGGAGTCAACACCAGTCTAGGCAAGACAACAAGACCTTGTCGCTGCAAAAAATAGAAAAAAATAGCCAAGCCGGTGGTGCACGCCTGTAGTCTCAGCTACTGGGGAGGCTGAGGCAGAAGGATTTCTTGAGCCTAGGAGTTCAAGGCTCCAGTGAGCTATGATCACACCACTGCTCTCTAGCCATGTCTAAAAAAAAAAAAAAATCCTGCTCAAGTGAATATAGTATTTGCTGGTTCATTATCCCCCCCACCTTTTTTTCTGAACTTTTTTAAGGTTGCATTGGTACCCCCTTTTTGTTGCCGCTAGATGGCGCTATGAGCACAGGGGCCCTCATTCTCAAAGGCATGGTGTAGCAGGTACTCCTGAAGTTAAAAGTGAGTTGAAGGCGTGAAAGCAACCTATGCTTGGAGTTGTCTTTTTCCAGGTGGAGAGTTCATTGTCTGACTCAGCATCTTTCACAGGGAAATCTAACTCCATTAAGAGTAGGTTCTACACTGAAAATACTAAAATTTTTTGCGGCAATCTTTCCTGTCTCTTAAGCTGATTTTCCCCACCCATACTTTTTCTTTGCCCATACATCTAAACCCATATATATATATATTTTTTTCTTCAAATTTACAAGACTCCCAAATTCTCATTTTATAATTACAACAGCTATGTCCTTAAGTAAGCAGATGACATAGCTGATGAGTACAACCACGGAAAATTATAAAACACTAACACATGAAGAGTAAAATTCCTTACAAATCTAGCCCCCCAATATATTTCTGGCTTCCATCATATGTAGCGAAATTGCTACTTTCCTTGTGATATCTCAAAGTTTTTGACCTCTATACATGCCCTGGTCTCTACCTGAATACTAATTCTCTTTTTGTCTTCCCTACCTCAAATTTGCATGGCATTTAGCTATTTATTCTTCATGTATTCAATTATAAATTACTTCTTCTAGGAAACCTTCAATTACTATTTAAATTGGGGTCCTATGTCCATGCATCTTAGGGATTTCCACAGAATAATTCACATTCCTTACTAAAGCATCTCTAATCTAATATATATTGCCTATTTGCTTAAATCTCTGTTTGGCTGATGTCTCAAAGGAGAAATTTATCTGTTTTTTACATTTTTACCTATAATATGTAGCAATGTATGTGCCACATGGTTGCCACTCAATTTTCTTAGTTTGAAAAAATGAATGATAAAAAAATTGGGCTTTGTAGCCAAAATTATTTAAAAATAACATCAAAAAATGTGGTGTACTTATGGTTACATCTGACAAATTATGTGCAATATTTGTACTCTGAAAATTAGAAGTCACTGATGAAATTAATTAAGGAAGATCTAAATAAGTGTACCGATGCACTAATTTCATGGATTGGAAGTCTCAATAGTAAGAGGTCAATTCTTACAAATTTGTCTACACATTCACTATAATCACCAACCAACACCCCATTATAGATTTTTGTAGACATTGAGAAGGGGATTCAAAAAATTATATAAGAAACTAAAGAACTTAGACTATCCAAACCAATTTAGAAAAAGAGGAACAGTGTTGGAGGACTCACCCTACTTATTTCAGGCTTAATATAAAGCAATGTTAATCAAAGTCTTGTGGTATTGGTGTAACACTAGACATTTATAAATGGGACAACATAAACCAGAATTTTTTTTTTTTTGAGACAGGGTCTCACTCTGTCACCCAAGCTGGATTGCAGTGGCATGATCATAGCTCACTACAACCTCAGACTCCTGGGCTGAAGCAGTCCTTTCTGCTGCAGCCTCCTGAGTAGATGGGACTATAGCACTCCACCATGCCCAGCTAATTTTTTCTGGTTTTTTGTAGAGATGGGTTCTTGCTCTTGCTCATGCTGGTCTCCATATCCTGGCCTCAAGCAATCCCCCTGCTTTGGCCTCCTAAAGTGCTAGGATTATACCCATGAGCCACTACCCTGACCCAATTCACATCTTTCTAATTACAATGCTATTGAGCATATTTTCATGAAATTCTTTGCCATGCATATCTATTATTTGATTAAGTGTCACATTTCTCATTTTAAAATTACATATTGACTTACTATTATTAAATTAATTACATGTGTATAATTCTTGATACAAGATCTATATCAGTTATGTTCTGAAAATATTTTCTCTGAGTCTGTGGCATCTCTTGTCATTCTTTAAACATTGTCTTTCAAAGAGCAGGTTTTTTATTAATTTTTTTTAAAGTGCAATATATCCATGATTTTCTTTTATACTTTATAATATTTATTTTTATCCATGAAATATTGCTTAACCCAAAGTCAAAAAGATTACCTGCTATGTTTTCTTTATAAATTTTGTATGTTAAGGTTTTACATTCATATGTATGATACATTTTGAATTAATTTCTACATTTAGTGCAAAATAAGGGTTAACAGGTTATTTACGTGGGAGGCTGAAGCAAGAAAATTGATTGCTTAGCCCAGAAATTTGAGGTTGCCATGAGCTGTGATCATGCCACTGCATGCTGGCCTGCCACGCAACAGAGCAAGACCCTGTCCCAAAAAAGAAAGAAAAAAAGAAATATGGGAATTGAAACTACAATGAAATGCTGCCATACATCTACTAGAATAAAATTATGTGTGTGTGTGTGTGTGTGTGTGTTATATATATAAAAAATATGTGTATATAAAATCAATACCAATACTGGTAAGGATGCAGAGCAACTGGAATTCTCACATTTCTCATATTTTCCTGTTGGTAATGCAAAATGGCATAGCCACTTCGGAAAATATTTGGTAGTTTCTTGTAAAGTGAATCATACATGTATTATATGATCCAGCAACCCAACTCTAAGGTATTTTTCCAAGAGAAATGAAACTATATACTTGTAGTAACCATAGTATACCAGCCCATAATTGGAAACAACACAAATATGCATCAAATTATCCACATTGATAGCATTTTATATCAATAAAAATGACGAGCAAATTGTGGGATATTGATTCAATAGCGTACAAGTCATCATCAAAAAGGAACAAACTTCTGAAATATGAAACAACATGAATAAATCTCAAAACCATGCTTCTGACAAAAAGCATACATAACACTTTTCATACAGAATGATTTCATTTATATAACATTCTGTAAAAGGCGAAGTTATTGTAATAGATATAATTAATAATTACCAAGACTGAATGTGGTGGGAAGATTACTACAAAGGGACACAATTGAAGTTTTGGGGTGAAGATGCAAGCCAGTTCTCCAGGTGGACTTGGATGGATTCAGTTCTTCCTCCATTCTCACTTTTACTTCTCAAGAATAAGTGTAGAATGAGCCTGGAATATAACATCCTAAGATAGGGAGGGGTTGTCAGGAATAGTCTTCACCTTGTTCCTGCCTCTCCTAGGGAGTATAGCATCTGGAGTTGAGAAGGAACTGCTCAGGAAAGCTCGGGTATTATTTCTTTGTCCCCTGGAAGCAGCATGTCCTTCAAAACTTTGCCCAGTGACTCATGTGTTCCCTGAGTTACATAACCCAGGGTGGGCTGCCTTTTGGGGTCCCTCAGCTGTGGTGTGAGTGGGGAATGTGTAGTCAAGACTCCATCTGCATCAGATATGCTTCTTGAGCCTCAGAACACTGGCTTACGATGAATCCCAAACTTCTTTTGTCCCTTGCTTCCTGTCTGTAAGTAATAAATCTGCTTCACAAAACTTTTGCTTGTGAGTTTGTTTTGTATCATTGGATACAATGATACAATTGGTAACACTGAAGCCCAGGATGCAGTGGATGGAAATGTTTGAAATCCTATTCCTTGTGGTTGATACAGTGATGATCTTTTCTCTCCTCCATGCTGTGGGAGTCCTCTCTTGGGATTGATCGTTGGTGAAAGTGCTTCAAAAAGTGACGCATTGAGCATGGCTGAGTCTGTGAGAACTTTCCTTTCTGGCAAAGTGGGAGGGGCAATTCCACCCAGTACCCAGCCCAGGGCAGATACATCAGCCTGGGGGCACAGTAGCTGGACATGCAGCTGGATGAGTTATGGGGAAGAATGGGCATTAAGTGGGACACATGTAATTCCCATTCATGCAGATTTGAATGAGTTGGCCACATGGACTGAGGCAGAGAGAAAGGAATGTGGAAACAGTGGATCACAGTGCAAGTTCCCCTAGTTGTTGGTCACTTATGTGATTGCTCATTGTCAGGGCCCAAGAGCTTGGGAAGTGGGTACTCTGATGAACTCTGAGGAACCTTAGAGGGAACAAGAGAGAGGTCCTTAGATGGTCCCTGTGGCATGAGAGGGAACCAAAACATGCAATATCAGCCTCCATAAATAGGGGGGCTCATTATCTGAAGGATGGACATGGAGCAAGGCCAAGGAAGTCTTATGCAGCCTGGCTGGTGTGTTTGTTTGACAAAGGTACATTGCAAACCACATGTCTTGGACTAAATGTCACAGGAATGGGACCAAGATCTCCAGGTCCCTGCTGAAGGCCAATGACCCTATACCCTTGTCAAGATAAGAGGGGAAAAGGGGGAACTTCAGTTTTTTCTTAGGTTCTTGGATACTGCATCCCACTTGACATTGTTTCTGGATTCCCTTAGGGGAATAATTAAACTGATGACATTGGGATGTTATGGGATAAACTGGTGATTCATGATGCTTATCAGAACACAGTGCTTTTCTGCTTGTGGGTGGTGCCCTTTACATCATTTCACATGTCTGTGACTGTGTTTCCCACTGCTGAGTCCATTATAGGCATTGACATTTTGGTTGTTTGTGGCACAGAACTTCACCACAGCCTGAGAGGGTATACCCCCTCACAGCTTAGAACAGAACTGAAGTAGTCAGGCATGTCCACTCCTGCCTGACATCTAAGCTACCCCAGCATGACTGGGTTATTCAACAGAAGCAATATTGCCTACTGGAAATGGAAAAAGGGACATTACTTTTTTAATTCTGGACTGACTTGCTACAAATAAAAATGTGACAATCCAGCATGCTACAATATAACATCCCAGTTCAATTGGCCAAAAAAGCCTCTGGACATGGAGACACGAATGTCAAAGATACTTAGTTAGGAAGCCAAAAACATATCTCAGCTACAGTCAAGCCCCTGGCAGCATCCACTACTAAAAAGGAGGCCAGAGAGCTGGTATGCCTCTTTGGATATTGCAGACAGCATGTACTCTACCTGGTTGTTCTTTGTGCCCCCATAGCCAAAGTAAGCAACGGAGCCTCTAACTTTGAATGGAGCCCTTTGAAGCAATAGGCCATGGAAGCTGTTCAACAAGTTGTGGTTCATGTACTGCCTTTTAGAATTTTACAGCCTTCTAGCCTGATGAAATTACAGTTATGTGCAATGTTCACACAAGCTGACTGGCATCTGTGGCTCCAGAAAACTGCCACTGAAGTGCACCAGTCTTTCAGATATTGGACAAATAAGTTTCCTGAGGCAGCCACCAAACATGCTTTTCTAACACTGCAATCCTTGCTTGCTATTGGGCACTGATGGGAATTGGGCATCTTATGGCCAGAATACGACATGTGACTCTGCAACCTTCACTGCCCATTCTTACTTGGGTGCTCACACACCCACCAATACAATTGGATAGGCCGAGCAGAGCTCAATTATCAAATTGAAGTGGTACATTCAAGATTGGGCCTATCCAGGACCCCAAGGGTCCATAGGATCCATGAACAAATTGGTAGTTTACCAGAAGAGACCAAGGGCCTGTGGGCTTTGGGTCTGCCTGTGCCTACCTGGAGTTCAGGACTCAGATATGCCTACTGATGATGGTATGGCATGGTTTACTTATGGCTCTTTGACACTACAGAGCAGACAGGGTTTGTTGGCTGTGGCTGCCAACCTTCTGTGGGATGGTCATCTTTTGACTGATATTAATTAAACATGGATGTTCTGCCTAGTGGGCCAAATTACATGCATTGATGATGGCAATGTAGGTCCCCTCTACCACCATGTGTTACTACATGTTCACCAACACATGGGTCTTTGCTAACAGCCTACTCATCTGGTCAGGAGAATGGCAACTGAGTGATTATACTATTAAAAGATCTTCTTTATGGGGACAGGGACTATGGTAACAACTTGCTACCTGGAGGGGAGAAATAAAATGTCATGTGGATGCTGATACTACTGTAGCTGCACTTGAGAGGAACTTATGTCATGATTTTGAATACCCCATGGAGTTCACTCTGAGCAACATAAAAATGGGCACACTCTCATGGAATATGATGGGCTTTCCATGTGCCCTGTGATCTGTAGGCCAAGGGTGCTATTGAACAATGGAATAGCTGATTCACACGGCAACTGATCACAGGTCCTCAAGATGGCCAGTCTGTTGGGTGGTACCCCCATATGGGAGTATGATCACTAAAGACTGCAGTCCAGGGAAAGGGAACCATGGCACTGCAGCAGATGTTGGGAAACACTGAGCTTGATGGGGGTGGAGGTGGACCAGGGAGCTGCCTGACCAGGCTGTGCCTGTGAAATCCCAATCTCAGTGCTCCCAACCATTCTTCTATTCCTTCACTGTGCACATCCTGGGGGTGGCTCGTGGTTCAGGCCATGAAAGGACCCCAGATAGGGCCCCCTACCTCTGCTATGGCGAAAATGCTTTCCCTAAATACCCTGCTTATATGGTATCTCACAATGTTTGGGGACAGGACAAGAGTGTGAGGGTGCAAGGGCCCCTGTACTGGTACTGGGGACAGATGACTGATCCTTCCAGTTGGGTGGGTGCCATTATCAGACGTCAAATTTACATATGACATGACCTCCCTTCCAGGACTGGATGAATGAGGCCAACATGTCTAGGTGAAGTAACAGGGCTGTGAGTTCCAGCATAAGTAATCTCAGACAGGGACAGACAGACCAGGCTACCCCAACTGAGCCCAAACCCTATGCAACAGGTGGAGAGCATGTGAGCCCTGGGAGGGGCAGGGGGCACTAACCTGTCAATCTGATCTTTCTGCATGGGGACCAGAGGCCTGAAGCAAGTGCCTTCAGTAGGCTTTCCCAAGCTGTGGCCACTGTGGGAAACCTTGATTATAGGGGTGGTTGCCTGACAGTTTGTATTTGTAGAAGCTCATGGAACTCTTTCCTGGAAAAGAGTAACTTTTACCTTAATAAATTCAACTTAGAGATTAAAGAGTTATTGCACCAATCTCCTTTTGAGTCTTTTCTTCTTTAAATTAGTAGTCTCCCAAATGTCAAAATAGGATCAGCCCCTTTCCATAGAATGTTTCCATTTGCTTCTCCTGTATAAAGGTAAAATGGTTAAGAGTCCTAACTACAGGTTCAGACTTCTCTCTTGCTCCAACTCCCACTCACAGTTTTATGTAGAGTTCATTCTTTATGCTTCTTTACCGTGGGACATGTTTATATCTTGGTAGTCCTTCTCTTCCATCTGCAGCCTTGAAATCTGCATTTGTGCTTGTTATGGGTAAAATTCATATGTTGAAGCTGAAGGAGTGCAGCAAATTTTATGCAAAAACATGGCACTTTTGTGCACTGAATATTGTAAACGCTGATTATTGAATGAAATTAAGACAATTTCAGTGGAGGGACCTGACCTCCACGCCCTCTATCCTAAAGACTGTCATGTGACAGGTGTTTTCCTCTACACCTGGAGGGAATTAGAGATGCCATGAAGAATTTGAACAAACAGGCCTTGCTAAATCCTCCCAGTTTATTACCGTTAGATCACACTCTTTCGTCCTCCAATCATACTTCTGCATGACTGTCCATCAGAATGCATAGTTTTCCCTGGATTGTTTGGTCTTCATTTCTAAAGTTTCCTGTGTCACATAAAACTTTATTAAAGACATATTTATGCTTTTCTCTTTTGTCCTATTAATCTGAGTTTTTATTTTTATTTATTTATTTTTTTAGAGATGGGGTCTCACTCTGTTGCTTAGGCTGGATTGAAGTGGTGTGATTACTGGGCAGTGCAGCCTTGAACTCCTGGGCTCAAGCAATTCTTCCTGCCTCAGCCTCTGTAGTAGGTAGGACTACAGGTATATGCCACCATGCCTGGCTAATTTTTAAAATGTTTGGTAGAGACAGGGTCTCACTATGTTGCCCAGGCTTGTCTTAAACCCCTGGCCTCAAGTGATCTTCCTGCCTTGGCCTCCCAAAATGCTGAGATTATAGGCCTGAGACACTGAAGCTTGCCAATCTGGCTATTCTAATAGGGGGCTCAGCGATGAACCTTGCAGTAGGGGAGGAAAAATTCCTTCTTCTTTCCTATAAAGACTTCACCCCCAGTGTCTCAGGATGTGCCTATATTTTAGGTAATTAAATTAAAATTAGGGTGGGCCTAATCTAATCTGACTGGTGTCCCTACAAGAATAGAATGTTTGGACATACAGAAAGATAACCAGGGATGTGTAAGCACAGAGGAACCACCATTTGAGGACACAGGGATTACATGGCCATCTGCAAGCCAAGGAGAAAGACCTTGGCTTGCAGAAGAAATCAAACCTGTGAATACTTTAATCTTGAACTTCCAGCCTCCAGATTCATGAGAAAATAAACTTGTTTTGTTTAAACTGCCCCGTCTGTAGTACTTTGTTACTGTAGCCCTAGTACCCTAATATAATACTAGTATTTATTTCACTTTGTAAAAGACCCCCTGACTATTCAAGCTGTGTGTATATACTACTCCTCTGGATTAATAAAATGCACTGAGCTTAGGTTCTGCTTTTCTCTTCCCAGTTGTAATATAATTTTTAAATTGTAAATCTTGTTTATTGATTCTGTTCCCATTTAATAGTCTTCACTTTGAAAGAGCCAATGATTAGGAAGAAAACAGGAAGGAGGAAGCGTTTATTATGGGGATAACAGAAAAAATAGACAACTCTGATGGGGAGTGACTTGAATTTTCAGAATTCCTAAACACATCAGAATTTTCCTCCTAGGGTGACAGGGTCAGTGGAGGGCCATACTGCCACAGGAAGGCCAGAACCAACAGTAACAGGATAAGAAAGGAAACTGATAAGTAAAACATCTAAACTGATAAGCTCCATCTTGCTTCTATATGAAAATTAGATAAATTTAGGTTCTTATCCATTTGACTAAAAGTTTGGCCAAAATATGACAATGTATATTATTAGAGCTAGTAAAGGTATTTTGGATAGCCTAAATAAATATGTTCACATATAAGAACAAAACAGTATACTTATATATGTTACTTATAATTTTAAAGAAAAACTGAAATCAAATTTTATTTGACGCTTTGAATACAAATTACCTATTTTCATACTGTGCATGTGGTAAACCAGATAAAGTTGAAAATTGAGTTGGTAAAAATGGATTTTCTGTCTGAGCTTTATGCTCCATTTTTCATACACAAATCAGTGTATTTTGTTGGGGATCAGAAAGTAATACCCAAAACACTAGCATTTTGACATGCTGAGAAGCCTTAGAAACTGCCTCAGGTCAAGGTCCTTAATACCGCCTCTTGTCCTCCCCTGCCCACTAAGCGCAGGGAAGGATTCTGTCTGTAATTTCCTTATGTTACCAAAAAAGCTTCTTTCCAAAAGTAATGCATTTGTCTTAAACGCTCTCCCTTGGGTTCTCATCAAATATCCAGGAAAGTCCATCCAAGAAGGAAGAGGCTGGGAGTCCTCACCAAGCCAGACAGATTGTTCATCTATTCTTCTGAGAGCACCTCTAAGAGATTACCTGGGAGATTTTATCTGCATAATAAGACAACCTTTATTCCTGTGCAGCTCTGCCCCTCACCTTCCCCTAATGTCTGCCTCTGGCCTCCTGGGTCCATTCATTATCCCTAATGATTTACTGCCCCTCAAAAGAATTGTATATAGTCCCTATTTTCCCCCTTCTTTATGAAGAAGGGTATATGGGCTTTTGTATCTCACTGGGTTATTGGTTAATAATTCTCCTGCTATTCCCCCATGTTATACATATGTAAATAAAGTTTCATATGCTTTTTTTCCTATTAATTTGCCTTTTGTCAGTTGATTTTTCAACATACCTTTAGAGGACAAAGAGGAAGTTTTCACTTCACCCTTACAGATTCATCCATGTATTAATTCAGCATCTTTATATTTTTACCAGTGAAGTGGAAATATCCTAGGTTCTGGGAATATAGAAATGAAAGATCAAATAAAACTCTCTGTCTCCAAACATCTTACATTCTATATTAGTTCTAGTTTTCCAGATGTTAAATACATATAAAACTAGTAAATATGGGAATCACTTCCCAATCAGGCATCTGTTATTAACTGATTGTTTATTTCACTTAGCATAATGCCCTCATGGTTGGTCCATGTTGCATCATGTGTCAGAATTTCCTTTCTTTTAAGGCTGATTAATATTTCACTGTGTGCAGTACCACATTTTGTTCTTCTATTTATTTGTTGATGGACACTTGGTTTGTTCCCACTTTTTGTCTATTGTAAGTAATACTGCTATGGATATTAGTGTACAAATATACCTTGAAGACTCTGCTTTCAATTCTTTTTGGTATATACCCAGAAATAGAATTGCTGGATCTTATGGAGATTCCACTTTTAATTTTTTGAGGAACCACAAATCTCTCTTCCCTAGAGGCTGCACCATTTTCCTTTCCCACCACCAGTGCACAAGGATTCCAATTTCACCAACCAATCCTCCCCAACATTTGTTGTATTATGCCTATTTTTTGGATAATAGTTATCCTAATGGGTGTGAAATGATGTTACTGAACCAAGCTGGGGTCCACTCGCCTGGTGCAGCAAAGCCGGACACCGACACTGAGAGCTGCAATGGGAGAAAAAGGCATTTTGTTGCATGGCACTATACAGTGAGAATGGGCAGTTAAAGCTTAAGACCTTAACTCCTCAATGGCTTTACAAGCAAGGATTTATAAAGGTCAGGATACATTTCAGGGAAGGTGAAGTTACAGGCAAACTTGTAAATCAATATATGGAGGTCGTACATTGGCCTGGCCCAAAAAGGCAGGATGTCTTGAAGGAGGAGACTATAGGTCCTAGGTAAATTTAGAGATTCTTGAATGAGGAGAAAAGAATGTTAAGATGGGTGTGACTCTCTCCAGTCTCCTAAGGGAGAAATTTAGAACAAAGGATTGTACTCAAAGTTCAATTCCTTAGTTCCCCCTTATCTGCATTTTCTGTCCAGCGGGAGTTTCTGAAAAACAACTCAAGAATGTAAGTTAAGAGGACATCTTTCAGCTTCCATAGGGAAGCAAAACAACTTGTGCCTCTGGCTTACTTGGAGGGCCATTGTTACTACTATCTTCCTGCTCATCTGGTTGCCATTCACTTTTCAAAGCTAGCTAGGTGCCCAGAACTTCCCCTGAAGAACTCAGGATTTTCCTTTATTTTCGTGTTTGGGGGGCCTGCTAGGCCTCTAACAGGGCTCCCTGTGCTGTCAGTGGTATGTCATTGTGCTTTTTATCTGTGTTTCCCTAATGATTCATGATGTTGAGCGTCTTTCCATGTGCTTGTTGGCCGTTTGTTTATCTTCTTTGGAGAGATGTCTATTCAAGTCATTTGCCCATTTTTTAATCAGGTTGTATTTTTGTTGTTGTGTTGTAAGAGTTCTTTATATATTCTTGATATTAACTTATTATCAGATATATGATTTGCAAATATTTTCTCCCATTCTGTAGTTTGCCTTTTCAGTCTACTGGTTGTATCCTTTGATGCACAGAATGTTTTAATTTTAGTGTACTTCAATTTATATATTTTTATTTTAGTTGTCTGTCCTTTTGGGGTCATAGCCAAGAAATTTTTGCCAAATCTGATGTCATTTATTTTTGGTACTGACAAAGATTCTCTCCTTGATCAAACTCTAGCTAGGCTCCTCTTAGCCCTCTTCTGGACCAGGCTTTAACCTTAGCCTGTAAAAACTAGCCTCTCACCAAAATATTTCATCTACTGCCCCTCCTTCCACGTTAAAAGAGTAACCAAACACCAACTAAGATACTAATAGCTCAAGGCCACAACCCTAAAATGAGTCAAGGCTGCCAAAATAATTTACTGTTTGTTCTAGCCAACACCTGACTACAGGCCCCTGACCACCCTTTCCTGGAGCATTTACAAAAAAGGGCTTACAATTGTGAATTCTCCCTCTGTTTCTTTGGGATGTATGTGTTTCTCTTTCAAGTCAAAAGGATCTTTCTCAAAGCTCTGAAAGCTGTTGCTTTGAAATGTCATCATTAGGAAGGACAGGGCTTCTGTCTCCCAGTCTGTATGGAAAGGTAGATTCCTAACTCCAGTAACTGCCAACCTGAAGACACTGCTGCCCAAACACATTTATACCGACCAGCACTTTGTCATTTTCCTTTCATGACTCTGCTGAGGCCCTGCTTGTGCCATGCCACATTTCCTCATTGCCCCTTTATAAAATGCTCACTCCCCTCTGTCCAAATCAAAGTTGAGTTCGGTTCATTCTGGACCCTCTTTTCTATTGCAATAGTCATTACTGATTAAGATCTGTCCTTACAATGTTAACTAGAGTATGGCTTTGTTTATCTTTGACACACCACTACCTTGTATTGTGTGTGTGTGTGTGTGTATGTTTTTATATGGGGGGTAGCACTTGGATCTTGTATTTTACTTTTAAAATCTTGGCATGTCAGTAATCATCATATAATAGATTATTTGATTTTGGAGGTCTCTACAAGCTATGAGCCATAGCTCGAGGCCATCCCCATATACAAGTAAATCTGAGAGTTGCACTGTCATCCATGGCCAGGTCAAGGGCAAGATGTTAAGGAAGGTTTAGGGGTGGTGTTCAAAGAATGTACTACTATAAGGAGAGGGGAATGAAATAGAAGATTTAGAGTAAGGAAGAGAACATTTAAAAAGTCAGCTACAAAGGAGGGTGTGGTGGTGTGCACCTGTAGTCCCAGCTACTTTGGAGGTTGAGGTGAGAGGAGCACTTTATGCCAGGAGTTCAAGATCAGCCTGGACAACATAGTGTGACCCCTGTCCCTAGGAAAGTAAGTAAGTAAGTAAGTAAATAAATAAATAAAATGTCAGATTCCTTGCCAAAAACATGCTCTTGGCAGTGTACTTTCACATTGAGGAATAAGATTCGTGGAGTCTGGCTGCCTGGACTGTTTTCCCAGTCCTGTCATTTTCTATGTGGATTTGGGCAAGTTTCTTAACCTTGCTCTGCTTCATATTTCTTATCTGTAAGATAGTAATGAGATAGCAATGAGAGTAATAATGTGATATTTTGAGGTTTAGAGATGGCAATTTATGTGCGTATTAAAACTAAAGTTAATATATACAGTCATATGTCACTTAATGACATGGAGATATGTTCTGGGAAATGCATTATTAGGTGATTTCATTTTTGCAAAGCATAATAAAGTACACTTACACAAGTCAGCATTGTATAGCCTATTACATGCCTAGGCTATATTTTATAGCCTATTGCTCCTAGCCTACAAACCTGTACAGAATGTTACTATGGTGAATACCATAGGAAATTATAACACAATGATAAATATGTATGTATCTAAATATATTAAAACATAGAACAGATATAGTAAAAATACAGTAGTATAATCTTGTGGGACCACCATTGTACATTGACCAACATGTTGTTAAACAATGCATGGCTTTACCACTATCTGTATTATCTAGCATGGATGTAGAAACTCTCCCTGAATGCTATCACTACAGGGCTGTCCAGTCCAGGAGTAGGGTCTCAGGTTTGGGACTGTCTCCTGGAAGGAACAAACACCTTGAACCATGCTTTCTTGGCAGTGACTTCTGTACATGGGCAGTCATAAACCAAATGCCCCATGTCCATCTGTCCAGGTGACTATTCAACTTGCCTTCCACTTTGCCATTCAGAATTAAGCAGTAATGTCTAGACAAGTTGAAGGTGGGTAAAAGAGACACATCATTTGTTCTGTCTGCCTCTTTTGTCCCTGCACTGCTGCTTACCAACCTAAAAAGAAATATTCCCTTAGAAAATAATAATACCAAGTATTTCTTGAGCATAAGTATGCTCAAGGTACCATTATTAACATATTTAAATACCACAAGCCTCTATGAGGTAGTCATTGTTGTTATTACCATGTGACATTTAATGAAATCAGCTGTTTAATTACTGGCAGGCATTCTAACATCTAATAAATGATGGAACCACAAAAGCCACACAGACAACTTCCCAGGATTCTGTTACAAGCTTCTTACCACTGGCCACATTTCAGACTCATATATAGCTGAAAAAGTTATTTGGAATGTGACACTACCTTATGCCTGTGGTAGCCCAGAATGCTCCCCAGATGGAAAAGAAGAGAGTATGACGGCCACTGCACATTTGTTCACTCAACATCTATGTCAGTGCACTTCATCAAGATACTCTCCACGTCCAGTGGCAGGAATGGGAGTGAGAAATCATGCCAGCTCCCATGCGGACAGGGTGGCCACGTGGCTCATTATACCACCAGGACATGTATCACAGAACTTCAGGAATAGTCCAGGAGAAAAAAAGGCAAGGAGATGGCATTTTAATAAATGTGGCCTTCAACCTTTCCATCTTATTTCTGACTGTAAAAACACAGAGGTCTTTACATGACACAGCCATCTGCAACAATCCCAAGGGTGAAGGACAAACCATTAGAGATGCAGGAAGTGATGTATATAAATAGGTTGAGCCATGCCACATACATGTTACCCTTTATTTCCTATGATTTCTTGTTACATGTGATAGATAAACTTCCTTTACTATGAAATAATTAATGAAGAGCTTCTAGGTAGAACAGCAGAAGACAATTATCACCAAAAGAAAGAAAAACAGGTAAGACTTATCTACTCCATTTTTCCCCAGAAATCCTCTACTTTTCTTTAATTTGGAGAATAATCTTGCCTCTGCCCTTCACTATATAAATGCTACAGTCCATGTAGTTTCCATGGGGTATAAGGTTGTTCTTTATATGTATTTAAATTAAAGTTAATGGTGCCAGCCCCTAATACAATAACAGAGTGAAGATAACACGTATGTTTTTCACCAAGATCTGGCCTTAAAATTCTCTGTGTACAGTACTGATGCTCAGATTCTTGACTACAGCCTTACCAAATGACCATCTATTAATGTAGAGTAAAAGTCCCCATGAGGTGTCCATGCTTTTGGTCTGTTCGTTGCTAACATCTCCTATCTCTTGAATATTTATTATGAATTGTCTCATAAATCTTGAACAAATACCTCCACACCAGCATTGTTTCTAGACCAGTAGATTGAGGACATCAATACTTGCATAGCAGACATAGACTAATGAATCTCAGAGACTCACACTGTTGGAATGCTTAATTCACAAGAGCATGTGGTCCTTTCAACACAATCATGTGGCGTGAGGGCCCTCCATATTGCAGGCTCTAAACAAATCTTAGTCTGTTTGTTACAGCCTTGAATTGTTTCTACCTTCTGCTTGCTATTGTATTCCTTAGTAGTTTCAGCTGAGGAAATCCCTGTTCAACCCAGGTTGAGGAATCCCCTCTTCACTAGCCAGAACACTCAGCTCTCTATTCACATATAAAGTACAGCAAAGGAATGTCAAAAGTTCACCTTAAAATAATAGATATGAATGGATCGGCTAAATAATAAGAAGGTAAGTAAATTATTGACTAAGTCAATCAATATGATAATCAGAAAAAGTCACAACATGAATAACCTTTTTAAAAATATTATGCTAGATGGTAAAAGAAACTAAATGAAAGGTTGCAATTCTATTTATATGAGCCAGTATTACAAAATACCTGCGGCCTCCAGCACATGTATATGTATCTTCTGAGTGACATTTTTTATTTCACTGAAAACAATTTTAGTGACCACTCATTAAAGAGTAAGGAAAGAATACATATCTATATTATGGTCCATCTGCAGAGGCGATGCCATGCAGATGTTTACAAACATGATGTGGAAGGAATCCAAAATTCTAGCAGGTGTTTATAGTTTTGGGGTAATGAGAAAAATCAAACTAAATAATTAAATTCACACTTTCACAGTAAAGAAGTGGCTTGTCTCTGCGTTCAGAATGGGAGTCTCAGTGCTTTGTCTACACAAATTAATGTCTCTGTGAATAGTAATATCCTATTGCATTAGTAAAGATGATGTTTGAAAAGATTTTAAAAGATTAAAAGGAATCTTGAAATTTACTCAAGTGTTAAAGACATTTCCATGCCAAAAAAATCAAGAATAAATATTACAAGGCAATGCTTGAAGCACTAAAGTGTCAAGACGCAGAATGATTGTTGAAAACTCCTTCTTATACAAAAAAAAGCTTAATTTCTGAGGAAGGAAAGCAGAGAGCAGCTGCCTTTGCCCTGCAGACACAACAGAGAGACTCTCAGCTCAGCTGCTTTTGCTGTGGCGCTGGCACTGGTTGGCATGGCTTAGAGGAGGACAACCTTCAGGGCTTCCTCTCTGCTTGCACAGGAAGCACCCCGGGGTGTCTGTACAGGTTCTTGCCATCGCTGGCTGTTGTGGCATATTAAAAAGTCCCTCAGGCTCAGAAATCAGGGAACAAAAATAAGGAGGTGTAACATTGAATAAAATTCAGTGAGAGTGTACTAAAAATATAAAGCAGGGAGTGGTGTTCGGGGGATTGTCTAAGGTTCACAAGGATATTAGAGACAAAGGCGTCAACAGCAATATTCTAAAGTTCTAAAGTCCCTGCTCTTTCATCGAGGTATATCTGGGAATATTGGTGTAGGCGCAAGGCATGTAGGTTTTTATTCTTATTCTTCATTATAGAACAGCACAGTGGTTAAGAAAATGAGTTTTAGGGGAAATTCTTGTGTTAAATTAAGTCTCTTAGTAATTATGATAATGTGGTATTTGCAGAGAGAGAGAGAGAGAAATAATGAAAAAGAGAAGAAAGTTCAATAAGGGAAACATACATAAATAAGCAAATACTTTATAAGAAAGAACAATGGAAAAAAGATAGATTTTTAAAAATAAATGTTCTAGGAAATAGAAATATAATATCCATGGGGAAATAAAAGTCTGACCTTTAACATCACGTTACACATAGAATGATCTCCAGATGGTTCACAGACCTAAATATAAGAACAATTTAACACAACATTTTGATTGCAATATAGAAAAAATAAATTTTTAAAATTTCAGAATATTTCGGGAGTACACATGCTTTGGTTACGTGTATTGCCTTTGTATCAGCTGAGTCAGAGCTACAAGTGTGCCCATCCCCCAGACAGTATGCACCACTTTCATTAGGTGTGAATTTACCCATCACCTCCTCCCCCCTCCTACCTGTCTGACACCCAATGAATGATACTTCCATATGTGCATATGAGTGTTGATCAGTTAGTACCAATTTAATGGTGAGGTTCTTGTTTTACCATTGCTGTGATACTTCACTTCAAAGAATGGGTTTCAACTCCATCCAGAATAATATAAGAGGTGTTAGCTCACCATTGTTTTTTGTGGCTGAGTAGTACTCCGTGGTATACATATATCACATTTTATTAATCCACTCATGTATTGATGGGCACTTGGGTTGTTTCCACATCTTTGCAATTGTGAATTGTGCTGCTATAAACATTTGAGTGCAGATGTCCTTATTATAGAAAGTGTTTTTTTCCTTTGGTTAAATACCCAGTAGTGGGATTGCTGGATCAAATTGTGGTTCTACTTTTATTTCTTTGTGGTATCTCCATATTGTTTTCCATAGAGGTTGTACTAATTTGCAGTTGCACCAGCAGTGTATGAGTGTTCCTATCTCTCCACATCCACACCAACATTTGTTGTTTTGGGACTTTTTTTGGTAAAACCCAATCTCACTGGATTTAAGTGATATCTCATGGTGATTTTGATAAAAAATCTTCCAATTAAAAAAAAGGCCCAGACCAGATGGTTCACACTCCAATTTTACCAAACCTAAAAAGAAGAACTGGTACCAATACTGCAGAAATTATTCCACAACATTGAGAATGTGGAATCCTCCCCTACTTATTTTATGAATCCAATATTGGCTTGATACCAAAGCCAGGAAAAGACACAACAAAAAAATAAAACTACAGACCAATATCCCTCATAAATATAGATGCAAAAATTCTCAATAAAATCTTAGGAAACAGGATTCAACTGCACATCGAAAAAATAATTGATCATGACCAAGTGGGCTTCAACCCAGAGTTGCAGGGATGATTCAACATACGCAAATCTATAAATGTAATTCACCATATAAATAAAAGCAAAAACAAAGACCATAAAATCCTCTTAATAGATGCATAAAAGGCATTTGGCTAAATTCAGCACCCATTTACAATAAGAACTCCTACCAAAACAGGCATAGATAGGACATACCTCAAAATTATTAAAGCCATATATAAGAAACCCACAGCTAATATCATACTGAATGGGCAAAAATTGAAAGCATTCTTCCTTAGAACTGGAACAACACAAGATTAACTATTATCTCCACTTCTATTTAACAGTGCTGGAAGTCCTTGCCAGAGCAATCAGACAAGGAAGGAAATCAAGGGTATCCAAATGGGAGCAGAAGAAGTCAAACTATCACTCTTTGCTGATATATGATATATCTAGAAAACCTCAAAGATTCAACCAAGAGACTCCTGGAGTTCATAAACGAATTCAGCAAAGTCTCAGGCTACATAATCAATGCACACAAATCAGTAGCTTTCATATATGCCAATAACTGTCAAGCTGAGAATCAACACGAAGTTCAAATACCTTTCACAATAGCATCAAAGAAAATAGAAAAATAATTGTATGACCATTATGTAAAGTAAGATTTCTGAAACTAGACCTAGGAAGTATTTAACATGTAGGAAAAGATACTCTAATATAACTGATGTGAGGTTAAGCCCGTGGAGACAGACTGAGTCAAGCTCAGGTTCTTCTACTCCTTTCCTGTTGGGCTATAACTCTGATTCAGAACTAGAACTTGGGAGATGTAGCAAGACTTTAATGAAATGATAAAAAAGAGGCCTGTAGACTAATAGCATGTCTGTATTAACCACTAAGTATTTTTTTAAGAAGACATCTAGCTCTGTCACCCAGGTAAAAGTGCAGTGGCAAGATCACAGCTCACTGCAGCCTCAAACTCCAGGGCTCAAGCAAGCCTATGCATCAGCATCCCCATTAGCTGGGACTACAGGTGTGCACCACTATGCCCAGCTAATGTTTAATTAAAAATTTTTTTTTGGAGAGCAGGGTCTAGCTATGTTGCCAAAGGTGGTTTTGAACTTCTGGGTTCAGGCTATCCTCCTGCCTCAGTCTCCCGAGTACCTGGGATTATAGGTGTGAGCCATCACACTGGCATAATGCAGTATTTTCTAGTACTGTTGGTATTTTCTAAATAATTGAAAGATGTATTATTTGAATGAATTTGTAAAATCCATCATTATTCTACATCACAATAAAGGAATAAAAGAATAGACAAACTATGACACAAACAGTTCTTGTCACTGAAAATGTTTGTCCTATAATTACTGGAAAACAATTTTTCAACTTATATAAATGTGGATATTTGTCTTATATCACTCCTATGATTACATAAGATGGAACATATAAGCAGAGTACACCAACAACAGTATTCCTAAAATTTCTCCAACTCAGATCAAACTGTTTCAAATCACTTTTAAACTCCCTCTTCCCCTGACATTCCCCATATTGTCATCATCTGTGCTAATCAGAAACTTGGGTGGTACTGTATTTCTTGATAGCATCCTAAGCTACTAGGATCACATCCTCTACAAGGATGTGAGATAATATATTCACCTAACTGACTGCCCATCTGTAAATTTTGATGTTGAGGATATTACTGGAAGGATGTTAGCCCAAGCTGATGCATGTGCAGACAAGTACTACCACATTATTACTGCTTTCAAGCAAATAGTGTTTTTACAATATAAAGTTTAAGATGCATCTGTACTTGAAAGATATAAAAATGTGAAGTCTAGCATTAGCAAAATACACTATTTTCTCCTTTTACTGACAATTTTTCAGTGTAAAACCATGGTGGATAGACAATTTTGCAGCTATTACCTTCACCCTTAAGCCTGGGTACTAAAGCTCATTTACCTTCATTTGGCACATTGAGATGGGTCACTCCTACTCCAAAGCTACATGTGGCTTGTTCATGCCTGGCATTGTGCCCTATTTTTTCCTTTGCTGATATGAGGAATTTCAGTGAGTCTGTTTTGTCTCAAGAAATGAATTGTGATCTTGGAGGGGTGAGAATGTTTCTTAAATTACAAATGCCAAAAATAATAACACATAAATATCTGTTATCCTGTTCTCAGAAATGAGAAATATGGTCCAGGTTAGCTATATCTCTCATTCCAAATCCCTAGGTCCCAGGAGCTGGTTTTCTTACTGAAGCTGTGAATGTGGTATGGAGAGTATACCCCATTTTTACAGACAATAAAAGCAAGTGTTTTGTATTTATGAATGTCCATTGTAGTGCAGTCTGCAGTCCCATGTCTTTTAGACTTTCTAGCCATAGTTCCTGGAAAAAGAAATAAAAACTCTGGTGCTGCCCAGTAGAGCTTTGTGGTTGTAGTATGGAAATCTCTGTTATTCTCTCTTTTTTTATGCAGTATTTAGCATGCTGATTCTAAAATTCATATGGAAAACCATGAGATCCAGAAGAACCAAAACAAACTTGAAAAGAAGAACAAAGTTGGATTATTGTATTTTAAAACGTAGTACAAAGTGATAGCAATCAAGTGATAGTGATACCACACTGTGGTACTGCTATAAGGATAGCCATAGAGATCAATGGACTAACATTGAGTGTCCAAAAATTAACCCTTACGTTTATGGTCAATTGATTTTTCAAGGTTGTCATGGCAATTCACTTAGGAAAAATATTTTTTTTTCAAAAAAGTTGGAGAGACAAGTGAATATCCACATGCAAGTTGGACTCAGCCTTCATACCATAAACATAGTTACTCAAATTGGATCATAGACTTAATTTTAAAAGCTAAAACTATAAAACCTGTAGAAGAGAACATAAAAATAATGTCCTGAGGCTAAATATGGTTTCTAAATAATAATACCAAATAAAAAAGTGACAGAAGTAAAAATAAGTAAGTTGATCTTCATCAGAACTAAAAAAATTTATAATTCAAGATATACTCTCAAAAAGTTAAAAGAATCCCTAAAAAAGGGAGAAAATGTTTGGAAGTCGTATAAGTGATAAGGGTCTATTGTTTAGAATATATAAAGAAATTTTACAACTCAAAACAAAAAAGACAAATATCCCAATTAAAAATAAATAAATTTTATAAATATATATTTCTCCAAAGAATTTATATGCAGGCCCAATGAACACATGAGAAGGTGATCAACACCATTCATTCTTAGGAAAATGCGAATCTAACCCAATTTAAGCCACAATACTGAAATTAAAGGCACATTTTAACGTGAAGGATGCTAGCTTGAGAAGACTAGAGACTGTGCAATTCCATTTATCTGACACTCTGGAAAAGCTAGAATAATAGAGGTAATAGCTCAGTGGTTACTAGGGACTGTGAAGCAAGACAGTTGAATAGGTGAAGTATATGGAGTTTCCCTAGGGCAGTGAAAGCATTCTGTATGACACTGCAATGGTGGATACACCAGGTTGTTTTTGAAGCCCTAAAGAACTTTATTACTCAAAGAGAGAACCTAAATGTTTGGAAATTAATATTACTTATAGATTGAGGAATCCCATGGAGGAATGCAGACAAAATATTATATAACGTGTCACAAATGTGTGAAATAACCTCATTGAAGGGAATAGGGGAAAGAGGAATGGACTTAAGTAACTTGGAAAAAAAGTGGAGATTCTAAATGTAAAGGCCACAGGAGTTGTCCACGAGGACTGTCCTTCATTTTATTTTTTATTTTTCTTTTTTGGAAATGGAGTCCTGCTTTGTCATCCAGGCTGGATTGTAGTGGCACAATCATAGCTCACTGCAGCCTGGAACTCCTGGGCTCCAGGGACGCTCCTGCCCCAGGGCCCTGAGTACCTGGGACTAAAGGCATGCACCACCATGTCTGGCTAATTTTATTTTTATTTTTATTTTTTTAAAGAAGGGGTCTGTCTATGTTGCTCAGGCTGGTCTTGAATTACTGGGCTGAAGCAATCCTCCCGCCTCAGCCTCCTCAGTTTCTGGGATTGTAGGTGTGAGACATTGCACTTAGTAAGCACTGTACTTTAGTTGGTAAAGTTATTTCTCACATGTTTCTCACTGATAGAGTGGGAGGTTTTGTACAAGTAGGGGGAATGGGTGGATTGAATTGTGTGGTACTGGATTAGACTCAGGTGATACTGGAGACATGAGGACTAAACTCTGATCTTTTTCTTTTGCCCAAATTCCTTTGTAAGGGGGCCTAGTGAGTCAAACCCACACATAATAAAATCTCAGTAGACAGGTTTTTATGATGAGGTTTATCTCCCCACCTGATTCTGGTAGAATACATAGAAGACTCCCCCTCCTACTAACTCAAGCATCCTAGCAGATCCTTATCTTAAGAAAGATTCTCCTGTCTGGACCTCCCAGAGTGCTCAAACCTTTCATCTTAACTTAAGCATTTCCTTTCTGGTCTTTTAGATAAAGCCTGACTCTTTCAGCCAATTGTCAGCTAAAGAATCCCTAAGCCCACCTATGACTTGTATAACACCCCCCCCCCACTTTGAGATGTCCCTCCTTTTCGGGCCAAGCCAATGTATGCCTTCCATGCATTGATTTATGACTTTACCTGTAATCCTTATCTCCCTAAAATGTATAAAACCAAACTTTAACCCAATCAAAGCGAGTCCACTTGCTCAAAGCTTCTTGAGGGTGGCTCCCACTCATGGTCCTCAAATTTGGCTCAGAATAAACGTCTTTCAGTTATGTCAGAGTATGGATTTTTTTGTCCACATACATTAGTAGGAATTCATGTTTAAGTTAATCAAGTTACATATTAGTATGAACATATGAGGAAATATTTATGTATGTGTATTGTGTTAGTATGTACATATTCATTTCTTTGCTGTGACAGTTGACAAGGCCTCAAAGAAACAGATGCCCTAGTAGTAATGAGTACACCTGGTGCCCAGATCTTCATTTCTACTTTCATATGCCCATAACAGAAACTAGGACTCTGTGAAGAAATGGTGGATACTAGCATTGGGTATGTGTGATATTATGAAATATATATTTGGTCTTCTTCCTGTTTCCTGGCATACTACTCCTAAAACCTTGGACTTGCCAAAATGCTGCCTCTTTGTATGCTAATGTTGATTGACAGCATCTGGATGGAGCTGGTCACTGGCAAGACAATGGCATAATTAGAAGTTTAAGACTTTCAGCCCTACCATCTGGGAGGGACAGGTGCTGAAGGTCAAGCTGATCACCAGTGGCCAATGGTTTAATCAATCATGTGTATGTAGTGAAGACTCTATAAACCCAAAATGTTAAGGTTCAGAAAGCTACCAGAGAGCTGAACCAGTGGAATGTCCTGGAAGGTGGCGCACTGTGGGAAGTCATGGAATCTCCATGCTGCTTCACCCATACCTCACCCTATACTTCTCTTCATCTGTATCCTTTGTAATAAAATATCCTTTATAATGAACCTGTAAATATATTGTTTCCCCGAGTACTGTGAGCTCCTCCAGCATATTAACTGAACCCTAAAAGGGGCTCATGGGAGCTCCAGTGTGAAGCCAGTCTGTCAGAAGTTCCAGAAGCCCAGACATGTGACTGGTGTCTGGGGGGGGCAGTTTTGGGGAGTGAGCCCTCACCTTGTGGGATCTGATGCTATCTCCAGGTAGAGAGTGTCAGGATTGGATTAGAGGACACCCAGATGGAGTCTGCTACAGAATAGATTGTTGATTGTTGGTGTTGGTGTCAGAGCAGAGAGAAACACAGTTTGAGAGGTTTTTTATTTCTTCCCAAAATTCAGGGAATAAACACAACGAGCCTGGAATCTCTTGTAATGTCTGAAGTAAGAAAGTGTGAAACACTTACACAATTGACCAACCAAACAAAATCAATCCACAATGACGTGGGTATTTCAAAATGATACAGAAGCCAACTGAGAGAATTTCCAATGACCAACCCTGAAACAATCTGAGCAAAAATATAAAGTATTATAAGTAAAGAGTAAACTAAGTATTCATAATTTAATATAATATTACATATGATATAAATAAATGATTGAATATATATGTAATAAATGGTGGAGAATAGGTAAATTGTCCATGGTGAAGAATTCCCCACCCATTTTTAAAGATATTCTGTTCATAATAAAGTAGAGCATGAGTCCCCAGCTCTTAAGTATGTGCTATGTATAGTGACTTATTTTCAAAAAGTAAAACAGGGAAAGGGGAGGAAGGAGTAATTTTACAGTTGTGAAATTTGTAAAAACTACCTTGATGATCAAATTACTGTCAACAGCAAAGAATCATGATGATAGTAGACACCCGTGGTATGCTGTGATTAGAATGGCACTTTCTCTCAGGGATCTCCCTCCCCTAAACGCACAATCCCAGTATAATGATGAGAAAAACATCAGAGAAATCTTAAATTAGGGATGTCAATGCCATCAACAAAAGAAAAGGCTGAGAAACTGATGTAGTCATAGGAGCCTAAGGAGACAGGATATCTAAATATGATATGGGATACTAGATGGGATCCTGGAAGAAAAAAGTGGACATTAAGTAAAAAATAAGAAATGTAAATAAAATGTGGATGTTAATGAATTATAACGCATAATACTGATTCAATAATTGTGACAGATGTCCCACGCTAATGTAAGAGGATATAATAAAGAAAACTATGTGTCAGGCATATGGACTTTATATGTATTATCTTTGAAACTGTTGTGTTAATCAAAACAATCCTAAAATTTAGAAAAGGTGTATTTCTAAAGTCTCTTCTCAGTATAATAAACAAAATATTCTCAATATTGTTGATGTCCCCTGAGTGCATCTCCCAAATTCTGTCATCTTCCATATTGGTTACAGTTTATTGTTATTATTATTATTTTATCACATTGTCTTTGCCAGGCATGCAGATTATTATTATTTTGACTTCTCTCTTCATCATTCCTTTATTTTTATTTATTAGTTTCTCTCTAATTTTGTATATCTAAATAAAGTTCAGTTTTTCTTACCTTCAAAGTCAGATAAATTTAAGTGTCTAAATTAATGTGTATCTCTAATCATGAGAAACCAGAGACAAATACATACTGCATAACATTCCACATAATGACTGACCGGTACTTTCCAAAAGAGTGTAAGTTATGAAAAATAAGTGAAGACTGAAACACTGTTACTGACTGAAGAATATCTGATTTATCAGGAAGATGCTAAGTTGGTCCCCAGTGATCACCACTTGTTGGTATACACAACCTTTTATTCTAATCCTCTCCCTGTGAGTATGAGCAAGAAACTTGATTTGTTTTTAAACCACAAAATACTGCAAAGATCATGGGATGTCACCTGGGTGATTGTGTTTCACAAGATTGTGATTTCTGTCTCCCTAGTAAACTCTCTCCCTTGATGGCCTTGACGAAGCATTCTGCCCTGTGGGAGAAGCTCGTAGACGTGGGAAATGAGTGGAGCCTCTGGTCTATAGCCAGCAAGAGCCTGAGAACATGGAATCTGCAATATCAATTTACAGATGATCCAAGGCCCCTTCAAATAACACTCTATCTGTTCACAGATAGTATGAATTTCCTACGATAAGAAAATAATCCTAATTTTTACCTTCAGTCACTTGTATTATTGCTGTCATTAATTTATTTACATATGACAATTCAAGTACATACACACACACACTCATAAAATATATACACAAGTATAGGTCATCAAATAAATAGTTGCTATTTTTTTCCAACAAATTGTGATGTTAGATTAACTGAGAAAATAAAGAATAAGTTTTTATTCCATACTGCAATCATACAATGTAACCCTCAGAACAAAACAGAATTACACTACAAATCAATGTAAGAAAGATAGCTGTTAAAGTGAAAAATACAAGCATTTTGACACGGGTCAAAGAAGAAATCTCAAGAGAAATTTACAAAATATTTTGAGCTAAATTTAAATGAAAACACATCTTATCAAAATTTGTGGGACACAAACAGGAAGCTTTGAGGGACATTTATAGCACTGAGTGTATATATTAGAAAGAAGAAATCTAAAAATAAATCATCTAAATTTCCACCTTAGGAACCCTGAAAGGAAAGTAGAGGAAACTAAGTATAAGTAAGCAGAAGAAAACTCATAATTTTTTAAAGACAGCAAAAACAAAGTAAAAGATAAGGCAACTAGAACATAGAAGTATCCAAAGTTAACTAGGAAAATACAACACCCTAAACTGAACCCTTGCTTATGGGCATGCAGAAGTGACTCTCCCTGAAATTTTGAGATGCTAATCATCAGGGATGATCAACCAAAGGCATACAAACCAGGGAAATTTCATTTCATTACTAAGTTGGAAAATACTTCAGTTATGAGTAATCTACCGATAAATAAATTTGGTTAGGTATTTGCTAGGTATACAAGGAAAGGGTGTATGTGGTAGAAAGAATAATGTCAAAATACATGTTATGGTCTGAGAGATATGAGAAGATCATGAGGATTGTATGAGAATACCAAAGAGCATGTAAGATGACAGACACACCCAGGTGGGTGAACATGTGTATGTCCAAGGTGAAAAGACTCATAAAGGATGTGCACTGTCCATCACTGCCCACCACCACCAATTCTGCAGCCCCTTTCCTGCCTTGCTTGTGTAGCTAGCCTAGCATAACCTTCCCTGAGCAGGTGGGGACCATCCTGATCCACAGTTTCCTTTTAGGCAGTTCTCAGCCTCTGATATTTTGCTGCCAAGTGACTAATAGGTGACTAGTGTGAATTTTCTGATTCGTGAATGCCTCCTACACCTGCAAAAGGGGACAGGGACTTTTCTGCCCTCTCCAACCCCTCTCCTCCACAGCACCAACCCCTCCTGGTAATGGTAATGGTTCTCCATAGTAGACAGGGACCATCCTCACTTGTTCTGACTGCCTTCCTGACCAGGACTCATGGACTGGAGGCCATATTTCAATAAACAAAATCCAGACAATTTAAAATCCTTCCACACAGAAGGCATTCCTCTGTGAGCCACCCCTGTTCCCTTCCTGACCTGCCCTCTCTCACCTGCCCAGTCCTTCAAATGTCTAACCTTCCTGCCCCTGCCATCCTCACACATTTCTGATCTAGGGGTCCTTGCAATCCACTGCCCTCTTCTTTTGCCCTGACCTGTGCCACAGACACCCTTTTTCCTCTTCTCTTTCCCCTCTCCTGTTTGCTGGACTCACCGCTCCTCACTCTCCAGAATCAGCTCAATGTTCCTCTTCCTAGAGGCCTTCCTTGTCCATCCCATTCCAGGTCTGATGCCTGTCCTCTCAGTTCCCAGGGGCAGCTCTTTCACCTGCAGTTTGGATTTCCATTAAGTTTCTAAATCCGCACTAGACTAAAATACAAGGGGATATAAATACTTTATCTGTGTTGTTTTTCTGTGAGCTCTACACAGGTAATGGACAAAAAGCAATATGAAAGATTCTACTTTAATTGAATTTCACAAATGTATTAATGCATTTCTCAAGTTCCTCACCTATATTCTTGCCAACTTCCTAGTAAACTTCAATTATTTTTTCAAACCTAAGAGGATTGAAATTTGAAGATGAGCATGTTTCTTCTGCTCCCTTCTGTCCTCAGGACAGGATAGAAGACCTAACTCCCCTCAGCCTCTTCTCCAGCCCCCCATTCTCAACTGACTGTACAGACCCTCAAATGCACCATGCTGCTTCTGCCTCATCTGTACCTCTTCCGTCCTCTAGAAAGTGTCATCCTTTTTGGCCTAGGAAATTTGTTTTGTTCTCCAAGGTTCAGCTATATTCATGTGGCTCTCTTGATTAATATTTCCAAATGCCTATTAATTACTATATTTCACCAATTTTGTATGTTTCCTTCTTTCAAATTTTATTACAATCACTTTTAGTGTGTTGGCAACCATGACATAGTTTATGTTGTCTATGGACAAACTGGTCCTGAAATCTTTTGTTGTATCTCATTGGTAAGGTCTCTTGCATCAAAACATGCAGAATGGTGTCAATAGGAAAGGCAAAAACCACACAGATAATGGTGCAGCCTCTTTTATTAATAAATATTTCATTGTCTTAAGTTTTCATGTCGTAGAGTGTGATATGAAGATATCCACGATTCTGGATTATAATCTGGTTTACAACTATCATAATCAGAATTTGAGTATATTTATGAATTCATTTATTAATTAATTCCAATATTGCTTTCATTTTTATGTGGATAAAACTCAATATTTTATAATTCTAATAAGGCTTTTTCAATAAGTATAAAACAGGCTGTGATGTGTATAATATAGGCATGCACCACGTAAGGACATTTTCATCAACAATGGGCTTCATATACACTGGTAGTCCCATAAGATTATAGTGGAGCTGGAAAATTCCTATCATCTTGTGATGTTGTACTCATTGTGCTAAACAATTACTTTAGTCTTTTATAAATTTAATGTAGCCTTAGTGTATAGTGTTTATAAACTCCAGTAGAGTACAGTAACTTCCTAGTTCTTCACAGTCTCTCATCACTCACTGACTGACTCTCTCAGAGTAACTTCCAGACCTGCAAATTCCACTCATGGTAAGTGCTCCACACAGATACACCATTTTTTTGGATTTTTTACTATATTTTTACTATACATTTTCTATGTTTAGATACACAAATACTTAACTGTTTTGTTACAATTGCCTACAGCATTCAGTGCAGTAACATGCTGTACAGGTTTGTAGCCTAGGAGCAATAGGCTACACAATATAGCATAGGTATGTAGTACTATAGCATCTCAACTTGTGTAAGTATACTCTATGATGTTTGTACAAAGACAAAATTGCCTAAGGACACATTTCTGAGAACACATTTTCCATCCTAACACAACACATAGCTGTAGTTTAATTTGCAGAAATATTATCCTTTGTTTTGTTACATCTTAAATATTTTATTCATTGGCATACACTGGCTGGCACATACTGAGACTGTTACAGACACTGTGCATAGACCAATTCTGACCTTCTCTTTTTGGTGACAAATTCCAGTTCAATTATCTGTCTTTCTCTTTGAGTTTCACTCATATATTATACCTTAATATTGCCAAGTAGAAGAAAATAGCCAGGAATAACAGTAGTCTTTGAGTAATAGCAGACAGTATGAACTAACATGTTGTGGAAAACCTAATAGTGTTTGGACATGACTTAACAAATGTAGAAACAAAAAAATTTGGACAAACTATGCAAACAATGGTTTGCAAGACAGTGTACATCAAACAACGAAGGACAATGATACCTGAATGATATGAAACAATGATGTGAGCCCTACTATTGCCTCAAGTTACTGCTGCAAGAGAGTTTCCTCCTGTGGAGTGGCAAGGGCTTTTGGAGATTTCTTGTTTTGAGAAGATTAAATTGTCAGTCTGGAAGAACAATTTGGCCCAATTTAATGAAGCTGTTTTCCAATTCCAGTGTTAAGAATGGGAGAGAGTCATCATTCATGGTCCCATGGTCCTAAAGTTGCCTCGTGCCTACATTTTCTATGAAGACACGGGTCACAGACTTACAGTAGCAGTCCAGGAAAAAATGTCAAAGACACATGGAGAAGCCATTTGAGTAAATTTGTCCTTCAATCCTTCCATCTTATTCATGACTGAATAAACACAGAGACATCTACATGACACAGCCATCTTGCAACAAGTCCAGGGAAGAAGGGCAACCCCTAGAGATAAAGGAAATATGTATAAGTAAGTTGAACTCCCCCACCTGTATCCAAACCTGCATCTGCTAGGACTTGTTGTTTTATGTGGTTGATAAACTTATTACATTTTGTCATAAAGATGTTCCCTGTCATGCGATTGTTCAACTTAAGATTTTTTGACTTTATGACTGGATGAAAGTGATACATATTCAGTAGAAACTGTACATTGGGTACCCAAACAACAAATTTTGTTTTTTTTTACTTTCAGTATAGTATTCAATGAATTGCATGTGATATTAAAAAATAGGCTTTGTGTTTGATGATTTTGCCCCAATTTAGGTTAGGTGTTCTGAGCACATTTAAGGTAGGGGAGCTAAGCTATCATTTTCAGTGAGTTAGCTGTATTCAATGAATTTTTGACTTACAATATTTCCAAATTACTATGGGTTTATCAGGAAGTAACCCCATCATACCTTGAGGAACATGTGTAATTTAGATTTCCATTTATAAGAGCAGTACAAAATTCTCATTAAAAGAGAAGACACTATTTTTTAAAAATTTTTTTTTTATATAGAGATTAGGTCTCACTTTTGCTCAGGCTGGTTTCAAACTCCTGAGCTCAAGCGATCCACCCGCCTCGGCCTCTCAGAGTGCTAGGATTATAGGTGTGAGACACCACACCCAGCCAAGAGGAGACACTGTTAATTCTTATCTCCTCCATTTGTTTCCAACAAAACCTCCTGTTTCCTTGAAATTTGGGAATCAACTTGCCCTTGTTTTTCACTAGGTAAATACCTCAGTCTATATAGTTTGCATAGATTTGGGGTTTTCTCAATATGTATATAAGTTAAAGTTAATGCTGCCAGGTAATAATACAATAAAAGAATGAAGATGAGGGGTACTTTTTTTTAAAAAAATTGGGATTTAGCCCTGAAATTTTCTGTATACAGTATTGAATCTCAGAGACCCTGACACTGCAGCATTACCTAGCAAACAAATGTCCATCAATTAATTTAATATAATAAAATAATAATTAAAATATCCATAAAATATCAATTTTCCTTGTCTGTTGTTGTCCCCCATCTCATATATCTTGAAAAGATACCCCCCAGGATAGTTTTTAAAGACTGAAGATTTCATGACTTGTACAGCAGACGCTTGCTACTGAGTCTCAGAGACCCACCCTGTAAAAATGCTTCCTTCACTGGAGAATGTGTTCCTCTCAATACAATAATGTTGACATTTGTACAATCCACATTGCAGGCCCTAAATAAATACTACTCCAGTGTTTTGGAACCCTTAACTGTTTATTTAAGAGAAAATCCATGTTTAATCCAGGTTGAGGAAACCCATCTTCACTAGCCAGGCCCCTCAGTCATCTATTTATAAACAAACTGCGTCAAGGAGTGACAAAAGTTCAGCCTAAATCAATGGGCATCAACACAGAAGCTAACCTACAAAGGTGGACAAATTATTGACTTAAGTCAATAAAAATGAAAATCTAAAAAAAACTCACAAGCATGAAAACCTTTTAAAATATTTCATTAGTTGGAAATAGAAAAAAATAGAGGTTTCAATTCCTTTTCTGTAAGACCCTTTTATAAAAATATATGCTACCTGGAGATGTATGAGAATATTTTCTGAGTGGTATTTTTATTTAAATGAGAACAAAAAAATGTTAGTAATCACTCATTAAGGAGTAAAAAAAGAATACATATCTCTGTTAGGGTTATTTGTAAAAGTCATATAAGGCAGACATTTACAAAAACAAGGAAAAAATCAAAGTCTCTAGCCAATGTCTATAGCTTTTTAGTAAGGAAAAAATCAAACATCATCAGGACATTCATACTTGCATAGTAGTGGGGTGGCTGTCTGTCTGTGCTTTCAGAATGAATGTGTCAGTATTCCTTCTACAAAATTAATGCCTTGGGTACCTTTCACAATGAGAACAAACTAAATCACATAAATAATCACTGCTCTTTTTACACATGCAATTCTGAGTAAATTTTGTCTTGTTGCTCTCAGAAGTCTCTGTTCCTTTCTTTCTCAACTAGAGGTATTTGCAAGGTAAGGTCAGGAATACACTATCACAGAGAATGTATAATGTCTCTTTCCAATCAAAGTCATATTTTCTATCAATTAGTAAAGAATGGTGTTTGAAAGGATTAAAATAACTGAAAATTATTTTGAAGAATTATCAAGAATTCATTTTTAACACATTGACTGCCACACTAGAAAAAAAAAATTCCTGGGTCTCTGGTGTCGTAGTAAAACAAAACAATCCTTTCTAATTTGTCATTTTTTATTGTTTTCTGTGCGTGAGTTATATGCAACATAATCCACGTTTTTAGAATTAAATTGTCAGTATTAATTGTACCAATAAGAACATCAACAAGTAAGATTTTCATGAACCAACTGAAGGGTTTTGCTTCATGAGGCCCGGGGCTCAAAACTAGCCTGAGTTAAATACAACTCACTTGACAGTCAATGTGTTAAACACAGGAATGAAAGGCGTTAATACACAATATGAAAATATGCAGTTGATTTTTAGATGATGTTTCTGTGAGATAATAAAAGAAAATTGCATACCAGTGTGAAGGATATTTACAGTGGGAAAAGTGAATAAACAACCAAACAAGAGGTAATATTATCAGGAAAGCCTGATGCTGTGAAGTGTCCTAGATCAGCAAGCAGAATGGCTGTAGAGAAATGTCTTTCTCATACAAAACAGCTGCATTCCTCAAACCCCAGAGGGGAGTTAGGGAGAAGCTGTCCCTGCCAATGCAGACTCCACAGAGGTCAGCTGCACTGGCATCTGCCCTTCCCTTAGTGGGTGTGATCTGCAGAAGGAGGACTGCATTCATGGGACATCTGCACTTGTGCAGGAGCCACCTAGGGACGTGTGTACAAGTTCCTGTATCCACTGGCTGTTGCTGGGGGAGTAGATAATCCTCCAGGCTTCAAAAATGAAGGAATAATAATGAGGAGCCTTGAGGTATAATAAAATTCACTGAGAATGTACTAAACAAATAAAATGTGGATAATGTTGGAGGGATTGCTTGAGATTCATGAGGACCTTAGAGACATATGCACCAATAGTGATACTCTAAAGTTCTGAACTTTCCTCTTTATTCAAGACAGAGTTGGGAATACTGGTGTAGGTGCAAGGCATGCAAGTTTTGACTCTTCACCTTCTTCATTATGGAACATCAGAGGCAGATAAGATAAAGGGTTACGGATGTAAAATTTTTGTGTTCAATGAAGTCTCTTAGTTATTAAGTCAATGTGATATTTGCATGGAGATAGAGAAATGAACCAATGAAATTAATAAAGGAGAGCCAGGTGTCATGCTGTATGCCTGTATTCCCACCTACCTGGGAAACTGAGGCAGGAGGATCGCTGCAGCCCAGGAGTTCCAGGCTGTAGGGGGCAATGATCATGACTGTAAATAGCCACTGCTCTCCAGCCTGGGTTACATAGGGAATTCCTGTCTCTAAAACAAAACAAACAAAGAAACAAACATAAAACATAGAGCAGAACAGGCATATGCATTTCAAAGTAAATAATTTGTAAGTGGAATTAATGGGGGGGAAACGGCTTTTTCAATCCATGTAACAGGAAATTGAATGTCTATCCAGGGAAAGCAAATCTACCTTGGACCTCACATTACATATGAAATCAATTGCAGGTGGATCATAGACCCAAATATAAAAACAATTTAATACAGTATTTATAACTTAAAGAAAATAACTTCATTATTATGGGTTGGATCATAAATCTTAAATTAGAACTAGAATATATTTACCATATAATAGAAAATATATTTTAATAGAGTTTTATCAGAGAAAGGACTTGAAGATAGACTGAATGAAGCTCAAGATTCTTCTATTTCTCTATTTTTTTTGAGAGAAAGTCTCACTTTGTTGTCTCAGCCAGAGTGCAGTGGTGTCGTCATAACTCACTACAACCTCAAAATCCTGAGTTCAAGTGATCCTACTGCCTCAGCCTTCCAAGTTGCTGGGACAACAGGTATGTGCTACTGCACCTGGCTAATTTGTCTATTTTTAGTAGTGACGGGTCTTGGTCTTGCTCTGGCGGGTCTGTGACTCCTGACCTCAAGTGATCCTCTGCTCTTGGCCTCCCAGAGTGCTACAATTACAGGCGAGAGCCATCACACTCAGCCTTCTATTCCTTTCTTGTAGGGCTTTAGCTCAGATTCAGAACTGGAAAACAGGAGTGCTAAGAGTGCCTACCTCTTGACATTTTCTCAGGATTCAATGAATTAATGGTACACAATGCCTGTAGCCTAATAGGGGATCCACACTAACCACAAAGTCAGTATTTGCTAATTATCATCATGTAATTATCACAGGCTTCTGTCAAAGGCTTGAAGGTACAGTTGTCATCTTAACTTAAAGAAGGACACCCTGCACCAAGGAAACATTCTCCTGAATGCAGAAATATGGTTCATGTTCTCTGTCACTACCATTTCTCAATCTTGTCTTTGATGTCTACAAGTCATGTCTTCCAAAATGGCTTTAGTGGGATCCTACAGATACACTGCCACACGATGTCTGCATATTGGGATTTGTGAGATATGTGAGATAGAGAAACCTATCTTTGAAGAAATGGTTACTGACACTCAAAATGTTGACTGGATAATGTGGAGTGTGATGAGGAAGGAGAAAAAGAAGAGTCCCTAGAACTTGATGGTGTCTTTCTGAAACAGGTGCACCTCTGTGTGAAATTGTGAATAGATAAGTAAATCACTTTTCCATTCTCCCTCGATATGTCCATTCATCAACTGAGCCAAAATTTGTTTATCTCTGTGTTTAGAGTCTATTTTAATGCCAAAATAATAGTTTTTAAACAACATTTTAGCTGCAAAATAATTAAAAAATATACAAGGAACTTTGCTGAATAAAAAGAAAAATAATCACATAAAAATGGGCAAAGGGTTTGCGTAGACATTTCTCAAAAGACTACACATGAATTACCAACCAATATATGAAAATATGCCCATCATCTTGAATCATCACTGCAATGCAAATTAAAATCACAATGAGAAATCACCTCACACCTATTAGATTGGCCAGTGTTAGGAAGATGAAAGATAACAAGTGTTTAGAGGATGTGGTGAAAGGGCACCCTTGTTCACTGTTGGTGGTATTATAATTTTTTTTGAGACAGTCTCACTCGGTCACTGCAGGTAGAGTGCAGTGGCATCATCATAGCTCACTACAACCTCAAGCTCCTGGGTTCAAGTGATCCTCCTGCCTCAGCCTCCCTAGTAACTGGGACTACAGGCACGTGACACAACACCCTGCTAACTTTTCTATTTTTAGTAGAGACAGAGCCTCCCTGTTGCTTAGGCTGGTCTCAAGCAGTCCTCCTGCCTTGGCCTCTCAGAGTGCTAGGACGACAGGTGTGAGCCACTGCAACTGGCCTTGTTGTTGGTATTATAGATCGGTGCAGCCATTTTGGAAAACAGTACGGAGGTTCCTCAAAAAACTAAGAGCATAATTACCATATGCTCCAGCAACCCCACATTTGGGTATGTATCCAAATGTATCAAAATCAGGATGTCGAAGAACTATCTGCACTCCCGTATATATTTCAGCATTATTCACAATAGCCAAGATTTAGAAACAAATGAAGTGCTTACCAATGGATGAATGGATCTAAAAATGATTGTGGTATATATACACAATGTTATACCATTCAGCCTTAAAAAAGAAGGAAATCATTTTATTCATGAAAATTTGGGTGGTGAAATAAGCCAGGCACAAACAGACAAGTACTGTGTGACTTCACTTACATGTATTATAGAATCTTATAAGGTGCACTCACAGAATTAGAGAGTAAATTAGAGAATTAGAGATGGTTACAAGAGGTTAATGTCAGAGGGTGGATGGGGAAAGTGGAGATGTTGGTCAAAGGGTACAAAGTTTCAGTTAGACAGATAAAATAATTTCTGGTGATCTATTGCACAACATGGTGACCAAAGTTAACAATTATGCATTGTATATTTCAAAATAACTACAAGAGAAGATTTTTAAATGTCTTAATGACAAGAAATGATAAATATTTGAGAGGATGGATATATTAATTAGCCGGATTTGACAATTTCACAATATACAGATGTATAAAAATTCCACATTGTATCCTACAGAGGATATACAATTATTATCTGTAAGCCAAACATAAAATAAAAATTGTTTTAGATTTACTGACAGTTACAAGGATAGTACAAAGAGTTTCATATGTATTCATCTATCTGTAATGTGAATATCTTACATAATGATGGTATATTTAGAAAGTTAATATATTGACAGTGGTACAAAATTATTACCTAAACTAAAGATTTTCTTCTTATTTTACCTGATTTTACATTCATGTCATTTTTCTCCTCAGGATTAAGTCCAGGATACCACATTATATTTACTGTCGGGTGTATTAGTCATTTATTGCTGCATGACAAATTACCACATAGCTTAGTGCTTCTAAACACACATGCACACACAACTTGCTCACAGTTTCTCTGGGTCAGGAATCCAGATGTAGTTCATGAGAAAAGCTAAGGTCTCATCTGAGGGCTAAGGTAGGGAAGGATCATCTTCCCTTCCAATCTCACAGATTGTTGTTAGGATTCAAATTCCAGCCCAGGGTGAGATGACTTCACTAGTGAATAATACCAAATGTTTAAACAATTAATAACAATCCCTCACTAATTCTTCTTTCCAGAGAGGAAAGAAACAGGGAAAAAGAGAGCCTTTCACAGTGCATTTTATGAGGCAACTCTACCCTGATAGTATAAAACAAAGCCATTACAAGAAAGGAAAATTACAGAACAATATGCCTTATAAATACAGAGGCAAATATCCCCAAGGAAATACTATCAAAACAAATCAACATGTACAAAGGATTATACACTATAGTCAAGGGTATTTATCCCAGGAATACATGTTTGGTTAAACATACAAAAATAATTAGTGAAAAACACTATAGTAATAGAATAAGGGGGAAAAACACATGTTCACCTCTAATGACGCAGCATAAACATTTCCAAGCCCCATTCCTGGTAAAATTACTAAACAATTTAGGCACAGAAGAAAACTTTCTTCACCTCAAAAGGGCATCCATGAAAAACTCACATAACAACATAAAGTATCAAGAAACTCTCAGTAATTTCCCCAAGAATAGAAACAAGACAAAGGGGTCCACTTTTGCCACTCCTATTCAATAGTGTACTGGATGATATAGCCAAGGCAACTAGGCTATGAAATAAATATGTCTTCCAGAATGAAAAGAAAGAAGTTGAACTATCTATATTCTCAAATGTTTATACAAAATCCTGGATGGAATGCTAGAATAGAAAATGAACATGAAGAGAAAACTAAGAAATCTGAATAAAGTGTGAATGTTAGTGAATGGTAATGAATAATATTTTCTGTTAATTTTGACAAATGTTTGACACTAATGTAAGATTATTATAAAGGAAACTGTGTATTTGGTATACACAAACTGTACTGTCTTTGTCTTGTAAATCTAAAAGAATTTAAAATAGAAAAGATTATCTTTTTCTTAAGATACTGGTGATTTAATAAATAGAAATTATCAATATTTTTGATGCCCCATGCGTGCACCTCTCATATTCCATTCACATCCATACCAAAAGAAGTTTACCAGTATTTTAAATTTCCTAATTGACATTTCCTTATATGTCTTTATTATTTCACTCTAAGCTTATATTTTAAAATAATGTATTGTACTTTTCAGTTTTCCTTGTGTTCATATTTAGTTGAATGTGTCAAAATTAATCTACAACCCTGTTCAAATTATGAAAAAAATCAGACAAATTCATATTATGAGACATCCTAAAAAATACCAGACCAGTTCTTTTCAAAGAGTCAAAGTAATGAAAAAATAATTGAAGACTGAGAAACTATTGCAGTTTGGACAGGGACTAAAATGGCAGGCAGGCCCTAAAATAGCACCCATTGACCCCCACATCTTGGTGTGCAAAATCTTGTATTCTAATCCTCTACCCCTGACTGTGGACAGTAAGTGTAACTTTCTTTGAGACAGTAGAATATTGGAAATGTGATGGGATCTCACATGGGTGATTATGTTACAAATGATTGTGACTTCTGTCTTGCTAGCACACTCTCTTCCCTGATGGCTTTGATGAAACATTCTGCCTTGTGGGAGGAGCCCAAGGGCAAGAAAGGAATTCAGCCTCGGGCCAATAACCAGCAAGAAACTGAGACCCTTAGTCCAATATCCAGTCCTAGAATTTGCAATATCATTTACAACTAACCCATGACCCTTTCAAATAATATTATATTGCTACACAGGACACATGACTGTCATATAATTAACAAAATAATACTAATATCTCCCTCTCAACCCATATATTATTGCTGTCATTTTAATATGTGGGGCTCTGAGGCACAGGAAATATCATGAGGTGTGTATGAGAAAGTTAAAGAACATATAAGGGGCTATGCAGACTCAGATGTGTGAACATGTGTACGTCCACGGAGAAATGTCTCCACTGATGAACACTCAGTCTCACCATAGTCTCCATTCCTTTTCCTGCAATCTTCACACTTTATTGTTCCCAGCAGTTCTTTGAATCCACTGCCTTCTTCGCATGCCCTGACCTGTGCCACAGATATACTTTTTTCTCTTCTCTTTCCTTCCCTTCTTTGCTGGTGCTCACTTTTCAGAGTCTCCTCAATGTTCCTCTTCTTAGAGGCCTTCCTTGTCCATCCCATTCCAGGTCTGATGCCTGTCCTCTGAGTTCCCAAGGACAGCTCTTCCACCTACAGTTTGGATTTTGTTAAGTTTTCTGAATCCCCACTAGAGTGAAGTATCAGAGACTATGGAACCTTTGTCCATGCTTTTCTTCTGTGGGCTCCACACCTGTAGTGGTAAAGGAGCAGCACAGAACATTCTCTCTTATATTGAATTATACAGATGAATTAATGAATCTCTCAACATTATCAGCATTTTTCTTACCTTCTTCCCCATAAATTCCATCTGTCTTTCAATTTGAAGAGGATTTGAACTTGAAGATGAACAGGTTTCTTTTGCCCTTTCTCTCCTCAGGGCAGGCTGTGAGCCCTGACTCCACTCAGCCTCTGCTCCAGTGCCCCCCACAATTCTCAACCAAGTTGCTGGACCCTTGAGTGGACCATGCTGCTCCTGCCTCATCTGCACCTCTTTTGTCCTTCAGTACGGTGTTGTCCTGTTGATCAACAAAAATCATGTTCTCCAATATTCAGTTCAATTAACATGACATTCTTGATAATTACATCCAAATCCTTATTAGGTACCATATTGCACCAATTTTTGCATGCTTTTATTGTTTTTTTTTTTCAAATTTTATTACAATCACTATTAGCCTGTGGGCAGCTACCACAAGATTTTCATTGTCTATACATGGATAAACTATTTCTGAAATCTTTAGCTGTCACACTCTTATAAGATTATTTGCTTCAAAATGTAAAGAATGGTGTCAACACAAAAGTTGAAAATTACACTAACAATGGTGAGGCCTCTTTTATTAAGAAATAATTAATTGCTGTTAGTCTTCATGCCACAGAGGGTGATGTGAAGACATTCATTATTCTGGATAAAAATCTAATTCAGAAGGATCAGAGTCAGAATTTGAAGATATTTGCAAATTCACTTATGAAATAATATCATGATTTCTTTCATTTCTATGTGAATAAAATTTATGCCTTTCTAGTTATAGAAGGGATTTTTCAATAAGTATAAAATAAGGCTATTATGTGTATAATAGTTTAATTGAAAGAGGTCCTATATGTCCTTTCAGTTCCATAGTACATCTTTGATTTATTGCCTTCCAGTGAATGACCTTCACAAGACTCCTAGAGATATTGTGCATAGACCAATTTGACCTTGTGTTTGAGAGCCCAGATGTAAATTTGGGTTATAATACCAGAGTAGCTCACAACCCTGTCATAACAGGAAATGAAGGTGATTTGACATGGGTGTTTAAAATGTGCCTTTCATGGGATACTTCTTTTACCTGGCAGACACCTTAACGCCTAAGCACCTGACCAGTGACCAGATGTCTGTCACAGACAAAACTTGCTTATACTGGCAGACGCTCTCGTGGCTCTTGTCTTATCTATAACCAGTTTTTTAATGCATGAATATTACTCTGGGACTGGGAGAGTGGACTCATGTTCTCCCCGTGTCCTGCAAAAAATCCAAGCTGAGATAGCCCCTGGAAGGCATAAGTTTGATAAACCAATAACAAAAACCGTTTTTGGATTGAATGATTGGTTCTATGATAAGATGTTAAGGAGATGGTGTAAGGGAAGTCAGGAAACACAAAAAAACATGGTGTCGCAGCTGTTTTAAAACATAGTTGAGCAGCTTTTCACACTGTGTTAATTTTTCCTAAATTAAAAAATAGTATTATATAATAGGATATTGAGACAGGAACTTTGACCTTGAGGCTACTAAAAGTCCCCTCATATTAAAGGTTTTTTTTTTTTTTTGCAAAAGTAAGGAAAACACAAGAGAATCAACAGAGAATCTTAGGGACAATATAGAAATGATTAAAGCAGAATTCCATTTTAAGAATTTCACTAAGCTCAGTATTATTGACAAATATTACAATTTTTGAAATGAATGCAAATAAACGGAAATGAAAAGTAACATTGAAAAGGAAGGGCATAAAATTTTGGTTCAGAAGATGTTTATATAACCATAAACAAAGACTACAGTGATGTAAAATCACGATGGCATTTACTTGGGAAAAACAAAGAAATACGTCCTTAATACAAATTAAGGGCAAAACCAAAACAAAGATATGGAGCCCAGAAAGTTTTTTTTTTTTTTTTTTTTAACGGGCAAATTACATGGTAAAGCTGTTGCAATGCAAGCAACCCACAAGAAACTCCAGCGAGCGCCCTAAGCGGAACAGAACCGCGGAGCGCGCGGAAACGGAAATCGGGAGAGGACGGGGCGCCACTTCCTGCCCGCCCCGCCCGCGCCGCGGAGACGCAAACAAGACTGGTCCTCCGGGCCGCCGTCCTCCTCGCCGCCACGTGACCTTCCCACAGCCCACTGCAGGCTAGTCGGCCGCAGCGGACAATGGCGCATTTCCTGTGGGCTGCAGTGGCTGGCTGGTCGCCCTTATGGCTGCTTGGCATGTGTAGGATTCGTGGAGTATCTGGGGCCCCGGGCCCTAGGCCCCTCCGCGGAGACTTGAGCGAATACGCCCAACTCTATTATACTGGAAAACGTTTTAAAGAGTAATAACCTGTCAAGGCTTTAACATAAGGAATTCCATTCATTTTGTGAACTACTGCGCTAGAAGAGGAAAATGATGTGCATGGAAACACGTACACACATATACACAGTTACTCAGGGATTTAATATGAGATAATACAAAGTCTAGTGAAGTAGTTTTGCAGTCAAATGTGAACTCTGTGTGTGTCCATGGTAACTCACTGCTCTACATCCATGTTTGTCAATGAAATCGTCAGCCTAATAGTAAGTACTCACAGCGACCTTTGACCCCTCTGTTATGTGTAGGAAGTGACAGGAAAATTGAGCATGGGCCAGGCTTCCCTGTATCTTTACTGGGAATGATTACGGATTGCATTTTTTCGCAGTAGCAATTATGTGGTATGTTTCCCTTTTTAAACAAATATTTAAAAAAAAAAAATCTTTCCAGGGGCCTGTGTCGCAAGTCTGTAATCCTAGCACTGTGGAAGGTCAAGGTCGGATGATCCTTTGAGGCTCTTAGTTCAACGCCAGCCTGGACAACATAAAGATACATTGTTGCTACAAGAATTAGAAAAAAATTAGACAAGCCAGTGGTGCATACCTGTAGTCCTAGCTACTGGAGAGGCTGAGGCAGAAGGACTGCTTGAGCCAAGGAGTTCAAGGTTGCAGTGAGCTATGACACACAACTGCTGTCTAGCCATGTCTCCAAAAAAAAAAAAAAAAAAATCGTGCTTAAGTGAACACAGTACTTCCTGGTTCATTGAACTTCCCACCTTTTTTCTGAACTTATTTTTAAGGTTGTCATTGGTACACCCTTTTTATTGACGCTAGATGGCGCCAAGAGCACAGGGGTCCCTCATTCCCTAAAGCGTGGTGTAGCAGGTACTGCTGAAGTTAAAAGTAAGGTGAGTTTAAGGCATGAAAGCAACCTATGCTTGGAGTTGCCTTTTCTAGATAGAAAGTTCATTGTCTGACTCAGCATCTTTCACAGGGAAGTCTAACTCCATTAAGAGTAGGTTCTACACTGAAAATACTAAAATTTTTTGTGGCCATTTTTCCTGGACCTTAAGCTGATTTTCCCCACCCGTATTTTTCTTTTGCTGTATGTCTGAAGCTATATATATATTTTTTTCTTCAAATTTACAAGACTCCCAAATTCTCATTTTATAATTACAACAGCTATGTCCTTAAGTAAGCAGATGGCATAGTAGCTGATGACTACAAGCACGGAAAACTATAAAACACTAACACATGGACACAGAATAAAATTCCTTAAAAATCTAGACCCCAGATATATTTCTGGCTTTCCTGAGGTGTACTGAGATTGCTACTCTCCTCGTGATATCTCAAATTTTTTGACTTCTGTACATGCCTTACCTCTACAGTAATACTAATCCTCTTTTTGTCTTTCCTACTCTAATTTGAATTGTATTTAGCTACTTATTCATCATGTATTCAATTATAAATTACTTCCTCCAGGAAACCTTCAATGACCATTTAAATTCAGGCTGTATGTCCATGCAACTTATGAATTTCCACAGAATAATTCACATTCCTTTCTAAAGAATCACTAATATTTATTGCCTATTTGTTTAAATCTGTTTGGCTAATGTCTCAAATAAAGGAGAAATTTATCTGTTTTTTATATTTTTATCTGGAATATGTAGCAATGTATGTGCCAGATGGGTGCCACTCCATTTTCTGAGTTTGCAAAAATGAATAGGTTAAAATCAATTGTATTCCAATATACCAATAATAAAAAATTGGGCATTGCGGGTTAAAATATATTTTACAATAACACCAAATAACATGATGTAATTAGGGTTAAATCTGACAAAATATGTGTAAAATTTGTACTCTGAAAAACAATGATGAAATTAATTAAAGAAATTCTGAGTAACTGTACGGATGCACCAATTTCACAGATTGGAAGCCTCAGTGGTAAGAGGTCAATTCTTACAAATTCATCTCCACATTCACTACAATCACCAACCAATATCCCATTATGAATTTTTGTAGACATTGAGAAGGGGATTCAAAAAATTATATAAGAAAGTAAAGAACTTAGACTATCCAAACCAATTTAGAAAAAGAGGAACAGTGTTGGAGGACTCACCCTACTTATTTCAGGCTTAACATAAAGCAATGTTAGTTGAGGTCTTGTGTTACTGGTGTAACACTAGACATCTAGATAAATGGGACAACATAAAATCCAATTTTTTTTCTTTTTTTACACAAGATTTCACTCTGTCACGCTGGAGTTCAGTGGCATGCTCATAGCTCACTCTCGCTGCAACCTCAGACTCCTGGGCTCAAGCAATCCTTCCTGCCTCAGCCTCCTAAGAACCTGGTACTATAGTTCACCACCATGCCCAGCTAATTTTTCTATTTTTTTTAGAGATGGGTTGTTGCTCTTCCTCCTGCTGATCTCAATATCCTGGCCTCAAGTAGTCCCTCTGCTTTGCTCTTCTAAAGTGCTAGGATTACAGGCATGAGCCACTATGCCAGCCAAATTCACATCTTTCTAATGACAATGCTATTTAGCATATTTTCATGAACTTGTTTGCCATTCATATCTATTATTTGATGAAGTGTTACTTTTCTCATCTTAAAATTATGTGTTGATTTATTACTATTAAATTAATTATATATGTATAATTCTTGATACAAAATCTATATCAGTTATGTATTAAAAATACTTTTTCTGAGTCTGTAGTATCTCTTGTCATTCTTTTAACAGTGTCTTTCAAAGAGCAGAATTTATTATTAATTATTGTAAGTACAATATATCCATGATTTTCTTTTATAGTTTATAATTATTTTTATCCATGAAATATTACTTAACCCAAGTCACAAAAATTAACTGCTATGTTTTCTTTATAAATTTTATATGTTAAGTTTTACATTCATATCTATGATAAATGTTGAATTAATTTTTATATTTAGTGCAAAATAAGGGATAACAGGTTATTTACATGGGTTTTTGAGGCAGGAGGATTGATTGCTTGAGCACAGGAGCTTGAGGTGGCAGTGAGCTGTGATCATGCAACTGCATGTTGGCCTGCGGGGTGAAAGAGCAAGACCCTGTCTGGAACAAAAAAGAAAAAAGAAAGAAAGAAAGAAGTGAATTGAAACTACAGTGATATGCTACCACCATCTATTAGAATAATTAAAATTATATATATATATATGTATATATATAAAATCAATACCAATGCTGGTAAGGATGTACAGCAACTGGAATTCTCATATTTCTCATATTTTCCTGTTGGGAATACAAAATAACAGCCACGTTGGAAAACCTTTTGGCAGTTTCTTGTAAAGTGAATCATACGTGTATTGTACGATCCAGCCACCCAGCACTAAGGTAAATTAAAAAAAAAAAAAAAATTTCCCAAGAGAAATGAAACTATATGCTTGTAGTAACCACAGTATACCAGCCCATATTGGCAAACAATCCAAATATCCATCAAATTATCCATATTGATAGCATTTTATATCAATAAACATGACTGGCAAGTTGAGGGATATCAACAGGGTACAAATCATCAACAAAAAGGAACAAACTACTGAAACATGAAATAACATGAATAAATCTCAAAAGCATGCTCTGACAAAAATCATACATAACACTTTGCATACAGAATGATTTCATTTATATAACACTCTGTGAAAGGCAAAGCTATTGTGATAGAAATGATTAATAATTACCAAGACTGAGTGTGGTGGGAAGATTACTACAAAGGGACACAATTGAAGTTTTGGGGTGAAGATGCAAGCCAGTTCTCCAGGTGGACTTGGATGGATTCAGTTCTTCCTCCATTCTCACTTTTACTTCTCAAGAATAAGTGTAGAATGAGCCTGGAATATAACATCCTAAGATAGGGAGGGGTTGTCAGGAATAGTCTTCACCTTGTTCCTGCCTCTCCTAGGGAGTGTAGCATCTGGAGTTGAGAAGGAACTGCTCAGGAAAGCTCGGGTATTATTTCTTTGTCCCCTGGAAGCAGCATGTCCTTCAAAACTTTGCCCAGTGACTCATGTGTTCCCTGAGTTACATAACCCAGGGTGGGCTGCCTTTTGGGGTCCCTCAGCTGTGGTGTGAGTGGGGAATGTGTAGTCAAGACTCCATCTGCATCAGATATGCTTCTTGAGCCTCAGAGGACTGGCTTAAAATGAATCCCAAACTTCTTTTGTCCCTTGCTTCCTGTCTGTAAGTAATAAATCTGCTTCACAAAACTTTTGCTTGTGAGTTTGTTTTGTATCATTGGATACAATGATACAATTGGTAACACTGAAGCCCAGGATGCAGTGGATGGAAGTGTTTGAAATCCTATTCCTTGTGGTTGATACAGTGATGATCTTTTCTCTCCTCCATGCTGTGGGAGTCCTCTCTTGGGATTGATCGTTGGTGAAAGTGCTTCAAAAAGTGACGCATTGAGCATGGCTGAGTCTGTGAGAACTTTCCTTTCTGGCAAAGTGGGAGGGGCAATTCCACCCAGTACCCAGCCCAGGGCAGATACATCAGACTGGGGGCACAGTAGCTGGACATGCAGCTGGATGAGTTATGGGGAAGAATGGGCATTAAGTGGGACACATGTAATTCCCATTCATGCAGATTTGAATGAGTTGGCCACATGGACTGAGGCAGAGAGAAAGGAATGTAGAAACATTGGATCACAGTGCAAGGTCCCCTAGTTGTTGGTCACTTATGTGATTGCTCATTGTCAGGGTCCAAGAGATTGGGAAGTGTGTACTCTGATGGATCCTGAGGAACCTTGGAGGGAACAAGAGAGAGGTCCTTAGATGGTCCCTGTGGCATGAGAGGGAACCAAAACATACAATATCAGCCTTCATAAAAAGGGAGGCTCATGATCTGAAGGATGGACATGGAGAAAGGCCAAGGAAGTCTTATGCAGCCTGGCTGGTGTGTTTGTTTGATAAAGGTACATTGCAAACCACATGTCTTGGACTAAATATCACAGGAATGGGACCGACATCTCTAGGTCCCTGCTGAAGGCCACTGACACTATACCCTTGTCAAGATAAGAGGGGAAAAGGAGGAACTTCAGTTTCTTCTTAGGTTCTTGGATACTGGATGCCACATGACAATGTTTCTGGGTTCCCTTAGGGGATTAATTAAACTGATAACATTGGGATGTTATGGGATAAACTGGTGATTCATGATGCTTATTTGTATACAGTGCTTTTCTGCTTGTGGGTGGTGCCCTTTGCTCCATTTCAGATGTCTGTGACTGTGGTTCCCACTGCTGAGTCCATTATAGGAATTGACATTTTGGTTGTTTGTGGCACAGAACTTCACCACAGCCTGAGAGGGTATACCCCCTCACAGCTCAGAAGTGAGCTGAAGCGGTGGGGCATATCCACTCCTGCCTGACATCTAAGCTACCCCAGCATGACTGGGTTATTCAACAGAAGCAATATTGCCTACTGGAAATGGAAAAAGGGACATTACTTTGTTAATTCTGGATTTACTTGCTACAAATAAAAGTGTGACAATCCAGCATGCTACAATGTAATATCCCAGTTCAACTGGTCAAAAAGGCCTCTGGTCATGAAGACATGAATGCCACAGATGTATGGTCAGGAAGCCAAAAAACATATCCCAGCTACAGTCAAGCTCTTGGCAGCACCTAGTAGTAAAAAGGAGGCCAGAGAGCTCGTATGCCTCTTGGGTATTTCAGACAGCATGCACTCTACCTGGGTGTTCTTTGTGCCCCCATAGTCAAGGGAACCAACAAAGCCTCTAACTTTGAATGGAGCCCTTTGCAGCAATAGGCCTTGGAAGCTGTTCAACAAGTTGTGGTGCAGGCACTGCCTCTTAGAATTTTAGAGCCTTATAACCTGATGAAATTACAGTTGTGTGCAATGACCATACATATGGAATGGTGTCTGTGGCAATAGAAAACTGCCACTGAAGTGCACCAACTTTTCAGATATTGGACAAATGAGTTTCCTGAGGCAGCCACCAAACATGCTTTTCTAACACTGCAATCCTTGCTTGCTATTGGGCACTGATGGGAATTGGGCATCTTATGGCCAGAATACGACATGTGACTCTGCCACCTGAACTGTCCGTTCTCACTTGGGTGCTCACACACCCACCAATACAATTGGATAGGCCGAGCAGAGCTCAATTATCAAATTGAAGTGGTACATTCAAGATTGGGCCTATCCAGGACCCCATGGGTCCATAGGATCCATGAACAAATTGGTAGTTTACCAGAAGAGACCAAGGGCCTGTGGGCTTTGGGTCTGCCTGTGCCTACCTGGAGTTCAGGACTCAGATATGCCTACTGATGATGATATGGCATGGTTTACTTATGGCTCTTTGACACTACATAGAAGACGGGGTTTGTTGGCTGTGGCTGCCAACCTTCTGTGGGATGGTCATCTTTTGACTGATATTAATTAAACATGGATGTTCTGCCTAGTGGGCCAAATTACATGCATTGTTGATGGCAATGTAGGTCCCCTCCACCATGTGTTACTACATGTTCACCAACACATGGGTCTTTGCTAACAGCCTACTCATCTGGTCAGGAGAATGGCAACTAATTGATTATACTATTAAAAGATCTTCTTTATGGGGACAGGGACTATGGTAACAACTTGCTACCTGGAGGGGAGAAATAAAATGTCATGTGGATGCTGATACTACTGTAGCTGCACTTGAGAGGAACTTATGTTGTGATTTTGAATACCCCATGGAGTTCACTTTGAGCAACATAAAAATGGACACACTCTCATGGAATATGATGGGCTTTCCATGTGCCCTGTGATCTGTAGGCCAAGGGTGCTATTGAACAATGGAATAGCTGATTCACACGGCAACTGATCACAGGTCCTCAAGATGGCCAGTCTGTTGGGTGGTACCCCCATATGGGAGTATGATCACTAAAGACTGCAGTCCAGGGAAAGGGAACCATGGCACTGCAGCAGATGTTGGGAAACACTGAGCTTGATGGGGGTGGAGGTGGACCAGGGAGCTGCCTGACCAGGCTGTGCCTGTGAAATCCCAATCTCAGTGCTCCCAACCATTCTTCTATTCCTTCACTGTGCACATCCTGGGGGTGGCTCGTGGTTCAGGCCACGAAAGGACCCCAGATAAGGCCCCCTACCTCTAGTCTGGTGGAAATGCTTCCCCTAAATACCCCCCTTCTATGGTATCTCACAATGTTTGGGGACAGGACCAAGGAGTGTGAGGGTGCAAGGGCCCCTGTACTGGTACTGGGGACAGATGATGATCCTTCCAGTTGGGTGGGTGCCATTATCAGATGTCAAGTTTGCATATGACACGACCTCCCTTCCAGGACTGGATGAATGAGGCCAATGTGTCTAGGTGAAGTAACAGGACTGTGAGTCCCAGCATAAATAATCTCAGACAGGGACAGACAGACCAGACTACCCCAACTGAGCCCAAACCCTATGCAACAGGTGGAGAGCATGTGAGCCCTGGGAGGGGCAGGGGGCACTAACCTGTCAATCTGATCTTTCTACATGGGGACCAGAGGCCTGAAGCAAGTGCCTTCAGTAGGCTTTCCCAAGCTGTGGCCACTGTGGGAAACCTTGATTATAGGGGTGGTTGCCTGACAGTTTGTATTTGTAGAAACTCATTGAACTCTTTCCTGGAAAAGAATGAATTTTACCTTAATAAATCCAACTTAAAAATTAAAGAGTTATTGCACCAATCTCCTTTTGAGTCTTTTCTTCTTTAAATTAGTAGTCTCCCCAACCTCCAGAATGGGAGAAAATATTTGCATGCTACACCTCTGATAAAGGGCTGATAACCAGAATCTATACAGAACTTAGGAAAATCAACAAGAAAAACTCAAACAACCCTATTAAAAAATGGGCAAAGGACATGAATAGAAACTTTTCAAAAGAAGACAGAATAATGGCCAGCAAACATATAAAAAATTGCTCAAGTTCTCTAATCATCAGGGAAATGCAAATCAAAACCACAATGAGATATCACTTAACTCCAGTGAGATTGGCTTATATCAAAAAATCCCCAAACAACAAATGTTGGCAAAGATGCGGACAGATAGGAACACTCATACACTGCTGGTGGGACTGCAAAATTAGTACAACCTCTATGGAAAAGAATATGGAGATACCTCAAAGAATTAAAAGTAGAATTACCATTTGACCCAGCAATCCCACTACTGGGTATTTACCCAGAGGAAAAAAAGACATTCTATAATAAAGACATCTGCTCGTGAATGTTTATAGCAGCACAATTCACAATTACAAAGATGTGGAAACAACCCAGGTGCCTATCAATACTCGAGTGGATTAATAAAAGGTGGTATATGTATACCATGGAGTACTACTCAGCAATAAAAAACAATGGTGAATTAACACATCTGGTATTATCCTGGTTGGAGCTAGAGCCCATTCTTCGAAGTGAAGTGCCACAGGAATGGAAAAACAAGCACCACTGGTACTCACCATCAAATTGGTACTAACTGATCAACACCTACATCACACAGGGCAATAATATTCATCAGGGGGTGGGCAGGTGGGAGGGGGGTGGAGGGGATGGGAAAACTCTCACTGAATGGATGCGGGGAGCACAGTTTGGGGGATGACCACGATTGTAGCTCTGACACGGACAGTGCATGGGCAATATATATAGCCAAAGTGTTGTACCCCCATAATATTCTGAAATAAAAATAAATAAATTAGTAGTCTCCCAAATGTCAAAATAGGATCAGCCACTTGCCATAGAATTTTTCCGTTTGCTTCTCCTGTATAAAGGTAAAATGGTTAAGAGTCCTAACTATGGGTTCAGTTTTCTCTCTTGCTCCAACTCCCACTCACAGTTTTTTGTAGAGTTCATTCTTTCTGCCTCTTTACCTTGGGACATATTTACATCTTGGTAGTCCTTCTCTTCCATCTGCTGCTTTGAAATCTGTATTCGTGCTTGTTATGGGTAAAATTCATATATTGAAGCTGAATGGTCCAGCAAATTCTACCACAAAATATGGCATGTTGGTGCACTGAGTGTCGCAAATGGAAGGAAGTTAAGACAACTGCAAAAGGGGGAAGGTCTCTCTGACCTCTCCCCACTCTCTCCTGAAGACGGTCATGTGACAGGTGTTTTTCAATACACCGGAAGGGAATTAGAGATTCCAAGAAGAATTTGAACAAACAGGCCTCGCTAAATTCCTCCCAGTTTATTACCATTAGATCACACTTTTTTGTCTTTCAATCATACTTCTGCATGACTGTCCATCAAAATACATAGTTGTCCATGGATTGTTGGGTCTTCATTTCTAAAGTCTCCTGTGTCACATAAAACTTATATTTAACAAACATCAGGTTTTCTTTTTTCTTTTCTCCTATTAATCTATTTATTTCTATTTATTTATTTATTTTAGAGATAGGGTCCCACTCTGTTGCTCAGGCTGGAGTGAAGTGGTGTGATCACAGGGTACTGCAGCCACAAACTCGTGGCTTCAAGCTATCCTTCCTGCCTCAGTCTCTGGAGTAGGTAGAACCACAGTCATATGCCACCACGCCTGGCTAATTAAAAAAATTTTTAGTACAGAAAAGGTCTCACTCTGTTTCCCAGGCTGGAGTACAGTGGTATGATCACAGCTCACTGCAGCCTCAGATTCCTAGGCTCAAACAATAATCCTTCCTGTCTCAGCCTCTGCAGTAGGTAGGACAACAGTCATATGCCACCATGCCTATCTAATTTTTAATTTTTTTGTAGGGACAGGGTCTCAATATGTTGCCCAGGCTGGTCTTAAACCCCTGGCCTCAAGTGATCCTCCTGCCTTGGCCTTCCAAAGTGGTGAGATTTTAGGTATGCACCACTGCACCTGGCCAATCTGTGTTTTTTAATAGGGGGCTCAGCCATGAACCTTGCAGCAGGGGAGGAAAAGAAACTCTTCTTTCCTATAAAACCTTCACCCCCAGTGTCTGAGAATGTGGCTATATTTTAGGTAATTAAATTAAAATTAGGGTGGGCCTAATCTAATCTGACTGGTGTCCCTACAGAAATAGACTGTTTGGGTATATAAAAAGATAAGGAGGGATGTGCAAGCACAGAGGAACGACCATGTGAGGACACAGGGATTACATGGCCATCTGCAAGCCAAGGAGAGAGCCCTCAGAAGAAATCAAACCTGTTAACACTTTAATCTTGAACTTCCAGCCTCCAGAATCACGAGAAAATAAACTTCTATTGTTTAAACTGCCCCATCTCTGGTACTTTGTTATTGTAGCCCTAGTACACTGATACAATACTCTAAGAATTAACTCAGTAATTATTTCATTTTGTAAAAGACCCCCTGACTATTCAGGCCGTTTGTATATACTATTCCTCTGGATTAGTAAAGTACACTGGACTTAGCTTCTGCTTTTCTCTTCCCAGTTACAATATAATTTTTAAATTGTAAATCTTGTTTATTGATTCTGTTCCTATTTAATAGTTATAACTTTGAATGAGCCAATTATTAGAAAATAAAGAGGAAGGATGAATTATTCATTATAGTGATAACAGAAAGAAAAGAACAGGCAACTCTGATGGGGAGTGACTTGAATTTTCAGAATTCCTAAACACATCAGAATGTTCCTCCTACTGGGACAGGGTCAGTGGAGGGCCACACTGCCACAGGAAGGCCACAACCAACAGTAACAGGATAAGTAAGTAAACTGATAAGTAAAATGTCTAAAATGATAAGCTCCATCTTGTTTCCATATGGAAGTTAGATAAATTTAGATCCTTATCCATTTGATTAAAAGTTTGGGCAAAATCCTCCACTTTTCTTTAATTTGGGGAATCATCTTGCCTCTGTCCTTTACTATATAAATGCCACAGTTTATGTAGTTTCAATGAAGCATGAGGTTGCTCTTTATATGCATTGAAGTTAAAGTTAATGGTGCCAGCCCCTAATGCAATAATAGAGTGAAGATAACAAGTACATTTTTGACCAAGATCTTGCCTTGAGATTCTCTGTGTACAGTATTGATGCTCAGACTCTTGACTATAGCCTTGCCAAATGCCCATTTATTAATATAGAGTAAAAGTACCCATAATGTGTCAATGCTCTTGGTCTCATAAGTCTTGAACATTTATTATGAATCTTCTCATAAATCTTGAACAAATACGTCCCCACCAGCATTGTTTCTAGACCACTAGATTGAGGACATCAATACTTGCACAGCAGACATAGGCTAATGAATCTCAAAGACTCACACTGTAGGAATGCTTAACTCACAAGAGCATGTGGTCCTTTCAACAAAATCATGTGGCATTAGGGCCCTCCACATTGCAGGCTCTAAACAAAACTTAGTCTGTTTGTTACAGCCTTGAATTGTTTCTACCTTCTGCTTACTTTTGTATTCCTTGGTGGTTTCAGCTGAGGAAATCCCTGTTCAACCCAGGTTGAGGAATCCCCTCTTCACTAGCCAGAACACTCAGCTCTCTATTCACATATAAACTATAGCAGAGGAATGTCAAAAGCTCACCTTAAAACAATAGATATGAATGAATCAGATAAATAATAGGAAGGTAAGTAAATTATTGACTAAGTCAATCAAAATGATAATCAAAAAAAAGTCAGAACATGAACAACCTTTTTAAAAATATGCTAGATGATAAAAGAAACTAAATGAAAGGTTGCGATTCCATTTATGTGAGCCAGTATTACAAAATACCTGCTACCTCCAGCACATGTATACGTATTTTCTGAGTGACATTTTTTATTTCACTGAAAACAATTTTAGTGACCACTCATTAAAGAGTAAGGAAAGAATACATATCTATATTATGGTCCATCTGCAGAAGGCGATGCCACGCAGACATTTACAAACACAATGTGGAAGGAATCAAAAACTCTAGCAGGTGTTTATAGTTTTGGGGTAATGAGAAAACTCAAAATAAATGAAATTCACACTTTCACAGTAAAGAAGTGGCTTGTCTCTGCATTCAGAATGGGAGTCTCAGTGCTTTGTTTACACAAATACCTCTGTGAATAGTAATATCCCACTGAATTAGTGAAGATGATGTTTGAAAAGATTTTAAAAGATTGAAAGGAATCTTGAAATTTACTCAGGTGTTAAAGACATTTGCATGCCCAAAAAATCAAGAATAAACATTACAAGGCCATGCTTGAAGCACTAAAGTGTCAGGAAGCAGAATATTGTTGAAAACTCCTTCTTATACAAAAGAACTCAATTTCCGAGGAAGGAAGGCAGAGAGCAGCTGTCCTTGCCCTGCAGACCCAAGAGAGAAGGTCTCAGCTCAGCTGCTTTTGCTGTGGCGCAGGCACTAGTGGGCGTGGCTTGGAGGAGAAGGACAACTTTCAGGACTTCCTCTGCGCTTGCGCAGGAAGCACCCAGGGGCGTCTGTACAGGTTCTCGCCATCGCTGGCTGTTGTGGCATATTAAAAAGTCCCCCAGGCTCAGAAATCAGGGAACAAAAATGAGGAGGTGTAACATTGAATAAAATTCAGTGAGAGTGTACTAAAAATATAAAGCAGGGAGTGGTGTTTGGGGGATTGTATAAGGTTCACAAGGATATTAGAGACAAAGGCGTCAACAGCAATATTCTAAAGTTCTAAAGTCCCTGCTCTTTAATCGAGGTATATCTGGGAATATCGGTGTAGGTGCAAGGCATGTAGGTTTTTATTCTTATTCTTCATTATAGAACAGCACAGTGGTTAAGAGAATGAGTTTTAGGGGAAATTCTTGTGTTAAATTAAGTCTCTTAGTAATTATGACAATGTGGTATTGGCAGAGAGAGAGAGATAATGAAAAAGAGAGAAGAGAACTCAAAAAGAGAAGCACAAATAAGCAAATATTTTATAAGAAAGATCAATGGAAAAAAGATAGATTTTTAAAAAATAAACGTTTTAGGAAGTAGTAATATGATAGCCATTGGGGAAATAAAAGTCTGACTTTGACATTACACATAAAGTCATCTCCAGATGGTTCACAGACCTAAATATAAAAACAATTTAACACAGCATATAGATTGCAATTTAGAAAAATAATTTAATGACCATTGTGTAAAGTAGATTTATGAAACTAGACCTAGGGAGTATTTACTGTGTAAGAAAAGATATTCCAATATTACTAATGTGAGGTTAAGCCTCCAGAGACAGACTGCGTCAAGTTCAGTTTCTTTTATTCCTTTCTGGTTGGGCTGTAGCTCAGATTCAGAACTAGAAGTTGGGAGATGTAGTGAGACTTTAATGAACTGGTAATAATTATGGCGTGTACACTAAAGGTAGGTCTATATTAACCACTAAGTATTTTTTTAAGAAGACATATAGCTCTGTCACCCAGGCCAGAGTGCAGTGGCAAGATCACAACTCACTGCAGCCTCAAACTCCAGGGCTCAAGCAAACCTATGCATCAGCATCCCCAGTAGCTGGGACTACAGATGTGCCCCACCATACTCAGCTATGGTGAGTATGGTGTTTAATTAAAAAATGGTGTTTAATTAAAAAATGTTTTTTTTGGAGACTAGGGTCTAGCTTTGTTTCCAAAGGTGGTTTTGAACTCCTGGCTTCAGGCTATCCTCCTGCCTCAGTCTCCCGAGTACCTGGGATTATAGGTGTGAGCCATCACACTGGCATAATTCAGTATTTTCTAGTACTGATGGTATTTTCTAAATAATTGAAAGATGTATTATTTGAATGAATTTGTAAAATCCATCATCATTCTATGTCACAATAAAGGAATAAAATTATAGACAAACTATGACACAAATAGTTCTTGTCTTATAGAATATTTACCCTATAATTACTGAAAAATAATTTTTCTACTTATATTAATGTGGATATTTGTCTTATATCACTCCTATGATTACATAGGATGGAACATATAAGCAAAATACACCAACAACAGTATTCCTGAAATTTCTCCCATTCAGATCAAACTGTTCTGAATCAGTTTTCAAGTCCCCCTGCCCCTGACTTTCCCCACATTGTCATCATCTGTGCCAATCAGAAACTTTGGTGGTACCCCATTTCTTCAGAGCATCCTAAGCTTCTCGTTGTGATATAACCTATTTATCTAACTGACAGTCCATCTGTAAGTTTTGATGTTGAGGATATCACTGGAAGTTATCCATGGAAGGATGTTAGCCCACGTTGATGCATGTGCAGACAAGTATGATCACATAATTACTGCCTTCAGTCAAATAGTATTTTTATAATATAAAGTTTAAGATGTACCTGTACTTCAAAGACATAAAAATACAAAGTTTAGCATTAGCAAAATACACTATTTTCTTCTTTTAATGACCATTTCTCAGTGTAAAACCATGGTGAATAGACAATTTTGCAGCTATTCCCTTCACTCTTAAGCCTGGGCACCAAAGCTCATTGACCTTCATTTAGCACTTTAGGATGGGTCACTCCTACTCCATAGAGACATGTTGCCTGTTCGTGGCCTGGCACTATGCCCTAGTTTTCTTTTTGCTGGTATGAGGATTTCAGTCAGTCTGTTTTGTCTCATGTAATGAATTGGGATCTTGGAGGGGTAAGAATGTTTCTTAAATTACAAATGACCAAAGTAATAACACATAAATATCTGTTATCCTGTTCTCAGAAGTGAGAATTATGGTCCAGGTTAGCTATATCTCTCATTCCAAGTCCCTATGATCCAGGAGCTGGTTTTATCACTGAACCTGTGAGTGTGGTGTGGAAAGTATACCCCATTTGCCCAGAAAATAGCAGCAAAATACTTGACTTTGTGAATGTCCATTGTAGGGCAGTCTGTAGGCTTTGTAGCCATGGTTCCTGGAAGAAAACTCTGGTGCTGCCCAGTATAGCACTGTGGTTGTAGTATGGAAATCTCTGTTACTCTCTCTTTTTTTAATGCAGTAATTGGCATGCTGATTCTAAAATTCACACGGGAAACCATGAGATCCAGAAAAGCCAAAACAAACTTGAAAGGAAAAATGAAGTTGGAATACTGTATTATAAAACTTAGTACAAAGTGATAGCAATCAAGCCATTGTGGTACCGGTGTAAGGACAGCCACAGAGATCAATGGACTAAAATTGAGTATCTAAAAAACACTTACATTTATGATCAACTGATTTTTCAAAGTTGCCATGGCAATTCACTTAAGAAAAAAAATTTTTTTCAAAAATGTTTGAGTGACAAGTGAATATCCACGTGCAAGTTGGACTCAGCCCTCATACCATAAACATAGTTACTCAAAAAGGATCATAGACCTAATATTAAAAGCTAAAACTATAAAACCTGCAGAAGAGAACTTAAAAATAATGTCCTGAGGCTAAATATGGTTTCTAAATAACAATACCAAACAAAAAACTGACAGAAGCAAAAATAAGTAAGTTGATCTTCATCAGAACTAAGAAAAAAAATATAATTCAAGATATACTCTCTCAAAGTTAAAAGAATGCCTAAAAAAGGGAAAAAATGTTTGAAAGTCATATAGGTGATAAGGGTCTATTGTTTAGAATATATAAAAGATTTTATAATTCAAAACAAAAACGACAAATATCCCTATTAAAAGTAAATAAAATGTGTAGATATTTCTCCAAAGAATTTACATGCAGGGCCAATAAACACATGAAAAGGTGGCCAATGCCACCCACTCTTATGAAAATTCAAATCTAAACCAATTTAAGCCACAATACATGAAATTAAAGGCATATTTTAACGTGAAGGATGCTAGCTTGAAAAGACTAGAGACTGTGCAATTCCATTTATGTGACACTCTGGAAAAGCTAGAAGCATAGAGGTAATAATCAGCTCAGTGGTTACTAGGGACTGTGAAGCAAGATGGTTGAATAGGTGAAGTATATGGAGTTTCCCTAGGGCAGTGAAAGTATTCTGTATGATACTGTAATGGTGGATAAATAATTTTGTTTCTGAAGCCCTAAATAACTTTTTAACTCAAAGAGAGAACCTAAATGTGTGAAAATTGAAAACATTATTAATAGATTGAGGAATCCCATGGAGGAATGCAGAAAAATATTATAAACGTGTCCCAAATGTGTGAAATAACCTTATTGAAGGGAGTAGGGGAAAGAGGAATGGACTTAAGTAACTTGGAAAAAAAAAAGTGGAGATTCTGAATGTAAAGGCCACAGGAGTTGTCCGCGAGGACTGTCCTTTATTTTACTTTTTAATTTTCTTTTTTGGAAATGGAGTTTTGCTCTGTTATCCAGGCTGGATTGTAGTGGCACAATCACAGCTCACTGCAGCCTGGAAATCTGGGCTCCAGGGATGCTCCTGCCCCAGGCTCCTGAGTACCTGGGACTAAAGGTATGCACCACCATGCCTGGCTAATTTTTAAAATTTTATTTCTTAAAGAAGGGGTCTGGCTATGTTACTCAGGCTGGTCTTCAATTCCTGGGCTGAAGCAATCCTCCCGCCACAGCCTCCTGAGTTGCTGGGATTACAGGTGTGAGACATTGCACCTAGCAAGCACTGTAGGTTACTTGGTAAAGCTATTTCCCTTGTGGGTATGGATTAACAATTCTGAAGCCACTGTACATGTAATTTGACACTCAATCATTAAATGAGGCCATGTTTCTCACTGATAGAGTGGGAGGTCATGTACAAGTAGGGGGAATGGGTGGATTGAATTATGTGGTACTGGATTAGATTCAGGTGATACTGGACACATTGGTAGGAATTCATGTTTAAGTTAATCAAGTTACATATTAATATGAACATATGAGGAAATATTTATTTATATGTATATGTGTTAGTATATACATATTCACTTCTTTGCTGTGATGGTTGACAAGGCCTCAAGGAAACAGATGCCCTAGTAATAATGAGTACACCTGATGCCCAGATCTTCATTTCTAATTTCCTATGCCAATAACAGAAACTAGGACTCCATGAAGAAATGGTGGATACTACAACCTCTATGGAAAAGAATATGGAGATACCTCAAAGAATTAAAAGTAGAATTACCATTTGACCCAGCAATCCCACTACTGGGTATTTATCCAAAAGAAAAAAAGACATTTTATAATAAAGACATCTGCTCTCGAATGTTCATAGCAGCACAATTCACAATTGCAAAGTTGTGGAAACAACCCAGGTGCCCATCAATACACGAGTGGATCAATAAAATGTGGTATATGTATACCATGGAGTATTACTCAGCAATAAGGAACAACAATGAATTAACACATCTGGTATTATCCTGGTTGGAGCTAGAACCCATTCTTCGAAGCGAAATGTCACAGGATTGGAAAAACAAGCACCACTGGTACTCACCATCAAACTGGTACTAACTGATGAACACTTACATCACACAGGGCAATAACATTCATCTGAGGGTGGGCGGGCGGAAGGGGGGTGGAAGGGATGGGAAAAACTCTCACTGAATGGATGTGGGGAGCACAGTTTGGGAGATGACCACGATTGTGGCTCTGACACAGGCAGAACAGGGGCAATGTGTATGGCCAAAGTGTTGTACCCCCATGATATTCTGAAATTAAACAAATAAATTAAAAAAAAAGAAATGGTGGATACTAGCATAGGGTACATGTGATATTATGAAATATATATTTGGGGTTCTTCCTGTTTTCTGGCATACAACTCCTAAAACCTTGGACTTGCCAAAATCCTGCCTCTTTGTATGCTAATGTTGACTGACATCAGTCAGTCGGATGAAGCTGGTCACTGGCAAGACAATGGCATGATTAGAGGTTTAAGACTTTCAGCCCTACCATCTGGGAGGGACAGGTGCTGAAGGTCAAGTTGATCACCAGTGGCCAATGTGGTCAATCATATGTATGTAGTGAAGAAAGTGTGTACTTACTGAAAGTAAGACAGTGTGAAACACTTACACAATTGACCAACCAAACAAATCAATCCACAATGATGTGGGTATTTCAAAATGATACAGAAGCCAACTGAGAGACCTTCCAATGACCAACCCTGAAACAATCTGAGCAAAAATATAAAGTATTATAAGTAAAGAGTAAACTAAGTATTCATAATTTAATATAATATTACATATGATATAAACAAACAATTAAATATATATGTAATAAATGGTGGAGAATCAGTAAATTGTCCACAGTAAAGAATTCCCCACCCATTTTTAAAGACATTCTGTTCATAATAAAGTGGAGCATGAGTCTCCAGCTCTTAAGTATGTGCTATGTATAGTGACTTATTTTCAAAACGTAAAACAGGGAAAGGGAGAAAGGAGTGATTTTACATTTGTAAAATTTGACAAAAGCTACCTTGATGATCAAATTACTATCAACAGCAATGAATCATGATGATAGTAGACACCCATGGTATGCTGTGATTAGAATGGTACTTTCTCTCAGGGATCTCCCTCCCCTAAGCCCACAATCCCAGAATAATGATGAGAAAAACATCAGAGAAATCTTAAGTTAGGGATGTCAATGCCATCAACAAAAGAAAAGGCTGAGAAACTGATGCAGTCATAGGATACTAAGGAGACAGGATATCTAAATATGATATGGATTACTAGATTGGATCCTGGAACAAAAAAGTGGACATTAAGTAAAAAATAAGAAATGTAAATAAAATGTAGATGTTAATGAATTATAACGCATAATACTGATTCAATAATTGTGACAGATGTCTCACACTAATATAAGAGGATATAATAAAGAAAACTATGTGTCAGGCATATGGATTTTATGTGTATTATCTTTGCAACTGTTGTGTTAATTGAAACAATCCTAAAATTAAAAAAAGGTGTTTTTCTAAAGTATCTTCTCAGTATAATAAACAAAACATTCTCAATATTGTTGATGTCCCCTGAGTGCATCTCCCAAATTCTGTCATCCTCCATATTGGTTGCAGTTTATTGTTATTATTATTATTTTATCACATTGTCTTTGCCAGGCATGCAGATTATTATTATTTTGACTTCTCTCTTCATCATTCCTTTATTTTTATTTATTAGTTTCTCTCTAATTTTGTATATCTAAATAAAGTTCAGTTTTTCTTACCTTCAAAGTCAGATAAATTTAAGTGTCTAAATTAATGTGTATCTCTAATCGTGAGAAACCAGAGACAAATACTGTGTAACATTCCACAGAATGACTGACCGGTACTTTCCAAAAGAGTCTGAGTTATGAAAAATAAGTGAAGACCAAGACACTGTAACTGACTGAAGAATATCTGACTTAGCAGGAAGATGCTAAGTTGGTCCCCAGTGATCACCACTTATTGGTATACACAACCTTTTATTCTAATCCTCTCCCTGTGAGTATGAGCAAGAAACTTGATTTGTTTTTAAACCACAAAATACTGCAAAGATGATGGGATGTCACCTGGGTGATTGTGTTTCACAAGATTGTGATTTCTGTCTCCCTAGTAAACTCTCTCCCTTGACGGCCTTGACGAAGCATTCTGCCCTGTGGGAGAAGCTCGTAGACGTGAGAAATGAGTGGAGCCTCTGGTCTATAGCCAGCAAGAGCCTGAGAACCTGGAATCCGCAATATCAATTTACAGATGATCCAAGGCCCCTTTCAAATAACACTGTTACTGTTCACAAATAGTGTGAATTTCTTATAATAGGAAAATAATCCTAATTTTTACAGTCACTTGTATTATTGCTGTCATTAATTTACTTATATATGAAAATTTAAATACATGTATATATACATATATATATACACACACACATAAACACTCATAAAATATATACCCAAGAATAAATCATCAAATAAATGGTTGCTATTTTTGTTTTCAACAAATTGTGATGTTAGACTAAGGAAATGAAGAATAAGTTTTTATTCCATACTGCAATCATACAATGTAACCCTCAGAGCAAAACAGAGTTACACTACAAATTAATATAAGAAAGATAGCTGTTAAAGTGCAAAATATATGCACTTTGACAAGGGTCAAAGAAGAAATCTCAAGAGAAATTTACAAAATATTTTGAGCTAAATTTAAATGAAAACACACCTTATCAAAATTTGTGGGGCACAAACAGGAAGCTTTGAGGGACATTTATAGCACTGAGTGTATATATCAGAAAAGAAGAAATCTAAAAATCAATCATCTAAATTTCCATTTTGGGAACCCTGAAAGGAAGGTAGAGGAAACTAAATCTAAAGTAAGCAGAAGAAAAGTCATAATTTTTTAAAGGCAGTAAAAACAAAGTAAAAGATAAGGCAACTTGAATTTTCAAATGAATATTGATAGCTTCAGAGTTTCTAGAACATAGGAGTGTCCAAAGTTAACTAGGAAAATACAACACCCTAAACTGAATCCTTGCTTATGGGCACGCAGAGGTGATTCTACTTGAAATTTTGAAATGCTAATCATCAGGGGTGGTCAACCAAAGGCATACAAACCAGGGTAATTTCATTTCATTACTAAGTTGGCAAATACTTTAGTTATGAGTAATCCACCGATAAATAAATTTGGTTAGGTATTTGCTAGGTATGCAAGGTAATGGTACATATGGTAGAAAGAATAATGTCAAAACACATGTTACGGTCTGAGAGACATGATAAAATCATGAGGATTGTATGAGAATACCAAAGAACATGTAAGATGACAGACTCAGGTGGGTGAACATGTGTATGTCCAAGGTGAATTGTCCCATAAAGGATATGCACTGTCCATCACTGCCCACCACCACCAATTCTGCAGCCCCCATCCTGCCTTGCATATGTAGCTAGCCTAGCATATCCTTCTCTGAGCAGCTGGGGACCACCCTGATCCACAGTTTTCTTTTAGGCAGCTCTCAGCCCCTTATATTTTGCTGCCAATTGGCTGATAGGCGAGTAGTATGAATTTTCTGATTCACGGATCCCTCCTACACCTGCAAAAGGGGACAGGGAATTTTCTTCCTGTCTCCAACCCCTCTCCTCCCCAGCACCAACCCCTCCTGGTAACGGTAATGGTTCTCTACAGTGGACAGGGACCATCCTCACTTGTTCTGACTTCCTTCCTGACCAGAAAAACTCAAGGAATAGGGGCCATATTTCAAGAAACAAGATCCAGACATTTAAAATACTTCCACACAGAATACATTCCTCTGTGAGCCACCCCTGTTCCCTTCCTGACCCACCCTTTCTCACCCTGCCCAGTCCTACAATGGGCTGACCTTCCTGCTCCTGCCATCCTCACGCATTTCTGATCTAGGGGTATTTCCATTCCACTGCCCTCTTCTCATGCCCTGACCTGTGTCATGGACACAATTTTTCCTCTTCTATTTCCCCTCCCCTGTTTGCTGGATGCACTGCTCCTCACTTTCCAGAATCTGCTCAATGTTCCCCTTCCTAGAGGCCTTCTTTGTCCATCCCATTCCAGGTCTGATGCCTGTCCTCTCAGTTCCCAAGGGCAGCTCTTCTACCTACAGTTTGGATTTCCATTAAGTTTCGAAATCCTCACTAGACTAAAATACCAGGGAATATAAAGACTTTATCTGTGTTGTTTCTCTGTGAGCCCCACACAAGTAATGGAAAAAAAAATATGAGATTCTACTTTAACCAAATTTCACAAATGAATTAATGCATTTCTCAAGTTCCTCACCTACATTTTTGCCAACTTCCTAGTAAACTTCAATTTTTTTTTCAAAACTAAGAGAATTGGAATTTGAAGATGAACATGTTCCTTCTGCTCCTTTCTGTCCTCAGGACAGGATAGAAGACCTGACTCACCTCAGCCTCTTCTCCAGCCCCCCACTCTCAACTGACTGTACAGACCCTCGAATGTACTGTGCTTCTCCTGCCTCATCTGCACCTCTTCTGTCCTTCTGGGCAGTGTCATCCTTTTTGGCCTAGGAAATTTATTTTGTTTTCCAAGCTTCAGCTACATTCATGTGGCTCTCTTGATAAATATTTCCACATGCTTATTAATTACCATACTTCACCAATTTTGTATGTTTTTTCTTTCAAATTTTATTACAATCACTTTTAGTGTGTTGGCAACCATGACATAGTTTATGTTGTCTATGGACAAACTGGTCCTGAAATCTTTTGTTGTGTCTCTTTGGTAAGGTCTCTTGCATCAAAACATGCAGAATGGTGTCAATAGGAAAGGCAAAAATCACACAGATAATGGTGCAGCCTCTTTTATTAATAAATATTTCATTGTCTTAAGGCTTCAGGTCATAAGAAGTTATTTATGATTCTGGATTATAATCTGGTTTACAACTATCATAATCAGAATTTGAATATATTTGTGAATTCATTTATTAATTAATTCCAATATTGCTTTCATTTTTATGTGGATGAAACTCAATATTTTATAATTCTAACAAGGCTTTTTCAATAAGTATAAAACAGGCTGTGATGTGTATAATATAGTCATGCACCACATAAGTACGTTTTCATCAACAATGGGCTTCACATACAGTGGTAGTCCCATAAGATTATAATGGAGCTGAAAAATTCGTATCTCCTTGTGATGTCGCACTCATTGTGTTAAACAGTTATTTTAGTCTTTTATAAATTTAGTCTTTTATAAATTTACTCATTCAGAGTAACTTCCAGGCCTGCAAATTCCACTCATGGTAAATACTCCAAACAGATATACCATTTTTTGTTTTTTACTGTATTTTTACTGTAACTTTTCTATGTTTAGATTTGTTTAGATACACAAGTAATTATCCATTGTGTTACAATTGCCTACAGCATTCAGTGCAGCAACATGCTGTACAGATTTGTAGCCTAGGAGCAATAGGCTACACGATATAGCATAGGTATGTAGTACTATAGCATCTCGACTTGCATAAGTGTACTCTATGATGTTTGCACAAAGAAAAAATTGCCTAAGGACACATTTCTGAGAACACATTTTCCATCCTAAAGCAACACATGGCTGTATTTTAATTGACAGAGATATTATCCTTTCTTTAGTTACATCTGAAATATTTGATTCATTGGAATACACTGGCTGGCACATACTGAGACTGTTACAGACACTGTGCATAGACCAATTCTGACCTTCTCTTTTTGGTGACAAATTCCAGTACAATTATCTGTCTTTCTCTCTGAGTTTCACTCATATATTATACCTTAATATAGCCAAGTAGAAGAAAATAGCCAGGAATAACAGTAGTCTTTGAGTAATAGCAGAAGGTATGAATTAACATGTCATGGAAAACCTAATAGTGTTTGGACATGACTTAACAAATGTAGAGACAAAAAAGTTTGGACAAACTATGCAAACAATGGTTTGCAAGACAGTGTACATCAAACAACGAAGGACAATGATACCTAAGAGATATGAAACAATGATGTGAGCCTTATTATTTCCTCAAGTTACTGCTGCAAGAGAGTTTCCTACTGTGGAGTGGCAAGGGCTTTTGGAGATTTCTTGTTTGGAGAAAATGAAATTGTCAGTTTGGGAGAAAAATTTGGCCCAATTTAATAAGGCTGCTTTCCAATTCCAGTGTTAGGAATGGGAGAGAGTCATCATGCATGGTCCCATGGTCCCAAAGTTGCCTCATGCCTACATTTTCTATGAAGACACGGGTCACAGACCTACAGTAGCAGTCCAGGAAAAAATGTCAAAGACACATGGAGAAGCCATTTGAGAAAATTTATCCTTCAATCCTTCCATCTTATTCATGACTGAATAAACACAGAGGCCTCCACATGACACAGCCATCTTGCAACAAGTCCAGGGAAGAAGGGCAACCCATAGAGATGAAGGAAATGTGTATAAGTAAGTTGAACTCCCCCACCTGTATCCAAACCTGCATCTGCTAGGACTTGTTGTTGTATGTGCTTGATAAACTTATTACATTTTGTCATAAAGATGTTCCCTGTCATGTGATCGTTCAACTTAAGATTTTTTGACTTTCTGAGTGGATAAAAGTGTTACATATTCAGTAGAAACTGTATATTGAGTACCCAAACAACAAATGCTGTTTCATTACTTTCAGTACAGTATGCAATGAATTGCATGTGCTATTAAGAAATAGGCTTTTTGTTTGATGGTTTTGCCCCAATTTAGGTTAGGTGTTCTGAGCACATTTAAGGTAGGGAGGCTAAGCCATGATTTTCAGTGAGTTAGCTATATGCAATGAATTTTTGACTTACAATATTTTCAACTTACTATGGGTTTATCAAGAAGTAGCCACATCACACATCAAGGGACATGTGTAATTTAGATTTCCATTTATAAGAGCAGTACAAGATTTTCATTAAAAGAAGGAGACACTATTATTTCTTATCTCCTCCATTTGTTTCCAAAAAACCTCCTGTTTCCTTCAAATTTGGGAATCAACTTGCCCTTGTTTTTCACTACATAAATACCTCGATGTATATAGTTTGCATGGAGTATTGGGGTTTTCTCAATATGTATATAAATTAAAGGTAATGCTTTCAGGTAATAATACAATAAAAGAATTAAGATGAGGGATTTTTTTTTAAAAAATTGGAATTTAGCCCTGAAATTTTCTGTATACACTATTGAATCTCAGAACCCTTGACTGCAGCAAACAAATGCCCATCAATTAATTTAGAATATAAATATCCATAAAATTTCAATGCTCTTTGTCTGTCATTGTCCCACATCTCATATATCTTGAACAGATACCCCCCAGGATAGTTTTTAGACCATGCAACTGAGGATTTCATGACTTGTACAGCAGACGCTTGCTGCTGAGTCTCAGAGACCCAGCCTGTAAAAATGCTTCTTTCACTGGAGAATGTGTTCCTCTCTATACAATCATGTTAGCATTTGTATAATTCACATTGCAGGCCCTAAATAAGTACTACTCTAGTTTTTGTGAGCCCTGAACTGTTTATTTAAGAGAAAATCCACGTTTAATCCAGGTTGGGGAAACCCATCTTTATTATCCAGGCCCCTCAGTCATCTATTCATAAACAAACTCCGTCAAGGAGTGACAAATGTTTAGTCTAAATCAACGGGCATCAACACAGAAGCTAAACTACAAAGGTGGAAAAATTATTGACTTAAGTAAATAAAAATGAAAATCTAAAAAAAAAACTCACAAGCATGAAAACCTTTTAAAATATTTCATTAGTTGAAATAGAAAAATAAATAGAGATTTCAATTCCTATTCTACAAGGCCTTTTTATAAAAATATATGCTGCCTGGAGATGTATGACAATATTTTTTGAGTGGCATTTTTATTTAAATGAAAACAAAGAAAAACAATGTTAGTAATCACTCATTAAGGAGTAAGAAAAAAACACATATCTCTGTTATGGGTTATTTGTAAAAGTCATATAATGCAGACATTTACAAAAACAAGGAAAAAAATCAAAGTCTCTAGGCAATGTGTATAGCTTTTGAGTAAGGAAAAAAAATCAAACAACATCAGGACATTCATACTTGCATGGTAGTGGGATGGCTGTCTGTGCATTCAGAATGAAAGTGTCAGTATGCCTTCCATAAAATTAACGCCTTGGCTACCTTTCACGATGAGAACAAACTAAACCACATAAATAATCACTACTTTTTTACACATGCAATTCTGAGTAAATTTTGTCTTGTTGCTATCAGAAGTCTCTGTCCCTTTCTTTTTCAACTAGAGGTATTTGCAAGGAAAGGTCAGAAAAACTGTATGACAGTACGCATAATGTCTCTTTCCAATCAAAGTGTCATTTCCTTTCTGTTAGTAAAGAATGATGCCTGAAGAGATGAAAATAATTGAAAATTATTTTGAAAAATTGTCAAGAATTCATTTTTAACACATTGACTGCCACACTTGAAAAAAATATTCCCTGTAGCCATGGTGTTTTATTAAAACAAAACAATCCTTTCTAATTTGTTATTTTTTATAGTTTTCTGTGCATGAGTTATTTGCAATGCAATCCATGTTTTTAGAATTAAATTGTCGATATTAATTGTAACAATAGGAACATCAACAAGTAAGATTTTCAAAAACCAACTGCAGGGTTTTGCTTCATAAGGCCCTGGGCTCAAAACTAGCCTGAGTTAAGTACAACTCACTTGGCAGTCAATGTGTTAAACACAGAAATGAAAGGCATTAATACACAATACGAAAATATGAAGTTGATTTTTAGATGATGTTTCTGTGAGATAATAAAAGAAAATTGCATACAAGTGTGAAGGATATTTGTTGTGGGAAAAATGAAGACACAGCCAAACAAGAGCAAATATTACCAGAAAAGCCTGAAGCTGCAAAGTGTCCTTGATCAGCAAGCAGAATGGCTGTTGAGAAAAGTCTTTCTCACACAAAACAGCTGCATTCCTCAAACCTCAGAGGGGAATTAGGGAGCAGCTATCCCTGCCAATGCAGACCCCACAGAGGTGGTCAGAGCTCAGCTGCATTGTCACCAGCCCCGCCCTTGGTGGGTGTGACCTTCAGGAGGACTGCATTCATGGGATATCTGTGCTTGGTCAGGAACTACTTACAGGCATCTGTACAAATTCCTAAGCCCACTGACTATTGCTGGGGGAGTAGAAAATCCTCCAGGCTTCAAAAATGAAGGAATAATAATGAGGAGTCTTGAGGTATAATAAAATTCACTGGGAATGTACTAAACAAATAAAGTGTGAATAATGTTGGAGGCATTGCTTGAGATTCATGAGGACCTTAGAGACATATGCGTCAACAGTAATACTCTAAAATTCTAAATTCTCCTCTTTATTCAAGGCAGAGTTAGGAATACTGGTGTATGTATGTTCAAGTCATGCAGGTTTTGACTCTTCACTGTCTTCATTATGGGACATCACAGTGGATAAGATAAAGGGTTATGTACATAAAATTTTTGTGTTAAATGAAGTCTCTTATTTATTAAGACAATATGATATCTGCACGAAGATAGAGAAATGAACTCATGAAATTAATAAAGGAGAGCAGGTGTTGTGGTGTGTGCCTGTATTCCCACCTACCCAGGAAACTGAGGCAGGGGGAATCACTGGAGTTCCAAGCTGTAGGGGACAATGATCATGCCTGTAAATAGCCACTGTTCTCCAGTCTGGGCTATATAGTGGATTCCTTTCTCTAAAACAAAATAAACAAACAAACAAAAAACATAGAGGAGAACTCCAAAACAGGCATATGCATACCAAAGTAAATAATTTTTAAGTAGAATTAATGGGGGGAGATGGCTTTTTCAATGTAACAGGAAATTGAATATCTATCCAGGGAAATCAAATCTACCTTTAACCTCACATTACAGATAAAATCAATTGCAGGTGGATCATAAACCCAAATATGAAAACAATTTAATACAACACCTATAACTTACTTGGAGAATATAACTTAATTATTATGGGGTAGGATCAGAAATCTTAAATTAGAACTGGAATCTATTTACCATATAATAGAAAATACATTTTAATAGAGATTTATGGGAGAAAGGACTTGAAGATAGACTGAATCAAGCTCAAGATTCTTCTGTTTTTTTTTTTTTTTTTTTTGAGACAGAGTATCGCTCTGTTGCCTGGGCTAGAGTGCCTTGGTGTCAGCCTAGCTCACAGCAACCTCAAACTCTTGGGCTCAAGCGATGCTCCTGCCTCAGCCTCCCGAGTAGCTGGGACTACAGGTGTGTGCCATGATGCCTGGCTAATTTTTTCTATTTCTAATAGATACCGGGTCTCGCTTTTGCTCAGGCTGGTCTTGAACTCCTGAGCTCAAGCGATCCTCCCATCTCGACCTTCCAGAGTGCTAGGATTACAGGCATTAGCCACTGCCCCCAGCTATTCCTTTATTTTTTTTTGAGACAAAGTCTCACTTTGTCACCTCCTAGAGTGCTGTGGTGTCATCATAGCTCACTACAACCTCAAAGTCCTGGGTTCAAGCCATCCTTCTGCCTCAGCCTCCAGAGTTGCTGGGACAATAGATGCATGCCACTGCACCTGGCTAATTTTTCTATTTTTAGTAGAGATGGATCTTGGTCTTGCTCAGGCTGGTCTGGAACTCCTGACCTCATGGGATCCTCCCATCTCATCCTCCAAGAGTGTTACAATTACAGGTGAGAGCCATTGCACCCAGCCTTCTATTCCTTTCTTGTAGGGCTTTAGCTCAGGTTCAGAACTGGAATATAGGAGTGCTAAGAGTGCCCACCTCTTGACTTGTTGTAAGGATTGAATGAATTAATGACTAACCACAACGTCAGTATTTGGTAATATTGACAATTTTTCCAAGTAATTGAAATATGTATCATTTGTAAAATGCATCATTATTATTATTTTTGTTGGAATGACAGAATAAGACCCCTGACAAACTATGACACAAATATTTCTTATGACTTAGAATTTTTACCTCATAGTTATTGACAATAACAATTAAACTTATGTAGATGAGGATATTTGTCTTACATAACTCCTCATATTTATGAGATGAAAACATAAGCAATATACATAATCAAAGGTATTGCTAAATTTTTCTCATTCAAAATAATCTCTTCTGAATCAATTTCAAACTGATTTTGTCCATGATTTCCCTTCATTATCATCACTTGTGTTAATCAGAAGGTTTAGCGATGCTGCATTCTTGTGAGATTCTTACGCTACTCTCTGTGAGATTATCTTTCCATCTACTGACAGCTCCAATACAAGTTTTGATGTTGATGATATTAAAAGAAGATATCAATAGAAGGTTTTTCAACCCAGTTCGTGTATGTGCATATGAGGACAAGCACATAAAGACTGCATTCTTTCCAACAGTTTTTGATGCTCTTAAATTATAGATGGATCTATATGTGAAAGTTTTGTAAATACATATTCTAGAGTTAGTGGAATATCATATTTTTCTCTGTGACTTCCCATTGCTCAGTGTAATACTGTGGTATCTTCTCTGCTGTATTCTGGCTATATTCAGACAACTTGTTCACCTAGAGTTTCCTATAAATTGATAAACTCCATTTACCTTCTACCTAGCTATTATAGATATTAGATTATTAGGGTACTACTGTAATTTCCACTTTATATGTTGTTAATACTTAAAATTTTATATTGCCTCAGCATCCATTTTTAGTATAGGTTTTAGTTGCTCAAAGTAGAGGTAGGACTTAGTCACCTTGACACAGATTCCAGTTCCCCAACACCCCTAGTTCGTGAATATTGTTCTTGCAGTTATATACCTTATATAACCACTTACTGCTGACCACCTCCCTATGGGATAGCTACAGACAACACTTGACTCACCCCACAGACCCGTCTACTCCATGTGCATCCCACAGATATGCCCCAGTGACCACCTAGTAGTCACAGCATGATTCTATGGGCCTCATGCTTGCTCCTGTAAACCCATCAATGAGAACTCCCTGTGAGAAGCCTGCTTGGGTAACATGCTGGATCCCAATAAAGGCCTCAGGAACTAACCCCTCACTCTGTCTCTCTCTCTTTGCTCCTCATAGGCTGGTTGTGGGTGTGTTCCTAGGACAGGTCCTCCATTTCATTGGCCATCTGAGTTGTACTCCCCCCCCTCTCTAGGATCTGTAAGTAATATACTGCTTCTGTCATTTTATGTGTTTTGTTGAGTTGCCTCCTCTGTGTCTAACCTGACAAACACACCTGATCCTGACTTCTTTTGCAGTCAGCACTCCCCCCAACAGTGGAAAGTCACTAAACTATTATAAGAATTTCTGTTATAATGAAATGAATGAAATAAAAGTACATGTTTTAAGATGATGCATTTAAATAAGGTTTTCCTTTCTTATGGAGTGAAGTATTAGCTTAGGGAGGTGAGAAGGTTTCTTAACTTATGTATGCCCAAAATTACAGCACCCAAATATCTGCTTTTCTGATCTCAGAAGTGAGAAATGTGGTCCGGGTGATACAGGTCCTGTATCTCTCACTCCAGGTCTTGGGACAATAGGAGCTATTTTTCTCACTGATGCTATAAGTGAAATGTGGAGGCTGTACCCTGTTACAATGTTTTGAAAAAACAAGAATCTTGATTTTGTAAATGTCCATGGGAGTGCAGTATGCAGCTTCATGGCTTTGAAAGCTTTGGAGGCATGGTTCCTGAACACAACCCTGGTGCTACTCAGCAGACTGCTGTGGCCTGTGAGCAGGGAGTTGTGTGGGGATGAGTGGACAGCTCTCCCTGTAGTGAGATTTGTTTTTTTGTTTGTTTGTTTGTATGAAGAGTCATCACTGGGCATGTGTCCAATTCTTAGATCACTGCATGGAAGACTGGATATATATTGTGCCACCTTGTTCTTTTGTTTGCTTGTTTGTTTGTTTTCTACCAGGCTTTATCCACTTGTGCACAACACAATCTGAATCTCTCACTTGCCTGCACCTGTCAAAAAACTTATGTCTAAAGGTTAATTTACAAGTTGATGTAAGCAGGGCCTGGCTTAAACCACCATGTTTATAAACATGTGTTTTTAATGTGGTCTGCCTGTGACCATGATGATATCTATGCTGTAGCCTCCAGTCTTTGAAATTGATAATATAATTCCACATTGTGTCAACAAAATACATGGACCCAGTGAATTCAAAAAGGAGTCTGTAGAATGAAAAGAACTTAATTATCACAGGCTTCTGTCAATGGCTTGAAGATACAGTTGTCATTTTATCCTAAAGAAGGAAACCCTGCACCAAGGAAACACTCTCCTGAATACAGAAATATGATTCATGTTCCCTGCTACTAACATTTCTCAACTTATCTTCGATGTCTAGAAGTCATGTCATCCAAAATGGCTTTAGTGGGAACCTGTAGATACACTGCCAGATGATGTCTGCATATTGGGCTTTGTGAGATATGTGAGACAGAGAAACCTATCATTGAAGAAATGGTTACTGACACTCAGAGTGTTGACTGGATAATGTGGAATGTGATGGGGAAGAAGAAAGAGGAGAAGAGTCCCTGGAACTTGATGGTGTCTTTCTGAAACAGATGCACCTCTGTGTGAAATTGTGAATAGATAAGTATATCTGCTTTTCTATACTCCCTTGATATGTCCTTTCATCAACTGAGCCAATGTTTGTTTATCTCTGTCTTTAGATTTTTTTTTTAAAATGCCAAAATAATAGTTTTTAAACAAAATTTTAAGTGTAAAATAATTAGAAAATGTACAAGGGACTGTGATGAATAAAAAGAAAAGTAATCACATAAAAATGGGCAAAGGATTTGAGTAGACATTTCTCAAAAGACTACAGACAAATTACCAACCAATATATGAAAATAGGCTCATCATCTTGAATTATCACTGCAATGTAAATTAAAATCACAGTGAGAAATCACCTCACACCTATTAGATTAGCCAGTGTTAGGAAGATGAAAGATAACAAGTGTTTAGAGAATGTGGTGAAAGGGCACCCTTGTTCACAGTTGGTGGTATTATAATTTTTTTTTTTTGAGACAGAGTCTAGCTCTGTCAATGCAGGTAGAGTGAAGTGGCAGCATCATAGCTCATGGCAACCACAAATTCCTTGCTTCAAGTGATCCCCCTGCCTCAGCTTCCCTAGTAGCTGGGGCTACAGGCATGCACCACAATACCTAGCTGAGTTTTCTATTTTTAGTAGAGACGGGGTCTCATTCTTGCTCAGGCTGGTCTCAAGCAGTCCTCCTGCCTCGGCCTCTCAGAGTGCTAGGATGACAGGAATAAGCCACCATGCCGGGCCTTGTTGTTGGTATTATAGATTGGTACAGCCATTTTGGAAAACAGTATGGAGGTTCCTCAAAAAACTAAGAGCGTAATTACTATATGCTCCAGCAACCCTACATTTGGATATGTATCCAAACATATCAAAATCAGGATGTCAAAGAACTATCTGCACTACTGTATACATTTCAGCATTATTCACAATAGCCAAGATTTAGAAACAAATGAAGTGCTTACCAATGGATGAATGGATCTAAAAAAGATTGTGGTATATATACACAATGTTATACCATTCAGCCTTAAAAAAGAAGGAAATCATTTTATTCGTGAAAATTTGGATGAACCTTGGGTATATTATGCTAAATGAAATAAGCCACGCATAAAGAGGCAAATACTGTGTGACTTCACTTACTTGTGTTATAGAATCTTATAAGGCACACTCATAGAAGTAGAGAGTAAAATGTTGATTACCAGAGGTTAGTGTTAGAGGGTGGATGGGAAAAATGGAGATATTGGCCAAAGGGTACAAAGTTTCAGTTAGACGGGAGCAATAATTTCTGGTGATCTATTGCACAACATGGTGACAATAATTAATAATTATGCATTGTATATTTCATAATAACTACAAGAGAAGATTTTTAAATGTTTTAAACATAAGAAATGATAAACATTTAAGAGGATAGATATGCTAATTAGCCTGATTTGACAATTCCACAATATACAGATGTATAGAAACTGCACATTGTACCCCACAGACGATATGCAATTATTATTTGTAAGTCAAATATAAAAAAATTGTTTTAGGTTTACTGACAGTTGCAAGGATAGTACAAATTTTTTCACATGTATTCATCTATCTGTAATGTGAATATCTTACCTAACCATGATATATTTATAAAATTAAGATATTCACAGTGGTACAAAATTGTTACCTGATCTATGACTTTCTTCTTATTTTACCTGATTTTACATTAATGTCATTTTTCTCCTCAGGATTTGGTCCAGGATACCACATTGTATTGACTGTCAAGTGTATTACTCATTTATTGCTGCATGACAAATTACCATATAGCTTAGTGTCTCTAAACACACACACACACACTCCTTACTCACAGTTTCTCTAGGTCAGGAATCCAGATGTAGTTGATGAGAAAAGCTAAGGTCTCATCTGAAGGCTTAGGTAGGGAAGGATCATCTTCCCTTCCAATCTCACAGATTGTTGTTAGGATAATACCAAATGTTTAAACAATTAATAACAATCCCTCACTAATTCTTCTTCCAAGAGAGGGAAGAAACAGGGAAAAAGAGAGCCCTTCACAGTGCATTTTATGAGACAACTGTACCCTGATAGTATAAAACAAAGACATTACAAGAAAGGGAAATTACAGAATATGCCTTATAAATACAGAAGCAAATATCTCCAAGGAAATACTATCAAAACAAATCAACAACATGTACAAAGGATTATATACTATAGTCAAGAGTATTTATCCCAGGAATACATGTTTGGTTAAACATACAAAAATAATTAGAGAAATACACTATAGTAATAGAATAAGGGGAAAAAACACATGCTCACCTCTAATGACGACACATAAACATTTCCAATATTCATTCCTGGTAAAATTACTAAACAATTTAGGCATAGAAGAAAACTTTCTTTACCTTAAAAGGGCATCCATGAAAAACTCACATAACAACATAAAGTATCAAGAAACTCTCAGTAATTTCCCCAAGAATAGAAACAAGACAAAGAGGCCCACTCTTACCACTTCTATTCAACATTTTACTGGAAGATATAGCCAGGGCAAGTAGGCTATAAAATAAATATAAGAATTCCAGAATGAAAAGGAAGAAGTCAAACTATCTGTGTTCTAAAATGTGTATAGAAAACCCTGGATGGACTGCTAGAATAGAAAATGAACACAAAGAGAAAACTAAGGAAATCTGAATAAAGTGTGAATGTTAGTGAATGGTAATGAATAATATTTTCTGTTAATTTTGACAAATGTTTGACACTAATGTAAGATTATTATCAGGGAAACTGTGTATTTGGTATAAATAAACTGTATTGTCTTTGTCATGTAAATCTAAAAGTGTTTTAAAATAGAAAAGCTTATCTTTCCCTTAAGACACTGGTGATTTAATAAACAGAACTTATCAATATTTTTGATGCCCCATGCATCTCCCATATTCCATTCACTTCCATACGCAGAGAAGTTTACCAGTATTTTAAATTTCCTAATTGACATTTCCTTATATGTCTTTATTATTTCACTCTACATTTATATTTTAGAATAATGTATTGTACTGTTCGGTTTTCCTAGTGTTCAAAGTTATTAAATATGTCAAAATTAATCTATAAAACTGTTTAAATTATGAAAAAAATCAGACATATTCATATTATGAGACATCCTAAAAAATACCTGAGCAGTTCTTTTCAAAAGAGTCAAGGTATTGCAAAATAATTGAACGCTGAGAAACTGTTGCATGTTTGGACAGGGCCTATAATGGTAGGCAGACCCTAAGACAGCACCCAGTAGTCCCCATTTCTTGGTGTACAAAATCTTGTATTCTAATCCTGTACCCTTGACTGTGGACAGGAAGTGTAACTTCCTTTGAGACAGTAGTATCTTGGCAAGGTGATGGAATCTCACATGGGTGATTGTGTTACAAATGACTGTGATTTCTGTCTTGCTAGCACACTCTCTCCCCTGATGGCTTTGATGAAGCACTCTGCCTTGTGGGAGGAGCCCAAGGGCAAGAAAGAAATTCAGCCTCGGGCCGATAACCAGCAAGAAACTGAGACCCTTCGTCCAATATCCAGTCCTAGAATTTGCAATATCATTTACAACTAATCCACAACCCTTTCAAATAATACTATATTGCTACACAGGATGTGTGACTGTCATATAATTAACAAAATAATACTAATATCTCCCTCCCAACCCATATATTATTGCTGTTATTTTAATATGTGGGGCTCTGAGGCACAGGAAATATCATGAGGTGTGTATGAGAAAGTTAAAGAACATATAAGGGGCTATGCAGACTCAGATGTATGAACGTGTGTATGTCCATGGAGAAATGTCTCCATTGATGAACTCTCAGTCTCACTATGGTCTCCCTTCCTTTTCCTGCAATCTTCCCACTTTATTGTTCCCAGCAGTTCTTTGAATCCACTGCCTTCTTCTCATGCCCTGACCTGTGCCACAGATACACTTTTTTTCTCTTCTCTTTCCTTCCTTCTTTGCTGGTCCTAACTCTTCAGAGTCTCCTCAATGTTCCTCTTCTTAGAGGCCTTCCTTGTCCATCCCATTCCAGCTTTGATGCCTGTCCTCTGAGTTCCCAAGGACTGCTCTTCCACCTGCAGTTTGGATTTTGTTAAGTTTTCTGAATCCCCACTAGACTGAAGTATCAGAGACTATGGAACCTTTGTACATGCTTTTCTTCTGTGGGCTCCACACACTTAGTAGACAAGGACTAACACAGAACATTTTCCCTTATATTGAATTATACAAATGAATTAATGAATCTCTCAACATTCTCATTTTTCTTACCTTCTTCCCCATAAATTCCATCTGTCTTTCAATTTGAAGAGGATTTGAACTTGCAGATGAACAGGTTTCTTTTGTCCCCTTCTCTACTCAGGGCAGGATATGAGCCCTGACTCCCCTCAGCCTCTGCTCCAGTGCCCCCCACAATTCTCAACCAACTTTACAGACCCTTGAATGGAGCATGGTGCTCCTGCCTCATCTGTACCTCTTTTGTCTTTCAGGACAATGTTGTCCTGTTGACCAACAAAAATCATATTCTCCAAAATTCAGAGTGGCTCACGACCCCATCATAACAGGAAATGAAGGTGATTTGACACGGGTGTTTAAAATGTGCCTATCATGGGACACTTCCCTTACTAAGGTGGCAGACACCTTAGTGCCTAAGCATCTGACCAGTTGCCAGATGTCCGTCACAGAGAAAACTTGTTTATAATGGCAGACGCTTTTGTGGCTCTTGTCTTTTCTGCAACCCATTTATTACTGCATCAATATCACTCTGGCACTGGAAGACTGGCCTCATGTTCTTCCTGTGTACTGCAAGAAATCCAAGCTGAGATAGCCCCTGGAAGGCATAAGTTTAATAAACAAATAACAAAAACCATTTTGGATTGAATGACTGGTTCTAAGATGAGATGTAAGGAGATGATGTAAGGGAAGTCAGGATACACAGAAGAACATGGTGTCACAGCTGTTTTAAAACATAGTTGAGAAGCTTTTCACACTGTGTTTTTCCCTAAATTAAAAAATAGTATTATATAATGGGATATTGAGACAGGAACTTTGACCTTGAGGTTACTAAAAGTCCCCTCATAGTAAAGGTATTTTTTTTTGCAAAAGTAAGGAAAACACAAGAGAATCAACAGAGAATCTTAAGGACGACAAATAAATGATTAACGTATAATTCCATTAAAAAATGACACTAAGCTCAGTATTATTGACAAATATTACAGTTTTTGAAATGAATGCAAATAAACGGAAATTAAACTTAAAATTGAAAAGGAAGGGCATAAAATTTTGGTTCAGGAAAGGTTTACATAACCATAAAAAAAGAATAGAGTGATGTAGAATCACAACGGTATTTACTTGGGAAAAACAAAGAAATACGTGCTCAATACAAAGTTAAGGGCAATACAAAGTTAAGGGCAAGAACCAAAGCGAAGATACGGAGCTTAGAGAGAATTTTTTTTTTTTTTTCCCCAAGCAAGTTACATGGTAAAGCTTTTGCAATGCAAACTACCCATGGGATGGGAGACTCCAGCGGGCGCCCTAAGCGGAACAGAGCCACGGAGAGCGCGGAAACGGAAATCGGGAGCGGGCAGAGCGCCGCTTCCTGCCCACCCCTGCCCGCGCCGCGCCGATGAGCAGAGGATCGGTCCCTGCGGGCCGCCGTCCTCCCCGCCAGCCACGTGACCTTCCCACAGTGCACTGCAGGCCAGTCGGCCGCGCGGGACAATGGCTCGTTTCCTGCGAGCTGCGCAGTTTGGATGGATGTGCTGATGGCTGAGCGGTACTTGTGGGACTCGCGGAGTACCTGGGGCCTCCGCGGAGACTTGGGCGAATATGCCCAACTCTGTCACACCGGAAAATGTTTTAAAGAATAATAATCTGTCAAAGCTTTTACATAAGGAATTCCATTCATTTCGTGAACTACTGTGCTAGAAAGGAGGAAAAGGAAGTGCATGGGAACACGTACACACACAGAGTTACTCAGGGATTTAATGTGATATAATACAAACTCTACTGAGGTAGTTATACAGTCAAACGGGAACTATGTGTCTGTCCATGGTAACTCACTGCTGTACATTCATGTTTGTCAATGAAATCATCAGCCTAATAGTACTCACGGCGACCTTTGACCCCTGGGTAATGTGTAGGAAGTGACAGGAAAATTGAGCATGGGCCAGGCTTTCCTGAATCTTCACTGGGAATGATTACGGATTGCATTTTTTCCCAGCAGGAATTATGTGCTATGTTTCCGTTTTTAAACAAACAAAAAAATCCTGCCAGGAGCTGGTGTCTCAAGTCTCTAATCCTAGCACTGTGGAAGGTCAAGGGGCTAGGAGTTCAACTCCAGCCTGGGCAACATAAGGAAACCTGGTCGATACAAAAAAGAGAAAAAATTAGACGAGCCAGAGATGCACACCTGTAGTCCCAGCTACTGGGGAGGCTGAGGCAGAAGGGTTGCTTGAGCCCAGGAGTTCAAGGTTGCAGTAAGCTATCATCACGGCACTGCACTCTAGCCATATCTCAAAAAAAAAAAAAAAAAAAAAAAAAATCCTCAGGTGAACACAGTACTTCCTGGTTCATTGATCCACACCTTTTTTCTAAACCTGTTTTTAAGGTTGTCATTGGTACCCTCTTTTTGTTGCCGCTAGATGGCGCCAAGAGCACAGGGGTCCTTCATTCCCAAAAGCATGGTGTAGCAGGTACTGCTGAAGTTAAAGGTACGGTGAGTTTAAGGCATGAAAGCAACCTATGGTTGGAGTTGTCTTTTTTCAGGTGGAGAGTTCATTGTCTGACTCAGCATCTTTCACAGGGAGTTCTAACTCCATCAAGAGTAGGTTCTACACTGAAAATACTAAAATTTTTTGTGGCCATTTTTCCTGGACCTTAAGCTGGTTTTCCCCACCCATACTTTTTCTTTGCCCGTACATCCAAACCCCATATACATTGTTTTTCTTCAAATTTACAAGACTACCAAATTCTCATTTTATAATTACAACAGCTATGTCCTTAAGTAAGCAGATGACATAGTAGCTGATGACTACAACCACGGAAAACTATAAAACAGTAACACATGGACATAGAATAAAATTCCTTAAAAATCTAGACCCCAGATATATTTCTGGCTTCCTTGAGGTGTACTGACATTGCTACTCTCCTTGTGATATCTCAAATTTTTTGACGTCTGTACATGCCCTGGTCTCTACATGAATACGAATTCTCTTTTTGTCTTCCGTACCTCTAATTTGTATGGTATTTAGCTACTTATTCTTCATGTATTCAATTATAAATTACTGCCTCAAGAAACCTTCAATGACCATTTAAATTCAGGTTGTATGTCCATGGATCTTATGAATTTCCACAGAATAATTCCCATTCCTTTCTCAAGCATCTCTAGTCTAATATTTATTGCCTATTTGTTTAAATCTCTGTTTGGCTAATGTCTCAAATAAAGGAAAAATGTATCTGTTTTTTATATTTTTATCTATAATATGTAGCAATGTATGTACCGCATGGTTCCACTCAATTTTCTTAGTTTGCAAAAATAAATAGGTCCAAATCAATTTAATTCCAATGTACCAATAATAAAAAATTGGGCATTGCAGTTAAAATATATTTTACAGTAACACCAAATAGCATGATGTAATTAGGATTAAATCTGACAAAATATGTGCAAAATTTGTACTCTGAGAAATAGAAACTCTGATGAAATTAATTAAAGAAGTTCTAAATAAGTGTACTGATGCACCAATTTCATGGATTGGAAGGCTCAATAGTAAGAGGTCAATTCTTACAAATTTATCTAAACATTCACTACAATCACCAACCAATATCCCATTAGGAATTTTTGTAGACATTGAGAAGGGGACTCAAAAAATTATATAAGAAAGTAAAGAATTTAGACTATCCAAACAAATTTAGAAAAAGAGGAACAGTGTTGGAGGACTCACCCTACTTGTTTCAGGCTTAATATAAAGCAATGTTAATCAAGGTCTTGTGTTATTGGTGTAACACTAGACATTTAGATAAATGGGACAACATAAAATCCAATTTTTTTTTTTTAGACAGGGTTTCACTCTGTCACCCAGGCTGGAGTGCAGTGGCATGATCATAGCTCACTGCAACCTCAGACTCCAGGGCTCAAGCAATCCTTCCTGCCTCAGCTTCCTGAGTAGCTGGGACAATAGCACACCACCATGCCAAGCTAATTTTTTATGTTTTTTTGTACAGATTGGTTCTCGCTCTTGCTCTCACTAGTCTCGATATCCTGGCCTCAAGCAGTCCCTCTGCTTTGCCATCCTAAAGTGTTAGAATTACAGGCATGAGCCACTGCACCAGCCTAATTCACGTCTTTCTAATGACAATGCTATTGAGCATATTTCATGGACTTGTTTGCCATTCATATCTATTATTTGATTAAGTGCCACTTTTCTCATTTAAAAAATGATGTATTGATTTATTACTATTAAATTAATTATATATGTATAATTCTTGATACAAGATCTATATCAGTTATACGTTGAAAATATTTTGTCTCTCTGGCATCTCTTGTCATCCTTTAAACAGTGTCTTTCAAACAGGAGGATTTATTTTTAATTTTGTTTAAGTACAATATATCCATGATTTTCTTTTATAGTTTATAATATTTATTTTTATCCATGAAATATTGCTTAACCCAAAGTCACAAAGATTACCTGCTATGTTTTCTTTATAAATTTTATAAGATTTTACATTCATATGTATGATAAATTTTGAATTAATTTTTATATTTAGTGCAAAATAAGGCAGGTAATTTCCTTGGGAGGCTGAAGCAGGAAAATTGATTGCTTGAGCATAGGAGTTTGAGGTTGCAGTGAGCTGTGATCATGCCATTGCAATCTGGCCCACCAGATAACAGAGCAAGACCCTGTCTGGAACAAACAAAAAAAATAAATAAAAGAAGAAGGAAAGAAAGAAAGATGTGAATTGAAACTACAGTGAGGTGCCACCACACATCTACTAGAATAATAAAATTGTATATATATTTATATAATCAGTACCAATATTGGTAAGGATGTTGAGCAACTGGAATTCTAATATTTCTCATGTTTTTACATTGGAAATGCAACATGGCATAGCCACTTTGGAAAACATTTTGGCAATTTCTTGTAAAGTGAATCATACATGTATTACACAATCCAGCCACCCAGCACTAAGGTATTTTCTCAAGAGAAATGAAAGTATATGCTTGTAGTAACTATGTTGTAGTAGCCCATATCTGGAAACGACCCAAATTTCCATCACATTATCCATATTGATAGCATTTTATATAAATAAAAATGATTAGCAAGTTGTGGGATATTGATTCAATAGAGTAAAAATCAGCATCAAAAAGGAACAAACTATGAAACATGAAACAACATGAATAAATTTCAAAAGCATGCTTCTGACAAAAAGCATACAAAACACTTTGCATACAGAATCATTTCATGCATATAACATTCTGTAAAAGGCAAAGCTATTGTGATAGAAATGATCAATAATTACCAAGACTGAGTGTGGTGGAAAGATTACTACAAAGGGACACAACTGAAGTTTTGGTGTGAAGATGCAAGCCAGTTCTCCAGATGGACTTGGATGGGATCAGTTCTTCCTCCTTTCTCACTTTTAATTCTCAAGAATAAGTGTAGAATGATCCTGGAATATAATATTCTGAGATATGGAGGGGTTGTCAGGAATAGCCTTCACCTTGTTCCTGCCTCTCCTACAGAGTATAGCATCTGGGGTTGAGAAGAAACTCCTCAGGAAAGCTCGGGTATTATTTCTTTGTCCCCTGGAAGCAGCATGTCCTTCAAATCTTTGCGCAGTGACTCGTGTGTCCCCTGTGTTACGTAACACAGGGTGAACTGCCTTCTGGGGTCCCTCACCTGTGGTGCAAGTGAGGAATGTGTAGTCAAGACTCCATCTGCACCAGACATGCTTCATGAGCCTCAGAGGACTGGCTCACAAGGAATCCCAGACTTCATTTTTCCCTTGCTTCCTGTCTATAAGTAACAAATCTGCTTCACATAATTTTTGGTTGTGAATTTGTTTTGTTTCATTGTACTCAGGCAACTGGTAACACTGAAGCACATGATGCAGTCAATGGAAGCATTTGGAAAACTATTCCTTGTGGTTGATACAGTGATGATCTTTTCTCTCCTCCATGCTGTGGGAGTCCTCTCTTGGGATTGGTCATTGGTGAAAGTGCTTCATAAAATCGATACATCGAGCAAGGTTGAGTCTGTGAGAACCTTTGCTTTCTGGCAAAGTGGGAGGGGCAATTTCACCCAGGACCCAGCCCAGGGGAGATACGTCAGCCTGGAGGCACAGGAGGTGGACTTGCAGCTGGATGAGTTATGGGGAAGGGTGGGCAATAAATGGGACATAAGTCACTCCCGTTCATGCAGATTTGAATGAGTTGGCTACATGGACTGAGGCAGAGAGAAAGGAATGTCGAAACAGTGGCTCACAGTGCAAGGTCCCCTAGTTTTTGGTCACTTATGTGATTGCTCATTGTCAGGGCCCAAGAGCTTGGGAAGTGGGTACTCTGATGAACTCTCAGGAATGTTAGAGGGAACCAGAGAGAGGTCCTTAGATGGTCCTTGTGTCATGACCGGGAACCAGAACATGCAATGTCGGCCTTCACAAATAGGGAGGCTCAATATCGGAAGGATGGACATGGAGGAACGCCAAGGAGGTCTTATGCAGCCTGGCTGGTGTATTTGTTTGATAAAGGTACATTGCAAACCACATGTCTTGGACTAAATGTCAAGGAATAAGACCAACATCTCTGGGTCCCTCCTGAAGGCCAATGACTCTATGCCTTTGTCAAGATAAGAGGGGACTTCAGTTTTTTCTTAGGTTCTCGGATACTGGATCCCACATGACAATGTTTCTGGGTCCCCTTAGGGGAATAATTAAACTAATGGCATTGGGAGATTATGGGATAAACTTGTGATCCATGATGCTTATCTGCATACAGTGTTTTCTGCTTGTGGATGGTGCCCTTTGGGCCTTTTCCAGTGTCCGTGAATGTGGTTCCCACTGCTAAGTCCATTATAGGCACTGATATTTTGGCTGTTTGTGGCACATAACTTCATCACAGCCTGAGATGGTATACCCCCTCACAGCTCAGAACAGAACTGAAGCAGTGCGGCATATCCACTCCTGCCTGACATGTAAGCTACCCAAGAATGACTATGTTATTCAACAAAAGCAGTATTGCCTACTGGAAATGGAAAAAGGGACATTACTTTGTTAATTCTGGACTTACTTGCTACAAATAAAAATGTGACAATCCAGCATGCTACAATATAACATCCCAGTTCAACTAGTCAAAAAGGCCTCTGGGTATGAAGACATGAATACCAAAGATGCTTATTCAGGAATCCAAAAACATCCCACCTACAGTCAAGCCCTTGCCAGCACCCACTAGTAAAAAGGAGGCCAGGGAGCTGGTATGCCTCTTTGGGTATTGCAGACAGCATGTACTCTACCTGGGTGTTCTTTGTGCCCCCATAGTCAAGGTAACCAACAAAGCCTCTAACTTTGAATGGAGCCCTTTGCAGCAATAGGCCTTGGAAGCTGTTCAACAAGTTGTGTTTCAGGCACTGCCTTTTAGAATTTTAGAGCCTTCTAGCCTGATGAAATTACAGTTGTGTGCAATGTCCACACGTGCTGGCTGGCATCTGTGGCTCCAGAAAACGGCCACTGAAGTGCACCAGCCTTTCAGATATTGGACAAATAAGTTTGCTGAGGCAGCTACCAAACATGCTTTTCTAACATGGCAATCCTTGCTTGCTATTGGGCACTGATGGGAATTGGGCATCTTATGGCCAGAATACGACATGTGACTCTGCCACCTGAACTGTCCGTTCTCACTTGGGTGCTCACACACCCACCAATACAACTGGACAGGCTGAGCAGAGCTCAATTATCAAATAGAAGTGGTACATTCAAGATTGGGCCTATCCAGGACCTCATGGGTCCATAGGATCCATGAACAAACAAATGGCTAGCTTAACAGAAGAGACCAAGGGCCTGTGGTGTGTGCTTTGCCTCCGCCTGTGGCTACCTGGAGTTCAGGACTCAGATATGCCTACTGATGATGGTATGACATGGTTTACTTACAGCTCTTTGACCCAACAGAGCAGACGGGGTTTGTTGCCTGTGGCTGCCACCAGTCCATGGGATGGCCATCTTTTGACTGATATTAATTAAACATGGATGTTCTGCCTAGTGGGCCAAACTACATGCATTGATGATGGCAATGTAGGCTCTGTCTACCACCATATCTTACTACATGTTCACCGACACATAGGTCTTTGTTAACAGCCTACTGGTCAGGAGGATGGCAACTGAGTGATTATACTATTAAAAGTTCTTCTTCATGGGGACAAGGACTATGGCAACAACTTTCTTCCTGGAGGGGAGAAATAAAAAGTCTCTCATGTGGATGCTGAGACTACCATAACTTCCCTTGAGAGGAACTTACATCATGATTTTGAATACCCCATGGAGTTCACTCTGAGCAACATGATAATGGGAATACTCTCATGGAATACGATGGACTTTCCAGGTACCCTGTGATCTGTAGGTGAAGGGAGATACTGGGCAATATGATAGCTGATTCACTCGGCAACTGAACACAGGTCGCCAAGATGGCCAGTTAGTTGGTTGATACCCCATCTGGGAGTATGTACACTGAACACTGCACTCCATTGAATGGGGCACATGGCACTGCAGCAGATGTTGGGAAACACTGAGCTTGATGGGGGTGGAGGTGGACCAGGGAGCTGCCTGACCAGGCTGTGCCTGTGAAATCCCAATCTCAGTGCTCCCAACCATTCTTCTATTCCTTCACTGTGCACATCCTGGGGGTGGCTCGTGGTTCAGGCCATGAAAGGACCCCAGATAGGGCCCCCTACCTCTGCTATGGCGAAAATGCTTTCCCTAAATACCCTGCTTATATGGTATCTCACAATGTTTGGGGACAGGACAAGAGTGTGAGGGTGCAAGGGCCCCTGTACTGGTACTGGGGACAGATGACTGATCCTTCCAGTTGGGTGGGTGCCATTTTCAGACGTCAAATTTACATATGACATGACCTCCCTTCCAGGACTGGATGAATGAGGCCAACGTGTCTAGGTGAAGTAACAGGGCTGTGAGTTTCAGCATAAGTAATCTCAGGCAGGGACAGACAGACCAGACTACCCCAACTGAGCCCAAACCCTATGCAACAGGTGGAGAGCATGTGAGCCCTGGGAGGGGCAGGGGGCACTAACCTGTCAATCTGATCTTTCTGCATGGGGACCAGAGGCCTGAAGCAAGTGCCTTCAGTAGGCTTTCCCAAGCTGTGGCCACTGTGGGAAACCTTGATTATAGGGGTGGTTATCTGACACTTTGTATTTGTAGAAACTCATTGAACTTGTTCCTAGAAAAAAATGAATTTTACCTTAAACCCAACTTAAAGATTAAAGAGTTATTCCACCAATCTCCTTTTGAGTCTTTTCTTTTTTAAATTAGTAGTCTCCCAAATGTCAAAATAGGATCAGCCCCTTTCCATAGAATTTTTCCATTTGCTTCTCCTGTATAAAGGTAAAATGGTTAAGAGTCCTAACTATGGGTTCAATTTTCTCTCTTGCTCCAACTCCCACTCACAGTTTTATGTAGAGTTCCTTCTTTATGCATCTTTACCTTGGGACGTATTTACATCTTGGTAGTCCTTCTCTTCCATCTGCAGCCTTGAAATCTGTATTTGTGCTTGTTATGGTTAAAATTCATATGTTGAAGCTGAAAGAGTGAAGCAAATTCTACTCCAAAATATGGCACCTCGGCGCACTGAGTCTTGTAAACGGAAGGAAGTTAAGACAACTGCAGAGGGGGGAAGGTCTCTCTGACCTCTCCCCTCCTTTCTACTGAAGACCGTTATGTGACAGGCATTTTCCCCTACACGTGAAGGGAATTAGAGATTCCAAGAAGAATTTGAACAAACAGGCCTTGCTAAATTCCTCCCAGTTTATTTCTCTTAGATCACACCCTTTTGTCCTCCAATCATAATTCTGCATGACTGTCCATGAAAATATAGTTTTCCCTGGACTCTTGGGTCTTCATTTCTGAACTCTCCTGTGTCACATAAAACTTATAAAAGAAATATGTATGCTTTTCTCTTTTCTCCTGTTAATCTGAGGGTTTTCTTTAAGGGACACGATCTCACTCTGTTGCCCAGGCTGGAGTGCAGTGGTATGATCACGGCTCACTGTAGTCTCAAATTCCTGGGCTCAAGCAGTCCTTCCTGCCTCAGCGTCTGGAGTAGGTAGTACTACAGGCATATGCCACCATGCTTGGCTAATTCTTTAATTTTTGGTAGAGACAAGGTCTCACTATGCTGCTCAGGCTGGTTTTGAACTCCTGCACTCAAGTGATCATCCTGCCTTGGCCTCTCAAAGTGCTGAGATTATAGGTATGAGCTACTGCATCTGGCCAATCTTTTTTTTTTTTTTCTTTTTAATGGGGGGCTCAGTCATGAATCTTACAGCAGGGGAGGAAAAGAAATTCTTTCTTCTTTCCTATAAAGCATTCACCCCCAGTATCTCAGAATGTGGCTGTATTTTAGATCATTAAAATTAGGGTGGGCCTAATCTAATTTGACTGGCATTCCTACAAGAATAGAATGTTTGGACATACAGAAAGGTAACCAGGGTCTATGTTGAGAAAGATTCCCTCCTTGATCAAACACTAGCTAGGCTCCTCTGAGCCCTCTTCTGGACTTGGCTTTATCCTTAGCCTGCAAACATTAGACTCTCACAACAATATTTCATCTACTTCCCCTCCTTTCACATCAAAAGATTTAATCAAACACTAACTCAGTGTCTAATAGCTAAAGGCCACAACCCTAGGATGAATCAAGGATGCCAAAGTAATTTACTGGTTCTTCTGGCCAACAATTGAATACAGTCCCCTGACCACCCTTTCCTAGAGCATTTACAAGAAATGGCTTACAATTGTGAATACTCCCTCTGTTTCTTTGAGATGTATAGGTTTCTCTATCAAGTCAAGAGTATCTTTCTTAAAGCTCTGAAAGCTGTTGCTTTGAAATGTCATTATCAGGAAGGGCAAGGCTTCTGTCTCCCAGTCTGTCTGGAAAGATAAGTTCCTAACTCCAGTAACTACCATCCCACAGACACAACTGCCCAATCACATTTACACTGACCATCCCTTTGTCATTTTCCCTTTGTGACTCTGTTCTGGCCCTGCTTTTACACCCCCCAGCCACATTTCCTCATTGTCCCTTTATAAAATGCCCACTCCCTCTGCCCAAATCAAAGTTGAATTCAGTTCACTCTGGACCCTCTTCTCTATTGCAATAGTCACTACTGATTAAAATCTGTCCTTACCACTTTAACTAGAGTCTGGCTTTGTTTATCTTTGACATACCAGTATCTTGTATTGTGTGTGTGTGTGTGTGTGTGTGTGTGTGGTGTGTGTATGGTTTTATTTGGGCAGAGGTAGCACTCGGATCTTGTATATTACTTTTAAAATCTTGGCATATCAGTAATCATCATATAATAGGTTCTTTGATTTTGGAGGCCTCCACAAGCTATGGGCCATAGCTTGAGGCCCTCCCCATATACAAGTAAATCTGAGACTTGTACTGTCACCTACAGTTGACATGTCAAGGAAGGTTTAAGAGTGGTGTTCAAAGAATGTACTGCTATGAGGGCAGAGGAATGAAACTAGAAGCTTTGGAGTAAGGGAAAGAACATTTAAAATGTCAGATTCAAAGCAGGGTGTGGTGGTGTGCACCTGCAATTACAGCTACTTGGGAGGCCAAGGTGGGAGGATCCCCAAGACAAGAGTGGGCAACATAGTGAGACCCCTGTCCCTAAGAAAATAAAGAAATAAATAAAATGTCAGATTCCTTGCCAAGAATATGCTGTTGGCAGTGCATTTTCAAATGGACAAATAAGATTCATGGAGTCTGGATGCCTGGGCTGATTTCCTAGTCCTGCCATTTTCTGTGTGGCTTTGGGCAAGTTTCTTAACCTTGCTTTGCTTCAGATTTCTTATCTGTAACACAGTAATGAGATAGTAATTAGAGTAATAATGTGATATTTTGATGTTTAGAGTTGACAATATATGTGCATATTAAATTAATACAGTTAATATATACAGTCATATGTCACTTAATGACATGGAGATATATTCTGAGAAATGTGTTATTAGGTGATTTTATTGTTGTGTGAACATCATAGGGTGCACTTACACAAACCTACATTGTATAGCCTATTACACACCTAGACTATATTGTATAGCCTATTGCTCCTAGCCTACAAACCTGTACAGCATTTTACCATGGTGAATACTGTAGGAAATTGTAACACAATGATAAACATGTATGTATCTAACCATATTTAAACATAGAAAAAATATAGTAAAAATACAGTGTTATTATCTTGTGGGACCACAGTCATACATTGACCAAAATGTTGTTAAGCAATGTATGTCTTTACCAGTATTTGTATTATCTAGCATGGACATAGAAATTCTTTCTGAATGCTCTCACTGTAGGGCCGTCCAGCCGAGGAGTTGGGTCTCAGCTTTGGGACTGTCTCCTAGAAGGAACACCTTGAACCATGCCTTCTTGGCAGTGACTTCTGTACAGGGGCAATCAAGTTGAAGATGGGTAAAAGAGACACATCATTTGTTCTGTCTGCCTCTTTTTTCCCTGCACTGCTGCTCACCAACCTAGAAATAAATCTTCCCTTAGAAAATAAGAATATCAAGTGTTTATTAAGCATAAGTATGGTCAAGTTACCATTATTAACATATTTAAATCCCACAGGCTTCTATGAGGTAATCATTGTTGTTATTGTCATACAACTTTTAATGAAATCAGCTGTTTAATTACTGGCAGGCATTATAAGATCTAACAAAGGGCAGAACCAGGAAAGTCTCACAGACAACTCCCCAGGATTCTGTTACAAGCTTCTTACCACTGGCCACATTTCAGACTTATATAAAGCTGGAAAAATTATTTGGAATGTGACATTGCCTTTTGCCTGTGGTAGTCCAGAATGCTCCCCAGATAGAAAAGAAGAGAATATGACAGGCACCGCACATTGGTTCAATCAACATCTATATCAGTACACCTCATGAAGACATTCTTTATGTCCACAGGCAAGAATGGGAGTGAGAAATCATGCCAGCTTCCATGCAGACAAGGTTGCCACGTGCCATCATTATACTACCAGGATGTGTATCACAGAACTTCAGGAATAGTCCAGGAGAAAAAAGGCAAAGACTCAAGGAAATGGCTTTTAATAAATGTAGCCTTCAACTTTTCCATCTTACTTCTGACTGCACCAAAACAAAGGCCTTTACATGAAACAGCCATCTGCAACAATCCAAAGGGTCAAGGGCAAACTATTAGAGATGCAGGAAGTGATGTGTATAAGTAGGTTGAGCCATGCCACATATGTTACCCTATATTTCCTATGATGTCTTGTTACATGTGATAGAGAAACTTACTTTATTATGAAATAATTAATGCAGAGGTTCTAGGTAGAATAGCAGAAGACAATTATCTCCAAAAGAAAGAAAAACAAGTAAGACTTATCTCCTCCATTTTTCCCCAGTAATCCTCTACTTTTCTTTAATTTGGGGAATCATCTTGCCTCTGCCCTTCACTATATAAATGCCACAGTCTATGTAATTTCAATGGAGCACAAGCTTGCTCTTTATATGCACTGAAATCAAAGTTAATGGTGCCAGCCCCAATACAATAATAAAGTGAAGATAACAAGTATATTTTTGATCAAGATCTGGCCTTGAAATTCTCTGTGTACAGTATTGATGCTCAGATTCTTGACTATAGCCTTACCAAATGACCATCTATTAATGTAGAGTAAAAGTACCCATAAGATGTAATGTTTTTGGACTGTTTGTTGCTAACATCTCCTAAATCTTGAACATTTATTATGAATAATCTCATAAATCTTGAACAAATACCTCCCCACCAGCATTGTTTCTAGACCACTAGATTGAGTACATCAATACTTGCATAGCAGACATAGGCTAATGAATCTCACAGACTCACACTGTAGGAATGCTTAACTCACAAGAGAATGTGGTCCTTTCAACACAATCACGTGATTAGGGCCCTCCACATTTCAGGCTCTAAACAAATCTTAGTCTGTTTGTTACAGCCTTGAATTGTTTCTACCTTCTACTTGCTTTTGTATTCCTTGTTGGTTTCAGCTGAGGAAATCCCTGTTCAACCCAGGTTGAGGAATCCCCTCTTCACTAGCTAGAACACTCAGCTCTCTATTCACATATAAACTGTGGCAGAGGAATGTCAAAAGTTCACCTTAAAGAAATAGATATGAATGGATCAGCTAAATAATAGGAAGGTAAGTAAATTATTAAGTCAATAAAAGTGATAATCAGAAAAAGTCAGAACATGAACAACCTTTTTAAAAATATTATGCTAGATGATAAAAGAATCTAAATGAAAGGTTGCGATTCCATTTATATGAGCCAGTATTACAAAATACCTGCTGCCTCCAGCACATGTATACGTATCTTGTGAGTGACATTTTTTATTTCACTGAAAACAATTTTAGTGACCACTCATTAAAGAGTAAGGAAAGAATACATATCTATATTATGATCCATCTTCAGAAGGCGATGCCATGCAGACATTTACAAACACAATGTGGAAGGAATCAGAAACTCTAGCAGGTGTTTATAGTTTTGGGGTAATGAGAAAAATCAAACTAAATAATGAAATTCACACTTACACAGTGAAGAAGCGGTTTGTCTCTGCACTCAGAATTGGAGTCTCAGTGCTTTGTCTACAGAAATTAATGCCTCTGTGAATAGTAATATCCTATTGAATTAGTAAAGATGATGTTTGAAAAGATTTTAAAAGATTGAAAGGAATCTTGAAATTTACTCAAGTGTTAAAGACATTTGCATGCCAAAAAGAATCAAGAATAAATATTACAAAGCCATGCTTGAAACACTAAAGAGTCAGGAAGCAGAATATTGTTGAAAACTCCTTATACAAAAGAACTTAATTTCCGAGGCAGGAAGGCAAAGCGCAGCTGTCCTTGCCCTGAAGATCCAACAGTGAGGCTCAGTTGCTTTTGCTGTGGCGCGGGCACTGGTGGGCGTGGCTTGGAGGAGAGGGACAACTTTCAGGGCTTCCTCTGCGCTTGCGCAGGAAACACCCCTGGGTGTCTGTACAGGTTCTTGCCATCGCTGGCTGTTGTGGCATATTAAAAAGTCCCCCAGGCCCGGAAATCAGGGAACAAAAATGAGGAGGTGTAACATTGAATAAAATTCAGTGAGAATGTACTAAAAATATAAAGCAGGGAGTGGTGTTTGGGGGATTGTCTAAAGTTCTCAAACATGTTGGAGACAAAAACGTCAGCAGCAATATTGTAAAGTTCTAAAGTCTCTGCTCTTTAATCAAGGTATATCTGGGAATATCGGTGTAGGTGCAAGGCATGTAGTTTTTTATTCTTATTCTTCATTATAGAACAGCACAGTGGTTAAGAGAATGAGTTCTGTGGGGAAATTCTTGTGTTAAATTAAGTCTCTTAGTAATTAAGATAATGTGGTATTTGCAGAGAGAGAGAGAGAGAAAAATAATGAAGAAGAGAGAAGAGAGCTCAAAAAGAGAAGTATACACAAATAAGCAAATACTTTACAAGAAAGATCAATGGATAAAAGACAGATGTTTAAAAAATAAATGTTCTAGGAAATAGTAATATAATAAACATTGAGGACATAAGAGTCTGACCCTTGACATCACATTACACGGAAAATGATCCCCAGATGGTTCACAGACCTAAATATAAAAACAATTTAACACAACATTTAGATTGCAATTTAGAAAAATAGTTTCATGACCATTGTGTGAAGTAAGATTTCTGAAACTAGACCTAGGAAGTTTTTACCATATAAGAAAAGATATTCCAATATTACTAATGTGAGGTTAAGCCTCTGGAGACAGACTGAGTCAAGCTCAGGTTCTTTTATTCTTTTCTGGTTGGGTTGTAGCTCATATTCAGAACTAGAAGTTGGGAGATGTAGTGAGACTTTAATGAACTGATAATAAATAAGGCCTGTGGACTAATAGCAGGTCTATATTAACCACTAAGTATTTTTTAAGAAGACATATAGCTCTGTCACCCAGGCCAGAGTGCAGTGGCAAGATCATAGCTCACTGCAGCCTCAAACTCCAGGGCTCCAGCAAGCCTATGCATCAGCATCCCCAGTAGCAGGGACTATAGGTGTGCCCCACCATGCCCAGCTAACTTTTAACTTAAAAAAATATATATTGGATACCAGGATTCAGCTATGTTGCAGAGGCTGGTTATGAACTCCGGGCTTCAGGCTATCCTCCCACCTCAGCCTCCAAGCACCTGGGATTATAGGTGTGAGCCATCACAGTGGCGTAAGTCAGTATTTTCTAATACTGATGACATTTTCTAAATAATTGAAAGATGTATTATTTGAATGAATTTGTAAAATCCATCATCATTCTATGTCACAATAAAGGAATAAAATTATAGACAAACTATGACACAAATAGTTCTTGTCTCATAGAATATTTACCCTATAATTACTGAAAAATAATTTTTCTACTTATATTAATGTGGATGTTTGTCTTATATCACTCCTATGATTACATAAGATGGAACGTATAAGCAAAATGCACCAACAACAGTATTCCTAAAATTTCTCCCATTCAGATCAAACTGTTCTGAATCAATTATCAAGTCCCCCTGCCGCTGACTTTCCCCACATTGTCATCATCTGTGCTAATCCGAAACTTTGGTGGTGCCACGTTTCTTGAGAGCATCCTAAGCTACTCCTTGTGAGATAATCTATTCATCTAACTGACAGCCCATCTGTAAATTTTGATGTTGAGGATATCACTGGAAGTTATCCATGGAAGGATGTTAGCCCAAGTTGATGCATGTGCAGATGAGTATGACCACGAGTACAGCCTTCTGGAAAACAGTGTTTTTACAATATAAACTTTAAGATGCATCTGTACTTCAAAGATATAAAAATGTGAAGTCTAGTATCAGCAAAATACACTATTTTCTTCTTTTACTGACCATTTCTCAGTGTAAAAGAATGGTGAATAGACAGTTTTGCAACTATTCCCTTCACTCTTAAGCCTGGGCACCCAAGCTCATTGACCTTCATTTAGCACTTTAGGATGGGTCACTCCTACTCCATAGATACAGACATGTTTCTTGGCCTGGCACTGTGCCCTATTTTTTTCCTTTGCTGATATGAGGAATTTCAGTCCATCTGTTTTGTCTCCTGAAATAAACTGTGATCTTGAAGGGGTGAGCATATTTCTTAAATTACAAATGACCAATGTAATAGCACATAAATATCTGTTATCCTGTTGTCAGAAGTGAGAAATATGATCCAGATTAGCTATATCTCTCATTCCAAGTCTCTAGGTTCCAGGAGCTGGTTTTGTTACTGAAGCTGTGACTGTGATTTGGGGAATATACCCCATTTTTACAGACAATAAAAGCAAGAGTCTTGACTTTGTGAATGTCCGTTGTAGGGCAGTCTGTAGGCTTTGTAGCCATGGCTCCTGGAAGAAAACTCTGATACTGCCCAGTATAGCACTGTGGTTGCAGTATGAAATCTCTGTTACTCTCTCTTTTTTTTAATGCAGTAATTGGCATGCTGATTCTAAAATTCACACGGGAAACCATGAGATCCAGAAAAGCCAAAACAAACTTGAAAGGAAAAATGAAGTTGGAATACTGTATTTTATTTTACTTTTTTTCTTTTAATTTATTTGTTTAATTTCAGAATATCATGGGGGTACAACACTTTGGCCATACACATTGCTCCTGTTCTGCCCGTGTCAGAGCCACAATCGTGGTCATCCCCCAAACTGTGCTCCCCACATCCATTCAGTGAGAGTTTTTCCCATCCCTTCCACCCCCCTCCCGCCCGCCCGCCTTCAGATGAATGTTATTGCCCCGTGTGATGTAAGTGTTCATCAGTTAGTACCAGTTTGATGGTGAGTACCAGTGGTGCTTATATTTCCAATCCTGTGACACTTCGCTTCGAAGAATGGGTTCTAGCTCCAACCAGGATAATACCAGATGAGTTAATTCACTGTTGTTCCTTATTGCTGAGTAATGCTCCATGGTATACATATACCACATTTTATTGATCCACTCGTGTATTGATGGGCACCTGGGTTGTTTCCACATCTTTGCAATTGTGAATTGTGCTGCTATGAACATTCGAGAGTAGATGTCTTTATTATAAAATGTCTTTTTTTCTTTTGGATAAATACCTAGTAGTGGGATTGCTGGGTCAAATGGTAATTCTACTTTTAATTCTTTGAGGTATCTCCATATTCTTTTCCATAGAGGTTGTACTAATTTGCAGTCCCACCAGCAGTGTATGAGTGTTCCTATCTGTCCACATCCCTGCCAACATTTGTTATCTGGGGATTTTTTGATATGAGCCAATCTCACTGGAGTTAAGTGATATCTCATTGTGGTTTTGATTTGCATTTCCCTGATGATTAGAGAAGTTGAGCACTTTTTTATATATTTGCTGGCCATTATTCTGTCTTCTGTGGAAAAGTTTCTGTTCATGTCCTTTGCCCATTTTTTAATAGGGTTGTTTGATTTTTTTTCTTGTTGATTTTCCTAAGTTCTGTATAGATTCTGGTTATCAGCCCTTTATCAGAGGTGTAGCATGCAAATATTTTCTCCCTTTCTGTAGGTTGTCTATTCACTCTAGTGATAGTTTCCTTGGCTGTGCAGAAGCTTTTCAATTTGACCAGGTCCCAGGTATTTATTTTTGTTGCTGCTGTGATTGCTTTGGGGGTCTTCCTCATAAATTCTTTGCATAGGCCAATGTCCATAAGAGTTTTTCAAATGTTTTCTTCCAGAATTCTTATGGTTTCATGTCTTAGGTTTAGATCTGTTATCCATTGTGAATTGATTTTTGTGAGAGGTGAGAGGTGTGGGTCCACTTTCAGCCTTCTACATATGGCCACCCAGTTTTCCCAGCACCATTTGTTGAATAGGGAATCTTTTCCCCAGTGTACATTTTTCTGGAATTTGTCAAAGATCAGGTGACTGTATGAGGTTGGTTTTATATTTGGGTTCTCAGTCCTGTTCCATTGGTCTACGTCTCCGTTCTTATGCCAATACCATGCAGTTTTGGTTACTATAGCCTTGTAGTATAGTTTGAAGTCTGGTAGACAGTTGCCTCCCAATTTGTTCTTTTTGTTTAAGATTGCTTTGGCTAGACGGGGTCTTCTCTGGTTCCACACGATGCGTAGAATTATTTTTTCTAGATCGGCAAAAAATGATGTTGGTATTTTGATAGGGATTGCATTGATTCTGTAAATTAATTTAGGTAGCAAAGCCATTTTTACTATGTTGACTCTGCATATCCAGGAGCATGGTAGGGCTTTCCATCTATATACATCCTCTGCAATTTCTTTTCTCAGTGTTTCATAATTCTCTCTATATAGGTCTTTGACCTCCTTAGTTAGATATGTTCCTAAATATTTAATTTTCTTTGTTGCTATTGCGAAAGGTATTGCATCTTTAATTTGTTTCTTGGCTTGATTGTTATTAGCATATATGAAGGCTATGGATTTGTGTGTATTAATTTTGTATCCTAAGATTTTGCTGAATTCATTTATCAATTCCAGTAATCTCTTGGTTGAATATTTGGGGTTTTCTGTGTATAATATCATATCGTCTGCGAATAGTGAAAGTTTGACCTCTTCTGCCCCCATCTGGATGCCCCTAATTCCTCTGTCTTGTCTAATTGCTGTGGCCAGGACTTCCAGCACTATGTTGAAAAGAAGTGGAGATAGTGGGCACCCTTGTCTGGCGCCAGTTTTAAGGGGGAATGCCTTCAATTTTTCCCCAGTCAGTATGATATTGGCTGTGGGTTTATCATATATGGCTTTAATAGTTTCTAGGAATGAGCCATCTATGCCTATATTGTTAAGAGTTCTTATCATAAAAGCATGCTGGATTTTGTCAAAAGCCTTTTCTGCATCTATTGAAAGGATCATATAATCTTTGTTCTTGCTTTTATTTATATGGTGAATTACATTTATAGATTTGTGTATGTTGAACCATCCCTGCATCTCGGGAATAAAGCCCACCTGATCATGATGGATTATTTTTTTGATGTACATTTGAATTCGGTTTGCAAGGATTTTATTGAGAATTTTTGCATCTATATTCATAAGGGATATTGGTCTGTAGTTTTCTTTTTTTGTTGTGTCCTTTCCTGGCTTTGGTATCAAGGTGATATTGGCTTCGTAGAATGTGTTTGGGAGGATTCCATCCTTCTGGATATTTTCAAATAATTTCTGCAGTATAGGCACCAGTTCTTCTTTGTAGGCTTGGTAGAATTCAGGTGTGAACCCATCTGGTCCGGGACTTTTTTTTGTGGGTAGATTTTTTATTACTGCTTCAATTTTGGCACTTGATATTGGTCTGTTTAGAAATTCTGTTTCTTGCTGGTTGAGCCTAGGGAGGTAGTGTGTTTCTAAGAATTTGTCCATTTCCTCCACGTTTTCGTGTTTGTGGGCATAGAGATTTTTGTAGTATTCAAAGATGATGTTTTGTATTTCCACGGTATCAGTTGTGACTTCTCCTTTTTCATTTCTAATTGAGCTTATTAGAGTCCTTTCCTTTCTGCTTCTTGTCAACCTGGCAAGTGGCCTGTCTATTTTGTTTATCTTTTCAAAGAACCTACCTTTCGTTCCATTGATCTTCTGTATTGTTCTTTTGTTCTCGATTTCATTTAATTCTGCTCTGATTTTGGTTATTTCTTTTCTTCTGCTGGCTTTAGGATTGCTTTGCTCTTCCTTTTCCATTTCCTTAAGATGATTCGTTAGTTTACTGATTTGTGACTTTTCTGTCTTTTGGATGTGGGAATTTATGGCGATAAGTTTTCCTCTCAGGACTGCTTTTGCTGTATCCCACAGATTTTGATAACTTGTGTCCCCATTATCCTTTAGTTCAAAGAATCTCTTGATTTCAATTTTAATCTCCTCCTTGACCCAATAATCTTTCAGCAATAGATTGTTTAGTTTCCAAGTTTTTGGAGGAAGATGTGAGTTTCTGTTGGAATTGATATCTAATTTTATTCCGCTGTGGTCTGAAAAGATACATGGTATGATTTCTATTTTTTTGAATTTGTTTAGATCTGTTTTGTGGCCTAGGATGTGGTCAATTTTAGAGAAAGTTCCATGAGCTGATGAGAAGAATGTATATTCAGTGTTATTTGGGTGGAGTGTTCTGTAGATATCTGTTAGGCCCAAATGTTCTATAGTCCTGTTCAGGTCCTTTATTTCTCTATTTGTTTTTTGTTTGGAGGATCTGTCCAGTTCTGTCAGTGGGGTGTTGAAGTCCCCTGCTATTATGGCGTTGCTGGTTATTATGTTGTCTAGATCTAGCAGTATTTGCTTTATGTATCTGGGTGCTCCTGTGTTGGGTGCATAAATGTTTAGGATTGTTAAATCCTCTTGTGAGATTTTTCCCTTCACCACTATATAGTGTCCATTTTTGTCCTTCTTTACTTTTATTGCTTTAAAGTTTATGTCATCTGAAATGAGGATGGCTACTCCGGATTTCTTTTGGTTTCCATTAGCCTGGAAAATTGTATTCCATCCTTTCACCTTGAGTCTGAATGCGTCTTTGTGTGTAAGGTGTGTTTCCTGAAGACAATAGATACTTGGTTTGTATTTTTTAATCCATTCAGCCAGCTTATGTCTCTTCAATGGGCAGTTCAAGCCATTTACATTTATTGAGAGAATTGATATTTGGGGTAAATTTCTGATTATTCTGTTGGGTGGTATCTTTTGTTTTACCTCTTGCGTCATTGTGGAATCTGGTTTCTGGGATTTTAGCTTTTGCGTAGTTTTACGTAGGTGGGTGTCTGTTGCTCTGTTTAGTGTATAATGCAGGTCTAAGCATTTCTTGCAAGGTCAGTCTGGATTTTGCAAATTCTATTAGTGATTGCTTATCTGGAAAGGTCTTTATTTCTCCCTCATATAAGAAGCTTAGTTTTGCAGGATACAGAATTCTGGGTTGACCTTTGTTTTGTTTTAGGAGATTGATGATGTCTCCCCATTCCCTTCTGGCTTGTAAGGTTTCAGCTGAGAAATCTGCAGTTAATTTGATCGGTTTCCCTTTGTAGGTTACGTGTTCTTTTCATCTTACAGCTCTGAGGAGTGCCTCTTTTGTGTTTACTTTGGTCAGTCTAATAATTATGTGACATGGTGAATACCTTTTCACATTGACTCTCCCAGGAGTCCTGTGTGCTTCTTGTACTTGGATATCGAGATTTCTGGCTAAGCCCTGGAAATTTTCCTCTATTATTCCTTCAAATAAGTTTTCCAGCCCATGCAAATTTTCCTCCTCTCCCTCAGGGATACCTATGATCCTTATGTTTGGCCTCTTTACACTATCCCACATTTCTTTTATGCTTTTTTCCTGCCTCTTGTTTTTGTGTTCTTTCTCTTTGGCTGATTTATTTAGCACATAGGAGCTGTCTTCTAGCTCTGAAATTCTTTCCTCTGCATGGTCCAGCCTATTCTTAAGGCTTTCCACTGTGTTTTGTAGATCCTTGAATACTTCTTTCATTTCTAGGATTTCTATTTGATTTTTCCGTAATATTTCTATTTCTTTGGAGAATTTTTCATTCATTTCTTGCATTTTTCTTGTGATTTCTTTGTGCTGGGATTCAATTTTCTCCTGAATTTCATTGAGCTTTCTTATAATCCATAAATGAAATTCCTCTTCTGTCATTCTACTCATTTCATTTGGGTTGGTATCCATTGCTGAGGAACTGATAATTTCTTTTGGGGGTGACTTTTCACTCTGATTTTTCATGTTCCCTGAGTTCTTTTGCTGGTTTTTTCTCATCTGGCCTCTTGGTGGAGAGCTGGGGGTGTTAGAGCTAGTTTATGGCCCTGTCACCAGGCTCACAATTATTGTTCCTTGGCAAAGCCAGGGAGAGAAGTAGTGGCCTGTATTGCCTTAGTTGTATTTTAGCAAGTTTGGTGGATCTTGAGTTAACTATGACCTGTGGTCTTCTCCTCTTCCCAGTGGAGTGTGGTGAGAATGACCTCCCAGCTTGGGTTCTGAGCTAATGAATTGTACTTGAGGATATGAGTCCTCCGCTCCCTATTCGCTAGGTATTCTGTTATGTCCGTGGCAGACTCTGATCCCCCAGCTGGGGTATGCGAAAGCCCTGTGCTTTGGGAGGGGCCTTGTAGCTCCTAGGGGTTCCTTTGACCCTGTTCCTCCTGAGGTGCAGGTAGAAACACAATTTCTTTTGGCTGCAGTGTGAGAGCTTAATTGGGAAAATTCTACACAGCTCAGAGCTTGCTTATCCAACCACGTGTGTCTGCCCTTCTGATGTGCGTCTCCGCGTGATACTGGTTGATAGGGAGATCTCCAATTGTGCACCCCTTTTCCACCACTAGACCCCAAGGCGAGGCGGGTGGCCGTCTCTATCCCCAGTAGTCTCCACCGGGGGGATGTTCCCACAGGGAGGGGGGAGTAGTGGCCGCTGGAAGCGCTCTTGGGTGGCGCGAAATTCCCTATTGAAGTGGGCAGGATTATGGGGAGCTGCTCTGGTTCAGCCTGTGGCTCTTGAGGTATTTGGTTGTCATGGGAACCAGCAGTTATACCAAATGAGTCACTATAGCCAGCAACCTTCAAAATGAGCGATCTCTGGGGTACAGGAGGGCTGGGACCTGAAAGGCGGGCACTAGGACCAGCATGTAGCAGACTTGTGGGAGGCCAGAGCCGGGGTAGCAGAACCAGATGGAGGAGCTGGGATCTGTTTCCAATACCCAAAGGTCCCGCTGCTACAGTTCCGGGATCTGGTCCCACCTGGAACCCACGGATGCAGCTGACCCTGGCCACCAAAGGCAAAGCCTGTCTCGCCCCAGCAGATGAGCCCCTGGGCTGGGGCGGGGCGGAGCTAGAGACACGGCTCACAGCTCCGCGCGGGCGCCTGTAAAGATGGTGGCCACCGCCAGCTTGGCGCACAGCCAGGCTCCGATCGCGCCGGGAGCGCAGTTTTTCTCCGCCGGCCGCAGCGGTAGTTGCTAGCAGCCTCTAAGAGCGTGTCCCGCTCCCTGTTAAACTCCTGGGCCCAGTCCCGCTGACTTCCAGTGACGCAGTGCCGGTCTGCGGGTTCCCGCGCACTGTCCCGGGAAGCTGAATCTCCGCCCAGCGTGATCCCCAGCCCTGTGCGGTCTCTGTATACTGCAGCTGAGGTTTGTGTTTGGCTTTCGTGATTACTCCAACTCCACAGCGTCTGTTGTCTTGTGCAACCGCCCTGCCCCAACTCTGGGATTGTCCCTGACTGAGTGGATGGGGAGGCGCGTAACCGCTTGGGGGGCAGGTCGCGCTGCGCTGACCTGGTGAGCGCGGCCTTCCCACGCTCTAGGCTCTATTGTGCTCCGCGCGCCCTCCGATCTTTGTGAAAATTTTGTACCTGTTTTCTTGGGTTGGGCGTTTGGCGTTGTTTCTCTGTAATTTGCAATGCTGTTTTCAGAGTGAGCGGTCCGTGCTCGCAGGCAGCTGCTGACGTTCTTCACCTCCTTCCCTGGGAGCGGTGCGGTGGTAGGACACTATCCGATCGCCATTTTTCCGGAAGTCCTCGGAATACTGTATTTTAAAATTTAGTATAAAGTGATAGCGATCAAGACATTGTGGTACTGGTATAAGGATAACCATCGAGATCAATGGACTAAAATTGAGTGTCCAAAAATTAACCCTTACATTTATGTTCAACTGATTTTTCTAGGTTGTCACGGCAATACACTTAGAAAAAATATTTTTCCCCAAAATTTTGGAGAGACAAGTGAATATCCACATGCAAGTTGGACTCGTCCTTCATACCTTAAACATAGTTACTCAAAATGGATCATAGACCTAATTTTAAAAGCTAAAGCTATAAAACCATAGAAGAGAACATAAAAACAATGTCCTGAAGCTAAATATAGTTTCTAAATCACAATACCAAATAAAAAAGTGACAGAAACAAAAATAAGTAAGTTGATCTTCATCAGAAATTAAAAATTTTGTAATTTAAGATATACTCTCAGAAATTTAAAAAAATACCTAAATAATGAAGAAAATATTTGAAAGTCATATAAGTGATAAGGGTCTATTGTTTAGAACATATAAAAGATTTTACAACTCAAAACAAAAAAGAAAAATCACCCAATTAAATTAAAAATAAATGAATTGTGTAAATAGATATTTCTCCAAAGAATTTACATGCAGGCCTAATAAACATGTGTAAAGGTGATCAATGCCATTCATTCTTAGGAAAATGCAAATCTAAACCATGTTAAAACACAATATGTGAAATTAAAGGCAAATTATAAAGTGAAGAAAGCTAGCTTGAAAAGACTAGAGACTGCGCAATTCCATTTATGTGACACTCTGGGAAAGCTAGAAGCATAGAGGTAATAGTCAGCTCAGTGGTTACTAGGGACTGTGAAGCAAGATGGTTGAATAGGTGAAGTATATGGAGTTTCCCTAGGGCAGTGAAACTATTCTGTATGACACTGTAATGGTGGACACATAACATTGTTTTTGAAGCCCTAAAGAACTTTTTAACTCAAACAGAGAACCTAAATGTATGAAAATTTAAAACACTATTTATAGATTGGGGGATCCCATGGAGAAATGCAGACAAAATAACATAAATATATAGCAAATGTATGGAAAAAAACTCACTGAAGGGAGTAGGGGAAAGAGAAACCAACTTAAGTAATTTGGAAAAAAAGTGGAGATTCTAAATGTAAAGGAAAAAGGAGTTGTCCACTTGCACTGTACTTCATTTTGTTTTTTATTTTTTTCATTTTTTGGAAATGGAGTCTTGCTCTGTCATACAGGCTGGAGTGTAGTGGTATAAACACAGCTCACTGCAGCCTGGAACTCCTGGCTCCAGGGATCCTCCTGCTCCAGACTCTGTATATGTAATAAACCTTTATATTAAACCTGTAAATCCTTTGTAATAAAATATTCTTTATGATAAACCTGTATATGTAATATTCTTTATAATAAACCTGTACATGTAGGAATAGATATCCTTTATAATATTCTATATATGTTCATAATAAACCTGTATATGTAATAAACCTGTATATGTAACCCTGAGTACTTGAGATCCTCCAGCATATTATCCAAACCCTAAAAGGGGGTCGTGGGAGCCCCAAGGTGAAGCCAGTCTGTCAGAAGATCCAGCGGTCCAGACTTGTGACTGGTGTCTGGAGGGGGGTAGTTTTGCAGAGTGAGCCCTCACCTTGTGGGATCTGATGCTATCTCCAGGTAGAGAGTGTCAGAATCGGATTAGAGGACACCCAGACGGAGTCTGCTGCAGAATCAATTCTTGATTGTTGGTGTTGATGTGACAGCAGAGAAAAACACAGTTTGAGAGATTCTTTTTTTCCAAAAATGCAGGGAATAAACACAATTAACCTGGATCATCTTATAACGTCTGACACTAAGAAAGTGTGAAACACTTACACAATCAACCAAACAAAATCAAACCACAATGATGTGGGCATTTCAAAATGATACAGAAGCCAACTGAGAGACCTTCCAATGACCAACCCTGAAACAATCTGAGCAAGAATATGAATAAAGTATTTTAAGTAAAGAGTAAACTATTCATAATTTCATATAATATTACATACTAAATGAATAAATCATTGAAAACATACATAATAAATGGTGGAGAATAGGTAAATTGTGCATGGTAAAGAATTCCCCACCCATTTTTAAAGACATTCTATTCATAATAAAGTGGAGCATGAGTCTCCAGCTCTTAAGTATGTGCTATGTATAGTGACTTATTTTCAAAAAGTAAAACAGGGAAATGGGAGAAAGGAGTAATTTTACAGTTGAAAAATTTGACAAAAACTACCTTGATGATCAAATTACTATCAAGAGCAATGAATCATGATGATAGTAGACACCCATGGTATGATGTGATTAGAATGGCACTTTCTCTCATGGATCTCCCTCCCCTGAACCCACAAGCCCTGTATGATGAGAAAAACATCAGACAAATCTCAAATTAGGGATGTCAATGTCATCAACAAATGGAAAAGCTGAGAAACTTTTGCAGGCATGGGAGCCTAAGGAGACAGGGTATCTAAATGTGATGTGAGATCCCAGATGGGATCCTGGAACAAAAAAGTGGACATTAAGTAAAAAATAAGAAATGTAAATAAAATGTATATGTTAATGAATTATAACGCATAATATTCATTATTTATGGCATATGTCCCACACTAATATAAGAGGATGTAATAAAGAAAACTATGTGTCAGCCACATGAAATTTATGTGTATTATCTTCGCAACTGTTGTGTTAATCAAAACAATCCTAAAATTAAAAAAAATGTGTTTTTCTAAAGTCTCTATAATAAACAAAACATTCTCAATATTATTGATGCTCCCTGAGTGCGTCTCTCAAATTCTGTCATCCTCCATATTGGTTGCAGTTTATTGTTATTATTATTTTATCACATTGTCTTTGCCAGACATGCAGATTATTATTATTTTGACTTCGCTCTTCATCATTCCTTTATTTTTATTTATTAATTTCTAATTTTATATATCTAAATAATGTTCAGTTTTTCATCTTCAAAGTCAGATAAATTTAAGTGTCTAAATTAATGTGTATCTCTAATCATGAGAAACCAGAGACAAATACATACTCTGTAACATTCCACAGAATGAATGATTGCTATTTTCCAAAAGAGTCTAGGTTGTGAAAAATAAGTGAAGACTGAGAAACTGTTACTGACTGAAGAATATCTGATTTAGCAGGAAGATGCTACGTTGGTGCCCAATGATCACCACTTGTTGGTATACACAACTTTTTATTCTAATCCTCTCCCTGTGAGTATGAGCAAAAAACTTGATTTGTTTTTAAACCACAAAGTACTGCAAAGATGATGGGATGTCACGTGGTTGATTGTGTTTCACAAGATTGTGATTTCTGTCTCCCTAGTAAACTCTCTCCCTTGATGGCCTTGATGAAGCATTCTGTCCTGTGGGAGAAGTTCACAGGTAAGGGAAATCAGTGGAGCTTCTGGTCTATAGCCAGCAAGGGCCTGAGAACCTGGAATCTGCAATATCAATTTACAGATAATCCAAGGCCCTTTTCAAATAACACTGTATCTGTTCACAAATAGTGTGAATTTCCTATAATAAGAAAATAATCCTAATTTTTACCTTCAGTCACTTGTATTATTGCTGTCATTAATTTACTTACATATGAAAAGTCAAGTACATGTATATATACATATATACACACACACACATAGACACTCATAAAATATACACCCAAGAATAGATCACCAAATAAATGGTTGCTGTTTTGTTTTCAACAAATTGTGATGTTAGATTAACTAAGAAAATAAAGAAATAAGTTTTTATTCCATACTGCAACCCACAAAAAAGGAAAAAAAGAAGAAATATAACTGTTATGCTAAGAAAGAAGAGAAAAAAGAATCATATAAAATTCTCCATTATAACCAAAAAAAGGAAGAAAATGAAGGGAAGACAAAATCAGGGAGAAAGAATAAGGTCAACAAATGGAAAACTGTAAAAATTATGGTAGATATCAATCTAATGATGTAAATAATCACTTTGAATGTCAATGGTCCAAATACACCAATTAAAATACATAGATTGTTAGTTGAATCAATAAACAAGACCTTTCTATATGTTCTGTACAGGAAACCCATTTAAATATAAAGACACATATAGGGAAATGTAAACTAAAATCTTAGTAAGCTATCACCTCACACCTGTTAGAATGTCTATGATAAAAACGAGAAAAGATAACAAGTGTTGTAGAGGGTGTGGATGAAAGGCAACCCTTGCACACTGCTGATTGCAATGTAAATTAGTATAGCAATTATGGAAAACAGTATGGAGGTTCTTCAAAAAATTGAAGATAGAACTATCATAAGATACATCTAAATGAGTGAACATAAAACGTTTTCACCACAGAAATGATACCTATTTGAGGTAATGTGTATACTAATTAGCTAGATTTATTCATTCCACAATGCATATGATTCTTCAAACATCATGTTGGACATAGTAAATACATCCAATTTTATCTGTCACTCAAGGAAAACAAAGAGACAAATAAGTTAAAAGTAAATGGATGAACAAAATATACCATGCTAACACTAATCAAAAGCAGGAGTAGCTATATTCATTGCAGAAAGAGCAGTCTATAGAGCCAGGAAAATTATCAGGGATAATGAAGGGCAGTACATAATAATAAAGGGGTCAATTTTCCAAGAAGATATAATAATCCTAAGATTTACAAATATGGCAACATAGCATCAAATTATGTGAGGCAGAAACTATAAACTACAAGGAGAAATAGACAAATCCACTATTGCAGTTTGTGACTTCAGCACTCCTCTGTCAGAAATGGATATGCAGCAGACAGAAAATCAGTAAGAACATAGTTGAATTCAGCAGCACCATCAATTAACTGGATATAATTGACATCTACAGACCATCTCATCAAACAATGGAAAGAACATGCATTCTTCTCAACACCACATGGACCATTCAGCAAGGTAGACCACAATTTGAAAGAATTAAAAATCATATAATGTAACCCTCAGAACAAAACAGAATTATACTAGAAATGAATATGAGAAAGATAGTTGTTAATGTGCAAAATACACGCACTTTGACGTGGGTCACAGAAGAAATCTCAAGAGAAATTTACAAGACATTTTGAGCTAAATTTAAATGAAAACACACCTTATCAAAATTTGTGGGACACAAACAGGATGCTTTGAGGGACATTTATGGCACTGAGTGTATAAATTAGAAAAGAAGAAATCTAAAAATCAGTCATCTAAATTTCCACCTTAGGAATATTGAAAGGAAAGTAGAGCAAACTAAATCTAAAGTAAGCAGAAGAAAAGTCATAATTTTTAAAAGACAGTAAAAACAAAGTAAAAGATAAGGCAACTTGAATTTTCAAATGAATATTGATAGCTTCATAGTTTCTAGAACATAGAAGTATCCAAAATTAACTAGGAAAATACAACACCCTAAACTGAACCCTTGCTTATGGGCATGCAGAGGTGACTGTCCCTGAAATTTTGAGATGCTAATCATCAAGGATGATCAACCAAAGACATAAAAACCAAGGTAATTTCATTTCATTACTAAGTTGGCAAATACTTTAGTTATGAGTAATCTACTGATAAATAAATTTGGTTAGGTATTTGCTAGGTATACAAGAAAAGAGTATATGTGGTAGAAAGAATAACGTAAAAAATACATGTTAAGGTCTGAGAGATATGAGAAGATCATGAGGATTGTATGAGAATACCAAAGAACATGTAAGATGACAGACAGACCCAGATGGGTGAACATGTGCATGTCCACAGTGAAAAGTCCCATAAAGGATGTGCACTGTCCATCACTGCCCACCACCACCAATTCTGCAGCCTCCATCCCACTTTGCTTGTGTAGCTAGCCTAGCATAACCTTCTCTGAGCAGGTGGGGACCATCCTGATCCACAGTTTCCTTTTAGGCAGCTCTCAGCCTCTGATATTTTGCTGCCAATTGGCTGATAGGTGACTAGTGTGAATTTTCTGATTCGTGGATCCCACCTACACCTGCAAAAGGGGACAGGGACTTTTCTGCCCTCTCCAACCCCTCTCCTCCCCAGCACCAACCCCTCCTGGTAATGGTAATGGTTCTCCACAGTGGGCAGGGACCATCCTCACTTGTTCTGACTGCTTTCCTGACCAGGACTCATGGAATGGGGGCCATACTTCAAGAAACAAGATCAAGATATTTAAAATCCTTCCACACAGAAGGCATCCCTCTATGAGCCAACCTGGTTCCCTTCCTGACCTGCCCTCTCTCACCTGCCCAGTCCTTCAAATGTCTAACCTTCCTGCCCCTGCCATCCTCACACATTTCTGATCTAGGGGTCCTTGCAATCCACTGCCCTCTTCTTATGCCGTGACCTGTGACATGGACACACTTTTTCCTCTTCTCTTTTCCCTCTCCTGTTTGCTGGACTCACTGCTCCTCACTCTCCAGAATCTGCTCAATATTCCTCTTCCTAGAGACTTTCCTTGTCCATCCCATTCCAGGTCTTATGTTTGTCCTCTGATTTCCCAAGGGCAGCTCTTTCACCTACAGTTTGGATTTCCATTAAATTTCTAAATCCTCACTAGACTAAATTACCGGGGAATATAAAGACTTGGTCTGTGTTGTTTTTCTGTGAGCCCCACACAGGTAATGGACAAAAAGCAATATGAAAGATTCTACTTTAACTGAATTTCTCAAATGAATTAATGCATTTTCACGTTCTTCACCTATATTCGTGCCAACTTCCTAGTAAACTGCAATTTTTTTCCCCAAACCTAAGAGGATTGGAATTTGAAGACGAACATGTTTCTTCTGCTCCTTTCTGTCCTCAGGACAGGATAGAAGACCTGAATCCCCTCATCCTTTTCTCCAGCCCCTCATTCTCAACCGACTGTACCCTCGAATGCACCACGCTACTCCTGCCTCATCTGCACCTCTTCTGTCCTTTTGGACAGTGTCGTCCTTTTTGGCCTAGGAAATTTATTTTGTTCTCCAAAGTTCAGCTACATTCATGTGGCTCTCTTGATAAATATTTCCAAATGCTTATTAATTACCATATTTCACCAATTTTTTTATGTTTTTTTCTTTCAAATTTTATTACAATTACTTTTAGCGTGTGGGCAACCATGATATAGTTTATGTTGTTTATGGACGAACTGGTCCTGAAATCTTTTGTTACCTCTTTTTGGTAATGTTTCTTGCATCAAAACATGCAGAATGGTGTCAATAGGAAAGACAGAAATCACACAGATAATGGTGCAGCCTCTTTTATTGATAAATGTTTCATCGTCTTAATTCTTCATGTCATAGGGTGTGATATGAAGATATCCACGATTCTGGATTATAATCTGGTTTACAACTATCATAATCAGAATTTCAGTATGTTTGTGAATTTATTTGTTAATGAATTCCAAAATTGCTTTCATTTTTATGTGGATGAAACTCAATATTTTATAATTCTAATAAGGCTTTTTCAATAAGTATAAAACAGGATGTGATGTGTATAGTATAGTCATGCACCACGTAAGTACATTTCCATCAACAATGGGCTTCATATACAGTGGTAGTCCCATAAGATTATAATGGAGCTGAAAAATTCCTATCACCTTGTGATGTTGTACTCATTGTGCTAAACAATTACTTTAGTCTTTTATAAATTTAGTGTCGCCTAAATGTACAGTGTTTATAAAATACATAGTAGTGTGCAGTAATGTCCTAGGCCTTCACATTACTCATCACTCACTGACTGACTCACCCAGAGTGATTTCTAGCCCTGCAAATTTCACTCAGGGTAAGTGCCCTAACCATGTATACCATTTTTTGTTTTTTACCATATTTGTACTGTACCTTTCCTATGTTTAGATATGTTTAAATACACAAATACTTAACCATTGTGCTACAATTGCCTACAGCATTCAGTGCAGCAACATGCTGTACAGGCTTGTAGCCTAGAAGCAATAGGCTATACCATGTAGCATAGGTATGTAGTACTATAGCATCTAGATTTGCGTAAGTATACTTTGTGATGTTTGCACAAAGACAAAATCACCTAAGGACATATTTCTGAGAACACATTTTCTACCCTAAAGCAACACACGGCTGTACTTTAATTGACAGAGATATTATCCTTTCTTTAGTTACATCTTAAATATTTGATTCATTGGCATACAATGGCTGACATACACTGAGACTGTTACAGACACTGTGCATAGACCAATTCTGACCTTCTCTTTTTGGTGACAAATTCCAGTTCAATTATCTGTCTTTCTCTCTGAGTTTCACTCATATATCATACCTTAATATTGCCAAGTAGAAGAAAATAGCCAGGAATAACAACAGTCTTTGAGTAATAGCAGAAGGTATGAATCAACATGCTGTGGAAAACCTAATGGTGTTTGGACATGACTTAACAAATGTAGAAACAAAAATAAGTGGACAAATTATGTAAACAATGGTTTGCAAACAGCGTACATCAAACAATGCAGGATAATGATACCTGAGAGATATGAAACAATGATGTGAGCCTTACTATTGCCTCAAGTTACTGCTGCAGGAGAGTTTCCTACTGTGGAGTGGCAAGGGCTTTTGGAGATTTCTGGTTTTGAGAAGATGAAATTGTCAGTCTGGGAGAACAATTTGGCCCAATTTAATGAAGCTGTTTTCCAATTCCAGTGTTAAGAATGGGAGAGAGTTATCATGTATGGTCCCATGGTCCCAAAGTTGCCTCATGCCTACATTTTCTATGAAGACATGAGTCACAGACCTACAGTAGCAGTCCAGGAAAAAATGTCAAAGACACATGGAGAAGCCATTTGAGTAAATTTGTCCTTCAATCCTTTTATCTTATTCATGACTGAATAAACACAGAGGCCTTTACATGACACAGCCATCTTGCAACAAGTCCAGGGAAGAAGGGCCACCCATAGAGAGATGAAGGAAATGTGTATAAGTAAGTTACAAGTAAGTTGAACTCCCCCACCTGTACCCAAAGCTGCATCTGCTAAGACTTGTTGTTATATGTGATTGATAAACTTATTATATTTTGTCATAAAGATGTTCTCTGACATGTGATGGTTCAACTTAAGATTTTTCGACTTTATGAGTGGATGAAAGTGATACACATTCAGTAGAAACTGTACATTGAGTACCCAAACAACAAATTCTGTTTTATTACTTTCAGTACAGTATGCAATCAGGTGCATGTGATATTCAACACTTTATTAAAAAATAGGCTTTGTGTTTGATGATTTTGCCTCAATTTAAGTTAAGTGTTCTGAGCACATTTAAGGTAGCTGGGCTAAGCTATGATTTTTAGTGAGTTAGCTGTTTTCAATGAATTTTTGACTTTCAAAATTTGCAACTTACAATAGGTTTATCAGGAAGTAGCCCCATCATATATCGAGCACCATCTGTAATTTAGCTTTCCATTTATAAGAACAGTACAAAATTGTCATTAAAAAAAGGAGAAACTGTTAAGCTTTATCTCCTCCACTTGTTTTCAACAAAACTTCCTGTTTCCTTCAAATGTGGGAATCAACTTGCCCTTGTTTTTCACTACATAAATAGCTCAGTATATATAGTTTGCATGGAGTATTGGGGTTTTCTCGATATGTAAATAAATTAAAGTTAATGCTGTCAGGTAATAATACAAGAAAAAAATGAAGATGAGGTGTATTTTTTTTTAATATTGGAATTTAGCCTTGAAATTTTTTGTATACAGTATTGAATCTCAGAGCCCCTGACTGCAGGATTACCTAGCAAACAAATGTCCATCAATTAATTTAGAATAAAAATATCCATAAAATATCAATTCTCCTTGTCTGTAGTTGTTCCACATCGCATATATCTTGAACAGAAACCCCCAAGGACAGTTTTTAGGACTGAGGATTTCATGACTTGTACAGTAGACACTTACTACTGAGTCTCAGAGACCCACCCTATAAAAATGCTTCCTTCACTGGAGAATGTGTTCCTCTCAATACAATTATGCTGATATTTGTACAATCCATATTGCAGGCCCTAAATAAATACTACTGTAGTTTTTTGAGCCCTGAACTATTTATTTAAGAGAAAATCCACGTTTAATCCAGATTGGCGAAACCCATCTTCACTAGCCAGGCCCCTCAGTCATCTATTCATAAACAAACTGCGTCAAGGAGTGACAAATGTTTAGTCTAAATCAATGGGCATCAACGCAGAAGCTAAATTACAACGGTGGAAAAACTATTGACTTGAGTCAATAAAAATGAAAATCTAAAAAAACTCACAAGCATGAAAATCTTTTAAAATATTTCCTTAGTTGTAAATAGAAAATAAATAAAGATTTCAATTCCTTTTCTACAAGACCTTTTAAAGAAAATATATGCTGCCTGGAGATGTATGACATTACTTTGTGAGTGGCATTTTTATTTCAACGAAAACAAAAGAACAGTGTTAATAATCAGTCATTAAGGAGTGAGAAAAGAACACATACCTCTGTTATGGGTTATTTGTAAAATTCATATCATGCAGACATTTACAAAAACAAGGAAAAAAAGTCAAAGACTCTAGCCAACATCTATAGCTTTTGAGTAAGGAAAAAAAACAACATCAGGACATTCATACTTGCATAGTAGTGGGGTGGCTGTTTGTCTGTGCTTTCAGAATGAAAGTGTCAGTACACCTTCTATAAAATTAATGCCTTGGGTACCTTTCACAATGAGAACAAACTAAACTACATAAATAATCACTGCTCTCTTTACACATGCAATTCTGAGTGAATTTTGTCTTGTTGCTCTCAGAAGTCTCTGTCCCTTTCTTTCTCAACTAGAGGTATTTGCAAGGAAAGGTTGGGAAAACTGTACAACAACGTGTAATGTGTCTTTCCAATCAAAGTGATATTTCCTTTCAATTAGTAAGGAATGATACTTGAAAAGATGAAAATAATTGAAAACTATTTTGAAAAATTATCAGGAATTCATTTTTAACACATTGACTGCCACACTAGGAAAAAAAATTCCCTGGGTCACAGCGTTTTATTAAAACAAAACAATCCTTTCTAATTTGTTATTTTTTATTGTTTTCTGTACATGAGTTATTTGCAATGCAATCCACGTTTTTAGAATTAAATTGTCAATATTAATTGTAAAAATAAGAATATCAACAAGTAAGATTTTCATGAACCAACTGCAGGGTTTTGCTTCATGAGGCCCGGGGCTCAAAACTAGCCTGAGTTAAATACAACTCACATGGCAGTCACTGTGTTAAACAGTGAAATGAAAGGCATTAATACACAATATGAAAATATGCAGTTGATTTTTAGATAATGTTTCTGTGAGATAATAAAAGAAAATTGCATACAAGTGTGAAGGATATTTGCAGTGGGAAAAGTGAAGAAACAACCATACAAGAGCAAATATTACCAGGAAAGCCTGAAGCTGTAAAGTGTTCTTGATCACCAAGCAGAATGGCTGTAGAGAAATGTCTTTCTCATACAAAACAGCTGCATTCCTCAAACCTCAGAGGGAAGTTAGGGAGCAGCTGTCCCTGCCAATGCAGACCCCACAGAGATGGTCAGAGTTCAGCTGCATTGGCGTTAGCCAATGGTTGGTGTGATCTGCAGGACTGCATTCAGGGGACATCTGTGCTTGCACAGGAACCACCCACAGGCATCTGTACAAGTTTCTGCATCCACTGGCTATTGCTGGGGGAGTAGAAAATTCTCCAGACTTCAAAAATGAGGGAACGATAATGATGAGTCTTGACATGTTATAAAATTCACTAAGAATGTACTAAACAAAGTGGGGAGTAATGTTGGAGTGATTGCTTGAGATTCATGAGGACCTTAGGGACATACGTATCAATAGCAATACTCTAAAGTTCTTAACTCCCCTCTTTATTTAAGGCGGAGTTAGGAATACTGGTGTAGGGGCAAGGCATGCAGGTTTTCATTCATCACTTCTTTCATTATGGAACATCACAGTGGATAAGGTAAAGAGTTACGGACATAAAATTTTTGTGTTGAATAAAGTCTGTTGGTTATTAAGACAATGTGATATTTGCATGAAGATAGGGAAAGGAACCAATGAAATTAATAAAGGAGATTCAGGTGTCATGGCATGTGCCTGTAGTCCTACCTACCTGGGAAACTGAGGCAGGAGAATCACTAGAGCCCAGAAGTTCAAACCTGTAGGGGCCAATGATGGTGCCCGTAAATAGCCACTGCTCTCCAGCCTGGGCTACATAGGGAATTCCTGTCTCTAAAACAAAACAAAGAAAGAAAGAAATAAACAAACAAAAAACATAGAGAAGAACTCCAAAACAGGCATATTCATATCAAAGTTAATAATTTGTAAGTGGAATTAATGGGGGGAAATGGGTTTTTCAATCAATGTAACAGTAAATTGAATATCCATCCAGGGAAATAAAATCTACCTTTGACCTCACATTACACATAAAATCAATTGCAGGTGGAACATAGACCCAAATATAAAAACAGTTTAATACAGTATTTATAACTTTGGGAAAATAATCTCATGACCATTGTGTGGGGTAAGATATCTTAAATGAGATATGTAATGTATTCACCATTTAACAGAAAAGACATTTTAATATAGTTGATGGGAGAAAGGACATAGAGACAGTGTGAATCTAGCTCAAGTTTCTTCTATTCCTTTCTTGTAGGGCTTCAGCTTAGATTCAGAACTGGAACACAGGATTGCTAATAGTATCTAACTCTTTACATGTTCTGAAAATTGAATGAAATAATGAAACATAATGCCTATAGAATAATAGCAGGATATACTAACCACAAAGTCAGTATTTCATAATACTGACAAAGTTATCCAACCAATTGAAGGATATTTCCTTTGCATTAATTGTAAAATGCATTATTAACTTATGTCAGAATGAAGGGATAGTACTGTTGTCAAACTATAACACAAATACTTTTTATGATTTGGAATTTTACCTCACATTTATTGATAACAATTATTTTCAACTTGAATAAATGTGGTTATTTGTCTTACATCAAGTGTCTAATTCAAAGAGATGAAAATATAAGTAAAATTCATTAGCACAGGTGTGTTAAATTTCTATTGTTTAGACCAATCTCTTCTAAACCACTTTTTAATGGATCCTGTCCATGATTTTCCCCTCATTGTCATCATCTGTTTTAATCAGGTTTGGTGATGCTGCGTTTCTTGTGAGATGCCTATGCTACTCTCTGTGAGATTATTTTCCCAACCTAATGACAGCTCCTCTGCAAGACTTGATATGATGATATCAAAAGTAGAAATCAATGAAATGTTTTTAGACTTACTTTATGTGTGTGCATAAGAGAACGATCACATAAAGACTGAATTCTGTCCAATAGTTGTTGATGCTATCAATTTTTAGATGGATCACTATTCAAAAGCTGTTAAAATGTGTACTTTAGCATTAATGGAATACACTATTTTTCTCTGTGACTTTCCATTTCTCAGTGTAATATTGGGGCAGCTCATCTGCTAATTCTAGTCTATTATTTAGAAAACCTGTTGAAATATAGTTTCATATAAATTGATCAACTTCATTTACCTTCTACCTAGCTATTATACACATTAGATATTAGAGTACTGTTGTAAGTTCTATTTTACATGCTGTTGTGAATCCTTATAATTTTATATTATCTCAGCATTGCTTTAAATCACGTTTAACTTGAGCAAAACAGAAGCAGAATTTAGTTGCCCTTGACACAGTTTCTAGTCCTCCAACACCTCCCAATTCCTCAATATTGTTTTTCCAGCTATCTATCTCATACAACCACTTGCTGGTGACCACCTCCCTATGGGACAGCTAGATACTACACTGGGCTCCCCCCACAGGCTCCCCCCCCACTCTATGTACACTGTGCAGATATGCCCCAGGGTCCTCTTAGTTACAGCATAACTCTGTGGAATTTATGCTTGCTCCTGTAAACCCATCAATTAGAACTCCCTGTGAGAAACCTGCTTGGGTAACAGACTGGACCCCAATAAAGGCCTCAGCAACTGGCCTCTCATCCTGTCTCTTTCTCTTTGCTCCCCACAGGCTGGTTGTGAGAGTGTGTCCAGGACGGGTCCCCCTCTCATTGGCCATCTGAGGTGTGCTGCCCTCTTCTCTCTGGGAACTGTATGTAGTATGCTGCTTCTGTTATTTCATGTGTTTGGTTAGTTGCTTTCTTTGTGTCTTACCTGGCCAGTACACCTGAAACTAACTTCTGTTGCATTCAGGGCTCCCCTTGACAGTGTCTATTTTGGTAGGAGTAAACTGCACACAGACCACACAAGAGCCATAATGGAGTTTTCCAGTATAAACAAGTTCTCTGTGGGAGGGACTCCTGGTCACTGTCAGACACTTAGGCATTTCACTTAAAACAGCATAAAGAAGTATCCTGTGAAAGGAAAGTTGTAAACATCCATGAACAAATTCCCTTAAGTTTTATTGGACAGAGCTAGTGTTTATAAACACTCTCCAGAAAAATACCTCAAGAATAAACTAGTAATAACAGAAATATAACATTTATGGAGAGATATGTTTAAAAAGTACAGCTCAGGAAATCTATTGAGACGGAAGACACAAATAGCAGAGAGTTAGTTGAATGTTTGTCCAGGAATGATACCTTTCTATGAACTTAGAAAAAGCCATATTTGAGAATTTGTCTCCTAATGCTAGAAATATGAACAATACTACCTGTAAGTTGAATTCCAAATCCAATTATTCAATGCAGAACAACTGTATATCCAATTTTCCTCAATTGCTCTTTCTAATATCATGCTTGATGATCCTACAAATCACTTCTGATTAGTCACTGCAGAAGAGGATGCTTTCAACTTTTTTGTAAAATTTTTGCTCTGCTCACTTGCTACTCTGGTCAACTTCCTTTGGGTTCTTGAAAAAGGGAATGGATTCTGGTGTTCCTTGATTAATATATTGAATGAAGAAGCAACTCATGTAATTTAGGATGTTGACTGAGTTTGCACCTAGAGTTTCAGGTTCCAGGAAGGTTCAATAAATTTAATAGCAGGTCCTGATCTCATATGTTTATAAGTCATTTATCCATTGAACTCTAATTCTATTCAGGCTAGTGTGTGGAGAGAGTGTGTTGGATTTGTGTCTCATGATGTGCTCTGACTTTTGTATGCCTTCAATGGCATCATTTTGAGAATTCTCATGGACAGTCCAACCTCAGTGAAGTGTGGTGATAGGTTGTTTAGTAGGTTGTAGGAAATTTTATATTTCGTGCTATTAGAGAGTAATGTTTGGGGACTTGTTGCTCAGCATTGTGTCCTCTCTGCCTGTGGCATCATGGTGACACAGTTTTGTGTCTATCACCTGTCCCTTCTTCCCATGAGCTCTTAGAACTCATTTACTCTATTGCCAGTTTGAGATGGGCCCCTTCTTGACCATAAGTACTTGTGTCTCCTTCATGGCCTGCCACTCTGCCTCCTTTTTTTTTCTGAAGAGGTAAGTGAGGGATGATATACAGAGTATAAATCATGATAGACAATAATGTGTGCAAAGAAATGAAGAGAAAATGGGGACTTAGGATTATAAGATGACACAGCATCATAGGAACTCCTATTGTAATGGAATGATCTATAATATAATGTAATGGAACCTCTATAATGGAAGACAGATAATTTAAATGATTCTATCCTGTCTTGGTATGAGCTTGGAGGGGTAACAAAGTTTCTTGAATTAAAAATGCCCAAAATAACAGCACCTAAATAACTGCTGCCCTGATTTCTGAAGTGAGAACTGTTGCCCAGGACAGCTGTATCTCTCATGCCAAGTTTCCAGTCTATAGGAGCTCATTTTCTGACTTAAGTTATGAAATATTATGTGGAAAATATACTCCATGATAATGGACCATAAATACAAGTGTCTTGACTTTGCAGATGACCATGGGAGTGCTGGATGAAGTCCCACAGCTTCATGGGCTTTGCAGGCATGGTTCATGGAAACAACCCTGGTGCTATAGAGCAGTGTGCTGTGGCCTGTGAACAGGTAGCCATGTGGAGGATGAGTGAACAGTCCTCTGTGCTGTGGGATTCTTTGTTTAGCAGCACATATATGGAGCCACCATTCAGCCTGTGTGCATCTCTCAGATCTCTGCAAGGAGAGGTGGGGATATGTTGTATCTTGCTTGGTCTTTTGTTTTTCTACCATGCTTTCTCCACCTGTGTACCAAACATTATGTATCACACATTGGCCATCTTCTCCCAAAAACCTGGTGTCTAAAGGTTGACTTCTAGGTCTGTGTAAGCCTGGACTGGCCTAAACCATTTATTTTTTTGTATCCACCTCACCTGCTAACCTGACAATAGGTATTTTGTAGATTTTGGGCTTCACAGTGATCAGTATAATTCCACAATGTTAAGTGTCAACAGAAGACATGATCATAAAGAATTTATGATGAAGTCTGGAGTGGAAAGAACTTAATTTTCACAGGGCTACCTCAAAGGCTTAAAGATAGAGTTTTCTTGAAAATGCAAAAAAGGAAACCCCGTACAAAAACAAAACAAAACAAACCATAAAACTGCTCCCCAGAAACCCTCCACACTTCCTGAATGCCAAAATATGATCTACATTCCCTGCCTTGATATTTCTCAATCTTGACTTCTACTGCCCAGAAATTGTGTCTTTCAAAAAGGCTTTAGTGGCATCCTGTGGATACATGGTCAGAAAAAGTATGAAAATGGGGCTTTTTGAGATATGTGAGGCACAGCTGCCTATATTTGAAGAAACAATTACTGACACTCAAATTAGTAACTCAGTAATGGGGTATGTCACAGGGAAGGGGCAAGAGGATTAGAATCCCTGGCGTTGCATGGTGTCTTCCTAAAGCAGGTATACCTGGGTTTGAAAAGGTGTTTAATGAAGGAAGCTGCTTTGCTATTCTCTCCCTATGTGTCCATTCATTTCCTGAGCCCAAAGCTTTTGGTTTATGTCTTTTTTTAAACCATTATAACACTTTTTAAGAACAAAATTTTGTTTTGAAATATTTTAGATTTACATAAGTTTGTATAGATCGTAAAGAGTTTTATATACCTTTCAGCTTCCTGTTTTGTCAAGTGTGTTTCCAAAGTATACTTTTATGAATACTTGGAAATTGACCATGGTACAAAACTATTACCTGAACTACAGACTTTCTTCATATTTTACTAGGATTCTCAGTAATGTCACTTTTCTATTCCAGGGTCTAATTCAGTGTATCCCATTATATTAATATATAATAGCTAGTATAATACTTATTGCTGCATAACAAATTACCATATACATTAGTGGCTCAAAACCACACACACAATTGTCACAGTTTCTCACAGGAATGCAGATATAGATAATGGCAGCAGCTTAGTTTCAACTGAAGGCTCATCTGGGGAAGGATCTCTATCCAAGCTCTTCTCATTGTTTGGAGTCAATTGCTGTCCAGCATGAAATGACTTCACTGGTGAATTATTATAAATCTTCAAAGAATTAATAACAATCCTTCTCATACTCTTTTTCAAATAAAACAGACAAAACCCCAAACAGAATAGAAGCGAACACTGCCAAGTGCATTCCATAGGGCCATTTTACCCAGATATGACAGCTAGACAAAGACATTACTAGAAAGAAAATCACAGATAAATATGCCTCATGAATATTGATGTGAAAATGTGTTACTGAAAAGAAATCAGTAATACATAAAAAGGTCTATACACTAAAAACAAGCATATTTATCCCAGGAATGCAAGTTTGGTTCACATACAAAAACAATTATTGTAATACAATATATTACTAGAATAAAGGATAAAAACCACATGGTTATTTCAAAAGATGCAGAATTAGCAAGCATTTGACAAATCCAAAAGCCATTCATGATAAAAGCACTCAATAAATTAGGCACAGAAGGGAGCCTTTTTCAATTAAAATGAGCATCCACAAACAACACATAAAATTGTATATCATCTTGAAAGGCTCAGTAACTTCCCCAAGATTAGAAATAAAACAAGGATATCCATTCTTGCCACATTTATTCAACATTGCACTGAAAGTAGGAGTCAGGATAATTGGACCAGAAAATAAACGCAGGACTTCCAGCTTGGAAAGAATTAAGCCAGACTATGCCTCTTTGCAAATGATATGATCTTATGTATAGAAAATCCTAAGGAATCATTTATTTATTTTTGTTGCTGCTGTGATTGCTTTGGGGGTCTTCTTCATAAATTCTTTGCCTAGGCCAGTGTCCATAAGAGTTTTTCCAAAGTTTTCTTCTAGAATTCTTACGCTTTCACATCTTAGGTTTAAATCTGTCATCCATAGTGAGTTGATGTTTGTGAGAGGTGAGAGGTATGGCTCTAGTTTCAGTCTCCTACATGTGGCCATCCAGTTTTCCCCAGTGTATGTTTTTGTGGAATTTGTCAAAGATCAGATGACAGTATGAGGATGGTTTTATATTTGGGTTCTCAGTCCTGTTCCATTGGTCTATGTCTCTGTTCTTGTGCCAGTACCATGCTGTTTTGGTTACTATAGCCTTTTAGGTATAGTTTGAAGTATAGTAAATTGATGCCTCCTAATTTGTTCTTTTTGCTTAAGATTGCTTTGGCTAGACGGGGTCTTCTCTGGTTCCACACAAAGTGTAGAATTATTTTTTCTAGATCAGCAAAAAATGATGTTGGTATTTTGATAGGGACTGCGTTGATTCTGTAAATCACTTTAGGCAGCAAAGAAATTTTTACAATGTTGATTCTACCTATCCAAGAGCATGGAAGGGTTTCCCATCTGTTTATACCCAAAGCAATCACAGCAGCAACAAAAATAAATAAATGGGACCTGATCAAATTAAAAAGCTTCTGCACAGCCAAGGAAATTATCACTAGAGTGAACAGACAACCTACAGAATGGGAGAAAATATATGCATGCTACACATCTGATAAAGGGCTGATAACCAGAATCTATGCAGAACTTAGGAAAATCAACAAGAAAAAATCAAACGACCACATTAAAAAATGGGCAAAGGACATGAACAGAAACTTTTCAAAAGAAGACAGAATAATGGCCAGCAAACATATAAAAAATTGCTCAACTTCTCTAATCATCAGGGAAATGCAAATCAAAACCACAATGAGATATCACTTAACTCCAGTGAGATTGGCTTATATCAAAAAGTCCCAAAACAACAAATGCTGGTGGGGATGTGGACAGATAGGAACACTCATACACTGCTGGTGGGACTGCAAATTAGCGCAACCTCTATGGAAAATAATATGGAGATACCTCAAAGAACTAAAAGTAGAACTACCATTTGATTCAGCAATCCCACTACTGGGTATTTACCCAAAGGAAAAAAAGACATTCTATAATGAAGACACCTGCATGGGAATGTTTAGAGCAGCACAATTCACAAGTGCAAAGATGTGGAAACAACCCAGGTGTCCATCAATACACGAGTGGATTAATAAAATGTGGTATATGTATACCACGGAGTATTACCCAGTCATAAAAAACAACGGTGAATTAACTCATCTGGTATTACCATGGATGGAGCTAGAGCCAATTCTTCGAAGCAAAGTATCACAAGAATGGAAAAACAAGCACCACTGGTACTTACCATCAAATTGGCACTAACTGATCAATACCTATGTCACACATGGCAATACTATTCATCAGGGATGGGCAGGTGGGAGGGGGGTAGAGGGGATGGGAAAACTGTCACTGAATGGGTGCAGGGTGCACAGTTTGGGGGATGTCCACGATTGTAGCTCTGACATGGTCAGTGTATGGGCAATATATATAACCAAAGTGTTGTACCCTCATAATATTCTGAAATAAAGGGAGGAAAAAAATAAAACACTTTGTGAAACTAAAAAATAAATAAATAAAATTTAAAAAATCCTAAGGAATCAAAACAATACAATCAGAACTACAAAATGAGTTTAAGAATGTTGAAGTATACAAGGTCAATATACAAAAATAAATTGTATTTCCATACACTAGAAATTAACAATCTAAAAATGAAATTTGAAAATTAATTCCATTTAAAATAGCATCAAACAGAAAAAATACATAGTAACAGTTTAATATGTGTAAGATATATACACTGAAATCTATGAAACATTGAAATAAATTAAATAAGTCATAAATTAATGGAAAAAATCTCATATTCATAGATAAGAAGGCTTAATATTATTAAGATGACAACACTTTCCAAATGGATCTATACAGTCAATGCAAGCCCTGTCAAAATTCTAGGTATCTTCTTTTTTTTTTAAAGTAATTGGCAAACCAAGCCTAATTCATGTTTGAAATGCAAGAGATCTGGGGTAGCCAAAACAATGTCGAAAAAGAAGAACAAATTTTGATCATTAGACTCATACTGATTTTAAAACTTTCTATAAAGCAATAGTAATCAAGATTGTGGTACTGGAATAGAATAAACATACAGGTCAAAGAAATAGAATTGAGTGTTCAAAAATTAATACTTGTATTTATGGTGAACTGATTTTACAAGGTTGCCAAAACAATTCTATAGGAAAAACATTTTTTCATCAAATGTTGCAGGATATTTACATGCACATTGGAATCATCCCTCACACTACATATGTTATTGTCTCAAAATGGATCATACACCTAAATGTAAATGCTAAATTTGCCAAACCCATAAAAGAGAACATAGGAATAAATCTTTGTGGCCTTAAGTTAAATAATGATTTCTAATATATGACACCAAAAGTACAAGTGACAAAAATGCATATATTGAACTTTATCAGAATTAAAACTGTTGTGATTCAAAGTACACCATCAAAAGTAAAAAGACCACTCAATGAATGGGTGAAAATCTTTGCAAGTCATATTGCTGATAAGGGTATATTAGCCAGAATAGTTTTAAAAAATCAAAGAAAATAAACAGCAATATCCCAAATAAAAATGGGCAAATTATTTGAATAGACATCTCCAATAAAGCTATACAAATTTCCAGTAAACACATGAAAAGATGTTCCATGCCTTTTGTCATTAGAGAAACACAAATGTAAACGACCATGAGATACACTTTATAAATGTAAAAAGTATATTGGTAAGTGAAAAAAGGAAATTGGAAAAGCAAGATCCTGTGTAATTCGATATATATGATACTCTGAAAAAAGAAAAACTAGAGATAGAAAAGAATATCTCATTTAAAGAAAATGACATATAAGTTCAATATTATAGAAAAATATTTCAATGTTTCAGGAGAATAAAAACATGAAAATTATTAATATTAAAAAGTTACAAAATTATGGTTCAGGAAACATTTATATAACTATAAAAAGAAGAGAGAGTGTTCTGGAAACAACACAGTATGTATTTATCTGGGAAAAACAAACAGACTCGAGGTTAATACAAAGTTAAGGAGCAAAAACCAAAACAATGCTATGGAGCCTAGAATTTTTTTTTTTCAATTTCAGAATATTATGGGGGTACACACGTTTTGTTTACATAATTTGTTTTTGTACAGTTTGAGTCAGACTTACAGGTGTGCCCATAGCCCAGACAGTGTGCTGAACAAATTAAAAAACTTCTGCAAGGCCAAGGGCACAATCAATAGAGCAAATAAACAACCTACAGAATGGGAGAAAATACTCGCATGCTACACATCCAATAAAGGGCTGACAACCAGAATCTACAATGTACTCTAGCAAATCAGCAAGAAAAAAATCAAATAACCCCATTAAAAAGTAGTCAAAAGACCTGAGAAACTTTTCAAATGAAGACAGACTAATGGCCAAGAAACATGAAAAAATGCTCAACGTCTCTAATCATCACAGAGAAATTTTTTTAAGTGGAGGTTACACGTTAAAGCCTTTGCGTTCAAGGGACCCACGGGAGTCTCCAGCGGGCGCCCTAAGCGGAACAGACCCGCAGAGAGCCCGGAAACGGAAACTGGGAGAAGGAGGGGCGCCACTCCTCTCCCGCCGCACTGACTCTCCACGCGCCCCAGGCCGCGCCCGAGGACAGTCATCCTGCGGGCTGACAGCCTCCCGCAGCACGGACCTATTCCCAACGGCGCACCACAGGCCAGTTCAGACCCAGGAACAGTTGCCATTTTTCGGTACTACCGTGCTGCGGCCGATGGACGCGGTAAATGTGGTGCATGGCACATCACAACGTGACGCCGTAAACTTATCAAAAACGTTTAATGAATAGACTATCAAGTTCACCTAAGAAATCATTATTCAATCAATCTGAACAAATGTTGTGCAGGAACACACGCACATACATTTTGTCAATGAAATCAATGACATAATGCAACAGCGACTTGAATGTTATTGTAGCAATGACAGAAAAGTGGGCAGGTACACAGCTGTACTCATGTTTGTATGAATATTCAGCTTGATTATTACCCAGCGATTGAACCCATGGCGTTATTTAATAAGTTGACAGAAAAGTGGGCCATGAGACACATAACTCGTACTTCCTGGGAGTGATTACGTGACTTTTTTCGATATGCGTGTTTTCGTTTCTAAATTAAAAAAAACATGCTCATAACTCTCGTCTTCCGGGATTAGGCTTGTTCTGACTGCTAGATTAGGTTGCATGTCTCCTTTGTTGCTGCTAGATGGCGCTGTGAGCACAGGGGTCCCTCATTCCCAAGATCATAGTGTAGCAGGTACCTCTGAAATAAGAGTGAGGTCAGTTTAAGGCATGAAAGCAACATATGCTTGGAGCTGAACTGTTCCTGTTTTTGTATTTTTTCCAGGTGGAGCGTTCATTGTCTGACTCAGCATCTTTCACGGGAGGTCTAACTGGATCAAGAGAAGGCTCTACCCTGAAAAACTAAATTTTTTTGGTGATCATTTTTCCTGGACTTTAAGCTGTCTCTCATTTTCACCACTCATCACTTTTTCTTTGCTTGTACAGGGTCTGAGCCTAAACCACGTATATTTTTTTTCTTCAAATTTACAAGACTCTCATATTCTCATTTTACAATTTCAACAATGTTTTTTTAAGCAAGCAGACCCCCATAGTAGCTGATGAATAAAACCTCAGAAAACTATAAAATCCTAACACAAGGACATGGAATAAATTTTTTAAAAAATTTAACCCAGACACAGGTATATATTTCTAGTTTCTTTGAGGTGTACTGAAATTGATACTCTATTTGTGATGTCTTAATTTTTTTGACTTTTATACATGCCCTGGTCTTTACCTGAACATGTGTGTCTTCCCTAGATCTAATTTTCATTTGTTCTTCATGTATTCAATCCTAAAGCACTTTCTCCAGGGAAGTTCAATGACCATTTAAATTCCAGTTGTATGCTCTTGCATCTTGTGGATTTCCACAGAGTAATGGACATTCCCTACTCCAGCATCTCTACTGTTATTTTTATTGCTTATTTGTTTGCATCTCAGCTTGACTGATGTGCCAAATACAGAATAAATTTATCTTTGTCATTCATTTGTCCATCACTCATATGTAGTAATGTATATGCCACTCAGTTTTCTCAGTTTGCAAAAATGAATGGGTCAAAATCAATTGTCTTCCCAAAAACCAATAATAAACAAGTTGGGCATTGCAGTTAAAAATATATATTTTACAATAGCATCAAATAACATGATATATTTAGGGATAAATCTGACAAAATACGTGCAAAATTTGTACTCTGAAAATAAGAGAACACTTGACATTAATTAGACAAGATCTAAATAAATGTAGAGATACACTAATTTTATGGACTGGAAGCCTCAATATTAAGAAGCCGATCCTTAAAAATTTATCTATATATGCACCACAATCCCCAATAAACATCTAATTATGATTTCTTGTAGAAATTGACAAGTGGTTTTGAAAATTTATGTAAAAAACTAAAGAATTTAGAGTAGTCCAACCAATTTAGAAAAAGAGGAACAATGTTGGATGATTCACACTACCTATCTCAAGGCTTAATTTAAAGCAACATAAATCAAGATATCGTGGTATTTATGTAAAGTTAGACATTTAGATAAATGAAACAACATCACATGCAGAAATAGGCCTACACATATATGGTTTGTAGAGTTTTGACTAATGTGCCAAGGAAATTGAATGGAGAAAAGACCGTACTTGCAACAAAGGGTTCTAGAACAATTGAGCATTCATATGTCACAAAACAAAACAAAACTGTTCACCTGTCCATTTTGCACTATATATTAATATAAAAATTAATTCAAAATGTATTATAGATATAAATGTAAAACTTTAACACATAAAATTTCTATAAGCGACATGGCAGGTAATCTTTGTGAATTTGGATTAAGCAATATTTCATGGATTTTAAATAAATATTATAAAGCACAAAAAAAAAATGAACATATACTTAATCAAATTTAATAAATAAATACTACTTCATATACATTGGTAGGTTATGGATATTTTATCATAAGCATATTGAACTCAAACACTTTCTCTTCTCTTTCCTGATATTTATATCTGGCTTTTAATATTAAAAGAATAATGTTCACAAGGTCCAGAATTGCAATTATTCTTTTAATTAATTCATATTATTTCAAGTCAATGTTCCTTTTTCCCTACAAATATTCATTGATTGATGTTCTGTAAGTAATTAATATAATTGGCTGCCTAAAAACACAAGAATATATCTTGGGTCAGTTCAGTTGTAAAACAGTACATTTATCAACCATCTAGCCATTGTTCCATCTCCAAAGCATTTATTTTTATTTCTTGTTTTTACAAACCAATTTGTGTAATATACAATTAGAAAGGCTTTGCAGAATGCACATTCAGACCCAGGAAAATTGGCAAAGATAAAAATATGCTAAGGCAAATGAATATTCATTTGCTTTGTGAAACAACTGCCAGTCAACTGGTTCATATCAGTCTCATATATTAAATCCAAATATGCATTGGTGTTTATATACATATGAATGTATACATAGTTTGATTTAAAAAATGAAACAGTTAAACAATTTTATAACATTTTTGTAAAAAAAGGAGAAATGTTGGTAATATTAATAGAGAGACTTATATTTATCATAATTTGACTAATAGACCAAATGTGGAATCGGAAGCACAGGGATTATGGGATTCTGATATAATAATTATGGCTATTTCTACATTATTTTATGCTGAGTGTATACACTATATACCTATGAATAAACTTTAATTTCCAAATTCAAAAAAAATAAATAAATAAATGCTATTGTTTGAAAGACATTGCTAAGAGAATAACAAGAGATGCCATAGGCTCACAGAAAATATCTTCAATACATAACTGATACAGATATTGCATTAAGTAGTATACGTATACAATTTGATTTAATAATAAAACAATAAATAATTTTAAAGTGAGAAGATTGAAACAATCTAAAATAGATATGAATGGCAAACAAGTACATAAAAATAGGCTTAATACTATTGTCATTAGAAAGATGAGAATTGAAACCACAGCAAGATGCTGCTATACATCTAAAAGCTCCCTGAAAAATCATTGGCAAAAGGCAGATTGATTAATAGGAGAAAAGGCATAAAAATTGATTTAACATTTATGTACAGGAGCCTTCAGAGAGAAAACCCTAAGATGCTGGGGGAATTGTCCCTTTTAATGCTTAGATTCAACAAAGTATGGACAGCCGTGTAGAAATATGATTGGACAAAAAGGGTATGAACTAATGCTAATAGAGTGAACGGGGAAACCCAGCAAAGCCTGTCTGTGTATATTCTCCTTGGCCTCTCTGAGTGTGCATTGCCTCCTTCTGGGTGCGGGGCAGGGCCCTCCCTGGAATGGGGGTCTTATGACCTACAGTTAAACAACGTAGGCCCAATAATTTCTTTATAGCCAATTTTTACAAAGAATAATTTTAGATTTTATAGCTGGCTTTTGGGAAAAGGGATTTTGGTTTCTATGACCTGCCTTGGAGAAGAGGGATTCTAGTTTCTATGGCTATCTTTGGGGAGAATGGGATTGAAAGATAGGAGGACAGGTGAAGGTCAGAAAAAAACTTTTGCTTCTGAGGCCTTCATTTGGGGGTACTGTTTCCTGAGCCCAAACAATGTCATCATTACCAAATTCTAGTGAGGATGTGGATCAACAGGAATTCTCATATTTTGCTGTTGGGAATGCAAAATGGCATAGTCACTTTGGGAAACATTTTGCAGTCTCCTCTCTTTTCTCTTCTCCTCTCCTCTCCTCTTCGCCTCTTTTCTCTTCTTCAAAGATAGGGTCTTGCTCCAATGCCCAGGCTGGAGTACATTGGCATGGTCATCACTCACTGTAACCTAGAAGTCCTGGGCTCATGTAACTTTTCCCACCTCAGCCTCCTGAGTAGCTGGGGCTACATGTGCACACCACCCCGCCAGGCTAGTTTTTGAAAAACTTTTTTGTAGAGACTAGGTCTTGCTATGTTGCCCAGTCTGGCCTCAAACTTCTTCACTCAAGCAATCCTTCCACCTTGGCCTTCCAAAGTGCTGGGATTACAGGCATGAGCTACCATTTTGGCACTTTCATGAGCCACCATCAGTTTCTTGTAAAGTGAATTATAAATTTATTATATGATCCAGTAAGCCATCTCTAAGATATTTCCCAAGAGAAATGAGAGAAATGAAGCTATATGCTTGCAGTAACCATATTATAACAGCCTAAACCAGAAACAACCCAAATATCCATCAAGTAATCCATACTGATGACATTCATATCCATAAAAATGATAAGCAAATTGTGCTATATTCATTTAATAGAGTACAAGTCAACATCAAAAAGGAAGCAACTATTGACACTGACCTTCTGACCCCTCAGTTTGTCCTTATATACTTTTTCTTTGGAATTACAAAATGCACTGAGCTTAGGTCCTGCTTCTTTCTTCCCCAATATAATATATATATTTTTAGTTATATATCTTGCTCAGTGCTTCTGCTCCCATTTAATTGTCTTCATTTAAAATAAGCCAGAGATTAGCAAGTAAAGGGGAAAATGTACACATTCATTATAGGGCTCACACAAATTTGTGGGGAAGAAACAAAGGATAGAAAACTCTGATGGGGAGTGACTTGAATTTTTAGAATTTCTCAACACTTCAGAATGCTTCTCCTATGGCGACAGGGTCCAGTTGAGGAACATACTGCCCAGAAGGCTAGAACCAATAGTAACAGGGTAAATAGTAAACTCATAAGTAAGTAAAACATCTAAAATAATAAGCTCCATTTTGCTTCTATATGAAAATGAGATAAATTTAAATTATTATCCACATGATTAAAAGTTTGTGCAATATATGACAATGTACATTGCTAGAGCTAGCCATGCTGTTTTTTAGAGCCTAAATTAATATATTCACATATAAGAAGAAAAAAAAGTATACCTATATATGTTACTTGAAAATTTTAAAGAACTGAAATAAAATTTTATTTGATGCTTTGAATATGAATGACATTTTTACACTGTATATATGACAATTCAGAAAAAGTTGAAAATTGAATTGATAAGGATGGATTTTCTGTCTGAGCTGTAATTTCCTTCCTTTATACACAAATCAGTGTGTTTTATTGAGACTCAGAAATGATACCCCAACATTTGACACTTTGACATGCTGAGAGGCCTTAGAAGCTGCCTCAGAATCAAGGTCCCTCTAACTTTGTCTTGTCCAAGTGCAGGGAAGGACCCTCTCTGGAATTTCCTTATGTGACCAAGAAAATTTATTTCCAAAAGTAATGCAGTTGTCTTAAACCCCCTCCGTAGGGATCTCATCAAATAACCAGCAAAGTTTGCCAGAGAAGAGAAGAGGCTGGGAGTCCTTGCTAAGCCAGAGAGATTTTTCACCTATTCTTTGAGGCCACCCCTAAGAGATGACCTGGGAGACTTTATCTGCATAATAATACAAACTTTGTCCTGTGCAGCTCTGCCCCTTACCTTCTCCTAATGTCTGCCTCCCGGCTCCTAGGTCCATTCATGGTTTCTGATGATTTACTGCCCTTCAAAAGAATTGTCTACCCACTCATCTCCCCTTCCCCTATGAAAAAGGATGCATAAGCTTCTGTATCTAACTGGGTTATTGGGTAATCATTCTTCTGTGATTTAATGCTATGCACATTAAAATAAAATTTCATATGCCTTTTCTCCTATTATTCTGCCTTTTGTCAGGTGATTTTTTAGTGAACCATCAGAGGGTGAAGGGGAAGTTTTTTCTTTGTTCCTATTGTTTTATCCATGTGTTAATTCAACATCTATATATTTTCACTATTGAAGTCAGAGGAAATATCCTAGGCTCTTGGGATATAGAGTTGAAAGGTCAAATAAAATTCTGTGTCTCCAATGTGTTTACATTTCAGTGATAGTCTTCCAGATGATATATACACAAAATTGTGTCCACATTTTGTTGTTAACTGAAGGTATGGAGATAATCTCTCCAGAAGCCACTTTGTGACCACCTGATACCACAGTGAAGTCAAGAACCAAACTCTAGCTACCATCCCTGTTATTTCTGCCCTGTTTCCATCTTCTTTTGAGTTTATCATATGCCTCATGTGCATCAAGAATCTGCATGATCTATATGTATTTTTCATCTGTCAGTTTGTTCTACTAAGTTGAACTGAACCTGGACTTTTAGTTGCTGTTTTTATATAAACTGTATACTACACACACACAAAACACACACACACACACACACACTCACACATACAGTTGCACTATTGTCTTTCCAATATTTTAAAATTAAAAAAATACTTATGATAAAATACATGCAACATTAAATTTACCATATTACCCGTTTTTAAGTGTAAAGTTCAGTAGAATCAAATACATTCACACTGTTGTGCAACAAATTTCCCAAACTATTTCATCTTATAAAATTTAAACTCTGTATCCATTAAACAACTCCCCATTTCCTTCTCCTCTGCCCCTGGCAACCACCATTTTATTTAATGTCTCTATGAATCTGACTACTCTAGGTACTTTGTATAAGTAGAATCATACAGTATTTGTCTTTTTGTGGCTGATTTGTCTCACTTAGCTTAATGCCCTCAAGGTTCATCCATGTTGTATTATGTGTCAAATTTTCTTTCTTTTAAGGATGAATGATATTTCATTGTATGTAATACTACATTTTGTTCATCTACTCATCAGACGGACACCTAGGTTGTGCCCACTGTTTGGATATTGAAAGTGATACTGCTATGAAAATGAGTGCACAAATATCTCCTCAAGATTCTGCTTTCAATTAATTTGGGTATATACCCAGAAATAGAATTGCTGGATCATATGGTAATTATATTTTTAAGTTTTTGAGGAACCACCAAATTTTTCCTTAGAGGCTGAACCTTTTCTCATTCCCAGTAACAGTGCAGAAGTATTCCAATATCTTCACATCCTCACCAACATTTATTCTTTTCTGGTTTGTTTTTTGTTTTTTTTTTTGATAGTAGTCATCCTAATTGGTTTGAGGAAGTATCTCATTGTGGTACGGATCTGCATTTCCCTAATAATTAGTAACGTTGAGCATCTTCCCATGTGCTTGCTGGCCATTTGTTTATTTTCTTTGGAGAAATGTCTACTCAAGTCCCTTTGTTCATATTCTAATCAAGTTGTTTTTTCATTGCTGAGTTGTAGGAGTTCTTTATATATTCTGGATAGTAAGTTATTATCAGATATATAATTTGCAAATATTTCCTCCATTCCATAGTTTGCCTTTTTAGTCTACTCATTGTGTCCTTTGATTATGTTAAAAGAAAAAAAAAAAACCTTAAACAAATTGAATTTAACAGAGTTTAATCGAGCAAAGAACTATTCATGAATCAGGTAAACCCCAAATCAGAATAGTTTCAGAGAGACTCCATGCCACATGGTTGAAGAAGATTTATGGATAGAAAAAGGTAAACAACCTGCAGAAAATGGAAGTGAAGTACAGAAACAGCTGGATTTGTTACACCTCAGCATTTACCTTATTTGAGCATGGCTGCTTTTGATTGGCCAAAACTTGGCACTTGGCACAAGAGTAGGTTACAGCCTGTTTGCACATCCAGTTAGGTTACAGTTCACTATGCACAGAAAAACCTTTAGGCCAAACTTAAAATATGTAATGAGGAAGCTTTAGGCTAAACTTAACAATTCCCCTCTTTTAGTCAACCTCCCAATTATGAGAGATTGACTAAAACTTTAGGCATTGATGTCGCACTGTCAGTATTGTAAATGTACTTATTTGGCCTCAAATTTCACTGGGAAATAGCAGAAGAGTGGGTTTTCTGAGGTGGGAACAAGGACTTCAGGTTACTTTGTGTGTGTGTGTGTGTGTGTGTGTGTGTGTGTATAAGGATTACAGTAGAGGGAACCTCCTTGTTTTGGAATCTCTTGTTTTCAAGAGAAAAACAAAACCTGATCTGTTTTAAAATTTACCTGTTTCCTTAGAGTTTCAGATTGATTATGTTGCATTTGGTATGATTGACTCCATTTTGGTTTGATCTGGTCTGTTGTGTTTTAGCACAAGCTCAGTCCAAAACAATGGTCTCCCATAATTTTGTTTAAAAGTTCTCCCTTTCTGGTCAGGTTCTCACTTAGGTGAGAATATGACCAAAACTTAGGGCTTCAGCACCACTGTCAGTTACCATAATTTTGGGTCTGGTCTCAGCAAGTTATTCATAGTTACAGTGTCCTCATGGTCACACATTTCTTTGAGTTTCTGTCATTCCAGTTGTAGAGACACTATTTGATATTTTACTGATGGCTACATGCAAACAAGAGAATATACTACACCAGGGAGTCTACTATTATGACTAGTAGGAGGATAACACCAAGTGTTTGGGGTATGCTCCTTAGCCAGGGTGCCCATGAACCAAGCCATATTAGCCCTTCATTTTTCATTTATCAAGTCATAAGTTTGTCCATGTATAAGGTCGGTGGCAAAATCCTCCACATTTAAAGTATACCCCATGAGTGCATACAAGAGACCCCTTTTTTGGCTCTATTGTTCATAGATGCAAAAGCAATGAAAAAACAGAGATAAGAGTCTCATAATCATAGACAATTATTGACACATGATCTTGGGAGAAAGTTTTCCATACCTAGGATTCCATCTACTTTTGGGGAGAAACTTTCCTGTCTAGTTTTACCTGAAGGTCTACAATGAATATATAGTTCCAAGAGTCTGGAGGGAGCCTTCTGAGTTGTGATATTATGAACCCAAGTTTCAAGGTCTCAAGGTTTTGCTGCAGTGTGGGTTGCAAGGGCAGTCTTTCTGATGTTGTTCTAAGAAGACCCAATCTCTGGATTCTAGACTGTGAAGGGGTTGATTGTCCTCGGTCAATGGACCATGAAAACTATTCTTTACCTGGTGAAAGTACACTTTGGCATAATGCATTAAACCCTTGCAGTGTTTAGTCATATCACAGTTTAGTAGCAGAAGATATATGAGGTTCTGTTATTAGGTGCATAGGCCTTAGGTGCACCTAATAGGTGCAGGGACTATTTCATAGGGATCAACTTAAGTTTTTTACTAGAAGTGGGTCTGATTATTATCAATCTGTAATAACTTTGACCAAGGAAATTTAGTCAATTTAGTTAGCTTTGCCTAATGCTATTGTTATATGTAATACCTTATTTGACTATTTTACAACTTGTCCAGTAGAACAAATACATCTAACCCTAAGGATTTCTCCAGGACTGTACCATAAGGGAAATACATTTCCTAATAACCTTTTAGCTACTGTTAATAACATCAGCTCTCTTGCATGGGAAAGTTTCTATACAATAAGAAAACATGCAATGAAAATAACAATTGAATGAAATACCTCTGTAAGTGTTTGAGTGGTCCAGCAGGTAGAAGGAATGTACCTAAAGGTTTTATTGCCTTCCCAGGACTATGGATTTGGCAAAGCAGACATTGGTCATAAGCCATTTTAGTAATTTAGAACAGTCACCATGTGTGTGTGTGTATATATATATATATACACACACACACACACACATACACACGCATATGTATATGTATACATACACATATATTTAGTTTGGATTACTTTCTCTCTCCCATAATGAGTCATTGAATGCAGAGCTTTTAATAATGGAACATTTTTAAGGACCCAGTAAGGACCAGATGGCCATCCAGGCTCTCCATGAGGCCACACTTAACACTGGGCTTATATCCTCTTAAATACCAATTTTGTTTCTCCAATTCCCCGGTGCATAGCACTGTTTATTAAATGGCTTATCATAGATAATTTGACTTGGACCATGGAATTCATTCAAATTTCATATGTAAACAATTTCAGTATTGGCTGATTTGGCATGAAAATCTGACAAAGTATTTTCTTGTTATTCAATTAATTCTTATCTGCTTAGGTTAGCAGTTTTATAAATCAGTTAGTCTCTTTATTAGAGTTCTGGAAATTCTTACCCAGTCTGTAGGGATGAGGGGAAACTTCCCCTTTCCCCCTAAAATTCACTGAAAGATTAACTCACAATTAAGGCAGATTAATAAGAGGAAGAGTTTATTTACCATGTGCATGGGGAGAATCACAGAGTCATTATCCAATATCCCAATGGGATCCAGATTATTTTTTACACACTTTTTAAAGGGGAGGGGTAAGATAAGGAGTATAGGTAATTCTGTTTAGGGGCAATAAAGTGTTGCAAGGGAGGATGAATAGATACTTGGGAGAATGAATGGATGGGGAGAAACAGATTGACTTTAAATTAATCTGAGAGACAGGCATTATGTTTAAAGCAATTTTGGCCAGGTCTGGTTGTGTTCTTGATTTTCTTTCCTGCAATATAGTGAGATAACAGGCAAGGGAAGGGAAGTCCATTGTTCTTTTGATGGGTCCATATGGTTATGCAGATAGAGGGAAAGCTCCTTTCCAATGGCTTGTTGATTTCTAAGGGCCTTAATTCAAAATACCAAGGAGTCATAATTTGGGATGAAATTTCCTGAGCTCCTTCATTCTTCCTGTCTGGAACTTCCCTTGATGTTTCACACATTATGAGATGAGTCAGTGGCTGTGGAGAGAGAGATCTTGTTAGTAGTCAAGTAACAAAAGATCAGAAAAGGGAGACAAGGACATAAATTAGAATGAGAATAAATAATTAGAAAAGAACAGATCTAAGCACATTTCCCCACACTCCTTTAAACCAGTCTCCCATTCTTAGGAATAAGTCTTCATTAATCTCATGGAGAATATTTATGTTGTCTTTTAAGAAGTGTAGATCACAGTCTCTACTTGCCCTGAGTGGTTTAGACACAACATTTTTTTTTTGGGCCAATAATCATCATGGGAGCTCCTCCCTGTTGGGCTGTCAGGGCATCCTGGACATGACAATTTTCAAATACAACAGAGGCTAAGCTGTTGACTTCTAACTGAAGTGTTACAAATGCTTGCATAGTGATATTCAACTCTTGTTCTACTACCATGGAGAAATTTAAAACTGTCTTTTCAATCTCATGCTTTCCAAATGCCAGGAAAAGAGTCCTGAGTACCAAAAAAAAAAAAAAAAAAAAATTAGAATTGTGATATACAAGTGGGCTTTTAAAAATAATATTGCATCTAGCAAGTTTGTTGTTTGGCTGGCATTTAAAGTGGAGTATCTGTTAACAGAGGGTGTCCGATAACCAAGTTCACAGCATTCTGACCATCTAGGTGGGAACCGCTTTTATACTTTATTGCCACACACAAGAAAAGGACCAGCCTATTTACAGATCGGGTAAGGTTGGAACCTGTGAGCTCCTAATCTGGAGTTTGTTATGCCTCTTCTTATTCACTGGAACTTCCATATCTCCAGTTTCTATGTGTCTCTGCCATTCTGAGCAAAAGACAGTTTTTGAGCTTCCACAGAGGTTTTTCTGTGTCCAGTTGTCTCACCAATAGAAGAAGCAACATGATGTGTTTTCTCTGGTTGTAGACGCCACATCTTGTCATACATCCAACTTCCAGACTGCTTCCACCAGACACTCATGTTGGCAAAACCAAAAATGAGTTCAAGTTTGTATGATGTAGATGTTGCCAAAGCAACCATTAGATTGATTAGTCACTGTGGCCAGGGTTTGAAAGACTGGCATAAATGGATGCCGGGTCTGTGTCTGATCTGCTGGAAAAACAGTAAGGGTTACTAAGAGCAAGGCATAGTTTCAAAGAAAAGTCATAGTGGAAGATAAAAGGGAGAATGTGATAGGTTGAGGTGACCTCCACTCAGCCTTCAATGTGCAATTCTTAAAGGGGGAGGCTTAAAAGAAGAAGTATTTAAAAATGACCCTTTTTATGGGGGGGAGGTAAAAGGGAAAAAAAGGGGTTTTTAGATTAAAAAATAGGGTTTCTTCATCTGTGATCTTGGGAAAAGCTGTCTACTTTGTGAAGATGTCTGCTTCAGGGGTCTGGAAACTGGCCCTGGATATCCTTACTTTCAAGTCACCTGTAGAGGTCATCCTCCAATCATCTGAGTGTAATTTGGCATGGCTCATGTGAATCCAGGAGGGTTTTTCTTTTATTTTTATGGCAGTGTAGGTAGTTAACAGTACTTCATAAGGGCCTTCTCAGCAAGGTGACAGCACCTGTCTTCTTTGAAAAACTTTGATGTACACATGATCTCTTGGTCAAAAAAGGGTGGCAAGACTTGTCAGATGGCAGAGGCCATGCTCCCTTCACCTGTTGATGATATGCCCAAGCATATTAGTTAGCACCTATATGTAGCTAGACATGATATTGAATTGTTCACTTAAATCCCCATAGTGTTCAGTCAGCCCAGGAATAGGTTTAGAGGTGCCAGTAGGCATGGGGTGACAGAACACTATTTCAAAAGGGGTTAAACCACATTTCTTATTTTGAGCATTCTGGATTTTTTTATAAGGGCCAAAATAATTTTTCTTGCCATTTAAGTCCAGTATTTTGACAGACTTTTCTCAGTCATTTTTATTTCTACCTTTTTACATTTCACTTGCCCTGAGGATAGAGAATGACATGGGGTATGAGTTTTCAGTGAGTACCCCAGAGCCTTTGCAAGCAACTGGTTTATTTCTCTTGTAAAATAAGCCCTTGATCCGGCTGAATCCATAAAGAAATGCCAAAATGAGGAATAGTCTCAGTTACTAATTTCTTTACCACTGTAGTAGCATTAGCATGCCTAGTTGGATAGCATTCATCTATCCACTAATCATGTAAACAATAACCAGACAGTGAGAAAAGCCAAAAGCTGGAGGTAAATCCATAACATCAATTTTGAATGCCAGAAGGGACAGTCTGGGCCTTTGGGGGCTTCCTGGAGAGTGTTAGTTCCCTCCAGAGATTTGGTGAGATTTACAATAGTGTACTAGAAAATAATTTGATCAGAGAAATTTTAGTTCCCGGGGCATTACCAACTATATATATTTTCTTAGTTATCCCCCATTTGCACATGTCCCATGTGATGGGAGATAAGTGTAAGCCAAAAAGTTAAAAGAAAAAGGATCATTTTTGGATGTATATTTTCTAGGGATACTGTATCCTTAGTATGGGCTTCGCAATGAACAATAGAAATCTTAGAAAAAAGTGTGAATAGCTTGCAAGAGGTCAGCAGTTATAGGTCTACTGGCAATAGGAATGCCAGCAGAGTTTAAGAAACCACAAGATTTCCAAATTGTGCCAACTGCATGGCAAATTCCAAAGGCGTATTTGGAGTCTGTGCAAATAGTGGAAGCTTTTCCTTTTGCCAATGTGCAAGCCCTAGTGAGGGCTATGACAAAATGGACTCAAGGCATTTTGGGATGAGCTTTTGAGTGCCCTAATATATTTTATAATATGTCCTAAGTAAGTAACAGTTGTCTGTACCCACTAGAGTTCAGACCTAGAAGCTTTATGGCCATATTCAGCTAGTCTTTAAAAGAATGAAGGAGTCTAAGAGAGTACCCTATTTACAGAGCAAAATATCATCAATGTACTGAACAAGTACTGAACAAGAGTGGATCCCTGGGTAAAGGTTATAGAGTCTAAATAAGCTTTGAGAATTTGAGAGATTATTGAAGGAGACTCACAATGTCTCTGAGGTATGCAGATCCATGTTAATTATCTGAAGGAAAATGTAAAGAGAAATTGTGAATCAGGGTGCAACAGAATCAAAAAGAAAATTGAGCAGAGGTCGATTGCTACATTATAAAAGTTGCAAGAATGAAAATGCATTTCAGTTAGTTTCTATCTTCTTGATAAAATATTTGATTTAAGTGCTTTTTTTTAGCTAATTAATTAGAGTCCTTTAATATATTTTGGTAGTAAAATATCACATACACATGACATATATAGACACATACACATACAGACATACAGAGAGAAGCAGATCTTATATGTCTTATGAAGAATTTTTTTTGCCAGCTCTTAAATATTATTATTTTCTTTTACTCAGACTATCAATCTTTTAATTATCTATTTTGTTATTTTAAGCAATTTCTCACTAGGCAACTATTTGCCTTTAGCAAGATTTTGCCATTCATGTAAGTGTTTTTTATTTCCAGGGCCTAATACTTATACATGTATAAGTAGACATTGCCAGAAAGTAGAGTACTCAGTTTTTCAGAAATTAAGGATCCTATTTCTACCTCGAATCTTACCTTTGCCTTTCAGATCTCCATGGTCAACTTAGGAAATGATTTTTCCTTAGCCAAGTGCACAAGGAAAAGTAACAAAGGGACAGAACACAGAAGTCTCTGTGAATTCCTGAAAGCTGGAATTTGCATCTCCTGTAGTATTGCCATTTACTGTTAGTTTTTGCCTGACCCAGTCAGATATCTGAGACCTCTAACTGGATCTAAGCTAATTAATTATCAGATACAATCTGATCCCAGACCTAGTTTAGTTTCTGTTGTGACTTCTGAACCCAGTTAGTATCCAAAATTTTGCTCAAACAAGCTCAGAGAGTTCAAAACACAAATATGTGGCACTTTGGAATCTGAGAGAACTTACACACAAGCCTCAGTTGCAGTGAGGGAGCAATGGACACAACAGGTCCAGTGGGTACCTTGCTTGTACTCTCGGTTCTCCAGGTGGTCTCTGGGAGCTCTATTTCAGAACCTGCTTCTGATAAATTAAATTTAACAGAGTTTAATTGAGCAAAGAGTGATTCATAAACTGAGCAGCTTACATGAAGCAGGTTTAGAGAACCTCCAACACTGGAGAAGATTAATGGACAGAAAAGAGAAAATGACATACAACAAATGGAAGTAAGGTATAGAAATAGTTGGATTGGTTACAACTCAACATTTTCCTTATTTGAATACAGTTTGGATAGTTGGCCACTTTGATTGGCCAAAACTCCATGATTGGCAAAGAGGAAGGAGTAGAAAGAAGTGAAGATGAATAGAACAGACTTTAGCTGGAACAAACAGCTGACATTTTTCCTTTTGAACTTTTGAACTAAGGTACCTCTTTTATTTTTTTATTTTTATTTTTTAATAGTCTTTATTTTTTTATTTTTTATTTTTTAATTTCAGAATATTATGGGGGTACAACACTTTGGCTATATATATTGCCCATGCACTGCCTGTGTCAGAGCTACAATCGTGGTCATCCCCCAAACTGTGCTCCCCGCATCCATTCAGTGAGAGTTTTTCCCATCCCCTCCACCCCCCCACTCCTGCCCGCCCCCTGATGAATATTATTGCCATGTCTGATGTAGGTGTTGATCAGTTAGTACCAATTTGATGGTGAGTACCAGTGGTGTTTGTTTTTCCATTCCTGTGACACTTCGCTTTGAAGAATGGGTTCTAGCTCCAACCAGGATAATACCAGATGTGTTAATTCACCATTGTTTTTTATCGCTGAGTAATACTCCATGGTATACATATACCACATTTTATTAATCCACTTGAGTATTGATGGGCACCTGGGATGTTTCCACATCTTTGCAATTGTGAATTGTGCTGCTATAAACATTAATGAGCAGATGTCTTTATTATAAAATGTCTTTTTTTCCTTTGGGTAAATACCCAGTAGTGGGATTCCTGGGTCAAATGGTAGTTCTACTTTTAATTCTTTGAGGTATCTCCATATTACTTTCCATAGAGGTTGTACTAATTTGCAGTCCCACCAGCAGTGTATGAGTGTTCCTATCTGTCCACATCCCCGCCAACATTTGTTGTTTGGGGATTTTTTGATATGAGCCAATCTCACTGGAGTTAAGTGTAAGGTACCCCTTTTAAGTGAAACAAATAAGGCTTAACCAAGGTTATAAATTAATCAAGGAAGCAAGAGGTGACTTTAAAGAGGTGGAGAACTGTTTTCATGAGATCCAGAAAAGCCGCAAAAGCAGCTCAAGAAAGAAAATTCTCACTAGTCATAAACAAGATGTAATGTAATTTTTGTGCAGTCATATTTGCTAGGGTCCCAGCCTTTCAGCTGACCATTTATATATAAATATCTAAAAGTCCCACATGTTGCCACAGAATACAGGAAAAAGAAAGCTGTGCAAAGAAGGGAAAAGAATGGCAAAAGTTACAAAAATATCACACCATAATAGGCTTATTCCCTGCCCAGGAATCAAACTTAGGCTGCTAAGGTGAAGGCACAGAACCTTAGCAATTAGGCTGCAAAGCAAATTATCCTGTGTTGTTATATCCACAGGGGCAGTGTTCAAAGGATTTTTATCTTTATTTTAGATCAGATAATTGCTCTTTAATTGTGTGAAGATAATTTTTAAGGTTAGCCACAGCATTATGTGTATTTCTTTTAATCTTACTTCTCTATTAATACAAATAAGGCAGTTGTTTCAAATAAGAGATCTCTAAAATTAATTTTTAAAAATTTAGAAGTCATTTAATTTAAAGGATCCATCTTTTGGCCATTAATCTCAATGGTATATTTACTCCAAAAGAGACTCAATCTAATGCCTCTTCACAGATTACCTAGCTGGTAATTTTTCAGGTTTAGCCTGGAGAGGTACAGAGAAGTCAGTTTCCAAGATTCCCAAAAGTTCACTATCAAAAATAGACCAGATAGACAAAGAAGGACCTTTTAAGACAAAGACCTTTTAAGGCTGTTGATGGAAAAGAAGCTGAACTCTGTAAAATAATTTTAAAGAGGTTAATTCTGAGCCAAATTTGAGGACCATGACCCAGAGCCACACCCAAGAAGGCTTGAGGAAGTGAACTCGCTGTGATTGGGTTACAGTTTGGTTTTATACATTTTAGGGAGATAGACATTACAAGTAAAGTCATAAATCAATACATGGAAGTCATATATTGGTTTGGCCTGAAAAGGTGGGCCATCTCAAAGTGGGAGCTTACAGGTTATAGGTGGATTTAAAGACTCCTTGACTTGTAATTGGTTAAAATATGAAGCTTTGTGTAAAGGCTTGGAATGGTTTAGATAAGGAAGAGACAAGTCACCGAACTTATATTTGTTGTGCAAAATGAGGACCTGCAGGTTTGCCTTGCATAGCCTTAGGCCTGTTGATGAGTTACAAAGGATATCTCCAAGAAGGGAGGGGGACATGGTGAGGCATGTCTGACCTCCTACTTGTGCCAGACAACTTAGTTTTAGGGTATCCTCTTAGCCAAGAGGGGGTCCATTCAGTCAGACAGTTGGGGGAAGGGGGAAGCCTTTATTTAATTTTAGTTCACAATTCCCCCATTTTGGCCAAGATCTGCCAGAGGCAGCATCTAAGGCCAAACTCTTTTTTTGTCCCATTGTTGCCAAGGTGGTGTGGCTATTTGCCCCAGGTCCATCCAAGGCCCATGGTGGGATCCCTGTGGCCAAGAGGACTGAATAGCCAAAAGGAGCTTACAGCCAATTAAATGTTTTAAGCCAGACAGGACTGGTGGTGGACAGGCACTCATCAACCCCTTAAAGCCTTTTGGGAAACACAAAGAGTAAAACCTAAAATGTTAAAGGCAAGGCTACCAAATTAATTTATCTATAAGTGTTGAGTGACTATATTCTTGGGTTTAGTGGTAGACTTGTAGCAAACATAAGCATTGTTAACCTTTCATGCTAAGGAATTTAGAGACTTTTGTTATGTCACAATATTTTAGTTTCTTTAGTAATTTGTCCTGAGGTGGCTGATAAATTAGCCACTAGTTATATCTCCTTTTGCACAAACCCTATAACTAAGAACAATTATACTCAAGAAGTTCTAAGTTTATGAGAAGCAGGAAAATTTCTTTATGATTGGAATGGATATCTGTACCACATGGTCTGAAAAGACAACGTTTTTTCAGTTATTATTTGTTTAGGCTTCTGTGTGTCCCTCTTTGATCTGGAGGGTCTAAACTAATTCCATCCCTCCTAATCAGCCCTTACAATCTCACACACACCCTCTTCTGTGATAGTCCCTGGGCCTAGAGGGAGGATGTTTGGACACAGTGCTGGCAGCGAATACATGTTGGGCCTGACAGGACCCAACAGTTTAAACTCCTGAAGATATCAGGTAAACGTGTTATTTACTTAAAACTTGTCAGGACTCTGGAAAACAAAGCAAGAGAATCAGTAATGTTTTAAATAACAAGTCATAAAATTTAGTTCTGTCTCATGAGATTGAGTTAGTAATACTCATGGACATATCAGTTTTCTAATTAAAGTCCTGAAGGTGTGTTTTGTTTTAGTCTAATGGCATATAATCTCCAAAGTTATCACAAACCTGTATTCAAGGGATCTTGGTCCGTTCCGTGACTTTCCTTGAAGAAGTAAACTTTGGACTTAGCCAGTTTAAAAAAAAAAAACTTTCTGAGATGAATCAAAGTAAAATAAAAACTTAGACTACTCATGGTTAAAGAGACAACTGTCAAATAAGAGTGGTTATTTTTGTGATATATGGCAATTTAACATAATGTACCATACACAAGACATATCAATATTTTATAATATTAGAACATATATTAATAGCATGTTTATACAAATATAATCCAACAAAGATTAAGCTCATTTCATATTTGGCAATGCTTCCTGAACAGTTAACATGTCAAATAAGCCTAAATACATCTCTCTCAGCCTTTCAGTGACCCTAATATACAAAGAGCTGGTTTGAGGTCAAAAGATTGGATTTAGAATTTGGGTTTTGGAAAGTTTGTCACATGTCAAAGACTTGAAACATTTGTTCACATAGAATCACAAGCCACTATAAAATAGTAGTCATTTATTTAACCAAGAGAGATAGTCATAAAAAGATTCTAAAGTCCATAAAAGGAGATATGGGAGTAATATCAACACTTAAAGTTTAGATTTTTTAGTTAGTCAAAACCTAATAAGGAAACAGGTTATAGAATCCAAATAAATACATTATGTAATTTCTTTAAGAGCAAATTAACATATCAAGAAAACTTCATTTTAACCAAAATCTATCTTTTTAATTATAGCAACTGGATCAAATACAAAATTTCTTCATTAATTCCCTTTATGAACTTTATCCCAGCTTTCATGGAATATCTACAAAACATGTCTAAACATTTTTTTTTTGTCCTAACTTTCCCTTTTCCTAAATAACCAGTCATTTTAGGACAAAAATTCCAGACAAGATCCTTTCTTTACAATATTAATCTCCTTTCTGTTTAAACTTTCTTACAAAAAATATTTTTCCACACTCATTGCCTTTTACATGTCTTTCTCTTACTGACAAGTTACTTTCTATTTTGTTTTTATTTCCTTAAATCCATATTTTGATTCAACCTTTCAATAATCTCTGAAATACACAAGATTACATATATATTTAATAAGAACATATTTCATGCTTCTTTCTTATCCTTTTGTGTACTTTATGTATAGAATCACATGCATTGACTACAATTCCTGTACTTAGTAAATTTAAATTTTAGTGAAAGCATAAAAGCAGAAAGTCATAAATTGTCCAATATTGTCATGAAATAAGATTGGAGGTTACTATAAAATTATAGACATTTACTTAGCCAAACTGATAATTCAAATTAAAAAAAAAAAACTTTTTTCCTTTTATCTCAGAATATTACGGGGTACAACACTTTGGTTATATACATTGTTCATGCACTGCCCATGTCAGAGCTACACTTGTGGACATCCCCCAAACTGTGCACCTCGCACCCATTTGTTGAGAGTTTTCACAACCCCTCCACCCCCCTCCCGCCTGTTTGCCCCCTGATTAATATTCCCAAGTGTGACATAAGTAATGATCACGTAGTACCAATTTGAAGGTGAGTGTCAGTGGTGCTTGTTTTTCCATTTTTGTGACACTTTGCTTTGCAGAATGGGCTCTAGCTCCATGCAGGATAATACCAGATGTGTTAATTCACCTTTGTTTTTTATTGCTGTATAATACTCCATGTTATACATTTACCACATTTTATTAATCCACTCGTGTATTGAGGGGCACCTGGGTTGTTTCCACATCTTTGCAGTTGTGAATTGTGCTGCTATAAACATTTGCTTGCAGATGTCTTTATTACAGAATGTCTTTTTTCCCTTTGGGTAAATATCCAGTAGTGGGATTGCTGGATCCAATGGCAGTCCTATTTTTAGTTCTTTGAGGTATCTCCATATTACTTTCCATAGAGGTTGTACTAATTTGCAGTCCCACCAGCAGTGTATGAGTATTCTTATCTGTCTGCATCCCCACCAACATTTGGTGATTTGGGACTTTTTGATATGAGCCAATCTCACTAGAGTTAAGTGCTATATCATTGTGGTTTTGATTTGCATTTCCCTGATGATTAGAGAGGTTGAGCAACTTTTTATATGTTTGCTGGCCATTATTCTGTCTTCTTTTGAAAAGTTTCTGTTCATGTCTTTTGTCCACTTTTTAATGGGGTTGTTTGATTTTTTCTTGTTGATTTTCCTAAGTTCTGTGTAGATTCTTGTTATCAGCACTTTATTGGATGTGTAGCATGCAAATATTTTCTCCCATTCTGTAGGTTATCTGTTCACTCTAGTTATAGTTTCCTCAGCTGTGCAGAACCATTTCAATTTGATCAGTCCCATTTACTTATTTTTGCTGCTACTGTGATTGCCTTGGGCATCTTCTTCATAAATTCTTTGCCTAGGCCAATGTCCATAAGAGTTTTTGCAACATTTTCTTTTAGAAATCTTATGGTTTCACATTTTAGGTTTAAGTCTGTTATCCATAGTGAGTTGATATTTGTGAGAGGTGAGAGGTGTGGATCTAGTTTCAGTCTTCTGCATGTGGCCATCCAGTTTTCCCAGCACCATTTATTGAATAGGAAATCTTTTCCCCAGTGTATGTTTTTGTGTACTTTGTCAAAGATCAGATGACAGTATGAGGATGGTATTATATATGGGTTCTCAGTCCTCTTCCATTGATCTATGTCTCTGTTCTTGTGCCAGTACCATGCTGTTTTGGTTACTATAGCCTTGCAGTATAGTTTGAGGTCTGGTAGATTGATGCCTCCCTATTTGTTCTTTTTGCTTAAGATTGCTTTGGCTAGAGAGGGTCTTCTCTGGTTCCACATGGAGCATAGAATTATTTCTTCTAGATCTGCAAAAAAATGATTTTGTTATTTTGATAGGGACTGCATTCATTCTGTAAATCACTTTAGGCAGCAAGGACATTTTAACAGTGTTGATTCAACCTAACCTAGAGCATGGTAGGGTTTTCAAACTTTTTAGATTCTGTGCAATTTCTTTTCTCAGTGTATTGTAATTCTCTCTATATTGGTCTTTCACCTCCTTAGGTATGTTTCTAAATATTGAATTTTCTTTGGTGCTATTGTGAAAGGTATTGCATCTATGGTTTGTTTCTTGGCTCAACTGTTATTGGCATATATGAAGGCTATTGATTTGTGTGCATTGATTTTGTATCCTGAAACTTTGCTGAATTCATTTATCAATTCCAGTAGTCTCTTGATTGAATCTTTGGGGTTTTCTAGATATAATATCATATCATCCACAAAGTTGGAAAGTTTGACCTCTCCCTCCCCATATGGACACCCCTGATTCCTCTCTCTTGTCTGATTGCTCTGGCAAAGACTTCTAGCACTATGTTGAATAGAAGTGGAGATAGTAGGCAACCTTGTCTGGTTCCAGTTTTAAGGGGAAATGCTTTCAATTTTTCCCCATTCAGTATGATGTTGGCTGTGGGTTTATCATGTATGGCTGTAATAATTTTGAAGTATGAGTCATCTATGTCTATATTGTTAAGATTTCTTATCATAAAAGGGTGCTGGATTTTGTCAAAATCCTTTTCTGCATCTATTAAAAGGATCATATAATCTTTGTTCTTGCTTTTATTTATATGGTGAATTACATTTATAGATTTGCATATGTTGAACCATCCCTGCATCTCTGGGATGAAGCCCACCTGATCGTGATGAATTATTTTTTTGATGTACATTTGAATTCAGTTTGGTAGGATTTTATTGAGAATTTTTGCATCTATATTCATAAGGGATATTGGTCTACACTTTTGTTTTCTTGTTGTGTCCTTTCCTGGCTTTGGTATCAAGGTGATATTGGCTTCGTAAAATGAGTTTGGGAGGGTTCCATCCTTCTTGGTGTTTTCAAATAATTTATGCAGTATAGGAACCAGTTCTTCTTTGTAGGTTTGGCAGAATTCAGATGTGAACCCATCGGGTCCAGGATTTTTTTTGTTGGAAAGTTTTTTATTTCTACTTCAATTTTGGTGACTGATATTGGTATGTTTAGAAATTCTATTTCTTCCTGATTGAGCCTAGGGAGTAGTATGTTTCTAAGAATTAGTCCATTTCCTCTACATTTTTGTGTTTTGGGGCATAGAGATTTTTGTAGTATTCGAAGATGATGTTTTGTATTTCCATGATATCGGTTGTCACCTCTCCTTTTTCATTTCTAATTGAGCTTGTGAGAGTCTTTTCCTTTTCTGCTTCTGGCCAACCTGGCAAGTGGCCTATTTTGTTTATCTTTTCAAAGAACCAACTTTTCATTTTATTAATCTTCTGTATTGTTCTTTTGTTCTCGATTTCATTTAATTCCGCTCTGAGGTTGGTTATTTCTTTTCTTCTGCTGGGTTTAGGATTGGTTTGCTCTTACTTTTCCTTTTCCTTAAGATGATTCATTGGTTTTCTACTTTGTGACCTTTCTGTCTTTTGGATGTGAGCATTTAAGGTGATAAGTTTTCCTCTCAGGACTGCTTTTGCTATATCCCACAGATTTTGATAACTTGTGTCCCCATTATCATTTAATTTGAAGAATCTTTTCATTTCCATCTGAATCTCCTCCTTTACCCACTAGTCAATTAGCAGCAGATTGTTTAATTTCCACGTTTTAAAAACAAAAATCTTATCTTTTATAGAGGAGACTCAGTTTTCCAAACAATCATAAGACCTAACAGAGACAAAATGAAATTCAAATTAGGAGGCCAGTTGAATCTTTCTTTCTCTCTCCTTCCCCCCCTTTTTGCAGTTTATTCAAAAGGTTAACAAAAAATCCTTTGTTATTCTTAGAATCTTGCTTTTCCTATTAATGTCATATGAAAATCTAGTTCAAAAGAATAAACCAAATTTTTTCATTGTATTAATGTATTACTGCTAAAGTTAATTTTAATAAAATCTTATAAAGAAATTGATCTAATTTTAACCAATCTAACTGTAAGATTTTTATAACCTTTATATATCTTTTATTTACCTTTATAATCTTTTATACCCATTTAATTTTAATCATCATTTACTCATCTAATCTAAAGTAGTTTCAAAACCAACAAAATTAGATGAAATCATCCCTTTCAAAACTATTAATCTTATTTTTCATATAGAATTGTCTCCCCCTACCTAGCAATCTCAATTACATATCTTAATCATAATATCAACTCATAAAAACCAAGACAGTCAAAACAAACTTGAACTGCCATCAATTCCCAATTTTATTATTATTCTTAAACACAAAAATAAGATCAAGGTATATAAACTTAGACTTATGCTCAAAATGTTTTAGTATATTATAAATGACTCAGTCATTTCATGATCATCCTCCTAACATAACGTGACTCAAGATTCTAAATCATATGAAAATTTCATTTGTATTTATCCCATTTATATTTACTAACTTATCTATTTTATTTATCTTAGCAGTTCACTCAGATTCTGAATATCATTAATTTATTTTTCTGTTAACCACTATAACACTTTGTAAGTTAGATATAACGTAGAACAGGGATCAAGTTATAGTTTTAATTTTTGTTTTTAAACTCATAAATCTTAACCAAAAAAGAAACAAAAAAAGTATTTTAATAAGAGTCGTTATTTTAAACAATATAACATCATTTCTAAATTTTATATATATAGTAGACATTTTAGAATATATCCTGTTTAAAAGTGTTAATAATTAGATCCTTCTGAAACACCACATCCCAAAACAAAATCTATTGACATCAGAGGGACCAAAGTGTCCCTGGCCCCCAAAGTTTAGTCAAACTTTAGGGAGCAAAGACCACTGTTCCTATAAAGATTTGCTGAAAATTTACTGACATGAAGATTAATAGGAGAAAAAGAATTAAAAACTTATACATGGACACCTTCAGAATGAACACTCAAAGATGCAGGGGAAGTTGTCCTTTTTTATGTTTAAAGTATGGATAGAAGTGTAGAAATATGAATTGACAAAACAGGCTGAGTGGGGAGCCCATCAAGGCCTTTCTGCCTAGATTCTGTTTGGCCTCCGAGTGTGCATTCCTTCCTTCTGGGTTTAGGGCAAAGCCCTTCCCGGAATGGGGTTTTTACAGGTAAACAAAATATGTCAGACAATTACTTTAAGGTTAATTTTTACATAGAATAATTTTAGTTTTTATGGCTGTCTTTCAGAAAAAAGGGGTTCTGGCCTTTATGACCTGCCGTGGCAGAGTGGGATTTTGATTTTTCTGGCTAGTTTCAGGGAAGAATGGAACTAAGAGGTAAGAGGACAAGGCAAGGTCAGAGAACTTTTTCTTCTGAGGCCTTCATTTTAGGATAGTTTTCTGCACCCCATCAGCATGATATTACTTGACTTTAGACTGAAAAAACCCTCAACACCAATCCTTAACACCCCAAACAATGACACAAAGTTGTAACACATTTTTTACATGAGGATCAAGATTAAGCTGTTTAAAAACAATCTAAATAGTCTCAAAACATTTTTCAACTTGGGTATAAATTTGAGTACATGTAATATTTCTAAAGAGTTTAATATAAGACTTCTGATATTTTCTTTGTATTTTAACAATCATTAACTTTTTATCTTAAAGTAAATTACTATACAAAAATTAACACTTTAGGATTTGTTTGCTAGGCAAAAACATTTTTACAGCAACATAAGGCACACATAACCAGCTAGCAAATCAAAAATGGACAAGATCAAGGGAAAACTAAAGTTTCCAATTTAAGCTCTTGTAACTACAACTTCTAGGACAGTTTTGAATCCCTAACCATGCTGTTAATATCAGATGATTCAAAGAGTGAGTTAGAAACATATTTTATGTGTGTCTTTCCACAGACATTGAAATCAGCAGAAAAACTATCTGCAGCTAGGATTAAGAGATTAAAATAAACAATACTTTCATAAGCCTTTGACCATAAGTTTCTGTTTTTGTGCTCTATCTACTTGGTGTTTTATTTATTTCAACTTGCTGACACTTTTTTTGTTTACTCATGTCTACATTTTTACCTTAAAATTAAACACATAGATTTTTTTTGATAACTCAGGAGGTTTCGCTATCATCATTAGAGCAAATATTAAATTTATCTTACTTATCAAATATCATACAAACACAGATCATTTTGTCTTTGGTTGAGTTTATAGTTTTACAATCTTTGTATGAAAACACTGACTCCTTAAGAACATAAAAATGTCCATTAAAACCTAGGCAAAGACAAATGTATGTTGACAATTTGAAAACACTTTTACTATTACTTTACTAATAATACTACTTTTTTCAGTAATAACCCAGTTTATTAACCAAAGATTACTAAATTCACATGAACCATTTGGGTTTGTTTAATATATGAGTGCTCCCTTATTTTTAAACCAGTCCAGAACCATGTAAGCACAAACATATAATACATGGACATACACAAAACATATCTAAACATATACACTCACACATACACATGCACACGAAGTTCCAATAGATTTTGGTCTGGAACTCTAGCCACGTAATAATAATACAACTCACCAGTTTGTAAAAGACAACTGAATCCAAAATTTTTCTGACAAAACTGGAACTTGTTCACATGGCATACCTATAGTTGCCCTGATAGGTAATCTAATTACACCTGTGGATCAAAGTTTTGGGTAAAGCAGTTTCCATGGCAGTTTTAATTTTAAAAGCCTTTTTACCCCCAGCTTTTTTTTCTCTTCAGTTCCAAGTGAGTTTTCAATTTTTACATTTTAGCTGGAACTGGCTCCAGGATCTGCAGGTAGCCTTTCAATTGCAAATACCACAAACAATGAGTTATCTCAACATCAATAGGAAAAAAGGTAGCAGGTTTTAGAGTAGCCAGAAGAGAAAAGAGAGACATAACTTGAGAGATATTTTAACTCTATAGTGGTAGGTTGACCATTTGAGCTCTGAATTTTCCTTGATGTAATTTGCCCTCTAGTAAAAACTGTGCACAAGAATTGGCTATAACCAGCTGGAGCCCTTGAAAACCCGGCATGCCTTTGAACCTTTCCATTTACACAAATACTTGCAAGTAGAGGTGCCATAAACCAACTGGGGTGCTTGAAGGAGGTCATTCTTCTTGTCTTTACTCATTTTCAAAGGATTTGTTTCCCATTTGTCTTTAAAGAAAAAAAATGAACTGTAGTCTAGGGTTTAGTGTCATGGATCAGAGTGTGCTGATTGTGGGTAGGGGCTTCTCAATGTTTCACCTCTGAGTCGGCCCCACCCTCTTCTGAGCTGAGGAACTCAGTCTCACATTTATCTACAAACAATAGAGTTTGGTTCCCTCTTTCACAAATACACAGAAAGGCCAATTGAGATTAATTTTTACAGGGAAAATGCAATGGAGAAAGCCCTTTAGAGTGTGCTTCCAAATCAAATTAGGGTTCCAAACAAGAACCAGCTCAGAGTAAACCCAGGACCATCAACCCAAAACACGTGGTCCAGAGCTCAGGAGGAACTACCAGTTCTGCCAAAGGAGAAGCTCAGAGTCAGGGGACCCAGAAGGGACATGCCAGTACCTGGCACCATATTTGGGCTACTCCTTTGGGGGTCCTGAGTCTTTTCTGAGCCTCATGTCTGGGCGTCAATCTTATCAATGGAAAAGAAGCCAAACTCTGTAAAATAATTTTAAAGAGGCTTATTCTGAGCCTAATTTGAGGACCATGATCCAGAGCCATGCCCAATAAGCCTTGAGCAAGTGGACTTACTGTGGTTAGGTTACAGTTTGGTTTTATACATTTTTAGGAAGATAGGGGTTACAGATAAAATCAGAAATCAATACATGGAAGGCATACATTGCTTTGGCTCAAAAAGGCAGACCATCTTGAAGCAGGGGCTTACATGTTATAGGTGAGTTTAAAGACTCCTTGACTTGTAATTGGTTAAAATATGAAGCTTTGTGTAAAGGCTTGGAATGGTTTAGATAAGGAAGTGGCAATTCACTAGACTTATATTTGTTGTGCAAATTGAGGACCTGCAGGTTTGTCTTGCATAGCCTTAGGCCTGTTGATGAGTTACAGAGGATATCTCCAAGAAGGTATGGGGCATGGTGAGGCATATCTGACCTCCTTTTTGTGGCAGACAATTTAGTTTTAGCATATCCTCTTGGCCAGGAGGGAGTCAATTCAGTCAGCCAGTGGGAGGGAAGCCTTTTATTTAATTTTAGTTCACAAGACAAAGACTCCCCTAGAGCTTGACACATTTGGTACAAAGAGTGTGCTGTGTATGTGTCTCAGAACCCCTAGTCTTTTTCAGATTGGCTGCCTGACATGTTCCCAAAAAAAGAAACATGGTCCCATGATGGTGGAGACTGAGGAGAAAATCCCCACTTAGTCATAACATGAACTCACGGACAAGAAACAGGATTAGACAGAAACTTCAAATGGTTTTTATTTTCAGGGACCTGCAGCAAAGTTTGTCTTAATAGATGCCGGTCTAGTCAGAACTGTGTAGCTGGCTAGCTGCAGAGCTGGTTTGAACTATGGGCTTATAGAGGTGCTAGGCCCATGTTCTATCCTATGGTAACCATCTTTATGACAAAAAACACAAAGACAATGACACAACAGCAACAGCAACAACAAAGCTGTTTCTGAGAGGAGAGGGAATCAAACAATATAAATATTCATACCACAAAATACCAAAAAATATACCAATACCAGAGTTGCTCACAAGACTAGTCACTCACAAAAACCCTTTCTCTCACTAATCTCAAATTTGGAAAAGACAATGACCTTTTACCATCTGCTCAACCAGAGCCCACAGAGAGAGGAAAACTGAGAGTCTGACATGTAAGTTAAGGTATCTTACCCTATTGCCAGCTGGTCAGAGTTCTGAGTCTCCTCACTTCAGCTTTCAGAAGAGTAGAGCAGCTTTGGAGATCTTGTGACTACTCCAAACTGTAAGGGTGAGTGTAAACTTCCCCTTTCCCCTGAAAGTTCACTGAAAGATCAACTCACAATTAAGGCAGATTAATAAGATGAAGAGGTTGATTTACTGAATACATGTGAGAATTACAGAGTGATTACCCAATATCCCAGTGGGATCCAGATATTTTTATACATGCCTCTTAGAGGGGAGGGGTGATATGAAGAGTACAGATAACTCTGTTTAGGTGCAAGGGAGGATGAATAGATACTTGGGAGAATGAATGGCTGGGGGGAAACAGATTGACTTGTAAATTAACCTGAGAGACAGGTATTGTGTTTAAAATGGTTTGGGCCAAGTCTGGTTGCAATCTTGATCTTCTTTCCTGCAATATAGTGAGAAAACAGTGAAGGAAAGTCTATTGTTCTTTTGATGGGTCTGTATGGTTATGCAGATAGAGGGAAAGCCCCTCTCCACAAGCCTGTTGATTTCTAAGGGCCTTAATTCAAAATACCAAGGAGTTATATTTTGGGGTGAAATTTCCTGAGCTCCTTCAAGTCCAAATGCTGTGACCCTAAAGTTATTGGAAACCTCTAAGAGTGCTTCTGAGGATCCTTTTCATGAACTTCCTTGAAGACACAATACTCAAGGAATTTACCTGCTTGTACATAGTTTTCAGAAACAGCATCAGACTTAAGCAATTAACTGTGGTAATGACTTAAAATTTTCATAGTTAAAGACAATCAACAATGAAATTTGGTTATTTCTGTGGTCTACAATAATTTAACATAATAACTGTAATTATGACTAATACTATATAACCAGACATACCACAATTTTATGAATAACATATAATTTTGGAACATATATTAATAACATATTCTTAAAATATAACTCAAAGAAGGTTAAACATCATTTTTTAATTGACAATGCTTCCTATGTAATTTAACATATCAAATAATCTTATTTATCTCTCTTATTTATCTTTGACATTCTGTCTTCACCTCTTCCCAACAGTGTGCAGTGAGTTATTTCCCACAGCTTACTCTTGGTGATGGTGTGTGGTACTTGTGAATGTGAATCAGCCACACCCTGTTTGCTTGAGTTGGAAGATGTTATTATGTACAATATCATTGTTCTCCCTGTCATTGTTTGATGTTTGTGTGATAGAGCCAGTTGCTGAGATGGTCTTTTGTGTCCGTGGTAGACTCTGGTCCCCCAGGTGGAGTACTTGAGTGTTCCAAACTTTAGAACGGACCCTGTATCTCCTAGGGGGTTTCTTGATATCCACCACCACTGAGATGTGGGGAGGAGCAAGGCATTTAATGGCTAAGCTGTGGGAGTCTGAAAGGCTTTGCAAAGCCTCAGTGGGGCTCATAAATTGCTTTTCTGGCCACTAAGGGGAGCCTTTTGTAGGAGGGTCAGAATAAGCTCTCCAAACTGGGAGGGCTGTTCATAGGGGAGGGGCCTAAATGCTTATATGGTAAGACCCCATGCTGGTTCTTTTCACACTTATCCAGTACTGCAGTTTTTCTGTGAGGAGGGTTAGGCACTCCTCTAAATAGCCACTCCTTGGTCCCACACCCTGTAAAATTAAGTCCGTAAATGCTATAAAGGGCTGTGCAAATTGACCTCCTTGTCAGTAGGCTCTTGCCAGAAGGAACAAGCTACAATATTGTTTCTGGGTCCTGTGACCAGCTTTACTTCCTCTGGAGAAACACTCAAATGCCCCATGTGGTGGGTGGGGCCTTGAAACTTCCAGGTGAGTCTTTATTCTCTCCCATAGCACAGGTGGGTGGGGCAGTGTGGCTGGGTTGGGCAAGCTTGCCCTCAGGCTCCACAAAAGCTGTCAAGGTAGCTGTTTTGGCAGGGGTCAAAGGTCTGCTCCCAGCTTCTGGACAGAGCTGCCAGGGAGGGTCTGAAGTGGCCCCACCCAACCAGAAAGTCTGCTTATAGAGGCAGGTTGGTCTGAGATTCACAAACTGGCAGTCTACAGTGGACCTTGCTCTTCTCCCTGCCTCTGCTGCACAGTGTTTCCCTGGCATCTGCTGGCAGGCAGCAGCCCAAGGCAGCTGAGCTCCCCCACCACTGTGCTGTGGGCTGGGAGATTCCCTGCCCATGATCCTGGCCTGAGCTGAGACTGTGGCCCTCCCAGGGGCCCCATGAGCACCCTGCAGCTAGGTCCCACACTGTGCTCTCCCCCCAAATCTTTTCCCGCTTTCTGAGACCAAGAAGATCAATCCCTGACCATGCCAGGGAGAAGTGCTCTGGTCCTGAGTTACCCTCTGGGTGCCCAAACAGTTTCAATGTCCCTCCACCTTGGGGCATGCCCTGCTCTGACGAAGACACCAGGCAAACAGCACCAGGGAGGGCTGGCAAGCAAATAGCTCACAGTGTGAGCACCCCTCTGTCTGCTGCAGAAACTCAAGAGGAAAGTCCTGAGTCCCACTCTCTGTGGAAGCCTTAATGTGGTGGCTCAATTGTCTCTCTCAGCAGCCATGGGGTAGGGGGAAGGAGAGTAAAAGAGTCTGTATGAAGCAATGCTAGCACTCTGGTTTTCTCCAACCCTCTCTCTGGAAGGCAGTCCACCCAAAATGTCCAGGCTCTGGAGTCAGTCACACATATCACCTGGGACCCACTGGACTCCTATGGCTCCTGCTGTGTGGGCCAGTGTTGGGAAATGTCTGTGTGGGAATGAGCAGGATGAATCCTGAGGAGTTGAAACCATCTGGAGAGGACAAAGGTGCATAATGGGTGGAAAAGCAATATGGCACCTGCCACCTGGCTCGGGTCTGTGGGGGTGGGAAGTGTCACAGTGGGGCTGGGAGCCTGGTGCCTTGTCCACAAGAAGTTCCCAGCTCACTGGTGGCAGCAGTCTCTGGGCTCGTGTGGGCAGAAAGTCTCTCCAGCATCTCGGGAACCCACCAACTGTCAGAGATGCGGGAGAAGGAGAAACAAACCGCTCCACTTATGCTTCTCGCTGGACACCAAGCCTCTCAGGGATTGAGCTTTGCTGATACCTTGCTCCTTCTGCACCAAAACTTCTTCCTGTGGAGTCTCCTGAAGGCTCTGGCACCCTTCCTTCAGACCCATCAGATCTATGTTTGCCTGTCTGTTCACTTTTTCTCTTTCATATAAAATGTCTCCTTCTTTCAGTCAGCTTTTGACCACACCAGATTTCTATGAAAGTTTATAATCTCTAGTTTTAAAAAATTTTTTGTTATCTCTACTTTTTATATTTATTTTTGTTTTAGCTATATTTTCTATTTCTTCCTTTGGAAGCAACAGTTAAGTAACTTTTAATCTAGACAAAATTATTTTTTTAATAAACACACATTTTCATGTCTTTACAAGTTTCTTCACCAAAAGCTTATCTTGCCTTTGTTTATGCACTCTGTATACAGAATAGTCTCCGGTAGGTTTAACTACGTATATCAACTACAATTTCAGTAACCCTAATTTCTAGTGAAAACCCAAGGCATTAAGTAATTTTGAACTGTTTTCATATTAGTATTTGTAGATGAAAATTATTTTATAATTTTTATAGAAAGATGCATCCTCAATTATTTATTAACAGATCTAAACACATTTAGCTTTTTTGTCCATATAAATATAAGATGCTAAAATATATAAACTTAAACTTTGTTTAATAATTAATGTTTTAGTGTGATATTTTAACTTACAAATGACTCAAACACTTTATGATTATCCTCTTTAATTTAACATGACTTTAAGATTTTAAATTATGGAAAATAATTTTGAAACTATGACACATGTACCCTCCCTAATACCTTCCCCAGGTCTCAAGTTGCCATGTGGCACCCAGGATGGCTAAAAAGTACATGGCCTGAGTCCTCAATTTACATACCAGGTATAGATCTCAGGACAGAAGACAGAGTATGCCTGGAGAATCCAACCTGAAGGAGCTCAGGAAATTTCACCCCCAAATATGACTCCTTGATATAAAGAATATTTTGAATTAAAGGCCCTTAGAGATCAAGAGGACTTGTATGGGGCTTTCCCTCTTCTTCATAAAAAACTAGATCCATCAAAAAGATCAATCACCTTCTCTTCCCCAACCTGTTATCTCAATATATTACAGGAAAAAAGATCAGGAATGCAACCAGACCTGGCCCAAATCATTTTAAATAAAATAACTATCTGTCAGATTAAATTAATTTGCAACATAAATCATTTACAAGTCAATCTGTTCCCCCATCCATTCATTCTCCCAAGTATAGTTCATCCTCTCTAGTAACCAATTATTGCCCCTACACAGAATTACCTGTATTCCTCATCTCTCCTTCCCCTCTAAAATGAAGGTATATAAATTTGTGGACCTCATTAGGATATTGGGTAATCACTCTGTGAGTCTCCCCTTGTGCATGGTAAATAAATCTCTTTCTCCTATTAATCTGCTTTGTTGTCAGTTGATCTTTCAGTGAATCTTCCAGGGTGAAGGGGAAGTTTTCTCTCACCCCCAGAAACCACTCCCAGAAGAGACAGGATGCAAAGCTTGGGCAGGGAAGGAGGGGCCATTTTGGGCTTGATGGTGCCTTGTAGTCGCTGGTGTGGACACTGAGAACATGTCCCCAGGCTTCACTATGGCTGGCCACCTATCCAAAAGCTCAAAATGAAAAACATAAGTTCATAGACAAATACAGCAATTATCAATAATATTACAGAAGCAGAGGTTTTATGACCTTCAAACATCTAGACTTTAACAATTTTAAAACTAGTTTTATTTACCAAAGATTACTAAAGTCATGTGAACTGAAAGCTTTTTGAGTTAATTTCTATTTTCCTGATAAAATGTGTGATTTAAGCACTTACTTTAAGCCAATTAATTAGAGCTCTTTTATATATTTTGGTAGTGAAATATCACATACACATGATATACAAACACATAGACATACAGACACAAAGACAGAAGCAGATCTTACAGCTTTTATAAAGAATTTTCATTTGCTATCTTTTAAATATTTTTCTTTTTTTCCCATTTAGACTATCAATCTTTCAATTACCTGTTTTATTGCCCTAAGCAATTGTTAGCTAGGCAGCAATTTACCTTTTAAAAAGATGACTTCAGGTGAAACAAGGCAGGAAATGTATATCTCAAAAGCACAGAGCTAAGACTTTAGGCCTAAATATTATGACATTATTTGTTTATACCAAGGAGAAAAAAGGTTGCCCATAAATGTCCAGTTAAGACAAGATGGCCAGGAAAAGCATATTAAACAAAGGAAAGACTTGTTATGATAAATTAAAAACAAAGTATGAGTTTCTAGTAAACAAGCCCTTCCTCTCAGACAGTCTTACAAATGGAAATTTCCTTTATAAACTTATTTTATAAAAGTGTTTCAAGGTAGCCAGTTAAATGGCAGAAAGGTGTATTTTAGGTAGGTGACCTTTTAAACTTAGCTACTGCTTCTTAGCTAAAATTACTGACTTTAGGCTGAATGAAGTCCATTAAGAAATAGGCAAGAAGAAAGCATTCTCTATGCCTGAACTCGGCGTGGATAGATGTGAAAAACAAGCAAGTCTATTTTGCCTGGGGGCCTAATGTTTGGAAATACTTTATTCAGGATAGCTTTCTTTTTACCTTCAGGGCAGGATAGCAACTAAGCCAAAAAGTTAGCAGATTTAGTTTTTCTTATCAATTATTCACTAAGCTTTCTATATGCCTTTTGTACAGAGAATTGTAAAAGAGAGAATAATAATACTGAAATATTTTTAGAAGCTTCTGCACATCAATAGGCATCCCTGGATAAGACTATTTCAGGAGCCCTTGTTTTCAAATGCACTCCTTAAAGTGCAGGGTTGTCCATTTGGAACATTGCACTATAATTTTAAATTGCCTTTAGTAAGATCCCACCATTTCTGTAAGCCTTCACTGCTTCCATGGCCTAATACATGTATAGGTAGGAGTAGCTGGAAGTTAGAATACTCAGTTCTTTAGAAATTAAGAACCCCATTTTCACCTTGAATTTTGGCTTTGGCTCTCTGATCTCCATGATCAACTTAGCCAATGATTTTTCCCAACCTAAACATGCAAAAAAAAGAAACAGAAAATAGAACACAAAAATCCCTGTGAATTCCCAAAAGCTGGAATTTGCAACCCCTGTAGTATTGCCATTTACTGCCAGTTTCTGTCTGACCCAGTAAGACATCTGAGAACTTTAACTGGATCCAAGCCAGTTAATTATGAGATCTAATCTGATCCTGGACACGGTCCAGTTTCTGTTGTGACTTCTGAACTCAGATCAGATCAATAACTTGCTCAAACACACTTGGAGATCTCAGAACACAATTAATGGAGCTTTGGAATCCAAGAGAGAACTTACCCATGATCCCAGTTGCTATGAGACAGCAATGGACAAAACGGGCCCAGCATGTACCCTGCTTGGTCACTCAATGCTCCTTGCCGGTCACTGTAAGCTCTACTTCAGAACCCACTTTCTGACACTTCTGTTAAAAGAAAAACCTTTGACAAATTAAATTTAACAGGGTTTAATTTATCAAAGGCAGCCCCAAACAAGAATAGGTTCAGAGAAACTTCAGCACTGCTGCATTGCTGAAGAAGATTTATGGGCAGAAAAAGGAAAGTGACCTGCAGAAAATGGAAGTGAGGTACATAAACAGCTGGATTTGTTACAGCTTAGCATTTTCCTTGTTTGAACACAGTTTGAACAGTTGTCCACCTTTGACTGGCCAAAACTCAGTGATTGGCACAAGAGTAGGTTACAGCCTATTCGCACCTCTAGTTAGGTTACAGTTCACTATGTACAGAGAAACCTTTAGGCAGAACTTAAATATGTAAGGAGGCAGCTTTAGGCTAAACTTAATTTCACAATACGCAGAAGGTTTTTACTTTGATGTACTCCAATTTATGTATTTTTACTTTTGTTGCTTTTTGGGTCATATCCAAGAAATCATTGGCACATCCAATGTCATTTTTCACCTATGTTTTCTTCAAGGACTTTTATAGTTTTAGCTCTTACATTTAGGTCTTTGATTTATTTCAATTTTTAAAAATATTATATAAGGTAAGGGTCCAACTTCATTCTTTTGTATGAAGATATCCAATTTTCTCAACACCATTTCTTGAAAAGACTATTCATTCCCAATTGAATCATCATGGAACTCTTGCAAAATTCATTTTACTACATAGGGTTTATTTCTGGGTTCTCTATTTTATTCCATTGGTCTATATACTTGTCTTTATGCCAGTACCACAGTGTATTGGTTAATGTAGTTTTGCAATATGTTTTAAATAAGGAAGTATGAACCCTCCACATTTGTTCTTTTTCAAGATTATTTTGGCTACTCAGGATCCTTTGAGATTCCATATGGATTTTAGTTTCTAATATTGTCTTTGATACTGACAAAGATTCTTTCCTTGAGCAAACTCTACCTGGGCTCTTTGAGCTCTCTTGTGGACTAGGCTTTAACCCTGGCCCATAAAAACTACAGACTTTCAGCATAAATTATTTCACCCACTCCCCTCCCTTCTTTAATGATCACATGATTAAAAGATGTAATCAAAAACTAACTCAGTTTCTAACAGCTCAATGCCACAACTCTAGGATGAATCAAAGCTACCAAAACAACTTTTGTAATAGTCATTAATGATGAAAATCTGTCCTTACCACTTTAACTAGAGTCTGGCTTTGTTTATCTTTGACAATATCACTATTTTGTTTGTTTTTGTGGGTTTTTTTTTAGGGGGGCACCTTGGATCTCATATTTTACTTTTAAAATATTGGCATCTAAGTAATCACCATAATATAGAATTTGGAGGATGCCAGGTGTAATTATGGGCCATAACTTGAGGCCATCCACACACAGTAGTTAATCTGATGGTTGTACTGTCACCTATGGCCAGGCCAAGGGTGAGATGCCAAGGCAGTTTTCACTGTGGTGTTCAAAGAACTTACTTCTGAGGACAAGGGAATGAAACTAGGATCATTAGTGCAGGGTAGCCAGACAGAATGCTTAAAAGTCCAAATTCTTTTCCTTGCCAAGCAAGCACAGGCTATTGGCAGTGTTTTTTTAAATTAAGGAATAAGATTTTTGAAGTCCGGCTGCCTGGACTGATTTTCTAGCCCTGCTTTTTTCTGTATGGCTTTGGGCAAGGTTCTTAACCTTGTTCCACCTCATATTTCTGATTTGTAAGATATTAATCAGAGTCTTGATGTGATATTTTGAGGTTTAGAGGTGATAATCTACATGGATATTAACACTATAGTTTATATATACAGTAATGCATCACTTAACAGCAGGCATGCATTCCGAGAAATGTACTGTTAGGTGATTTCACTGTTGTGCAGACATTACAGAGTGTACTTACACAAACCTGGTTGGTATAGCCTACTACACACCTAGGCTATATTGTATAGCTTGTTGCTCTTAGGCTACAAACCTAAGCTTAAATATTACTGTAGTAAATACTGCAGGCAGTTGTAAACAATGGCCGATATTCGTGTATCTAAACATGTCTAAATATAGAAAAGGTACAGTAAAAAATGGTGATATTATCTTATGGGATCGCTGTGCTATATGTGGTCCGCCATTGTCCGAAACTTCGTTAAGCTGCATATGACTGTACAGGTACCTGTATCATACAGTGTGCATGTAGAAGCTTTCCCTGAATGCTCTCACTGTGGGCTGTTCAGTCCAGGAATTGGATCTTAGTTTTTGGCCTATTTTCTGGAAGGAACATCCTGAGCCGTGCCTTCTTGGCAATGACTTCTTTACATGGACAGTCACAAACCAAATTTCCCATGCCCATCTGACCAGATGACTATTCAAATTGCCTTCCACTCTGCTATACAGAATGAAGTGGTAATGTCTAGCAAAGTTGAAGATGGGTAAAAAGGCACATCATTTTTTCTGTGTACCTTTTAAAAATTTTTAATTGATACATAATAATTGTACATATTTATGGAGTACATATGATATTTTGATACATATATACAATGTGTAGTGATAAAATCAGGGTAATTGGGATATCCTTCACCTCAAACAATTATTATTTCTTTGTGTTGGGAACATTCAACTTTGTCTTTTGTAGCTATTTTGAAATATACAATAAATTGTTAACTACTGTCACCCTACTGTGCCGTAAACATTAGACCTTATTCCTCCTATCTAACTGTAATTTTGTACCCATTAGCCAATCTCTCCCTATTCCCACCTCCTCCCTACCATTCCCAGCCTCTGCTAACCACCATTCCACTCTCTACTTCTCTGAGATCAACTTTTTTAGCTTCCACATATGAGTGAGAACATGTGATATTGCTCTTCCTGTGCCTGGCTTATAATGTCCTCCAGGTTCATCCAAATTGCTGTGAATGACAGAATTTCATTCTTTTGTAGGGCCAAATATGTGTGCATATTTTCCACATTTTCTTTATCTGTTCATCCATTGATGAACATTTACGTTGATTCCATATCTTGGCTAATGTGAATATTGCTGCAAAAATCATATAAGTGATGATATCTCTTCAACATACTGATTTCCTTCCTTTTGGAGATATAGCCAATAATGAGACTGTTGGATCATAAGTATTCCTATTTTTAGTTTTTTGAGAAATCTCCATGCTGTTTTCCATAATGGCTGAACTAATTTACATTTCCACAAACCATGTATAAGAGTTCCGTTTTCTCCACATCCTTGCCAGAATCTGTTGTTTTTTGTCTTTAGCAGTAGCCATTCCAACTCAAGTAAGATAATATCACAGTGTGGGCTTGATTGGTATTTCCCTTATAATTAGTGATGTTGAGCATTTAAAAATATACTTGCTGGTTGTATTATATTCTTTTGAGAAATATCTATTCAGTCTATTTGACAATTTGGAATCAGATTATTATTATTATTATTTTTGCTGTTGAGTTATTGGAATTGCTTACATATTCTGGATATTAATCCCTTGTCAGGTGAATAGTTTGAAATATTTCTTCCATTCTGTGCGTTGTCTCTTCACTCTTGGTTGTTTCTTTTGCTGTGCAGAAGGGTTTTTTTTTTTTAATTTGATGTAATCCCATTTGTCTATTTTTGCTCTCCTTACCTGTGCTTTTGAGGTAAATCTCTGCCCAGACCAATGTCCTGAAGCATTTTCCCTATGTTTTCTTCCAGTAGTTTCAAAGTATTTTCATCTTTTCAAACATCAATCTTTGCTAAATTGAATGGAATATCACTTTTATTAGGAAAGATATTACATAGTCTCTGTTTTATTGTTTCCAGAAATTACCTCTGAGATACTTCTAGTTGAAAAGGAGAGGAACAGAGACTTTTCTGGGAACAAAAAGACAAAATTTGTTCAGTCTTATGCTTAAAAAGAGCTATGAATGTTTCCATTATGTGGCTTAGAGTTTGTTCTAATTGTGAAAGTTTCACAAATCTTCGTCTGTATAGACAGAACACTGATACTCCTTTCCTGAAAAAAAGGGCAGCCATTTTATTAATGTGCAATAATAAATTTCAGGATATTGTTTGATTTCTTTTTCTTACCCAGATGTTATATATGTTGGCTAGAATCTCAGATTCCTTCCACAGAGTTTTTGTGAATGTTTGTATGACATATACTTTTACAGGTGAACCATAATATAGATATGTATTATTTTCTTACTCTTTGATAAGTGATTACTAAAATTATTTTCAATTTTCAGTTAAAAAATATGCCACCAGAAAATGTGTACATACATCTCCAGAAAGCACATATTTTTATAATGTGGTCTTGTAGAAAGGAAATTGTAGCTTATATTTATTTTTGTCAGCTAGAAAATATTTTAAATTATGCTTGTGACTTTCCAGATTATCAGAGAATCTTCTTTATTATTCTTTGTCCACTACATGTATGGGGCTCAGAGGGGAACAACATAAACAAAGTTTTTATATTCTCTAATTCTTAAGTTCAGTGGGGATTCAGTGTTCTTACGTAAACTAAATTGTGGGTGGAAGGGCTGGGATCTCAGAGGACAGGTATTAGGCCTGGAATGGGATGGACAAGGGAGGCCTCTAGGAGAAGGAAAATTGATGAGATTATGGAGAGTGAGGAACAGTGAGTCCAGCAAACAGGGGAGGGACAGGAGAAGAAAGAGCAGATCATGGTGGGACTGGGAAGGTGAAAGGACAAGTCAGGAGGTGATGCAGCTCAGAGAGGAATGCATTCCATGTGGAGGGATTTAAATTTCTGAGTCTTGCTTCTTGCGATGTTACCCAAACCCATGAGTTCTCCCTGTAGGAAGACAATCAGAATGAGTAAGGATGGTTTATGTCCACAGGCATGGTCTCTGGGCATTACCAGATGGGGCTGGGTCTGGGTAGGAGTGAGGGTGGAGAGGGGCAGAGAGGACCCCAGGCTCCTGGACTAGCAGGCGTGGACTTAGATGCTCCTGTTCACCTTCCTTTCTCCATTGCTCCAACTCCTTACTCCATTCTGAGTACAGGTTCCTGTTCCTTCATTATTTTGCAGGTGTAGGTGGGATGCGTGGATCTGAAAATTCAGAAAGGCCAGCTAATGACCAGTTGACATCCACACATAGGAGGCCGAGAGCAGGCAAACAGGAAGTACAGGTGAGGAAGGCCCAGAGTTGCTCAGAGAACCGGCCTGAGGCCAGGGGCACAGGTGAGACAGACAAGGGGAGGCACAATGTGCTGGCTTATGGAGGTTGGTGGCCGGTAGTGAGTGGTGAGTGGCAGGCAGTGGATGTTTCTCTACAGACATAACTATATTCATGCATTTTTGCCTACAAATTCTCTTATATGCCATCTGATATTCTGATACAAATCTCATGATTTTCTAGTGTTTCTCAGACCATAATGCATATTTTAACTTCATTCTTTCCATCTCATGTGCCTTTTTACATTATGTATATAACAATAGTTACTTACCTAAATTTCTTATTGGTGGACTATTCATAAAGAATTTGCTAACTTATTTATTTTTAACTGGCAGATGCCAATTGTATGTACTTATGAGGTACACTGTGATGTTGTGATTTATGTATATATTGTAGAAATATTTAATCAAGCTAATTAACATATCCATCACCTCAGCAACTTACAATTTTTTTTTTGTGGTGAAAACATTAAAAATATATTTTTGGCAACTTTAAAATATGTAATAAAACTCAATAGACAAGAAAAATTATTCTGCGTTACCATGTTTTTGATAATTTCTGAAAATTAGCATCTCCTCATTTCAGAGGGGAGTCACCTCTGTGTGTCCTTAAGCAAGTATAGTGTTTGGGTGTTGTGACATCCCTGTTAATTTTGGATAGTTTTATGTTCTGTGAACTACTAAACTATCAATATCTGTTTCAAAAAAAATCAATTGCTTTTACATTTATTTTGTTTGTTTGTTTTCTCTATTTATAATATAATCTATTTTCTTACACTTATTTTGGATTTAATTTGTTCTTCTTTTTCTAGGTGCCAGAGGTGGAATCTTAGATGATTGATTTTAGATCTTTTTTTCTAATACATGCATTTGATGCTCTATATTTTCCTGTAATGTGTGCTTTCTATGCATCCCACAAATTGTGATGTTATGTTTTAATTTTTATTTAGTTCAAAATTGTTTTTAACTTTTCTTGAGATTTCTTCTTTGACTCATATGGTATTAGGAAGTGTGTTGTTTAATCCTATGCATTTTGGAATTTTCCAGCTATATTTCCAATTTTATTTCAATTTCTATTTTAATTCCATTGTGGTCTGAGAGCAGACATTGCATAATTTCTATTATTTTAAGTGTTTAAGGTTATGTTTTATAGCCTAGAATGTAGTCAGTCTTGGTGAATGTTTCATGTGAGCTTAAGGAGAATGTATAATCTACTATTGCTGGAGGAGGTAGACTATAGATGTCAATTATATTCAGTTGAATGATGGTGTTGTTCATTTCAACTATGTCCTTACTCACATGGCAAAATGTTTTAGAAAATACATCAAGGTAGAGATGGTAGGACAGAAATTATAAACTTATGTAACATAACCACCAAATTGACATCCCATCATCTTTGCAGTATTCTGTTGTTTCAAAGCACATTAAAGTTTTTGTCCACATGGGGAGTGGATTAGAATACAGGGTTGTGTATACCAACAGATGGGATCACCATGCACCATCACAGTGTCTGCCTGCCACATCAAGTCTTTTCAAATCTGAAATAGTTTTCCAGTTCACTTATTTTACATGACCTCGACACTTTTGAAAATTACCAATCAAGTATTTTGTTGAATGTCCCAAAATATCAATTTGTCTGGTGATTCCTCATGATTAGACTAGGGATATGGATAAATTCAACATTTACATTGATATAAGTTTGAAGACAAGAAAACGGAACAATATACTATTTTCAAAAACATGTGTTGAGAGAAAAATAATAAAGAAAAACTAAGGAATGACAAAGGGAGAATTCACAATAATATTTACCTTTAGTGCTTATGGAAAACAATGAAATTGGGGAGATGCACTCAGAGGGCATCAACAATATAGCTAATGTTCTGTTTTTTAAGCTGAACAGTGACTTTTAAAAACAACTTTGTAAAAAAAAAGATTAAGAATAGTTTTAGATTTACAGAACAATTGCAAATATAATGCAAATAATTTCCACATATCCTCCACAAAGTTTCTCTTATTATTAACCTCTTAGATTAGTGTGGGACACTTGCTGCAATTCACAAACCACACAGTATCATTAACTACTATACACACTTTATTCAGATCCTTTAATTTTCACTTAATGTTGATTTTCTGTTTCAGGATCCCATCCAGGATCACATTTAGATATCATGCTCCTTAGATGCCTTTGACTATGAGTTTCCCAAAGATTCTTTGTTTGATGATATAGACATTTCTAATTTGGTATTTCTCTGATGCCTTTCCTAGGATTATACTTGATTTTGGGTATTTGGGGAGGAAAATCACAGAGGGAAAGTGATATTCTCATCACATCACATCAAGGGTACATACTGCCAACATGCTTTATCATTACTGATGTTATTTTGATCACCTGAGTGAAATAATTACTATCAAATTTCTCCATTGTAAATTTTTTTCCTTTTATTTCAGAATATTAGGGGGGTATAACACTTTGGCTACATATATTGCCCATGCACTGTCCATGTCAGAGCTACAATCGTGGACATCCCCCAAACTGTGCACCCCACACCCATTCAGTGAGAGTTTTCCCATCCCCTCCACCTGCCTCCCACCTGCCCGCCTCCTGATGCATATTATTGCCATGTGTGACATAAGTATTGATCTGTTAGTACCAATTTGATGGTGAGTACCAGTGGTGCTTGTTTTTCCATTCTTGTGATACTTCGCTTTGAAGAATGGGCTCTAACTCCATCCAGGATAATACCAGATGTGTTAATTTCCACTGCAAAATTAATCTTTTTCCCACTTTCCATGTTGTATTTTTTTTAAATGTGGTCACTAGTCACACCACACCCTTAAGAAGTGAGAAGTCATGCTCCATTTCTTTACAGAGTACCAGTAAAAATTATTTAGAATCCTTCATCATGTGCATGTGCCTAATCTCCTCTATTTATTATATGTTTATTTAATCACTTATTTATGTCAGGATGCAAACACAGATACTCACTTTACACTTTACTGAAACAACTTTATTTCTGATGTTGCTCAAATTTTTCCAGTGTTGGCCAATTGAAGTTCCTTCAGTTGGATCTTCTATCACTTTGAAATACCACCATAATTACAGTTTCATGTTGTTATATGGTTGGTTGTTTGCATTGTTTTTAGGCATTTTCTTTTGTTCTGGCAACTCAAGATCCTCCAGGCTAATTGTTTTTGTTCCCTGCTCAACCCTAGTGTCCACCATTTTTTCATGGAGCCCTAGTTCCTTTTATTGAAAAATTGAATTAGATAGGAAGATCTGGTCTCCAGGTGTGCCCATTGTTACTGGACCATCTGTTGATTTGAGGCCTTGTTAACTGACAGAACAAAAAATTATATTTGTGTATACTACATCCTAAATATACACATATCCATTAATATTTCAACATGTGTCTATACATATCTATATTAAATTAAACATGAATTCCTGCTAATGTCTTCAGTACCACATGATAATCCATACCACATCAATCTATGTACCCATTCCCACTTACTTGTATGTAGCCTACCACACAAAGAGTGAGAAATTTGACTCTGTTTATTTAATCATACCATTTGAAAACACATATGTAGTTTTTTCAGAATTGGTAATCTATACCTCCAGGTGAAACAACTTTGCCAACTAAAGTGCAATGCCTATGTACAAATCCTTTGGACCTAGCCTCAGAATATCCACTATCTCTTATGTTATTTAGGTCAGTCCCCTTATCTCACGCTCCCTTCAGTAAGGTTATCTTATATATTTGTAATACAGTTATATTATTTTGTCTGCATTTTTCCCTGGAATCCCCCAACCTATTAAATAATTTTTTTTTTTGTTTTGTTTTGTTTTGTTTTGAGACAGGGTCTCCCTCTGTTACCCCAGCAAGAATACAGTTGCATCATCATAGGTCACTGCAGCATAAAACTCCTGGTCTCAAGAGATCTTCCCACTTCAGCCTCCCAAGTAGCTGGGACTACTGGTGTGCACAACCACACCCTGCTAATTTATCCTTTTTTTTATGTATATATAGAGAAGAGGTCTTCCTCAGGCTGGTCTCAAACTCCTGGCCTCAAGCAATCCTCCTGCCTTGGCCTCCCAAAGTGCCAAGATTACAGGTGTGAGCCACACCACCCTGCCTGCTTTCAATTTGCATACATCAAGTTTCACTCTTTGTGTTATAAACTTCTTTAGGAATTGAAAAACAGGTGCATTTACCCACCTTTACAGTGTCATGAAGAATATGTTCACTACCTTCAAGAAATCTCCTGAACATCACCTGTTCAACCTTCCTCTCTCCCAAACCCCTAGTATCCACACATCTCTTTCATATCTCTATACTTTTGCCTTGTCCAGAGGGTCACATAAAGGTAATTACACAGTATTTTGCCTTTTACAACTTGTTTTTTTTTCACATAGCAATATGCCTTTTAGATTTGTGAACTACAATATATCTCATGCTTTAGATGTGCATTTACAAATGATTAAAGGCATAGAGCATCTTTTCATGTGCTTATTGCACATGACTATAGTTTCTTTGGGTAAATAGCTATTCAAATACATGCCCATTTTAACTGAGATATTGCCTTTTATTTTTGAGTTGTAAGTGTGTGCTGTGAATAGTGACCCCTTTTTTGAAAAAATACAACACAGAAAGTGGGAAAAAGATTAATTTTACAGTGGAGATATTTAATAGGGATTAATTCATTCAAGTGATCAAATTAAAATCAATGGTGATAAAGCATGTGGGTAGTATGTACCCTTGATATAATGTGATGAGAATGTCACTTTCCATTTGACACCACTTTGAGTGTCAGTAATCACTTCTTCAAAGTTAGATGCCTGTGTCTCATATATCTCAGAAAGTCAAATGTTCAGAAATCTGCTGGCAGTGTATCAGTAGGATTCCAACAAAGCCTTTATAAAAGACATGATTTCTGGACATTAGAAGCCAAGATTGGGAAATGTCAGTGACAGGGAACATAAATTATATTTCTGCATCAAAGAAGTGGTTTTTTGTTTGTTTGTTTGTTTGTTTGCTCTTTGTTTGTGTGTACTTTTTTTGGAACAGGGTTTCCTTCTTTGAATTATCAAAAGGCAACTATAGTGAAAGTCTTTTGAGAAAACATTGTGATAATTACGTTATTTTTTTTCACTTAAAAGTATTATGGGGGTACAAATATTTTTTGTTATATACATCACTTTTCTAATGCTTGAGTCATGATTATAACTGTGCCCATCACCCAGATATTGTTCATTGTACCCAATAGGTAGGTTTTTGCCTATCCCCTCTCACCCCTCTTCTTGAATTCCATTGAGGTTTACTTACCTCTATGCACATGTGTGCTCGTCAGTTAGTTCAAATTTAATAGTGAGTACCGGTGTTTGTTTTTCCATTTTTTAGACACTTAGGATAATGGTCTCCAGTTCCATCCAAATTGTTTCAAAAGGCATTAAGCCATCACTCTTCTTGTCTGAATACTATTCCATGGTATACATAGACCACATTTTGTTAATCCACTTATAAATTGGTGGACACTTGTGTTGATTCCACATCTTTGCAATTGTGAATTTTACTGCAATAAACATTTGCATGCAGGTGTCTTTTTGATAAAATGAATTCTTTTCCTTTGGGTAAGTACCCAGTAGGGGGATTGCTGGATAAAATGGTAGGTCAACTTTTAGTTCTTTAAGGAATCTTGATAGTTTTCCATAGGGGTTGTATTAATTTGCAGTCCCACCAACAGTGTAGAAGCATTCCCTTTCTCTCTGCATCCACACCAGCATCTATTATTTGGAACTTTTTAATAAAGCCATTTTAACAGGGATAAGGTGATATCTCATTGTGGTTTTGATTTTCATTTCCCTGATGATTAGTGATGTTGAGCATTTTTTCATATGTTTATTGGCCATTTGTGTATCTTCCTTTGAAAAGCTTCTGTTCATGTCTTTTGCCCATTTTTTGATGGGGATTGATTTTTTCTTGATGATTTGTTTGAGTTCTTTGTAGATTTTGGTTATTAGCCCTTTATTGGATGTATAGCTTGTGAATGTTTTCTCCCATTCTGTAGGTTGTCTATTTGCTCTGTTGATTATTTCTATGGTTGTGCAGAAGCCTTTTATTTTAATCAAGTTCCCTTTATTTTTGTTGTTGCTGTCATTGACATTGTGGTCTTCTTCATAAATTCTTTGCCTAGTCTGATATCTAGAAGAACTTTTCCAATATTTTCTTCCATAATTCTTATGGATTCATGCCTTATATTTAAGTCCTTTATACATCTTCAATTAATTTTTGTGTGTGGTGAGAGATATGGATCCTGTTTCATTCTTCTGCATATGGCTGTCCAATTTTCCCAGCACCATTATTGATGGGATCTTCCCAGTTATATTTGACTGTTGCAAGCAGTTTCGTATGTATGGTTGTACTGATTTCTCTGTCTCATGTCTTCTCTATTGTGCTAACAGCTTTTGTTATGATACTCGTATGTTGAATCTGTAAGTGATCTCATTTTTCTTTGCCTAGATTCTGCTATAGGTCTCTTTGGCCAACCAGATTTTTTCTAATCGGATGAATTATTATAGATCTTGAATCTGTATCACTTGTATGGCCTTTAAAATGTCTTGACCTGGCTGTTTCATGTTTCCGCATTTTTCTCGTGATTAGTTCTTTGTAAGTCTTCACCCCGTATATTTCTAGTTTTATTGCTTTTACCTTTAAGGGTAGATCTTTCATTTAACTCTCAGTTTGACTGTTATTGGTGTATAGGAATGCTACCGATTTGTGTCCATTGATTTTGTGCCCTAAGATGTTGCTGAATTTGTTTACTAATTCCAGGAGTCTTTTGGTGGAATCTTTGGGGTTTTCTAGGTATAAGATCTTATTGTCTGCAAAAATAATAGTTTGACCTCCTCTTTCCTGATATGGATATCCTAAATTGCTTTCTTTTGCCTGATTGCTCTGGCTAGGATTTCGGGCACTATGTTGAATAGAAATGGTAACAACAGGCATCCTTTTCTTGTTCCAGGTCTTGGTGTGAAAGTTTTCAGCTTTTACCCATTTAGTACGATATTGGCTGTGGGTTTTTCATATATGGCTTTTATACTTTTGAGATATGTTCCTTCTATGCCTCATTTGTTAAGGGTTTTTATCATGAAAGGGTGTTGAAATTTGTCAAATGTGTTTTCTGCATTTATTGAGATGATCATATGATCTTTGTTTTTTCTTCTGTTTGTGTGGTGAAACACATTTATCAATTTACATATGTTAAACCACTTTGCATCCCTGGAATGAAGTTAGCTTGGTCATGGTGGATTGTTTTTGTGATGCGCTGTTGAATCTGGTTTGCTGGTATTTTATTGAGGATTTATGCATCTATATTCATAAGGGATATTGGCCTGCAGTTTCCTTTTCTTGCAGTATCCTTTCCTGGCTTTGGTATAAAGGTGATATTGGATTCACAGAATGAGTGGGGGAGGATTCTCTTATTCTCAATATTATGGAATAATTACATCAGTATGGATACCAACTCTTCTTTGTAGGTCTGATAAAATTTTGCTGTGAATCCATCTGGTCCGGGGCTTTTTTTGTTGGAAGATATTTTATTGCTGCTTCAATCTCATTGTTCATCATTGGTCTGTTCAGGAATGCTATTTCTTTCTGAGTGAGTCTTGGGAGGTTGTGTGATTCCAGGAATTTGTCCATTTCCTCTACTTTTATGAGTTTATGTGCATAGAGATCTTCATAGTATGCACAGATGATATTTTGTATTTCTGTGGTATCAGTTTTAGTATCTCCTTTTTCATTTCTAGATGAGCTCATTAGGATCTTTTCTCCTCTATCCCTGGTTAATCTAGCAAAAGTTCTATCTTTTTTTTTCTTTTCAAATAACCAACTTTTAGTTTCATTGATCTTCTGTATTATTTTCTTGTTTTCAATTTCATTTAGTTCTTCTCTGATCTTAGATATTTATTTTCTTCTGCTGGCTTTGGGATTGGTTTGCTCTTCCCTTTCTGGTCCCTTAAGACATATCATTATATTGTTAATTTGTGATCTTTCTGTCATTTTTTTGTAGGCATTAAGTCTATGAATTTTCCCCTTACAACTGCTTTTGCTGTATCCTATGGATTTTGATAACTTGTGTCCCCTTTGTCACTCAGTGTGAGAAATCTTTTTTTCCCAGTAGATGACATTTTATTTTATTATTATTTTTTAATTTATTAATTTTATTAAGTTCAGAATATTATGGGGGTACACACACTTTGGTGACATATATTGCCTATGCTCTGCCCACATCACAGCTACAAGTATGCCACCCCAAAGACAGTGTGCCCACAACCATTAGGTGTGAGACTAGCTATTCCCTCCACCCCCTCCCATCTTTCTGACCTCCAATGAATATTATTTCCATGTGTGCACAGAAGGATTGATCAGTTAGTAACAATTTGATGGTGAGTACCAGTGGTGCTTGTTTTTCCATTCTTGTGATATTTTGCTTTGAAGAATGGGCTCTATCTACATCTAGGATAATTCCAGAGGAATTAATTCACTATTGGTTTTTTATGGCTGAATAGTACTCCATGTTACACATATGCCACATTTTATTAATCCACTCATGTATTGATGGGCACTTGGGTTGTTTCCACATCTTTGCAATTGTGAATTGTGCTTCCATAAACATTTGAGTACACATGTCTTTAATATGTGTTTTAATAATGTTTTTTAATTCCTTTGTGTAAGTACCCAGTGGTGGTATTGCTGGATCAAATGGTAGTTCTGTTTTTTTTTGTTCTTTGCTATAGCTCCATATTACTTTCCATAGTGGTTGTATTAATTTGCAGTCCCACCAGCAGTGTATGAGTGTTCCTATCTGCATCCCTGCCAACATTTGTTATTTTGGGACTTTTTGATATGAGCCAATCTCACTGGAGTAAAGTGATATCTCATTGGGGTTTTGATTTGCATTTCCCTGATGATTAGAGAAGTTGAGCAATTTTTTATATGTTTCTTGGCCATTCTTCTTCTCAAATGTATCTGTTCATGTCCTTTGCCCACTTTTTAATGTGGTTGTTTGATGTTTTCTTGTTGATTTTCCTAAGTTCTGCATAGATTCTAGTTATCAGACCTTTATCAGATGTGTAGCATGCAAATATTTTCTCCCATTCTGTAAGTTGTCTGTACCCTCTAATGATAGTTTACTTGGCTATGCAGAAGCTTTTTAATTTGATTAGATCCCATTTGTTTATTTTTGTTGCTGCTGTGATTGCTTTGGGGGTCTTGTTCATAAATTCTTTGCCTAGGCTAATGTCTATAGAGTTTTTCCAACATTTTCTTCTAGAATTCTTATGGTTTAATGTCTTCAGTTTAAGTCTGTTATCCACTGTGAGTTGATTTTTGTGAGAGGTGAAAGGTGTGGATCCTGTTTCAGTCTTCTGCATGTGCTTATCTAATTTTCCCAGCACCATTTATTGAATATGGATTCTTTTCCCCAGCATATGTTTTTGTCTACTTTGTCAAACATCATCTGACAATATGAGGATGGTTTTATATTTGGGTTCTCAGTCCTGTTCCATTGGTCTATGTCTCTGTTCTTGTGCCAGTGTCATGCTGTTTTGGTTGCTATAGCCTTGTAATATAGTTTGAAGTCTGGTAGATTGATACCTCCCAATTTTTTCTTTTGCTTAAAATTGCTTTGGCTATACAGGGTTTTCTCTGGTTCCATATAAAGCGTAGAATTATTTTTTCTAGATCGGCAAAAAATGATGTTGGTATTTTGATAGGGACTGCATTGATTCTGTAAATCACTTTAGGTAGTGGATACATTTTAACAATGTTTATTCTACTAATCCAAGAGCCAGGTAGAGTTTTCTGTCTGTTTACATCCTGTGCAATTTCTTTTCTCAGTGTTTCATAGTCCTCCCCATAGAGGTCTCTCACCTCCCTAGTTAAATATGTTCTTAAATATTTAATTTTCTTTGATGTTATTGTGAAATGTATTGCATTTTTTATTTGATTCTCAGCTTGACTGTTATTGGCATATAAGAAAGCTACTGATTTGTGTGCATTGATTTTGTATCCTGATACTTTGCTGAATTCATTTATCAATTCCAGGAGTCTCTTGGTTGAATCACTGGGGTTTTCTAGATATAATATATATTGTCAGCAAAGAGTGAAAGTTTGATCTCTTCTGCTGCCATTTTGATACCCCTAATTCCTCTCTCTTGTCTGATTGCTCTGGCAAGGACTTCCAGGACGATGTTGAATAGAAGTGGAGATAGTGGGCAACCTTGTCTGGTTCCAGTTCTAAGTGGGAATGCCTTCAATTTTTCCCCATTCAGTGTGATATTGGCTGTGGGTTTATCATGTATGGCTTTAATAATTTTGAGGTATGAACCATGTATGCCTATATTGTTAGGAGTTCTTATCATATAAAGGTGCTGAATTTTATCAAAATCCTTTTTCTGCATCTATTGAAAGGATTGTATACTCTTTGTTCTTGATTTTATTTATATGGTGAATTACATGTATAGATTTTCACACGTTGAATCATCTCTGCATGTCAGGCATGAGGCCACCTGTTCGTGATGAATCATTTTTTTGATGTGAAGTTGAATTCGGTTTGCTAGGATTTTATTGAGAATTTCAGCCTCTATATTCATAAGGGATATTAGTTGGTAGTTTTCTTCTTTTGTTGTTTCTTTTCCTGGCTTTGGTATCAAGGTGATATTGGCTTCATAGAATGAGTTGGGGAGGAATCCATCCTTCTCAATGTTCTGGAATAATTTCAGCAGTGTATGTATCAGTTCTTTGTAGGTTTGGTAGAATTCAGGCATCAACCTGTCTGGTCTGGGACTTTTTTTTGTCTGTATATTTTTGTATTGTTGCTTCAATTTTGGTGCTTGACATGTGCCTTTTCAGGAATTCCATTTATTCCTGATTGTGCCTAGAGAGGTTGTGTGTTTCTAAGAATTTGTCCATTTCCTCCACATTTTCATGTTCTTGGACATAGGGATTTTTATAGTATTCAAAGATAATGTTTTGTATTTCTGTGATATGTGTTGTGACCTCTCCTTTTCCATTTCTAATTGAGTTTATTAGAGTTCTTTCCTTTCTGCTTGTGGTCAATCTAACAAGAGGCCTGTTTATTTTGTTTATCTTTTCACAGAACCAACTTTTTTTTTTTATTAATCTTCTATACAGTTCCTTTGTTCTCGATTTCATTTAATTTTGCTCTGATCTTTGTTGTTTCTTTTCTTCTGCTGTGTTTAGGATTGGTTTGCTCTTCCTTTTCCAGTTCCTTGAGATGCTTCATAGCTGTGTTGATTTGTGATCTTTCTGTCTTTTGCATGTGGGCATTTAAGGCAATGAGTTTTCTCTCGGGACTGCTTTTGCTGTATCCCACAGATTTTGATAACTTGTGTCCCCATTATCACTTATTTCTAAGTATCTTTTGATTTCCATTTGAATCTCGTTCTTGACCCAATAGTCATTCAGCAATGTATTGATTAATTTACATGTTTTTGGGTAGAGATGTGTGTTACTTGTTGGAATTGATGTCTAATTTTATTCCACTGTGGTCTGAGAAGATATATAGTATAATGTTTATTTTTTAAAAATTTGTTGAGATCTGTTTTGTGGCCTAAGATGTGATCAATTTTAGAGAATCTTCCATGGGCTGATGAGAAAATTGTATATTCAGTATTTTTGGGGTGGAATGTTCTGTAGATGTCTGTTAGGCCCAAATTGTCTAAAGTTTTTGTTAAGTCCATTACTTCTTTCTTATTTTCTGCTTGGAGGAACTGAGCAATTCTGTCAGTGGGGTACTGAATACCTGGCTATTATGGCATTTCTGTTTATTATGTTATCTAGATCTAGGAGCATTTGCTTTATGTACCTGGTTGCTTCTGTGTTGAGTGGATAAATATTTACAATTGTTAAGTCTTCTTGTTGGATTTTTCCCGTCACCACTATATAGTGACCGTATTCATCTTTCTTTATTTTGTTGCTTTGAAGTTTATGACATCTGATATAAGAACGGCTACCTTAGCTTTCTCTTGGTTTCCCTTTGCCTGGAAAATTGTTTGCCATTCCTTCTCCTTGAGTAGGAATGAGTCCTTGTGTGTAAGATGCTTTTCCTGGAGACAGCAGATACTTGGCTTATACATATATTTTTTTTATCCATTCAGCCAGCCTATGTCTTTTCAATGCACAATTCGAGCCATTTACATTTTTGACAGAATTGATATTTGGGGTGGATTTCTGTTCATTCTGTTGCATGAAATTTTAGTGTTTAGTTTTTCCTCTCAAGCCATTATGGAATCAGGGATTTGGACTGTAGCTTTTTGGTGATTTTACACTGGTGGGTGTCTATTGTGCTGGTCGGTGTATAATGCAGGTCTGAGTACTTCCCGCAGGGCAGGTTTGGTCTTTGCAAATTCCACCATTGATTGTCTGGGAAGTCTTTATATCTCTGTCAAATAAGAAGCTTAATTTTGCAGGGTGAAGAATTCTAGGTTGGCCATTATTCTGTTTTAGAAGACTGAGGATGGGTCCCCAGACCCTTCTGGCTTGTAAGGTTTCAGTTGAGAAATGTGTAGTTAGTCTGATGTTTTCCTTCCTAGGTTACCTGCTGTTTTCAACTTATTGCTCAAATGAGTGCCTCTTGTGTGTTTAATTTGGCCAGCCTAATAACTGTGTGGCATGGTGATTGCCTTTTCACATTGAGTCTCCCAGGATTCCTTTGTGCTTTTTATACCTGGATATTGATATTTCTGGCTAGACCATGGAAATATTCCTCTATTATTCCTTCAAATATATTTTCCAGGCCTTGTGTATTTTCTTCTTTGCCCTCAGGGATCCCTATGATTCTTATGTTTGGCTTCTTTACATAATCCCAAATATCTTGTGTGCTTTGTTCATGTCTCTTGCTTATGTGTTCTTTCTCTTTGACTGATTTGTTTAGCACATAGGAGTTATATTCCAGCTGTGAGATTCTTTACTCTGCATGATCCAGCCTATTCTTAAGGCTTTCCACTGTGTTTTGTAGATTCTTGAATGCCTCTTTCATTTCCAGTATTTCTGTTTGCTTTTCCATAATACTTTAATTTCTTTAGAGAATTTTTTATTCATTTCCTGCATTGTTTTTGTGGCTTCTTTTTGTTGGGTTTCTATTTTCTCTTGGATTTCATTGAGCTTTCTTAGAATCCATAATCAAAATTCCTCCTCTGTGATTTTACTCATTTCATTTAAGTTGGTTTCTATTGCTGAGGAGCTAATAATTTCTTTTGGAGGTGACTTTTTACTCTGATTTTTCATTGTTCCTACGTTCTTTCAGTGATTCTTTCTCATCTGGCCTCTTGGTAGAGAGCTGGGGGTGCTAGGGCTAGTTTATGGCCCTATCTCCAAGACCCCAATGATCATTTCCTGACAGAGCTGGGGAGAAGACTGCTGGTCCTATATTTCCTTTGGTGTATTTTAGCAAGTTTGATGGACCTCTTGGGTTACCTCGGACCTGTTGTCTTCACTTCTTCCCAGTGGAATGAAGTGAGTTTCTTCCCCCATCTTATGCTCCAAGCTGGTGGATTCTACTTGAGGGTACTAATCCACTGCTCCCTAATTGCTTGAGATAGAAGGCAATATGTTTAGCTATGGGGTTGTTCCCACCCTCATTGATTTTAGTTTGCATGGGGGAACCAGTTATCTAGGTAATCTGTTGAGCCCATGATAGGCTCTGGTCCCCCAGGTGTGGTATACAAAAGCCCAAGCTTTGGGAGTGGCCTTGTAGCTTCCAGGGTTTACTTTGACTTTGCTCACCCTGAGGTGTGGGAGGAACAAGATAGCTCGCAGCTGGAGTGCAAAATCTTGGGTGAGTAAGGTTCTATGTAGCTCAGATGTTGCTTACCTGGCTGCTAGGGGGAGCTGCTGTTATGAAGTTCAGAGCTATCTCTCCAAACGTGGAGGGCTTGTCCTGATGGGAGGGACCAACTGGTGCAATTGCTGACATCTCTAGCCAGGTTTTTTCTTCCCTGTCCACAAGCTTGGGCACTTTCCCCTCCAATTGGAGCACTTGTTATTTCCTCTCCACCCATGACAGGCTCTCAAGCTTTCCCACAGTTCATGTGTCCTTCCTGTTGGTGTGTGTTTCTGCATGTCCTTGGGAGATAGGGGCATCTCCAATTGTGCACCCCTTTTTCTGCCACTAGATCCCAAGGCAAGGTGGGTGGGCCTTTCTATCCCCAGAAATCTCTGCTGGGGGATGCTCCCACCAGGGGAATTGTGGCAGCTTTAGGAGTTCTTGGATTAAGCAGAACTCCCCATTAAAGTGAGTAGGGATGAGGGCAGCTGCTCTGATTCAGCCTGTGGAACCTGAGGCACTCAGTTGCCATAGGAACCAGTACTTATGCAAATTGAGTAACTGTGGCTCAACAACCTTCAATATGGCCATTCTCTGGGAGAGGGTGGTTGGGGACCTATACAGTGGGTACTAGGGCCAATCATGCAGGAGATGGTGAGATCTGGGCAGGCAGGACTTGATGGATGGTCTGCAAACTTTCCTATACACCAAGGTCCCACCAATACAGGTCAGCCACACAGGGAATGTGGCTGTCCTCATACCACCTGGAGCCCTATGGAGGCAGCTCTCCACGCCCTCCAAGGGCACAGCCCATTTTTCCCAGGCGGGACAGCCCCCAGGCCAGGAGTGAAGTGAAGCTAGAGACCTAGCTAAGAGTCAGTTTCTGGCAAGGGGACCTTTAAAGATGGCTTCTGGCTGCTGACCAGCCTTGTATAAGAGGCATTCACCAGGGTCCCACTGATTCAGGTCATCCATGCCATGAACATGGTTCTTCTCAACCTGCTTGGATAATGCAGAGGCAACTACTGGCAGCCACCAAGTTCATAGCCTGTTGCTCTCCATTCAAATCCTGTGCCCTGGTCCTGCTGACTTCCAGGGGCAAGGTGCCCATCTCCAAATTCCAGCATACTGTACTGGGAAGCTGTATCTCAGCCCAGACCCTTCCCAGCCTGGTGCAGTTCCAGCACAGTGCACCCAAGAGTTCCATATGGTTCCCACAATTGCGTCCTCTCCATGGAGCCTGCTGTCTCAGGCAATGACTTTGCATCAACTCCAGGCTTGTCCCTGACTGAGTGGATGGGAAGTCTGTAGGGATGGTGCATATCCACCTGCAGGGCAGATCGCACTGCACTGACCTGGTGAGCAAGTCCTTCTTGTGCTCTGATCTCCACTGTATTCCCCGTGCTCTCCAATCTTTGTCAATGTTTCTCCCTGTCACCCTTTTTCTTGAGCTGAGTGTTCCATGCTGCTTCTCTGCAAATTCAGTGCTGTTTTTGGAGTAAGCAATCCATGTGTAGGCAGCCATCTGTGCTTTTTACCTCCTTCCCTGGGAGTGGTGAGGTAGGAGGCCTCTACCAGACCACCATTTTCCCAGTATTCAGCCACAGGAGCACTCCATGTCCCTGCAGCCACCAACTGAGATAAAGGCAGAAGCCTGAATTTGAGGAATCTTTTGATTTCCATCTTAATTTCATCATTGATCCAGTAATCATTCAGCAGAAGGTTGTTTAATTTCCATGTCTTTGTGTAAATTTTGTTGTTTCTCTTGGTGTTGATTTCTAGTTTTATTCCACTGTGATCTGAGAAGATACATGGTATGATTTTGATATTTATGAATTTGTTGAGTACCAAAATATGATCAATCTCAGAGAATGTTCCATGTGCTGATGAGAAGAATGTATAATCAGTAAGTTTTGAGTAAAATATTCTGTATATGTCTGTTATGCCCATTTGTTCTAGAGTCCCATTTAAGTCCAGTCAAGGTTAAGGAATGGAAAAAAATATTCCATGCAAATGGTATGCAAAAGAAAGCAGGTCTAGCCATTCTTGTGTCAGAGAAAATTGACTTTAAATCAACAATAGCAAAGAAAGACAAAGATGACCATTACATAATGGTAAAGGAGCAATTCAAAAAGAAGACTAACAATACTAAATATTTATGCAGCTAACACAGGAGTGTCTAGATTCATAAAACAAACCCTAATAGATATAATCAAAGAGATAAACATCAGCATCATAATTGCCAGGGACTTGAACACCCCACTGACAGAACTGGACATATCACCCAAGCAGAAGATAATTAAGTTCTTTTCATTACACCAACTCCATCATGAATTCTTTGGACCACGTATTCTGTTGACTCTCATGTAGTGGAATTATGTAACCCATTGCCAATCACAAAAGCCACAGAGTAGGTATCATCATGGTTACGGGTGGGCTCGATCCAAAAAAAAAAAAAGTTTTTAAAACATTGTCATTTAGGACAATTCCTGCTTACACAGACCATGAAATGAATTATTACATAGAAGGTGTTTGGCAGGTAAATTCTAGTGAGTGATACACATGAGCTGTGCACAAGTAGAAAAAGCATGGTAGAAAAAACAAAAGAACAAGCATGATATGACATATCATCAACACATCATGCAGTGATCTAAGAGATGGATAAAAGCTGAATGATGACTATGCACTATACATATGTGCTGGCTAAACAAAGAATCCCACAGCAGGGGGACTGTCCTCTCATCCCCACACAGCTCCCTGGTCACAGGCCACAGAACCCTGCTGGGTTGCACCAAGATTGTGTCTAGGAACCATGCCTACAATGGCCACAAAACCATGAGACTGCAGACTGCACAACCATGAACAGCCATAATGTAAAGACTGTCCATAATGAATGGGTATATTTTCTATACCACATTAATACCATCAATGAGAAAACAAGCTCCTATGGCTTGGAGACCTGAAGTGAGAAATACAGATGATCTGGACCACATTTCTCATTTCTGAGTTCAGAATCGCAATTATTTAGGTGCTATTATTTGAGCATTTTTAAGTCAAAAAACCTAACTACTCCAAATTCATACTTCACTCCTTGAACTATAACATACTCATTTAAATTCCACATATTAACACAAGGAAGGTTATTCCATTCATTTCATTTTAATAAAATATTTATACTAGATAAGTTGCTTGTCAAATCCCATTTCCCCCTCATTTTAATGCACACTTTATAATCTATCATGGTGTATACTGTGAATATCATCCATCAGCAAACTCTGCACCAAAAGGAGCAGATTAGCAAGTCATAAATGCCCTGCAAGGTGATGTGAACGATGGATGACCATCTCAAAGTGGCAATTGGGGTCATTTGAGCTCTGATTTCTCTGGGTTAATTAAGGACAGGTGACAGACACAACACTGTACTAACCTAATGTCACAGGTCTAGAAGACACAGTGCTAGGTGTCAAGTCCCCAAACAAAATCTCAGATATCCTGGAAGATATGGTTTCCCACCATATACAAAACCATAATATTTCATAGAGGTTGGCCTGGTCACCACAAATTCTCAAAAGGATACCATTGCAAACTAAAAAATTTCTTAGACTACACCATGAGTCAAGTATCCAATATCCTGTCTCTACACTCTATCCTAACTGGAAGGTAGAGTTCAATGGATGAATGGCTCATATATTTGAGATCATGATTGCAGTTCACTTAATTCAGCCCTCCTGGAGCTTAGAACTCTAGTGAAATTTCAATCAGTATTCTAAATTGTGAATTATATGAGTTTGTTCTTTGCTCAATGTATTCTTGAGGGAACACCAAAACACTTTCCAATATTCAAGTACCCAAAAGCTGAGTTGACCAATGTAGCAAGGGAGCAGGGCAGAAAATTTATGAAGACTATAATGCAACTGAATCTGCAGTGACTAATCATAAGGTGATTTTTATGATCACTAGCCACATGATTAAAAGGATAAATGAGAATGAGGAAAATGAGAGAAATATAAAAGTTATGGATATAAGAATTTGATGTGGAATCCAGCTTATAAGCAGAATTGCTCATATTTTTTTAAGATTAGGGCAGAAACTCTCAAGATACGGCTTTTCCTAAGTCTTTAGACAGCTAATATTCCAGTTAAAATTTCAAGGAACTCTTGGCAATTTCTACCTTCCTTCTCAATGGATTTCATGAATCATAGTTTATAAAACAATTTCTCCACAAATAAAATAGGAATTTCAGTAGTCTACTAATAACTTTGATATCTTTAATAGCTAGGTAGAATGTAGAACGAGTTGGTCAATTTATGAGGAAATATGTTTAAGAAAGTTTCATCAATAATAGACTAGAATGTATTCTGATGAGCCATCGTACAACATGAGGAAATTGGCAGAAACAGAGAAGAATAGTATATTCTTTTTATCCTACAGTGCTCATTTTCACATCTTTGACATACAGATTTGATAGTCTTAAAATACTATTGGCCAGAAGGCAGTCATAATGTGATTCTCCTCATGTACACATATGTGAACCTGGTCTAAAAGTCTTCCATTTATATATTCAGGTAATATTATCAGCATGAAAACTTGAAGAAGGGGCTATGAAAAGGTTGGAAAGACACTCCCACAGAGAGTAGCATAGGGCTTTCACAAGAAATGAAGCACCACCAACACTTATGATTAGCACAGATTATGTTGATGTCAGAAAAATCATAGGCAAAATGAGTTGAAAAGTGATTTAAAAGAGTTTGATCTGAATAGGAGAAATTTTAGGAATACTTTGTTAATGTATTTTGTTTATATATTCTGTCTCCTCATGTAATTACAGAAGTGATACAAGACAAATATGTACATTATTATAGGTTTAAAATAGTTTTCCAATAATTATAATGTAAACATTCTAAGGGATGAGGACCTTTTTATTAGTTATTATAGTTAATATCATTTCTTACTGGTTTTATTCTTTCATTGTGATATATAAAGCAATGATACATCTTAAAATTGATGCAAATGATACATTCCATATTTTATTTGAAATGATTGTCTTAGTGCTTATGTAGATCTGGTATTATACTATATGCTTTATATGCTATTCATTCATTCAATCTCACAATATTCTAAAGGTAGACACTATTACCAATCCCATGGTCCAGTTCTGAACCTGAGCTAAAGCCTTACAAGAAAGGAATAGAAGAATCTTGGACTTGATTCAGTCTGTCTCCAAGTCCTTGCTCAATCAACTATGTTAAAGTATGTTTTCTTTGGGATTTTCTAGATATAAGGTCATATCATCTGAAAAAAAGTGATAGCTTGACCTCCTCTTTCCCCATTTGGATACCCTTAATTTCTTTCTCTTGCCTGATTGCTCTGGCTACTACTTCTGGCACTATGTTGAATAAAAGTGGTGACAGTGGGCATCCTTGTCTTTTTTCAGTTCTTACTGGGAATGCTTTCAGTTTTTCCCCATTCACTATGATGCTGGCTGTGGTTTTGTATATATGGCTTTCATAATTTTGAGATATGTTCCTTCTATGCTTAGTTGGTTAAGGGTTTTATCACAAAATGGTGCTGAATTTTGTATGTTTTTTCTACATCTATTAAGATGATCATATAAATTTTGTTTTTTTTGTCTGCTTATATGTGTAATCACATTTATTGATTTACATATGTTGAACCTTCCTTGCATTCCTGGGATGAAGTCCACTTGGTCATGGTGGATTATTTTTATGATGTGCTGTTGAATTCAGTTTGCTAGTATTTTATTGAGGATTCTTGCATCCATATTCATAAGGGGTATTGGCCTGTAGTTTCCTTTTTTTGTAGTGTCCTTTCTTGGCTTTGGTATCAAGGTGATACTTGCTTCATAGAACGAGTTGGGGAGGATTCCTTCTTGATGTTATGGAATAATTTAATCATTATGAGTAGTAACTCTTTTCTGTAGGTCTGGTAAAATTCGGAAGTGAATCCATCTGGTCTGGGGCTTTTTTGTTGTTGTTGAAAGATATTTTATTGTTGCTTCAATCTCATTGCTTGTTATTGGTCTATTCAGGAGTTCTGTTTCTTTCTCATTGAATCTCAGGAAATTGTGTGTTTCCATAAATTTGTCCATTTCCTCTACGTTTTTCAGTTTATGTGCATAGACATTTTCATAGTATTCACAGATGCTATTTTGTATCTCTGTGGTATCAATTGTGTGGGATCAATTCCTTTTTCATTTCTGATTGAGCTTATTTGAGTCCTTTCTTTTCTATTCCTCATTAACCTAGCGAGAGGTCTATCAATTTTCTTTATCTTTTCAAAGAACCAACTTTTTGTTTTGTTAATCGATTATATTATTTTTTGTTGTTGTTGTTTGTTTTGTTTTGTTTTCCACTTCATTTAGTTCTGTTCTGACCTTAGTTGCTTCTTTTTCTTATGCTGCCTTTGGGTTTGATTTTCTCTTCCTATTCTAGTTTCTTGAGACATGTAATTAGATTTTTAATTTGTGATATTCCTGTCTTTTTTGATGTAGGCATCTAAGGCTATGAATTTTCCCCTTATGACTGCTTTTGCTTTATTCCATCAATTTTGATAGCTTGAGTCCCCTTTGTCATTCAGTTTGAAGAATCTTTTAATTTCCATCTTAATTTCATCATTGGTCCATTAATTGTTCAGCAGCAGATTGTTTAATTTCCATGACTTTGTGTAGAATTAAGTGTTTCTCTTAGAGTTGGTTTCTAGATTCCACCAAGAAACTCCTGGAATTAATGAATAAATTCAGCAAAGTCTCGGGTTACAAAATCAATGATGTCCACAAATCAGTAACATTTCTATACACTAATAACATTCAAGCTCAGAGTCAAATCAAAGACTCAATTACATTCACGATTGTACAAAGAAAATAAAATACCTAGCAATATGATTAACCAAGGAGGCTAAGGATCTCTACAAAGAAAAGTATGAAACACTGAGGAAAGAAATTGTGCATAATACAAACAACTGAAAAAACATATCATGTTCATGGATTGGTAGAATCAACATGTTAAAATGTTCATACTACCCAAAGTGATCTACAGATTCAGTGCAATACCCATCAAAATACCAACATCATAATTCACAAATCTATACAAAATAATTCTATGCTTCATATGGAACAAGAAAAGAGCCCAAATAGCCAAAGCAATATTAAGCAAAAGGAAGAGATTGGAGGCATCACCTTACCAGATTTCAAACTACACTACAAGGCTGTTTTAACTAAAATAGCATGGCATTTGCACAAAAATAGAGATAGACCAATGGAACAGAACAGAAAACTCAGATATAAAACTATTCAAATACAGCCAACTGATTTTGACAAAGTAGACAAAAATATACACTGGGTAAAAGAATCCCCATTCAATAAATGGTGCTGGGAAAATTGGATAGCCACATGCAGAAGAATGAAACAGGATCCATATGTCTCACCACTCACAAAAAAAAATTAATTCAAGATGGATAAAGGGCTTAAATGCAAGGCACAAAACCATAAGAATTATTGAAGCAAATTTTAGAAAAACATATTTAGATATTGGCCTAGGCAAAGAACTTATGATGAAGACCACAATGGCAATCACAACAACAACAAAAATAAATAAATGGGACTTGATTAAATTAAAAAGCTTCTGCACATCCAGGGAAATAATTAACAGTGCAAATAAACAACCTATAGAATGGGAGAAAATATTTGCAATCTATACTTCAGATAAAGGACTAATAACCAGAATCTACAAAGAACTCAAGCAAATTGGCAAGAAAAAAATCAAATAACCCCATCAAATAGTGGGAAAAGACATGAAGAGAAGCTTTTCAAAAGAAGATAGACAAATGGCCAATAAACATATGACAAAAATGCTCAATGTCACTGATCATCAGGGAAATGCAAATCAAAACCACAATGACATATCACCTTACCCCTGTTAGAATGGCTTTTATTAAAAAGTCCAAAAATAATAGGTGTTGATGTGGATGCAAAGAGGAAGGGATGCTTCTACACTGTTGGTGGAACTGCAAATTAGTACAACCTCTACGAAAACAGTATGGAGATACCTCAAAGAACTAAAAGTCAACCTACGATTTCATCCAGCAATCCCACTACTAGGTATTTACCCAAAGGAAAAGAAGTCACTTTATCAAAAACACCTGCCTGTAAATGTTTATTGCAGCACAATTCACAATTGCAAAGATGTGGATCAACCCAAATGCCCATCAGTTTATAAGTGGATTAACAAAATATGATATATATATATGCCATGGAAAAGTAATCAGCCATGAAGAAGGACAACTTTATGTCTTTGGAAACAATTTGGAAGTAACTGGAGACCATTATCCTAAGTGAAACATCTAAAGAATGGAAAAACAAACAGCACACGTACTCAAACTAACTGGTGAGCACACATGTGCATAGAGGGAAGTGAAACTCAATGAAATTAAAGCAGAGGAAGGGGAAAGGATGTGATGGGCGAAAACCTACCTAACAGGTACAATGAATGCTATCTGGGTGACGGGCACACTTCTAACCCTGACTTGAGCATTACAAAAGTGATCCACGTAACCAAATACAATTTTTCTCCCATAATACTTTGAAATAAAAAATAAATAAAAATAAAACACAAACAGAAAAAAAAAAGTATGCTTTCTCTTATATGGTAAATACTTTCTAGGTTTAGTTTCAGAAACCTTACCCTACTTCATGATTATGAAGGTATTTTTCTAAATTTTGTTCTATATATTGTATTCAATATTTTTATATTTACATCTGTGATGGACAGGGAATTGATTTTTGTATCATGTGAGGTCAAATGAAATATTTTAAATCCCCCATAGATATTCAATTTCCTAAAATAGTTTTAGAAATATCAATATTTCCCCTTCCATCAACTTTTAAATTATTGTTTATATATGCATCTATCTGTTTTTCAGCTGTTATCTTTTTCATTGGTTTATTACGCTATGCAAATACCACAATTCTTAGTTAGTAAAATACTTCACTTAACACAAGAATTTTCCCTCCACATCCCATTTTCACTGTGCTATTCTATAATGACATAAAAGAAGAGCAAAAACCTGCGTGCCTTGCACTTACACCAACATTTTCAGCTGTACCCTGAATACAGAGGAGGGTGTAGAGCTTTAGAACATTACTGTTTACTGTTATATCTATAATGTCCTTGTGAATCTTAGACAATCCCTGCAACAACACTCAGCAATTTATTTATTTAATGCCTTCAACAATAGCCAGAGGTGATGAAAGCCAGGAGATGAAACCTTGGGTTCCTCCTGCATTGCTGTACAGGACCCAGTGGCTATGTTCCTCGTCCTCTAGACCATGCTCACCAAAGCCAGAGCCACAGTTGGAGCCTCTAAGCTCAGAGCCTCTTGGAGGGGTCTGCATGCACAAGGGCAGCAGCTCCCTGCCATCCATTTATGGGGTGAATCTGTTCTTTTGCTTGAGTTTGTTCAAAAATTATTCTCCTTGCTGACCAACGAGAATTTACCACTTCAGTTCTTGCTCTCTAATATTACTTCTTGGTTTTTGTTTAGGTGTGTAAATATCTTTAACATGTGGATGTAAATTTTCTCTCTTTTTTGATCACATAAACATCACATAAACATCATCTAAAGCCAAATTTGTACCTTTGTACTGTGTATTAAGGCTGCTCAATCCGGTGTTTAAAATGCATTTATAATTATTTTTCAAATAACCATTTCAATTATTTTAATATTTTTGCATGTCATTCTTTCCTTAATTGAATGGGAACATCACTTTTTTGGGGAAAGACAGATGTTACACATTCTCCATTTTATAATTTTCCAGAAATTTTCTCTGAAATACCTCTGGTTAAATAGGACAAGGACAGAGACTTTTCTGGGAGCCACAACAAAAAATTTGTTCATTCTCACACATAATAATATGGTGAATATTTCCATTATATGTCTTATTTTGCTCTATTTGTGAAAGGTCCACAAAGGTATTAATTTGTATAGGCAGAATACTAACACTCCCACTCTGTATGTAGAGACCAGCTACTTTGTTACTGTGCAAATGTGAACTTCATAATCTTGTTTAATTTTCTCCTTATCCAAAACTAATAGACAATGGCTAGAGTCAATTTTCTTCCCACCTTTCTACTGTAAATGTCTATATGACATATCCTTGTACAGATCACTGATATTATTATTATATTCTTGCTCTTTGATGAGTGATTACTAAGGTTGTTTTCAATTCTCAATAAAATTAAAAAGAAATGCCACTTAGAAAATGTGTACATATGCTTGATCCAAGCAAAAAATATTTTTGTAACATTGGCTTGTAGAAAGGGAATTGAAATATTTTATTCATTTTCTTTTCTCATCTAGTATATTTCAAAGGGTTTTTATACATGTGATTTTTTAGATTTTAGTTTTTGTTGACTTAGTTAATAATTTACCTAACTCCTTATTTTTCTGACCTGTTGATGTCCATTGCTTTAGACTGAACCATTGGCAGTCCTCTGACATAGTTTGTTAGTGAATAGACTGCTGGGTGGCCTGGCTAGTGAAGATGACATTCCTCAACCTGGATTTAACAGTGATTTTCTCAACTGAAACCACCAAGAGATACAAAAGCAAGAAGAGAGTAGAAAAAATTAAGCACTCCAACCACCATCCTGGGATTAAAGTAGGGTCTACAATGTGGAATATCTTGATGCTGAGAGTTCAGAGGAACACATTCTCCTGTGAACAAAACATTCCTGCAGGGTAGGTCCCTAAGACTCACTAGTACATGTCTCCTGTGTAAGTCATGTAATACTTTTATGATAGGGACATGGGAAGATCTGATTCAAGATTCCTGAGACACGAGCAGCCAGCATAGCAGAACACTGACATTTCAAAAAGTACTTTTCTGCCAAATTAATAGATAGGCATTTGTTTCGCCAGCTATGTAGGCAGTCAGGGTCTCTGGACTTCAATAATGTACACAGAGAATTTAAAGACCAGATCTTGGAAAAAATGCCCCTATTTTATTAGAGCCTGGAACCATTTAACTTAATTTCACTTCATGTAAAGAGAAACCCAATACTCCATCCAGACTACATAGACTGTGGCATTTATGTAGTGAAGAGCAAAGGCAAGATGATTCACAAATTCAAAAGAAACTGAAGATTTTCTGAGGAACCAGAAGAGAGAAGCCTGACCAGTTTCTCCTTCTTTTGGAAATAATGATGATCTGTTCTTACAAATACATAGCCTATTTGCATTATTTCATAATGTAAGAATTTTTCAAACATTTTCTTCAGGAATTCTTATGGTTTCACGTCTTAGGTTTAAGTCTGTTATCCATCATGAGTTGATTTTTGTGAGAGGTAAGAGGTGTGTATCTCGTTTCAGTCTTCTTCATGAGGACATCCAGTTTTCCCAGCACCATTTATTGAATAGGGATTCTTTTCCCCAGTGTATGTTTTTGTCTGTGTTGTCAAAGATCAGATGACAGTATGAGGATGGTTTTATATTTGGGTTCTCAGTCCTGTTCCATTGGTCTATGTCTCTGTTCTTGTGCCAGTACCATGCTGTTTTGGTTGCTATAACCTTGTAGTACAGTTTGAAGTCTGGTAGATTGATGCCTCCTGATTTGTTCTCTTTCCTTAAGATTGCTTTGGCTAGATGGGGTCTTCTCTGGTTCTACACACAGAGTAGAACTATTTTTTCTAGATCAGCAAAAAATGATGTTGGTATTTTGATAGGGACTGCATTCATTCTGTAAATTGCTTAAGGTAGCAAAGACATTTTAGCAATGTTGATCCTACCTATCCAAGAGCATGGTAGGGTTTTCCAACTGTTTACATCCTCTTCAATTTATTTTCTCAGTGTTTTATAATTCTCTCTATATAGGTCTTTAGCCTCCTTAGTTAGATATATTCCTAAATATTGAATTTTCTTTGGTGCTATTGTGAAAGGTAGTGTGTCTTTAATTTGTTTCTTGGCTTGACTGCTATTGGCATATATGAAGGCTATTGATTTGTGTGCATTGATTTTGTATTTTGAGACTTTGCTGAATTCATTTATAAATTCCAGTAATCTCTTGGTTGAATCTTTGGGGTTTTCTAGATATAATATCATATCGTCCCTGAAGAGTGAAAATTTGACCTCTTGTGCCCTGATTCCTCTCCCTTGTCTGATTGCTCTGGCCAGGACTTCCAGAACTATGTTGAATAGAAGTGGAGATAGTGGGCACTTTGTCTGATTACAGTTTTAAGGGGGAATGCTTTCAATTTTTTCCCACTCAGTGTGATATTGGTTGTGGGTTTATCGTATATGGCTTTAATAATTTTGAGGTATGAGCCATATATGCATATATTGTTAAGAGTTTTTATCATAAATGTGTGCTGGCTTTTCTCAAAAGCCTTTTCTGCATCTATTGAAAGGATCATATAATCTTTGCTCTTGATTTCATTTCTGTGGTGAATTACATTTATAGATTTGCATATGTTCAACCATCCCTGCATCTGAGGGATGAAGCCCACCTGATCGTGATGAATTATTTTTTAATGTAAATTTGACTTTGGTTTGCTAGTATTTTATTGAGAATATTTGCATCTATACTCATAAGGGATATTGGCCTGTAGTTTTCTTTTCTTGTGGTGTCCTTTCCTGGCTGTGGTATCAAGTTGATATTGGCTTCGTAAAATGAGTTTGGGAGGGTTCCATCCTTCTCAATGTTTTTGAATAATTTCTGCAGTATAGGCACCAGTTCTTCTTTGTAAGTTTAGTAGAATTCAGGTGTGAACCCATCTGATCCAGGACTTTTTTTTGTTGGAAGACTTTTTATTACTACTTCAATTTCTGCACTTGATATTGGTATGTTTAGTAATTCTATTTCTTCCTGATTGTGCCTAGGGAGGTGATATGTTTCTAAGAATTTGTCCATTTCTCCACGTTTTCATGTTTTTGGGAATAGAAATTTTCATAGTATTCGAAGATGATGTTTTGTATTTCCTTGATATGAGTTGTGACCTCTCCTTTTTCATTTCTAATTGAGCTTATGAGAGTCCTTTCCTTTATGCTTCTGGTCAACCTAGCTAGTGGCCTATTTTGTTTATCTTTTCAAAGAACCAACTTTTCATTTTATTAATCTTATTAATCTTTTGTATTGTTATTTTCTTCTCAATTTCATTTAATTCTGCTCTGATATTATTTCTTTCCTCCTGCTGGGTTTGTGGTTGGTTTGCTCTTCCTTTTCCATTTCCTTAAGATGATTCATTACTTTACTGAATTGTGACTTTTCTGTCTTTTGGATGTGAGCATTTAAAGTGATAAGTTTTCCTCTCAGAACAGCTTTTCCTGTATCCCACAGATTTTGACAATTTGTGTCCCCATTATCACTTAGTTCGAAGAATCTTTTCATTTCCATCTGAATCTTCTCCTTGACCCAATAGTCATTCAGCAACAGATTGTTTAATATCCATGTTTTTGGATGGATATGTGAGTTTCTGTTGGAATTGATTTCTAATTTCATTCTGCTGTGGTCTGAAAGGATACATGGTATGGTTGCTATTTTTTTACATTTGTTGAGATCTGTTTTGTGGCCTAGGATGTGACCAATTTTAGAGAAAGTTCCTTGAGCTGATGAGAAGAACGTATATTCAGTGTTATTTGGGTGGAGTGTTCTATAGATTTTTGTTAGGCCCAAATGTTCTAGAGTCCTGTTTAGGTCCATTAATTCTTTGCTTATTTTCTGTTTGGAGGATCTGTTCAGTTACGTCAGTGAGGTGTTGAAGTCCCCTGCTATTATGGCATTGCTATTTATTGTGTTGCCTAGATCAAGCACTATTTGCTTTATATATCTGTGTGCTCCTGTGTTGGGTGCATAAATATTTAGGAGTGTTAAATCTTCTTGTAAGATTTTTCCCTTCACCACTCTATAGTGGCTATCTTTGTCTTTCATTACTTTTGTTGCTTTAAAGTTTATATCATCTGAAATAAGGATGGCTACTCCAGATTTCTTTTGGTTTCCATTTGCCTGGAAAATTGTTTTCCTTCCTTTCACCTTGAGTCTGAATGAGTCCTCGTGTGTTAGCTGTGTTTGCTGGAGACAGGAGAGACTTGGCTTGTATTTTTTAATACATGCAGCCATCTATGTCTCTTCACTGAGCAATTGAAGCCATTCACATTTATTGATAGAATTGATAATTGAGGTAGATTTCTGTTTATTCTGTCGGGTAGTCTCTTGTTCTGTTTTACCTCTTGACTCATTGTGAAATCTTCCTCCTGGAATTTTAGCTTTTCGGTTGTTTTACAATGGTGGGTGTCTGCTGTTCTGATTAGTGTACAGTGCAGGTCTAAGCACTTCTTGCAGAGCCAGTCTGGACTTCGCAAATTCTATCAGTGAAGGTGGTGAATCCTGTAGGCAAGGGTCTCTGGTAGGTGTCTCTTTTATCTGAGCTTAAATGAATCCGCAACTTAACTCCTGTGAGTTTAACTGATGAGTGAATTGTCAGGAGCACCTCAAATGGGCTGATCTACTGTGGCTATAGTTGATCTTTGGAAGGTTGTTTTTTCTAGGTTTTAGTATCACCTTGTCTCCTGGGTTTATGGAATGAAGGGGCACATCTACTGGAAACTGGAACCTGTTGGAACCAAACTCAGAAATACTAGTTTGCATATTATCAAGCTGTTTTACATATGAGCGAGTCTCCACCTCTGGGGGCAGACAATCACTGGGTGAGCCTGTCTGGAAGCTCCTAGGAATGATCTCCCACACAAAATTTTAAAGGCGCTGAATGTCAGCTTACTTTTGGTGGCCACCCAAATTCTCAACAGGGCAAGGGATAACACTTTGTCCCAAGTTAAATTGGTCTCTTGATAAATTTTGGAGAGAGATTTTTTTAAGGTTTTATTTATCTGTTCATTTTTTCCCAAAGACTTGGTCTCCATGATGAATGTAGTTTTCAATCGATTTTTAAAATCCCTGATATTTTTTGGGTGATTCTGGCAATAAAGCCTGCTCCATTATTACTTTAGAGAGTTAATGGAAGTCTAAACCTAGAAATAATTTTTTTTAAAGGGCCTTAGTAACTTTTGATGTCCATTCAGTCCTGGTAGGGTAAGTTTGAACCCATCCTTTGGTCAACAAAGACCAGAAAATATTTAAAAATTTTAGGGACTGACGGCATCATGGTAAAGTCTACCTGCCAGTCTTCTGGGAAACTCTCTCTACATTGTGCTCCTTTATTTAGGGGTGGCTGGGAGACTCTGGGAGGCTTTGGGTTATTTTTCCAGCATATAGGGCAGCTTTGGACTACTGTTTGAATAGTTCTCTGTAAGTTGGGCCCAGTAGTATGAGGCTGTATCTATTGTATGGTGGCATCTCATCCAAAATGGGTACTTTGATGAATCTGTTCAAGCACTGGTGTGACAAGAGTTTTAGGAAGGAGGACCTTTCCTTTTATGTTTGTGAGCCAATTTTGATCATTATACTTTGAGAATCCCCATTCTTTAGTGCTTTCTAGATCCTTTTTTAGAATAGCAGGCATCATGTTTATCTAATTGAAGAGAGGGATTTAGAGTCAGTTGACAATTCATTTGTCAGCTGTCCTTTTTGCCATTAAATCTGCCATAGTATTTCCTTTTGTAATATGAGTGTCTGTTGTTTGATGTCCCTGACAGTGCATGATGGCGATCTCCTTTGGAAGTAAAACTATTTTTAATAATTTAAGAATCTAAGGCCCATATTTATTTTTTTATTTTCAGAAGTAAGATATCCTCACTCCTTTTAAAAAGCTCTATCAGTATGTACCACCATAAAGGCATATTTAGAATCTGTATAAATATTGATATATTAATTTTTTTTCATGATATAGGGCTCTGGTCAATGTAATCAATTTTGCTTTTGGGACATCCATCCCACAGGGTAGGTCTTGTATCAATTACCTGTTGGCTGGTACCACTGCATACCCAGCTTTGCATTGTCTGTGTTCCATGAAGTTGTTCTCATCTGTGAGGAATTTCTCATCTGGGTCTGACAAGGGCTGATTAGTCAAATCTGGGTGGCTAGAATATACTTGATCAATAATTTGAATGCAATTATGAACGAGGAAGTGAGAGTCCATAGGTAGCAAGGTGGTGGGATTCAAGGTGGATACTGTCTTAAGAGTTACATTAGGATTATCTAACAGATTAGTCTAATATTTGTCCAACTAGCCATCTGTCAACCAATAGCCCCCCTTCTGTTCTAGTAGGGGTAACACATAATGTGTATGAACAGTTACCAGCTGTCCAAGTGTAAACTTTTTAGTTTCTTGTAAAATATTATAAGTAGTGACAACTGCTCTCAAACAAGTGGGCTTAATCTTTTTCATCTGTGGGGTGATGGCCCCTGTTGAGAGGATCCCCTAGAGTTTTTTGTCAGAACTGCCATCAAAAGTTTTGGCTGTTATTTTATTTTATATATATTTTTTCTTTTGCTGTTCTTTAGTCTGTTCACAGTTTATAAAGATCTTGTAAGTCACTTTACCACAAATGAGATATGGGCAAAGTGAGAATCCCCTCTAACTTCTGTAGCTTTTGCTGGCTATCAGGAATGCTCTGGCCAACTAAGATCATGTTAATTAACTTTCAATTATCAGAACTTTCTGGATATATGTCAGTATATGTCTGATATGTCTCCATAATCCTTTCTAGGAAGGTGGATGGATTTTTGTCTGCTTCCTGTCTTATTTTCTGAAGCTTGTTCAGGTTTTTGCTTTGGGGAACACTTTCCTAAGTCCAGTCAGGATATAGTCTTGAAAATGTTGAATCTTACCTTCATCTCCATCATTTGGGTTCTAGTTGGGGTCATGTGTTGGGGTGGCTAAATTAGCTCTGGTTTTCACCTGGTTATTTGGGTCTTTCACATGTAAGCGGTCAGTCTCTTTGTGAGCCTTTTCAAGGATAATGTGAAGTTCTTTGGAGTTTAACAGTATGTTAAGCAGGCTCTGGACATCTGTCCATGTGGGGTGATGTGTGGTGAAAATAGATTTAAATGGGTCAATTATACATTTTGGTTCATCCCTGTAGGCAGAATTATTTTGTTTCCAATTGTATAAATTAGAAGTGGTAAATAGGTTATAAACCCACATTAATCCAGCCACTTGTCTATTTTTATTTATTTCTCTTATAGGGACCCATCTCAAAGGAAATTGTCCTGTTGTAAAGGAGGGAGGATCCTGACCAAATTTTGTACCCTGCTGGGTGTGTGAAAGAGAGACCATGTCCTCATGTTTCCCATGACTCTCTTCAGAGAAGGAAGACAGTGAAGGATAGGTGGCTAGAGGAGTCTCCAGGGGTGAAGAAAGGGGTCTAGAGTCATAAGGGGGGGGGCAGAAGAGCTAGGAGAGGGATCTCTTAAAGAAATTGGGGCTGCAGCCAGAGCTGCTGCTGCAGTCAAAGGTGCTACTGGCACCATAGCCACACTCTGAGCCTGAGCCAGTGTTGCCACAGCTGGAGCTGCTGCCACGGCTGTCCAGAGGTATTTTTCAACACGAGAATTTCCTCCTGAAGTCAAGATGGGGTTTCCTAGATCTATCTTCTTGTTCCCTGAACTTCCTGAAGGCTTCTGTCCTCTGCACTAGACTCTTACATTTAATTTGATCTGGCTTGTTTTGATACAAATGCATAAAAGTTCATATAAGGGATTTCATACCATTCCTTGACATGGTGACAAACCAAATGTAATTGGAGACTAGCACTGTAGCTCCATAATCCATTAAGGGGCCATATCTCCCCAGACCTGAGAGAGTGCTGAGGCCAGGCAGTATTACACAAATAACTATTTTTTTTCATAGGCTCATAGCTGTATTCAGACCAGTTTTGGAGAATGCAACCTAAAAGGCTATATTCAGGAATTTAATTATTATTTCTCATAGTCACACACACAAACACACACATGCACCAAATGGACTGCAGATCCAACAAATAAGATGAGGGAGTGCCAAATACAGTCAGAGGTCCTACTCTCCCAAATGGTTGAGGCTTCCAACACAAAAGGAAATTCCTCTGGATCTCCCCAAATGGAGAGAGGAGTTTTAGGTCCTACTTTCCCAAATGGTTGAGGCTTTCAATCCAAATGGGAATTCCAGAGGAACCCCCTAAATGGAGACAGGAGCCTTCCACTCTGTGGCACCCTCAAACAGCACTCACCTGTCCAAACACAGATGCCAAAATCCAAAGGTCAAATGTCCATTTTTCCCTGACAATCAGGGATGTGTTTGGGGCTGGTGATAGTGAAGCCAGTGGGAGAAACCAAAACCAACCTCTGGCAGAAACTCAGCCTGGCAGCTGCTAGTGAAGCTTTAAAGACTCCCCCATTTCAATGGCCACCAAGCCATGATATAGATCCCAGATGAGCCCCCAAATTGTTAATAAACCCACAAGGGGGGTTCACTGTTATTTGCTGCATGGAAAGACAATTACTGAGACAATGAGGATTTTCAAAGAAGAAAGTATTTATTTCAGGGACACATCAACTGGGAGGTAGGAGGTATGTACTGCCTCAAATTCTCCTCCCTGACTGACAGGGTCAGGGTTTTTTTTTGGGGGGGGTGAAATGAATAATGTATGAAGGGAGTGAATATCATTATGTTTGGGATGGAATGTAGGACTCAAAAGCACAGTAAGAAATTATACTAGTACATACATTGTATGATAAAAAAATGGTGGATTAGTCCCTCCCAGGGCAGGGATTTTCATATTATAATGAGCTAGGGGTTAATATTGGTCATTCTTTTAGCCTTGTGTGCAGACTCAGTGGTCAGATTGGGTCCTTGGGTACAATCTGTGGTGGGGTATTGCTTATCTTGTCTTCTTTAGACGAACAGGTGGTATAAGACTCTATAGTTATCTCATAACTACAAGGATGTTCCACCATTTGTGGGAATAAAAACTTCAGAGGAATACATTAATACAAAAAATTTACAAAGTTTTGTCCATTAAATCTTACTGAGGGCTCTCTATTTTCCACCTACTTTAAAACTTTAGTTTCTGAGCTACTAGTGTTGAGGTAAAACTTACTATTACAGTACCACCAATTCAAGGCCACCAAGAGCAACCAGTTCTAGTCACAATGTGAACACTGAAAACTCATTTAAAACATGAGGGAACTAAAAACAAATTCTTTTTTATAAAGCAGGTTACAACAGTAAGGGTTAGTAAGAGCAAGGCATAGTTTGAAAGAACAGACAGGTTGGAAGATTAAAAGAGAGAATAGGATAGGTTGAGGCAGTCTCCCATCAGCTTCTTATGTGCAATTCTGAAAGGGGGATACTTAAAAAGAAGAAGTATTTTAAAAGGACTCTTTTTTTCTAGGGGTTAAAAGACTTAAAAAAAGAAAAAAGGAGTGTTTAGATGAAAAATAGGGTTTCTTGATGTGCTATCTTGGGAAAAGCTGTCTACTTGATGAAGATGTCTGGTTCAGGGGCCTGGGAACTGGCCCTGGAAATCCTTACATTCAAGGCACTTGTAGGAGTGGTACTCTCATTGTCTCAGTGTAGTTTGGCATGGCTCACATGAATCTAGGAAGATATTTATTTTATTTTGATGGCAGTACAGGTGGTTATCTGTTCTTCATAAGGACCTTTACAGTGAGGTAATACTGAGTCTGTTTCTAAAAACTTTGATATACAAATAATTTCCTTGTCAAAAAGGACGGCAAGGCTTGTCAGTTGCCAGAGGCCATCCTCATTTCACCTGTTGAGGATGTGCTCCAAGCACATTAGTTAGTGCCTGTGGAGCTATTCATGGTGTCAAATTGTACACTTTAATGCCCTTAGTGTCCAATCAGCCCAGGAATAGAAGGTTTAGTGGTGTCAGGAGGCATGGGGTGACTGAAAATTATTTCAAAAGGGGTTAATCTATGTCTTGTGTTTGATTATTCTGGATTTTTATAAGGACCAAAGGTAATGCTTCTGCCCATTTAAGTCCTGTGTCTTGACAGACTTTTCCAAAAATCTGTTTCATGTCTAGATTTTTACATTCCATTTGCCCTGAGGATTGGGAATGATATGGGGTATGAAATTTTACTGAGTACCCCACAGCCTTTCTAAGCAAGTGGTTTATTTCTGCTGTAAAATGAGTCCCTTGATCTGACTCAATCCACAAAGGAATACCAAAATGAGGAATAATATCAGTTTCTAATTTCTTTACCACTGTAGCATGAGTATGCATAGTTGGATAGCATTCAGTCCATACACTAAACATGGAAACAATAACCAAACTGTGAGAAAAGCCCAAAGCTGGAGGTAAATATATAAAATCAATTTAGAGTTCTGCAAGGGGCAATGTGAACTTGTGGGGGCTTCCTGGAGAATGTTCTTTTCCTCCAGAGACTTGGTGAGATTTACAAATAGTCCACCAGGAAATAATTTGTTCAGAGATTTTATAGATCTCAGGACAGAACCAAATATTTTTTATTTCCTTACTTATCCCCTGTTTGCACATATGTCCCATCTGATGGGAGGTAAGTGCAAGCCAAAAAGTTAAAAGAAAAGGGATCACAGGGAATCTGTTTGGTCCAACATACAATCCATCTGATAATTGTTTAGCACCATTTTGTATCTACTTATCCTTTTTGGGTTGTGGTGCAATAGCCTGATGATCAATAATATCAGAAAGGGATAAGGGCAGGGTAAGAAACTGAGTATAAAAGGATAGGGAGGGCCATTTTGGCTGCATATTTAGTAGGCTTACTTGCTCTACTATTTCCTGGGGATATAGTATCTGTTTTCTTAGTGTGGGCTTGACAATGAACAATAACAATCCTAGAACGAAGGTGAATCGCTTGTAATAGGGCAGCAATTATAGGCTTACTGACAATAGGAGGGCCAGCAGAAGTTATGAGACCATGAGATTTCCAAATTGTGCCAACTGCATGGGAGACTCCAAAGGCATATTTGGAGTCTGTAAATAGTTGCAGCTTTTCCTTTTGCCAATGCACAAACTCTAGTGAGGACAATAATTTCAGCAGCTTGTGCTGACTTTATGGTAGGCAGAGAATATGCATCAGGGAATAAATGTGAGGAAACAACAGCATAGTCAGTTATTATACATTTTCTGAAATCATGTTTACAAGTGCCATCACAAAAGAGAAGTCTTGGTTGTTTGAAGGAATGTCTCACTTTGGAACCATAACAACAGCTGTAAGGCAATCATGTGAGATGGAGCGGTGGTCTCCATCTTCAGGGAGAGGTAGGGGGTAGCTTTAGTTAAGTTTTTGCATCAATGCAAAATAATGGAGGGATTGGTTAATAAGGCTAGCTTATAGGTGGTCTATCATCTAATATAGAAATGTTGTGTTTCATGGACCTATAAGAGAGCAGACACAACATGGGGAGCATAGAGGTGAACAGAGGAAATTAATGTAATGGTGCTGGCTTTGTCAATTAGGATGACAGCTGCTGTTATTGCTCATGGACAAGGGGGCATGCCTGCTGCCATGGGACCAAATTGGCACTAAAAATATACTATAGGACAGATCTGAGAGGAAAAGGGCTGTCCTAAAATACCAGCAGCAATCCCATTATTTTCATGGTGATACAGGTTGACAGGGAGGGAACATAACAATTTAGTGAGAGTAGAAAAATTTAGGAATCCATTTGTGACAGTGGCCAGCTGCTTCTAGAAATTTATGTAGTTGCTCCTTTTTTTTGTTTTTTATCCTCTAATTTGTCTGATTTATTTAAAGGTTTTTTTTTCAATTTTTTTCTTTAATTTATTTTTTAAATTTCAGAATATCATGGGGGTACAACACTTTGGCCATACACATTGCCCCTGTTCTGCCCGTGTCAGAGCCACAATCGTGGTCATCTCCCAAACTGTGCTCCCCACATCCATTCAGTGAGAGTTTTTCCCATCCCTTCCACCCCCCTCCCGCTCATCCGCCCTCAGATGAATGTTATTGCCCTGTGTGATGTAAGTGTTCATCAGTTAGTACCAGTTTGATGGTGAGTACCAGTGGTGCTTGTTTTTCCAATCCTGTGACACTTTCCTTCGAAGAATGGGTTCTAGCTCTAACCAGGATAATACCAGATGTGTTAATTCACTGTTGTTCCTTATTGCTGAGTAATACTCCGTGGTATACATATACCACATTTTATTGATCCACTCATGTATTGATGGGCACCTCGGTTGTTTCCACAACTTTGCAATTGTGAATTGTGCTGCTATGAACATTCGAGAGCAGATGTCTTTATTATAAAATGTCTTTTTTTCTTTTGGATAAATACCCAGTAGTGGGATTGCTGGGTCAAATGGTAATTCTACTTTTAATTCTTTGAGGTATCTCCATATTCTTTTCCATAGAGGTTGTACTAATTTGCAGTCCCACCAGCAGTGTATGAGTGTTCCTATCTGTCCACATCCCTGCCAACATTTGTTATTTGGGGATTTTTTGATATGAGCCAATCTCACTGGAGTTAAGTGATATCTCATTGTGGTTTTGATTTGCATTTCCCTGATGATTAGAGAAGTTGAGCACTTTTTTATATGTTTGCTGGCCATCATTCTGTCTTCTTTGGAAAAGTTTTTGTTCATGTCCTTTGCCCATTTTTTAATAGGGTTGTTTGACTTTTTCTTGTTGATTTTCCTGAGTTCTGTATAGATTCTAGTTATCAGCCCTTTATCAGAGGTGTAGCATGCAAATATTTTCTCCCATTCTGTAGGTTGTCTGTTCACTCTAGTAATAGTTTCCTTGGCTGTGCAGAAGCTTTTGAATTTGATCAGGTCCCACGTATTTATTTTTGTTGCTGCTGTGATTGCTTTGGGGGTCTTCTTCATAAATTCTTTCCCTAGGCCAACGTCCATAAGAGTTTTTCCGACGTTTTCTTTGAGAATTCTTATGGTTTCATGTCTTAGGTTTAGATCTGTTATCCATTGTGAATTGATTTTTGTGAGAGGTGAGAGGTGTGGGTCCAGGTTCAGTCTTCTACATATGGCCATCCAATTTTCCCAGCACCATTTGTTGAATAGGTAATCTTTTCCCCAGTGTACGTTTTTCTGGAATTTGTCAAAGATCAGGTGACTGTATGAGGTTGGTTTTATATTTGGGTTCTCAGTCCTGTTCCATTGGTCTACGTGTCTGTTCTTGTGCCAATACCATGCAGTTTTGGTTACTATAGCCTTGTAGTATAGTTTGAAGTCTGGTAGACAGATGCCTCCCAATTTGTTCTTTTTGCTTAAGATTGCTTTGGCTAGATGGGGTCTTCTCTGGTTCCACACGAAGCATAGAATTATTTTTTCTAGATCGGCAAAAAATGATGTTGGTATTTTGATAGGGATTGCATTGATTCTGTAAATTAATTTAGGTAGCAAAGCCATTTTTACTATGTTGACTCTGCCTATCCAAGAGCATGGTAGGGCTTTCCATCTATTTACATCCTCTGCAATTTCCTTTCTCAGTGTTTCATAATTCTCTCTATATAGGCCTTTGACCTCCTTAGTTAGATATGTTCCTAAATATTTAATTTTCTTTGTTGTTATTGTGAAAGGTATAGCATCTTTAATTTTTTTCTTGGCTTGATTGTTATTAGCATATATGAAGGCTATGGATTTGTGTGTATTAATTTTGTATCCTGAGACTTTGCTGAATTCATTTATAAATTCCAGTAATCTCTTGGTTGAATCTTTGGGGTTTTCTGTGTATAATATCATATCATCTGCGAATAGTGAAAGTTTGACCTCTTCTGCCCCTATCTGGACGCCCCTGATTCCTCTGTCTTGTCTAATTGCTGTGGCCAGGACTTCCAGCACTATGTTAAAAAGAAGTGGAGATGGTGGGCACCCTTGTCTGGTGCCAGTTTTAAGGGGGAATGCCTTCAATTTTTCCCCATTCAGTATGATATTGGCTGTGGGCTTATCATATATGGCTTTAATAGTTTCTAGGAATGAGCCATCTATGCCTATATTGTTAAGAGTTCTTATCATAAAAGGATGCTGGTTTTTGTCAAAAGCCTTTTCTGCATCTATTGAAAGGATCATATAATCTTTGTTTTTGCTTTTATTTATATGGTAAATTACATTTATAGATTTGCGTATGTTGAACCATCCCTGCATCTCGGTAATAAAGCCCGCCTGATCGTGATGGATTATTTTTTTGATGTACATGTGAATTTGGTTTGCAAGGATTTTATTGAGAATTTTTGCATCTATATTCATAAGGGATATTGGTCTGTAGTTTTCTTTTTTTGTTGTGTCCTTTCCTGGTTTTGGTATCAAGGTGATATTGGCTTCGTAGAATGAGTTTGGGAGGATTCCATCCTTCTGGATATTTTCAAATAATTTCTGCAGTATAGGCACCAGTTCTTCTTTGTAGGCTTGGTAGAATTCAGGTGTGAACCCATCTGGTCCGGGACTTTTTTTTGTGGGTAGATTTTTAATTACTGCTTCAATTTCGGTGCTTGATATTGGTCTGTTTAGAAATTCTGTTTCTTCCTGGTTGAGCCTAGGGAGGTAGTGTGTTTCTAAGAATTTGTCCATTTCCTCCACGTTTTCGTGTTTGTGGGCATAGAGATTTTTGTAGTATTCAAAGATGATGTTTTGTATTTCCATGGTATCAGTTGTGACTTCTCCTTTTTCATTTCTAATTGACCTTATTAGAGTCCTTTCTTTTCTGCTTCTGGTCAACCTGTCAAGTGGCCTGTCTATTTTGTTTATCTTTTCAAAGAACCAACTTTTCGTTTCATTGATCTTCTGTATTGTTCTTTTGTTCTCGATTTCATTTAATTCTGCTCAGCTCTTGGTTATTTCTTTTCTTCTGCTGGCTTTAGGATTGCTTTGCTCTTCCTTTTCCATTTCCTTAAGATGATACATTAGTTTACTGATTTGTGACTTTTCTGTCTTTTGGATGTGGGAATTTAGGGCAATAAATTTTCCTCTCAGGACTGCTTTTGCTGTATCCCACAGATTTTGATAACTTGTGTCCCCATTATCGTTTAGTTCAAAGAATCTTTTGATTTCAATTTTAATCTCCTCCTTGACCCAATAATCTTTCAGCAATAGATTGTTTAGTTTCTAAGTTTTTGGAGGAAGATGTGAGTTTCTGTTGGAATTGATATCTAATTTTATTTCGCTGTGGTCTGAAAAGATACATGGTATGATTTCTATTTTTTTGAATTTGTTTAGATCTGTTTTGTGGCCTAGGATGTGGTCAATTTTAGAGAAAGTTCCATGAGCTGATGAGAAGAATGTATATTCAGTGTTATTTGGGTGGAGTGTTCTGTAGATATCTGTTAGGCCCAAATGTTCTATATTCCTGTTTAGGTCTTTTATTTCTCTATTTGTTTTTTGTTTGGAGGATCTGTCCAGTTCTGTCAGTGGGGTGTTGAAGTCCCCTGCTATTATAACATTTTTGCTTATTACGTTGTCTAGATCTAGCAGTATTTGCTTTATGTACCTGGGTGCTCCTGTGTTGGGTGCATAAATGTTTAGGATTGTTAAATCCTCTTGTGAGATTTTTCCCTTCACCACTATATAGTGTCCATTTTTGTCCTACTTTACTTTTATTGCTTTAAAGTTTATGTCATCTGAAATGAGGATGGCTACTCCAGATTTCTTTTGGTTTCCATTAGCCTGGAAAATTGTATTCCATCCTTTCACCTTGAGTCTGAATGCGCCTTTGTGTGTAAGGTGTGTTTTATGAAGACACCAGATACTTGGTTTGTATTTTTTAATCCATTCAGCCAGCCTATTTCTCTTCAATGTGCAGTTCAAGCCATTTACATTTATTGAGAGAATTGATATTTGGGGTAAATTTCTGATTATTCTGTTGGGTGGTATCTTTTGTTTTACCTCTTGCGTCATTGTGGAATCTGGTTTCTGGGGTTTTAGCTTTTGCGTAGTTTTATGTAGGTGGGTGTCTGTTGCTCTGTTTAGTGTATAATGCAGGTCTAAGCATTTCTTGCAAGGCCGGTCTGGATTTCGCAAATTCTATCAGTGATTGCTTATCTGGAAAGGTCTTTATTTCTCCCTCATATAAGAAGCTTAGTTTGGCAGGATACAGAATTCTGGGTTGACCTTTGTTTTGTTTTAGGAGATTGATTATATCTCCCCATTCCCTTCTGGCTTGTAAGGTTTCAGCTGAGAATTCTGCAGTTAATCTGATAGGTTACCTGCTCTTTTCATCTTACAGCTCTGAGGAGTGCCTCGTTTGTGTTTACTTTGGTCAGTCTACTAATTATGTGGCGTGGTGAATATCTTTTCATGTTGACTCTCCCAGGAGTCCTGTGTGCTTCTTGTACTTGGATATCGAGATTTCTGGCTAAGCCATGGAAATTTTCCTCTATTATTCCTTCAAATAAATTTTCCAGCCCATGCGAATTTTCTTCCTCTCCCTCAGGGATACCTATTATCCTTATGTTTGGCCTCTTTACATAATCCCACATTTCTTGTATGCTTTTTTCCTGCCTCTTGTTTTTGTGTTCTTTCTCTTCGGCTGATTTATTTAGCACATAGGAGCTGTCTTCTAGCTCTGAAATTCTTTCCTCTGCATGGTCCAGCCTACTCTTAAGGCTTTCCACTGTGTTTTGTAGATCCTTGAATGCTTCTTTCATTTCTAGGATTTCTATTTGATTTTTCTGTAATATTTCTATTTCTTTGGAGAATTTTTCATTCATTTCTTACATTTTTCTTGTGGTTTCTTTGTGCTGGGATTCAATTTTCTCTTGAATTTCATTGAGCTTTCTTATAATCCATAAACGAAATTCCTCTTCTGTCATTCTACCCATTTCATTTGGGTTGGTATCCATTGCTGAGGAACTGGTAATTTCTCTTGGGGGTGACTTTTCACTCTGATTTTTCATGTTCCCTGAGTTCTTTCGCGGGTTTTTTCTCCTCTGGCCTCTTGGTCGAGAGCTGGGGGTGTTAGAGCTAGTTTATGGCCCTGTCACCAGGCCCACAATTATTGTTCCTTGGCAAAGCCAGGGAGAGAGGTAGTGGCCTGTATTGCCTTAGGTGTATTTTAGCAAGTTTGGTGGATCTTGAGTTAACTCTGACCTGTGGTCTTCTCCTCTTCCCAGTGGAGTGTGGTGAGAATGATCTCCCAGCTTGGGCTCTGAGCTAATGATTGGACTTGAGGATATGAGTCCTCCGCTCCCTATTGGCTAGGTATTCTGTTATGTCCGTGGCAGACTCTGATCCCCCAGTTGGGGTATGCGAAAGCCCTGTGCTTTGGGAGCGGCCTTGTCGCTCCTAGGGGTTACTTTGACCCTGCTCCTCCTGAGGTGCAGGTAGAAACACAATTTCTTTTGGCTGCAGTGTGAGAGCTGAATTGGGAAAATTCTACACAGCTCAGAGGTTGCTCATCTAGCCACATGTGGCTGCCCTTCTGATGTGTGTCTCCGCGTGATACTGGTTGATAGGGGGATCTCCATATGTGCACCCCTTTTCCACCACTAGACCCCAAGGTGAGGCGGGTGGTCGTCTCTATCCCCAGCAGTCTCCACCGGGGGGATGTTTCCACGGGGAGGGGGGAGTTTGCCACTGGAAGTGCTCTTGGATGGCGGGAAATTCCCTATTGAAGTGGGCAGGATTATGGGGAGCTGCTCTGGTTCAGCCTGTGGCTCTTGAGGTATTTGGTTGTCATGGGAACCAGCAGTTATACCAAATGAGTCACTATAGCCAGCAACCTTCAAAATGAGCGATCTCTGGGGTACAGGAGGGCTGGGACCTGAAGGGCGGGCACTAGGACCAGCACGGAGCGGACTTGTGGGAGGCCAGAGCTGGGGTAGCGGAACCAGATGGATGAGCTGCAAACTGTTTCCAATACCCAAAGGTCCCGCCGCTACAGTTCCGGGATCTCTTCCCACCTGGAACCCACAGATGCAGCTGTCCCTGGCCACCACAGGCAAAGCCTGTGTCGCCCCAGCAGAAGAGCCGCGGGCCAGGGTGGGGCGGAGCTAGAGACGCTGCTGACAGCTCAGCGCAGGCGTCTGTAAAGATGGCGGCCGCCGCCAGCCTGGCACACAGTCGGGCTCCCATCGCGCCAGGAGTGCAGTTTTTCTCCGCCGGCCACAGCGGCAGTTGCTAGCAGCCTCTAAGGGCGTGTCCCACTCTCCGTTAAACTCCTGGGCCCAGTCCTACTGACTTCTAGTGGCGTAGTGCCGGCCTGCGGGTTTCCGCGCACTGTCCCAGGAAGCTGTGTCTCGGTCCCCGCCCAGTTCCTCCCCAGCCCTCGGCAGTCTCTGTATATTGCAGCTGCGAGTTGTGTCTGGCTCTGGCTACTTCCTCCTCTCTACAGGGCTCGCCGTCCCTAGCAACCGCTCTGTTCCAACTCTGGGCTTGTCCCTGAGTGAGTGTATGGGGGGGGGCGCATAACCGCTTGGGGGGCAGGTCGCGCTGCGCGGACCTGGCGAGTGCGTCCTTTCCGCGCTCTGGGCTCTATTGTGCTCCGTGCGCTCTCCGATCTTTGTGAAAATTTTGTACCTGTTTTCTTGGGCTGGGTGTTCAGTGTTGTTTCTCTGTATTTCGCAATGCTGTTTTTGGAGTGAGCGGTCCATGCTCGCAGGCAGCCGCTGGCGTTCTTCACCTCCTTCCCTGGGAGAGGAGCGGTGGGAGGACCCTATCACACCGCCATTTTTTTCTCCCCATAGTTGCTTGTTATTTTGGGAAAAGGGATGAACACAATTGACTCAGGCATTTGGGGGTAATTTTTTGGGTTCCCCAAGATATTTCATCCCCTAAGTAACAGCTGTCTGTATCCACTGGAATTTAGAACTGGAGGCTTTATCGCTGATCTCAGCTAGAGCCTATAAAAGAACAAAGGAGTCTAAGAGGGCACATTGTTTAGTCTGGTTACAGAGCAAAAGATCATCACTGTACTGAACAAGAGTGGACCTTTGGATAAATTATATAGAGTCTAAACCAGCTTTGAGGAATTGAGAAAATATTGGAAGAGACTCACAGTATCCCTGAGATATTTGGGTCCATGCTAATTGCCTCCCTCTGAAGGTAAATGCAAAGAGAAATTGTGAGTCAGAGTGTAACATGATTGAAAAGAAAGCAAAGCAGAGGTGAATTACTGTAAACCAAGCTGCATCAGCAGGAATTGAGGTAAGGATAATAGCAGGATTAGGCACATTAGTATGCTGAGGGATTACAAAGGAGTTTATCACTCACAGATCCTGTATTAATTCTATAGAATTGATTCACATTGGAATCAAATTTTCCTTCTTTTCTTTTATAGGTAGAATGGGGGTATTACAGGATAAGAAGGTCAAGACAAGTACCCCATATTATTTTTTTTAATTTCAGAATATTATGGGGCTACAACATTTTGGTTATATATATTGCCTATGCACTGCCCAAATCAGAGCTACAATCGTGGACATCCCCCAAACTGTGAGCCCCACACCCATTTGGTGAGAGTTTTCCCATCCCCTCCACCCTCCTGAATGCTTGCCCCTTGATGAATATTATTGCCATGTGTGTCATAAGTACTGATCTGATAGTACCAATTTGATGGTGAGTACGAGTGGTGCTTGTTTTTCCATTCTCGTGATACTTCACTTTGAAGAATGGATTATAGATTAGTCCACAATAATACCAGATGTATTAATTCACTGTTTTTTATTGCTGAATAATATTCTATGATACACATACACCACATTTTATTTATCCACTCTGTACTGACGGGCACCTGGGTTGTTTCCACATCTTTGCAATTATGAATGGAGCTGCTATAAACATTCGAGTGCAGATATCTTTATTATAGAGTGTCTTTTTTTCCTCTGGGTAAATACCCAGCAGTAGGATTGCTGGATCAAATGGTAGTTCTACTTTTAGTTCTTTAAATTATCTCCATATTACTTTCCATAGAGGTTGTAATAATTTGCAGTCCCACCAGCAGTGTATGGGTGTTTCTATCAGTCCATATCCCTGCCAACATTTGGTGTTTTGGGACTTGTTGATATGAGCCAATCTCACTGAGTTAAGTGATATCTCATTGTTGTTTTGATTTGCATTTCCCTGATGATTAGAGAAGTTGAGCAATTTTTTTTTATATGTTTGCTGGCCTTTATTCTGTCTTCTTCTGAAAAGTTTCTGTTCATGTCCTTTGACTATTTTTTAATGGGGCCGTTTGATTTTTTTGTTGTTGTTGTTGATTTTCCCAAGTTCTGTATAGATTCTGGTTATCAGCCCTTTATCAGATGTGTAGCACACAAATATTTCCTCTCATTCTGTACTTTGTCAGTTCACTCTAGTGATAGTTTCCTTGGCTGTGCAGAAGCTTTTAAATTTGATCAGGTCTTGTTTATTTATTTTTGTTGCTGCTGAGATTGCTTTGAGGGTCTTCTTCATAAATTCATTGCATAGGCCGATGTCCATAAGAGATTTTCCAAGGTTTTCTTCTAGAATTTTTATGGTTAAACATCTTAGGATTAAGTCTGTTATCCATAATAAGTTGATTTTTGTGAGAGGTGAGAGGTGTGGATCTAGTTTCAGTCTTCTACATGTGGCTACCCAGTTTTCCCAGCACCATTTGTTGAATAGGGAATCTTTTCCCCAGTGTATGTTTTTGTGTACATTGTCAAAGATCAGATGACAGTATGAGATGGTTTTATATTTGGGTTCTCAGTCTTGTTCCATTGGTCTATGTCTCTGTTGTTGTACCAGTCCCATACTGTTTTGGTTACTATAGCATTGTAGTATAGTTTGAAATCTGGTAAATTGATGCCTCCCAATTTGTTCTTTTTGCTTAAGATTGCTTTTTCTAGACGGGATCTTCTCTGATTCCACATGAAACATAGAATTATTTTTTCTAGATCTGCAAAAAATGACGTTGGTATTTTGATAGGGACTGAATTGATTCTGTTGATAGCTTTAGGTAGTAAAGAAAGACATTTTAACAATGTTGATTCTACCTATCCAAGAGCATGTAAGGGGTTTCCATCTGTTTACACCCTCTGCAATTCCCTTTCCTGGTGTTTCATAATTCTCTCTATATAGATCTTTCACCTCCTTAGTTAGATACATTCCTAAATATTTAATTTTCTTGGTGCTATTGTGAAAGTATTGTGTTTTTGATTTGTTTCTCAGCTCGACTGTTATTGCAATATGTGAAGACCATTGATTTGTGTACATTGATTTTTATCATGAACTTTGCTGAATTCATTTATCAATTCCAGTAATCTCTTGGTTGAATCTTTGGGGTTTTCTAGATATTATGTCATCCATGAAGAGTGAAAATTTAACCTCTTTGGCCCCCATTTGGACACCCCTGATTCCTCTCTCTTGTCTGAATGCTCTGGCAAAGACATCCAGCACTATATTGAATAGAAGTGGAGATGTGGGGAACCTTTTCTGGTTCCAGTTTTAAGGGGGAATGTTTTCAATTTTTCCTCATTCAGTATGATATTGGCAGTGGGTTTATCATATATGGCTTTAATAATTTTAATGTATGAGCCATCTATGCCTATATTGTTAAGAGTTCTTATCATAAAAGGTTGTTGGCTTTTCTCAAAAGCCTTTTCTGCATCTAATGAAAGGATCATATGATCTTTGTTATTGCTATTATTTATGTGTTGAATTATATTTACAGATTTGCATATGTTGAACCATCCTTGCATCTTGGGGATGAAGCCCACCTGATTGTGATGAATGATTTTTTTTTATGCACATTTGAATTAGGTTTGCTAGGATTTTATTGAGAATTTTTGCATCTATATTCATAAGGGATATTGGTCTGTAGTTTTCTTTTCCTGTGTCCTTTCCTGGCTTTGGTATCAAGGTGATATTGTCTTAGTAGAATGAGTTTGGGAGGATTCCATCCTTCTCGAAGTTATGGGATAATTTCTGCAGTATAGGCATCAGTTCTTCTTTGTAGGTTTGGTAGAACTGAGGTTTGAACCCATCTGGCCCAGGACTTTTTTTGTTGGAAGTTTTTTTTTTTTATTATTGCTTCAATTTTGGTGCTTGATATTAGTCTGTTTAGAAATTCTGTTTCTTTCTGGTTGAGCCTAGGGAAGTAGTATGTTTCTAAGAATTTGTCTATTTCCTCCACGTTTTCATGTTTGTGGGCATAGAGACTTTTGTAGTATTTGAAGATGATGGTTGGTATTTCCATGATATCAGTTTTGACCTCTCCTTTTTCATTTCTAACTGAACTTGTTAGAGACTTTTTCTTTCTGCTTGTGGTCAACCTGGTAAGTGGTCTATTTTGTTTATCTTTTCAAAGAACCAACTTTTCATTTTATTAATCTTCCATATTGTTCTTTTGTTCTCAATTTCATTTAATTCTGTTCTGATCTGGGTTATTTATTTTCTTCTGCTGGGTTAAGGATTGGTTTGCTCTCTTTTCAATTTTTTAAGATGATTTATTAGTTTACTGATTTGTTACCTTTCTGTCTTTTGGATGTGAGCATTTAAGGCTATAAGTTTTCCTCTCAGGATTGCTGTTGCTGTATCCCACAGATTTTGATAACTTGTGTCCCCATTATCATTTAGTTCGAAGAATCTCTGGATTTCCAACGTAATTTCCTCCTTCACCCAATAGTCATTCAGCAACAGATTGTTTAATTTCCATGTTTTTGGATGAAGATGTGAGTTTCTGTTGGAAGTGATTGCTAATTTTATTCAACAGTGGTCTGAAATGATACATGGCATGATTTCTATTTTTCAAAATTTGTGGAGATCTGTTTTGTGGCCTAGGATGTGATCAATTTTAGAGAAAGTTCCATGAGCTGATGAGAAGAACGTATATTCAATGTTATTTGAGTGGAGAGTTTTGTAGATATCTGCTAGGCCCAAATGTTCTAGAGTCCAGTTTAAATCCAGTGTTTCTTTGCTTATTTTCTGTTTGGAGGATCTGTCCAGTTCTTTCAGTGGGGTGTTGAAGTACCCAGTTCTTATGGCATTGCTGTTTATTATGTTGTCTAGATTAAGCAGTATTTGTTTTATGTATCTGGGCACTCCTGCATTGGGTGCATAAATATTTAAGACTGTTAAATCTTATAAGATTTTTGCCTTCAGCACTATATAGTGACCATCTTTGTCTTTCTTTACTTTTGTAGCTTTAAAGTTTATATTATCTGATATAAGAATGCCTACTCCATATTTCTTTTAGTTTCTATTTGCCTGGAAAATTATATTCCCTTTTTTCATCTTGAGTCTGAATGAGTCGTTATGTGTAAGATGTGTTTCCTGGAGACAACAGATACATGGCTTGTATTTTTTAATCCATTCAGCCAGCCTATGTCTCTTCAATGGGCAATTCAAGCCATTCACATTTATTCAGAGAATTGATATTTGGGGTAGATTTCTATTTATTCTGTTGGGAAGTTTCTTGTTCTGTTTTACTTCTTGAGTCATTGTGAAATCTAGGTTCTGGAGTTTTAGCTTTTGGGTAGTTTTACATTGGGGGATGTCTATTTTCCTGGTTAGTGTATAATGCAGGTCTAAGAACGTCTTGCAAAGCAGGTTGGGACTTCGGAAATTATGTCAGTGATTGCTTGTCTGGAAAAGTCTTTATTTCTCATGTAAGAAGCTTAGTTTGCAGGATAAAGAATTCTGGGCTGGCCATTATTTTGTTTTAGCAGACTGAGGATGGGTCCCCAGTCCCTTCCAGCTTGTAAGGTTTCAGATGAGAAATCTGCAGTTAATTTGATGGGTTTCCCTTTTAGGTTAGCTGCTCTTGTCACCTTACTGCTTGGAGGAGTGCCTCTTTTGTGTTCACTTTGGTCCATCTAATAATCATGTGGTGTGGTGATTGTCTTTTCACATTGAATCTCCCAGGAGTCCTGTGTTCTTCTTATACTTGTATATCAATATTTCTGGCTAGGCCATGGAAATTTTCCTCTATTATTCCTTCAAATAGATTTTCCAGACCATACAAATTTTCTTCCTCTCCCTGAGGGATGCCTATGATCATGTTTGGCCTGTTTACATAATGCCACATTTCTTGTATGCTTTGTTCATGCCTCTTGTTTTTGTGTTGTTTCTCTTCAACTGATTTATTTAACTCATAGGAGTTATGTTCGTCCTCTGTGATTCTTTCCTTTGCATGATCTAGCCAATTCTAAAGGCTTTTCACTGTGTTTTGTAGATGCTTGAGTGCCTCTTTCATTTCCAGAATTTCTATTTTATTTTTCCATAATACTTCTATTTCTTTAGAAAATTTTTCATTCATGTCTTGCATTTTTCTTGTGGTTTTTTTGTGCTGTGTTTCAACTTTCTCTAGAATTTCATTGAGCTTTCTTATAATCCATAAACAAAATTCCTCTTCTGTCATTCCTCCTTTTTCATTTGAGTTAGGATCCGTTGCTGAGGAACTGATAATTTCTTTTGGAGGTGACGTTTCACTCTGATTTTTCATGTTTCCTGAGTTCTTCTGCTGTTTTTTTCTCACCTGGCTTCTTGGTCGTGAGTTGGGGGTGTTAGGGCTAATTTATGGCCCTGTCTCCAAGCCCCTGAGGTTCATTCCTTGACAGAGCCAAGGAGAGAAGTACTGGTCTGTATTGCCTTAGGTGTATTTTAGCATGTTTTGTGGACTTCTTGGGTTACCTTTGACTTATTGTCTGTACCTCTTCCTGGTGGAGTGTAGCGAGTTTGTTCCTTCAGCTTGAGCTCCAAGTTGGTGTATTGTACTTGAGGGTATGAATCCATAGCTCCCAAATAGCTAGGTATTCTTTTCTGCCTGTGGCAGGCTCTGGTCCCTCAGTTGGAGTATATGAAAGCCCCAAGCTTTGGGAAGGGCCTTGTAGCTTCTAGAGGTTACTTTGACCCTGCTTCTCCTGAGGTGCGGGTGTAACACAATTGGTTTTGGCTGCAGTGGGAGAGCTGAACTGGGAAAATTCTACACAGCTCAGAGGTTGCTTATCCAGCCGTGTGTGTCTGGCCCTCTGACATGCGTCTCAAAGTGTCACTAGGTGATGGGGGATCTCCACTTGTGCACCCCTTTTCCACCACTAGACCCCAAGGTGATATGGGTGGTGTCTCTATCCCCAGAATCTCCACCAGGACCATGTTCTTACAGGTGGAATAGTGGCTGCTTGGGGCACTCTTGGATCAAGTGAAATTCTCTAATGAAGTGGGCAGCTTCTCTGGTTCATCCTGTGGCTCTTGAGGCATTTGGTTGCCATGAGAACTGGTAATTATACAAAGTGGGTCACTATGACCAACAATCTTCAAAATGATCAATCTCTGGGGTACAGGAGGGCCGGGACCTGAAGACCGGGCACTAGTACCAGCATGTAGCAGGCTTATAGGAGGCCAGAGCCTGGGAAGCAGGACTGGATGGATGGGCTGCCAACTGTTTCCAATACACAAAGGTCCTACAGCTACACTTCCAGGATCTCTTCCCACCTGGAACCCATAGAGGCAGCTGTCCCTGACTACCAAGGGCATAGCCTGTGGCACCCAGGCTGAAGAGTCTCCAGGCCAGGGGTTGAGCGAAGCTAGAGACCTGGAGAAGCTAGCTTCTCCAGGTGGGAGAATTTAAAGATGGCTGCCAACTGCAAGCCTGGCATACAGCGGGGCTCAGATCACACCGTGAATGTAGCTCTTCTCAACTGGCCTATCCCAAGGAGGCAATTGCTGGCAGCCCCTAAGTGCGTTTCCCATTGCTCTCCATTCAACTCCTGTGTCCATGTCCCACTGACTTCCAGTGGCAAGGTGCCCATCTGCAGATTCCTGTGTATTGTTTTGGGAAGCTATATCACAGCCCAGTGCCTACCTGGCCCTAAGCAGTCCCTGTATACTGCAGCTGAGAGTTCTATATGGCTTTCACAATTGCTTCCTCTCCACAGAGACTCCTGTCTCGAGCAACAGTTTTACCTCAACTCTGTGCTTGTACCTGACTGAGTGGATGGGAAGTCTGTGGGGAAGGTGCATAATCACTTGTTGCTCAGGTCGCACTGTGCTAACCTTGCATGCATGTCCTTCTCGCTCCGTGGGTTCTATTGTACTCCCTGTGCTTTCTGATATTTGTGAATGTATCCCCCAGTCACCTGTTTTCTTGGGCTGAGTGTCAAATGATATTTCTTTGTAAATTCACAATGCTGTTTTCGGAGTGAGTGATCCCCACGTGGGCAGCTGATAGCATTTTTCACCTCCTTCCCTGGGAGCGGTGAGGTGGGACAACTCTATCAGATTGCCATTTTTTTGCCTCCCCCCAGTGTATATTTTTCTCAGCTTTGTCAAATGTAAGTTGGTTGTAGCTATATGGATTTATTTCTGTATTCCCTATTCTGTTTTATTGGTCTATTTGTCTACCTTTAAAAGAGTACCATGCTACTTTTTTTTACTGTAGCCTTGTAGTATAATTTGTAGTCAGGTAATATGATACTTCCTGATTTCTTCTTTTTGCTTAGGATTGCTTTGGTTATATGGGCTCCTTTTTGGTTCCATGTGAAGTTTAGGACGGTTTTTTCTAGGTCTGTGAAAAATGATGTTGGTATTTTGGTGGGAATTGCATTTAATCTTTAAATAATTTGTGCAGTGTGGATATTTTAACAATATTGATTCCTGCAATCCATGAGAGTGGGATGTTTTTCCATTTCTTTCTGTCATCTGTGATTTATTTCATCAGTGTTATGTAGTTCTCCTTATAGATGTCTTTTACCTCCTTGGTTAAGTATATGCCTGGCTGCTTTATTTTCTTTGCAGATACTGTAAATGCTACTGTGTTCTTGATTTGACAATCAGCTTGACTGTTATTGATACATAGAAAGGCTACTGATTTGTGATATTGATTTTGTAACCTGCGATTTTGCAGAACTTAATTATCAATTCTAGGAGTCTTTGGTGGAGTCTTTAGGATTTTCTAGATAGAAGACCATAACATTAACAAACAGGAATAGATTTACCTCATCTTTCCTGATTTAGATTCCCTTTATATTTTTCTGTTGCCTGATTGCTCTGGTTAGGAGTTCCCATACTATGTCAAATACAAGTGGTGAGAGTGGGCATACTTGTCTTTTTAATTTTTTAAAAATTATTTATTTATTTATTTATTTTATTATTTTTAAATTTCAGAATATTACAGGGGTACAAAGGTTTTGGTTACATGAATTATTTTTGTACCATTTGAGTCAAAGTTATAAGTATGCCCATAATGTGGATAGTGTGCATTGTACCCGTTAGGTGTGAATTTAGCCATTCCCTCCTCACCCTCCCACCTGGTTGATTTCCTATGAATGTTATTTCCATAAGTGCACGTAAGTGTTGATTGATTAATTCCAATTTAATAGTGAGTACCTGTAATGTTTGTTTTTCCATTCTGGTGACACTTCACTTAGAAGAATGGGCTCCAGCTCCATACAGGTTAATACACGAGGTATTAGTTCACCATTTTTTAAAATGGCTGAGTAGTATTCCATGGTGTACACATATCACATTTTATTAATCCACTCATGTACTGATGGGCAGTTGGGTTATCTCCAGATCTTTACAATTGTGAATTGTGCTGCTATAAACATTTGAGTGCAGGTGTCTTTTCAATGGAATGCCTTTTTTTCCTTGGGGTAAATAGCCAGCAGTGGGACTGCTGGATCAAATGGTAGTTCTACCTTTAGTTCTTTGAGGTGTATCTGTATACTTTCCATAAAGGTTGTAATAGTTTGCAGTCCCACTCAGAGTGTATGAATGTTCCCATCTCTGCACATCTACAGCAGTATTTGTTGTTTGGGGACTTTTTGATAAAAACCATTCTCACTGGAGTTAGGTGATATCTCTTTGTGGTGGTGATTTGCATGTCCCTGATGATTAGGGATGTTGAGAATTTGTTCACATATTTGTTGGCCATAGTCTATCTTCTTTTGAAAACTTTCTGTTCACGTCCTTTGCCTACTTTTTAATGGGGTTGTTTGATTTTTTTCTCCTTGATTTGTTTGAGTTCTTTATAGAGTCTAGTTATCAGCCTTTTATTGCTGTATAGCATGCAAATATTTTCTCCCATTCTGTAGGTTTGTTTCCTTAGCTGTGCAGAAGCCTTTTAATTTGATCAGATCCCATGTATTTATTTTTGTTGATGCTGTGATTGTTTTGGGGTCTTCTACATATATTATTTGCTTAGAGTGATGTCTATAAGAGTGCTTCCAACATTTTATTCTAGAATTCTTATGGTTTCATGCCATAAGTTTAAGTCTGTTATCCATCATTAGTTGATTTTTGTGAGAGGTGAGAGATGCAGATCCTGTTTCAGTCTTCCACATGTGGCTATCTAGTTTTCCTAGTACCATTTATTGAATAGGGATTTTTTTTTATCCCAGTGCATGTTTTTGTCTGCTTTGTCAAAGATCAGATGGCAATATGAGGATGGTTTTATATTGGTGTTATCTGTTCTGATCCATTGGTGTATATCTCTGTTCTTGTCCCAGGACCATGCGGTTTTGGTTAGTATAGCTTTGTAGTATAGCTTGAAGTCTGATAAATTGATGACACCCAATTTGTTCTTTTTGCTTAATTTTCTTTGGCTATTTGGGGTCATCTCTGGTTCAATATGAAATGTAGAATTATTCTTTCTGGATCTGTGAAAAATGATGTTGGTATTTTAATAGGGATTACAGTGAATCTGTAGATCACATTGGGTATTATAGACATTTTAACAATGATGATTCTGCCAATCCATGAGCATGATGTGTTTTTTCATCTGTTTATGCCCTCTGCTATTTCCTTCCTCAGTGTTTTGTAGTTCTCCATGTAGAGTTCTTTCACCTCCTTAGTTAAATGTATTCTTAGGTATTTTAATTTCTTTGTTGTTATTGTGAAATATATTGAGTCTTTGATTTGCTTCTCAGGTTGACTGTTGTTGGTGTATGGGAATGCTACTAATTTGTGTAACCTGAGACTTTGCTGAATTTATTTATTAATTCCAGGAGTATCTTGGTAGAATCTTTAGGGTTTTCTAGATATAAGATCATATTGTTAGCAAAGAGTAATAGTTTGGCCTCTTCAGTTCCCACGTGTATACCCTTGATTTCCTTCTCTTGTCTGATTGCTCTGGCTAGGAATTTGAGCACTAAGTTGAATAGAAGTGGTGATGTTGGGCAAACTTGTTTGGTTCTTGTTCTAAGCAGGAATGTTTTCAATTTTTACCTATACAGTATGATGTTGTCTGTGGGATTGTCACATATGACTTTTATAATTTTGAGTTAAGTTTTTCATCTATGCCTATTTTGGTAAGTGCTCTTTTCATAAAATTGTGTTGAATTTTGTCAATTACTTTTTCTGTGTCTATTGAGAGGACCATATAGTCTTTATTTTTAGTTTATTTATGTGGTGAATTATATTTATATTTGTAGATTTGCATATGTTGAACCACCCCTGCATCTCTGGGATGAAGCCCACTTGGTCATGATGGACTATGTTTTTGGTGAGTAACTAAATTGTTTGCTAGTATTTTATTGAGAATTTTTGCATCTATATTTATAAGAGATATTGGTCTACAGTTTTCTTTTTTGTTTAGTCTTTTCCTGGCTTTGGTATCAAGGTGATGTTGCCTTGGTAAAACATGTTGGGGAGGATTCCTTCCTTCTCGCTGTTATGGAATAATTTCTGCAGTATAGTACCTTTTCTTCTTTGTAGGTTTGGTAAAATTTGGGTGTGAAACCATCTGGTTCAGGACTTTTTTTTGTTGGAATATTTTTTATTCCTCTTTCAATTTTGGTAGTTGATATTGATCAGTTCAGGAATTCTATTTCTTTGTGACTGAGCCTAGGGAGGCTGTGTGTTTCTAAGAATTTGTCCAGTTTCTCATGATTTTCAAGTTTTTGTGCATAGAGATTTTATAGTATTCAGAGATGATATTTTGTATTTCCATGGTATCAGTTGTAGTTTCTCCTTTTTCATTTCTGATTGAACTTATTACAGCCCTTTATTTTCTGCTTCTGGTTAATCTAGCAAGAGGCCTGTCAATTTTGTTTATATTTTCAAATAACCAATTTTTTGTTTCATTAATTTTCTTACACTTTTTAAATCTATTTCATTTAGTTCTTCTCTGATCTTTGTTACTTCTTTTCTTTTGGGTTTGGGATTGGTTTGTTTTTTCTTTTCCAATTCCTTGAGACAGTTCATTAGCTTGTTGATTTGTGATCATTCTGTCTTTTGGCTGTAGGCATTTATGGCTATGAATTTTTCTCTCAGGACTGCTTTAGCTGTATCCCACAGATTTCTATAACTTGTGTCTCCTTTATCATTTAGTTCAAAGAATCTTTTGATTTCCATCTTAACTTCTTTCTTGAGCTGACTATCATTCAGCTGTATGTTGCTAATTTCCATGACTTTTTGTAGAGATGAGTGTTTCTGCTGGAGTTGATTTCTAATTTTATTCCACTATGGTCTGAGAATATGCATGGTATAATTTCTATTTTAAAAACATTTGTTGAGACATGTTTTGTGGCCTACAATGTGATCAGTCTTAGAGAATGTTCTGTGAGATGATAAGAAGAACACATATTCAGTGGTTTTGGGGTAGAATGTTCTGTAAATGTCTTTTAGGCCCATTTGTTCTATAGCTTTGTTTAAGTCCATTGTTTGTTTATTTTCTCTTTGTAGGATCTGTCCTGTTCTGTCAGAGGGGTGTTGAAGTCCCTTGCTATTACAGTCCTGCTGTTTGTCATTTTGTTTAGATCAAGTAGGATTTGCTTTATAAATCTTGGTGCACCTGTGTTACATCCATAAATATTTAGAATCATTCTGTCTTCTTGTTGAATTTATTCCTTTACCTTTCTATAATGACTGTTTTTGTCTTTCTTTACTTTTGATTTGAAGTCTATGTTATCTGATATAGGAACTGCTGTACCAGCTTTCTTCTGGTTTCCATTTGTATGGAATATTGTTTTCCATCCCTTCACCTTAAGTCTGAATGAGTCCTTGTGGGTTTGATGTGTTTCACAGAGACATCAGATACTTGGCTTCTATCTTTTTATCCATACAGACAGCCTATGTCTCTTGAATGGGGAGTTCAAGCCATTCACACTTTTTGAAAAACATTATAATTAGAGTGGGTTTCTGTTCTTCCTGTTGAGTAGAACGTTATTGCTCTGTTTTACCTCTTGGGTTACTGTGGTGACTGAGCTCTGACCTTTAGCTTTTGGGGGTTTTTACACTGGTGGGCATCTATTGTGCTGATCCATGCACAGTGCAGGTCTGAATACTTCCTGCAGGGCAGGTTTGGACTTGGTGAATTCCCCCAGTGTTTGCTTGTCTGGAAAAGACTCAATTTCTCTATCAAATGTGAAACTTAGTTTTTCAGGATACAAAATTCTAGGCTGGCATTTGTTTTGTTTAAGAAGATTGAAGATGGCAGCCCACTCTCTTCTGGCTTGTAAGGTTTTCACTGGGAAGTCTGCTATTATATTGATGGGTTTCCCCTTATAGGACAGTTGTTGCTCATGTCCAGCTGCTTGTAAAATTTTCTCTTTCACTTTGACTTTTGCCAGGTTGAATACTATGCATGTTGGAGATGTTCTATTTGATATGAGTCTTCCTAGCTTTCAATGACAATCTTGTATCTGTATATCTGGATCTCTGACAATACTGGGGAAGGTTTCCACAATAATTTCTTCAAATAGATTTTCTATGCTTTTATCACTTTCTTCTTCTCCCTAGTGATACCTATAATTCGTATTTTCACTAGCGTTATTCCATATCTCTATGAGTGGTTGCTCTGCCCTTGTTGTTCTCTTCTCTGCTTCTCTAAATGCCTGGGTTAGCTTGAGAGGCTTGTCTTCAAGCTCTGAGATTCTTTCTTCTTCTTGGTTTAATATGCTGAAACTTTCTGCTTAATTTTGAAAATCCCTGAAAGACTTTTTCATTTCTTTAAGTTCTGTTATGTTCTTCCTAATTTTGTCAAACTCTTTTGTGATTTTTTTCATTAATTTTATGAAATATTTTTTGGGCTTCTTTTTGTTGGTTTTCAACTTTCTTTTCAATTCAATTCATCTTATTTACCATTAATATTCTGAATCCCATTTTGTCATTTCAACAATTTCCTTGTAGTTGGAGTTCACTGTTCTACATTCATAATGATCACTTGGGGGTGTTCATCTCTTTTGATTTTTTATGTTGCCAGGGATTTTTTGCTGGTTTCTTCTCATCTGATCCCTCTTTTCTGAGTTCCAGGGTAATAGGTTTGCAGGACTCCTGTTCCTTCCTAGAAACTCTCCAGATAGTTGTAGAATGTAGAAGTCGTGAGCTGAATGAGACTCTCTTTCACTTAGGCTGCTGTTGTAGGTATTGCTCTACCCAGGATATCCCTACAGAGGTAAATTCAGGAGCTGGATAAGGATGTTGTGGGTTCCTGGGTTATGGGTGATTGCTCAAAGCAGGTTGTAGAGTGCTGGTGGCTTGAGACAGGGTGGTCTCTGGTGGGGCATTGGACTTTGGAACATCTCTTCCAGCCCTGGTTTGGTGGTGGAGGCTCTGGTGCCATCAAACTTCTGCCAGGCAGTTGGCCACCCACATTCTTGTCTTGTTTCAGTTCTTAGGGAAATGTTTTCAACTCTTCCCCATTCAGTATGATGTTAGCTGTGGGATTTTAATATTTGGTTTTTATTATTTTGAAGTGTGTTAATTCTATGCCTTGTTTGTTGATGGTTTTTCTCATGAAGGGGTGCTGGATTTTATCAAATACATTTTCAACATCTATTGAGGTGATCATATGGTCTTTGTTTTCACTTCTGTTTATGTGGTTAATCACAGTTGTTGATTTGCATATGGTGAATCATTTTTACTTCCCTTTAAAGAAATCTACCTCATCGTGAATTATCTTTTTGATGTGCTGTTGGATTCAGTTTGCTAGTATTTTGTTGAGGATTTTTGCATCTATGTTCATGAAAGATATTGCTCTAGAGTTTTCTTTTTTTGTTTTGTCCTTTCCTATCTTTGTTATAGGGATGATACTGGCTTTGTAGAATGAATTAGGGAGGATTTCCTTCTCTATGTTATGGAACAGTTTCAGAGGATAGATAGCAGTGGCAGCAGTGGAAGTTCTTCCTTGTAGGTCTGGTACAATTTGGCTATGATTATGCTTGGTCCTGAGTTTGTTATTTCTCTTTTCTTTTCTTTTCTTTTTTCTTTCTTTCTTTCTTTCTTTCTTTCTTTCTTTCTTTCTTTTTTCTTTCTTTCTTTCTTTCCTTCCTTCCTTCCTCCCTCCCTCCCTCCCTCCCTCCCTTTCTTTCTTTCTTTCTTTTCTCTCCTCCTTCTTTCTTTCTTTCACTTGGGATATTTTTTGCTACTGTTCCAATCTCACTACTTGTTATTGGTCTGTTCAGGATTTCTATTTCTTCCTGATTCAAGCTTGGGAGGTTGTGTGTTTTGAGAAATTTATCCATCTCCTGTAGCTTTTCTTGTTCATCTGTGTAGACGTTTCATAGTAATTTCAGATGATATTTTGTATCTCTGTGGTGTCAGTTTTAATGTCTCTTTTTTCATTTATGATTGAGCTTATTTGAATTCTTTTTCTTCTTTTTCTTGTTAATCTAGCTAGTGTTCTACCAATTTTGATTGTCGTTTCAAAGAATCAACTTTTTGTTTCATTATTCCTTTGTATTTTTTTGTTTCCCATTTCATTTAGTTATGCTCTGATCTTTATAATTTCTTTTCTTCTGCTAGCTTTGGGTTTGATTTGCTCTTATTTTTCTAGTTCTTTGAGGTGTGACATGAGGTTGTTAATTTGTGACTTTTCTGTCTTTTTGATGTAGGTATTTAAGGCTATGAACTTCCCCCAGCATGCTTTTTCTGTAACCCCACAATTTTGGAGGCTTGTGTCATACTTATCATTCAATATGAAACCTTTTTTTATATCCATATTGATTTTGTTTTTGACCCAAGGATTATTCAGCAGCAGGTTGTTTAATTTCTATATATTTGTGTAGTTTCGAGAGTTCCTCTTGTAATTAACTTCTAGTTTTATTCCACTGTAGTCTGAGGAGATACATGATATGATTGAGATTTTTCTGAACTTACTGGGACTTGTTTTGCAGAATAACATATGGTCTATCTTGGAAAATGTTCCATGTGATGATGAGAAGAATGTATATTTTGCAGTTTCTGGTATAATTTTCTGTAAATATTTGTCCATTTGTTTTAGAATCCTGGTTAAGCCCAGCGTTTCTTGGTTGATTTTCTGTCTCAATGATCTGTCTAGTTCTGTCAGTGGAATGTTGATATCCTCCACTATTATTAAGTTGCTGTACATTTCATTTCTTAGGTATAGCAGTATTTGTCTTATGAATCTGGGAGCTGATGTGTTAAGTGTATATATATATTGAATTGTTATATCTTCTTGTGGAATGTATTGCGTTATCATTGGATGATGACCATCTTCTTCTTCTTCTTTTTTTTTTTTACCATTGTTGGTTTAAAGTCTATTTTATATGATTTGAGAATAGCTACTCCTCCTCACTTTTGGTTTCCATTTGCATGGAATTTTTTTTTACCCCTTTATCTTGAGTATATGAGAACTTTTGCAGCCTACATGAGGTCCTTTGATGTGGCATATAATTGGGTTGTGTGTGTGTGTGTGTGTGTTTTATCCATTCAGCCAATGTATATCTTTCAAATGAGGCATGACTGTTTATATTCAATGTCAGTATTGTTATGTGAGATACTGTTCTGTTCATCATGTTGATTGTTTCCTAGTTTTTTTGGTTTGTGCCTTCTGTTACTGTTTTATAGACCCCATGATTTTTAACTTTTGGGTATTTTTACACTGGTAAGTATTGATTGTTCTGTTCCATGTATAGAGCACTTTTAACCATTTCTTGGGGGGAAGATCTGGTAGTGACAAATTCCCTTAACATTTGTTTGTCTGGGAAAGACTTTATTTCTCCTTCATTTATGAAACATAGATTTGAATTATACAAAAATCTCGTCTGGTAGTTATTCTGCTTCAGAAGATTAAAAATCAGACCACAATGCCTTCTGTTTTTTGTGATTTCTCCTGAGAACTCACCATTAGTCTGAGGGGTTTTCCTTTGTAATGTACTTGATGCTTTTTCCTGTAGCTTGTAGAATTTTTTTACTTTGCTTGGCCTTTTGCTAGACTTTTGACTATGTGCCTTGGTGATGTCCTGTTTGCCTTGAATATTCCAGGTGTTTGATGACTTTCTTATATTTGTATGTCTAAATATTTAGCAATATTAGGAACATTTTTCTCCCACATTCCCTCAAATAGGTTTTTCATGTTTTTTTTGTTATTTCTTCTTCCTCAGAGATACTTATAATTCTTACATTTGTCCACTGTACTTCATCCCATATTTGTTGGAGAGATTGTTCATCCTTCTTGATTCTTTTTTGTTCATTTATGACTGACTGGGTTAACTCAAAAGCCTTGTCTTCAAGCTCTGAAATTTTTTCTTCTGTTTTGTCTAGTCTGGTGTTAATATTTTCCACTTTGTTTTGAAATTCCCTAAAGGACTCTTTCAATTCTAGAAGTTATGTTTTTTCTTATATTATCTATCACTTTAGTGAAATATTCATTATGTACTGATTTGCTTTTTTTTATGTTGGGTTTTGACTTTCTCATTAATCTCATAGATCTTATTTGTGATCCATAGTCTGAATTCCATATCTGACATTTCAACAATTTGCTTTAGGTTAGAGTCCATTGCTGGAGAGAAAATGTGATCCTCTGGGAGTGTAATAAAAGCCCGTTTTTTTCTTTTTTCATGTTTCCAGAGTTCTTATGTTGGCTCCTTCTCATTTGGAACCTGTTCCCTCAGCTCAAAATAGATAACATTATGGTACATTTATTCTTTTCTGATGGGAACTGTTGCTCAGTGAAGAGAGGGAAAGATCCCTGGGTGGCATGCCTGAGTCCTACTCTGGAAGATTGACCCAGCAGGAGGGGGGCAGATTCACTGCTCTTCTTCTGCATCTTCCCATTCCCCTGTGATTGTCACAGGTGAGTGGTGTGTTACAGCTTGGGTGTTCACCTTGCCCAGGTTCATCAGTGGCAGCACTACCCAGGTGGTGGTGATGGGAACTGGGAGCTTTAGGAGTGTGCTCAGCCTGGGTAGCTGTAGCTGGGCAGGGATATCCAGGTGGTGGAAGCAGGTGCTGGATCCATGGGTACCTGCTCTTCTGAGGAACCCTGGCAGCAGTGGGGTCACTCTGCACCTTCCCAAAGGGTGTGGGAGAGCATCCAGCCTCCCTGCACCCTCCCTAGCTTGGAAAGGTCAATGAGGTGGCAGCAGCAATGAATCAAACCACCAGGTAGAAACAGTATTCTCAGGCTGGGACATAAAAATGCACCATCAATTTTGCCCATGGTTTGGAAGCCAGCAAGACCCTGTTGAAACTTCTTCCCAGAGCAATGCTGTTGCAGTCTCCAGTCAGATCCCTGTATCAAACCAGAGGCCTGCTGTGGTGGAGGGGCCATCCCAAAGCTCCATTTGCAATGTTAATGGGGGTTACAAGGAACTGCAAGGTTTCCTCCTCTGTCCCTTCCCCCCATGTGGGCACATTCTCCAGGTACCTGTGATCTAGCTGAGCATGTCACCCTACTTCCCTCTCATTACTTTGGGTGTCTGTTGTCAATTCTCTGTTGATTCCTAATGCTGTCTCCTAGATGAATGACCTGAATGTCAATATCTACTTATCACTTTGTTTTATTTTTATTTTGGTTTGTTTCCTTTTATTTCAGAGTATTATGGGGGTACAACACTTTGGTTATATATATTGCCCATGTAGTGCCCATGTCAGAGCTACAATCGCGTACATCCCCCAAACTGTGCTCCCCGTACACATTCAGTGAGAGTTTTTCCATCCCCTCCACCCCTCTCCAGCCTTCCCACCCCCTGATGAATATTATTCCCATATGTGACATAAGTATTGATCTATTAGTACCAATTTGATGGTGAGTACCAGTGGTGCTTGTTTTTCCATTTTTGTGATACTTCACTTCGAAGAATGGGATCTAGCTCCATCCAGGATAATACCAGATGTGTTAATTCACCATTGTTTTTCATGACTGCATAATACTCCATGGTATAAATGTACCACATTTTATTAATCCACTCGTGTATTGATAGGCACCTGGGTTATTTCCATATCTTTGCAATTGTGAATTGTGCTGCTATAAACATTCATATGTAGATGTCTTTATTTTAGAATGATTTTTTTTTTCCTTTGGGTAAATACCCAGGAGTGGGATTGCTGGGTGAAATGGTAGTTCTACCTTTAGCTCTTTGAGGTAACTCCATACTACTTTCCATAGACGTTGTACTAATTTGCAGTCCCACCAGCAGTCTATGAGTGTTCCTACCTATGTGCATCCCCATCAACATTTGTTCTTTTGGGACTTTTTGACATGAGCCAATCTCACTGGAGTTAAGTGATATGTCATTGTGGTTTTGATTTCCATTTCCCTGATGATTAGAAAAGTTGAGCAACTTTTTATATGTTTGCTGGCCATTATTCTGTCTTCTTTGGAAAAGTTTCTGTTCATGTCCTTTGCCCATTTTTTAATGAGGTTGTTTGATTTTTTCTTGTTGATTTTCCTAAGTTCTGTATAGATTCTAGTTATCAGCCTTTTATCAGTTGTGTAGCATGCAAATATTTTCTCCCATTCTGCAGGTTGTCTGTTCACTAGTGATAGTTTCCTTGGCTATGTAGGAGCTTTTTAATTTGATCAGTTCCCATTTATTTATTTTTGTTGATGCTGTGATTGCTTTGGGGGTCTTCTTCATAAATTCTTTGACTAGGCCAATGTCCATAAGAGTATTTCCAGCGTTTTCTTTTAGAATTTTTATGGTTTCACTCTTAGGTTCAAGTCTATTATCCATCGTGAGTTGATTTTTGTGAGAGGTGAGCGGTATGGATCTAGTTTCAGTCTTCTACATGTGGCCATCCAGCTTTCCCAGCACCATTTACTGAATAGGGAATCTTTTCCCCAGTGTATGTTTTTGTGTAATTTGCCAAAGATCAGATGACAATATTAGGGTTTTTTTATATTAGTTCTCAGTCATGTTCCATTGGTCTATGTCTCTGTTCTTGTGCCAGTACCATGCTGTTTTGGTTACTATGCCCTTGTAGTACAGTTTGAAGTCTGGAAGATTGATGCCTCCGAATTTGTTTTTTTTTTTTTGTTGTTTGCTTAAGATTGCCTTAGCTAGACGGGGTCTTCTCTGGTTCCACACGAAGCACAGAATTATTTTTTCTAGACCTACAAAAAATGATGTTTGTATTTTGACAGGGACTGAATTGATTCTGTAAATCACTATAGGTAGCAAAGACATTTTAACAATATTGATTCTACCTATCCAAGATCATGTAAGAGTTTTCCATCTGTTTACACCCTCTGCAATTCCTTTTCTCAGTGTTTCATAATTCTCTCTATATAGATCTTTCACCTCCTTAGTTAGATATATTCCTAAATATTGAATTTTCTTTGGTGCTATTGTGAAAGGTATTGTGTCTTTAATTTGTTTCTTGGGTCAACTGTTGTTGTCATATATGAAGATTATTGATTTGTGTGCATTAATTTTGTATCCTGAGACTTTGCTGAATTCATTTATCAATCCCAGTAATCTCTTGGTTGAATCATTGGGGTTTTCTAAATATTATATCATATTGTCTGTGAATAGTAAAAGTTTGACCTCTTCTGCCCTCATTTGGACACCCCTGGTTCCACTCTCTTGTCTGATTGCTCTGGCAAGGACTTCTAACACTATATTGAATAGAAGTGGAGATAGTGGGCAAACTTGTCTGGTTCCAGTTTTAAGGGAAATGTTTTCAATTTTTGCCCGTTCAGAATGATATTGGCTGTGGGTTTATCATATATGGCTGTAATAATTGTAAAGTATGAGCCATCTATACCTATATTGTTAAGAGTTCTTATCATAAAGGGGTGCTGGATTTTGTCAAAAGCCTTTTCTGCATCTATTGAAAGGATCATATAATCGTTGTTCTTGCTTTTACCTATGTGGTGAATTACATTCATAGATTTGCGTATGTTGAACCATCTCTGCATCTCGAGGATGAAGCCCACCTGATCATGACGAATTCTTGTTTTAATGCACATTTCAATTCAGTTTTCTAGGATTTTATTGAGAATTTTTGGACCTATATTCAGAAGGGATATTGGTCTGTACTTTTCTCTTCTTGTTGTGTCATTTCCAGGCTTTGGTATCAAGGTGATATTGGCTTCGTAGAATGAGTTTGGGAGGATTCCATTCTTCTCGAAGTTTTCAAATAATTTCTGCAGTTTAGGCACCAGTTCTTCTTTGTAGGTTTGGTAGAATTCTGGTGTGAATCCATTGGGCCCAGTACTTTTGTTTGTGGGAAGATTTATTGCTGCTTCAATTTTGGTTCTTGATATTTGTCTGTTTAGGAATTCTATTTCTTCCTGATTTAGACTAGGGAGGTAGTGTGTTTCTAAGAATTTGTACATTTCCTCCACTTTTTCATGTTTGGGGGCGTAGAGATTTTTTTAGTATTTGAAGATGATGTTTTCTATTTCCATGATATCAATGGTGACCTCTCCTTTTTCATTTAGAAAAGAGCTTATTAAAGACCTTTACTTTCTGCTTCTGGTAAACCTGCAGAGTGGCCCGTCTATTTTGTTTATCTTTTCAATGAACTAACTTTTCATTTTATTAATATTCTGTATTGTTCTTTTGTTCTCAATTTCATTTAATTCTGCTCTGATCTGGGTTATTTATTTTTTTCTGCTGGGTTTAGGATTGATTTGCTCTTTCTTTTCCATTTGCTTAAGATGATTCATTAATTTACTGATTTGTGACCTTTCTGTCTTTTGGACGTGAGCGTTTAAGGTGATAAGTTTTCCTCTCAGGACTGTTTTTGCTGTATCCCACAGATTTTTATAACTTGTGTCCCCATTATCATTTAGTTCAAAGAATCTTTTGATTTCCATTTGAATCTCCTCCTAGACCCAATAGTCATTCAGCAACAGATTGTTTAATTTCCATGTTTTTGGATGAAGATGTGATTTTCTGATTGAATTGATTTCTAACTTTATTCTGCTGTGATGTGAAAAGATACATGATATGATTTCTATTTTTTAAAATTTGTTGAGATCTGTTTTGTGGCCTAGGATGTGATCAATTTTAGAGAAAGTTCCATGAGCTCATGAGAAGAACGTATATTCAGTGTTATTTGGGTGGAGCATTCTATATATGTCTTTTAGGCCCAAATGTTCTAGAGTCCTGTTTAAGTCCATTATTTCTTTGCTTATTTTCTGTTTGGAGGATCTTCCCAATTCCATCAGAGGGGTGTTGAGGTCCCTTGCTATTATGGCATTGCTATTTATTATGTTGTCTAGATCAAACAGTATTTGCTTTATATATCTGGGTGCTCCTGTTTTGGGTTCCTAAATACTTAGGAGTGTTAAATGTTCTTGTAAGATTTTTCCCTTCACCAATATATAGTGGCCATCTTCGTCTTTCTTTACTTTTGTTGCTTAAAAGTTTATATCATCTGAAATAAGGATGGCTACTCCAGATTTCTTTTGGTTTCCATTAGCCTGGAAAATTGTATTCCATCCTTTCACTTTGAGTCTGAATGAGTCCTTGTGTGTAAGATGTGTTTCCTGGAGACAGCAGCTACTTGGCTTGTATTTTTTAATCCATTCAGCCAGCCAATGTCTCTTTAATGGGCAATTCAAGCCATTCACATTTATTGAGAGAATTGATAATTGGGGTAGATTTCTGTTTACTCTATTGGGTAGTCTCTTGTTCTGTTTTACCTCTTGAGTCATAGTGAAATCTGCGTTCTGGAGTTTTAGCTTTAGGGTAATTTTACTCTGGTGGGTGTCTGTTGTGCTGGTTTAGTATACAGCGCAGGTCTGAGCACTTCTTGCAGGGCCTGTCTGGACTTCACAAATTCTATCAGTGATTGCATGTCTGGAAAAATCTTTATTTCTCCCTCATATAAGAATCTTAGTTTTGTGGGATAAAGAATCCTGGGTTAGCCATTCTTTTGTTTTAGAAGACTGAGAATGGGTCCCCATTACCTTCTGGCTTGTAAGGTTTCAGCTGAGAAATCTGCAGTTAATCTAATAGGTTTTCTTTTGTAGGATGCCTACTCTTTTCTCCTCACAGCTCTGAGGAGTGCCTCTTTTGTGTTTACTTTGGTCAGTCTAATAATTATGTGGTGTGGTGAAAGCCTTTTGAAGTTGAATCTCCCAGGAGTCCTGTTTTCTTCTTGTACTTGGATATCGACATTTCTGGCTAGACTTTTCCTCTATTATTCCTTCACATATTTTCCAACCCATGAAAATTTCCTTCCTCTCTGGTCCCCTAAGTTGGGTTATGAAAGCCCCAAGATTTTTTAGGGGCCTTGTAACTCCTAGGGGTTACTTTGACCCTGCTTCTCCTGAGGTGCATGTAGAAACACCATTGCTTTTGGCTGAAGTGCAAGAGCTGAAGTGGAAAAATTCTATAAAGCTCAGTGGTTGCTTATCCATCCATGTGTGTCTGGCCCTCTGATTTGCTTCTCCACATGACACTGCCTGATAGGGGTACTCCAATTGTGCACCCCTTTTCCATCACTTGTCCCCAAGGCTAGGTGGGTGGGCGTCTCTATCCCCAGAAGTCTCCACCAAGGGGATGTTCCCACTGGGGGAATAGTGGCTGCTGGAGGCACTTTTGGATCGAGGAAAATTCTCTAATGAATTGGGCAGGGTTAGGTGGAGCTGCTTTGTTTCAACCTATGGCTTTTGAGGCATTCAGTTGCCATGAGAACTGGTACTTAAACAAAATGAGTCACTTTAACCAGAATCTTTCAATATGACCAATCTCTGGGGTACAGGAGGGCTGGGACTTGAACAGTGGGCAGTAGGACCAGCATGTAGCAGACTCGTAGTAGGCCAGAGCCAGGGAAGCAGGATTGGTTGTATGGGCTGCAAACTGTTTCCAATATGCATAGTTTCTGCCACTACAGTTCCAGGAACTCATCCCACCTGGAACCCATGGATGCAGCTGTCCCTGGCCACCAAGGGCAAAGATTGTTGCACCCAGCTGAAGAGCCACCAGGCCAGGAGTTTGGTGAAGCTAGGGACCTAGCTAACAACTCCAGGTGGGAAACTTTAAAGATGGCTGCCAGCTGCCCGCCTGGCATACAGTAGGACTCAGATCATGCCCATGAATGCCACTCTTCTCAACAGGCCTGGGTTCCACAGAGGCAATTGCCAGCAGCCACTAAGGGCATGTCCCACTTTCTGTTCAACTCCTCTGCCCAGGTCCTACAGACTTCCAGTGGCGAGGTGCTGGTCTGCAGATTTGCATGCACTGTCCTGGGAAGCTATATCTCAGTCCTGTCCCTACCCAGCCCTGAGCGGTCCCTGTATAGTGTAGCTCAGCATTCTGTACGGCTCTCACAATTGCTTCCTCTCCACAGAGCCTGCTGTCTCGAGCAATAGCTTTGCCCCAACTCGGGGCTTGTCCCTGACTGAGTGGATGGGAAGTCTGTGAGGGCAATGTGTAACTGCTTGTAAGTCAGGTCACACTGTACTAACCTGGCGAGCGCATTGTTCCTGTGCTCTGGGCTCTCTTGTACTCCCTGTGCTCTCCGATCTTTGTGAATGAATCTCCCAGTCACCTGTTTTCTTGGACTGAGTGTCCCACGATGTTTCTCTGTAAATTCACAATGCTGTTTTTGGAGTAAGCGATCTGAGTGCAGGCAGCCAATTGCGTTTTTCATGTCCTTCCCTGGGAGCAGTGAGGTGGGGACTATATCAGACAGCCATTTTTTTCTCCCCATCACCACTTATTTAATAGGACATACTTTTCCCAGTGTATGTTTTTTCCTGCTTTGTTGAAGATCAGTTTGTCATAGAGATTTGGCTTTATTTCTGGGTTCTGTATTCTGTTCCATTGGCCTATGTGTCTACTTTTATACCAGTAACATGCTGTTGCCTTGTGGTATAATTTGAATTCAGGTAGTGTGGTTCTTGTAGACTTGTTGTTGCTTAGTATTGTTTTGCATATTCAGGCTTTTTTTTTTTTGGTGCCATCTAAATTTTACAACTTTTTTTCTCTATTCTGTGAAGCATAATATTGGTATTTGATTAGGAATTGCATTGAATATGTAGATTTCTTTGGGTACTATGGACATTTTAATATTGATTCTTCTGATCCATGAGAATGAAATAATTTTCCATTTGTTTTTGTCACCTATGATTACTCACATCAATGTTTTGTAGTTCTCCTTACAGAGATCTTTCACCTCCTGGGTTAAGTATATTGCTAGGTATTTTTTAGTAGGTATTGTAAATGAGATTGAGTACTTGATTTGATTCTCAGTTTGGTCACTGCTGGTGTATAGTACAGCTACTCACTTGTGTACATTGCTTTTGTATCCCTAGACATTAATGAATTAATTTGTCACATCTAAGTGTCTTCTGGAGGAGTCTATAGGGTTTTGTGGATATAAGATCATATATTCAGCAAATAGAGATAGTTTGACTTCCTCCTTTCCAATTTGGATGCACTTTATTTCTTTCTCTTGCCTGATTGCTCTGGTGGAACCTCTAGTACTATGTTGAATTGCAGTGGTAAAAGTGGACATCCTTGCCTTGTTTCAGTTTGTAAGGAGAATGCCTTCAACTTTTCCCCATTCAGTATGATGTCGTCTATGGCTTTGTCATGCAAGGCTTTTATTAATTTGAGGTATGTTCCTTCTAGGCCTAGTTGGTTGAGAGTTTTTATCATGAATGGATGCTTGATTTTATCAAATGCTTTTTATGCATCCATTGAAATAATTATATGATTTTTGTTTTTAATTCTGTTTATGTCATGAATCATATTTGCTTACTTGTGTATGTTGAACCATCCTTGCATCCCTGGGATAAACCCCCATGATTATGATGAATTGTCTTTTTGCTTTTGGTATATTTTTTATTCATTTTTGTGTCTGTGTTCATTAGAGATATTGGTCTGTCGGTTTTTTGTTGTTATTTTGTCTTTTCCTGTCTCTGGTAAAAAGGTGATTCTAGCTTCATAGAATGAGTTAGGGAGGGTTCCCTCCTTCTCAATCTTTTGGAACAGTTTCAGGAAAATTGCTATCAATTCTTTTTTGAATGCCTGATAGAATTAGGCTGTGGATCCATCTGGTCCTAGGCTTTCTTTTCTTGGGAGATTTTTCATTATTTCTTCAATCTCACTATTCCTTATTGGTCTGTCCAGGATTTCTATTTCTTCCTGATTTTAGCTTGAAAGTATATAAGTTTCCAGGAGTTTACCCATTTCCTCCAGATTTTCTAGTTTGTGTGTATATAGGTTTTCATAGTAGCCTCAGATGATCTTTTGTATTTCTGTGGTATCAGTTGTATCTTACATCTCCTTTTTCCTTTATGATTGAGCTTATTTGAATCTTCTGTCTTCTTTTCTTGGTTAATCTCGTCAGTGGCCTATTCATTTCACCTTCTCAAATAACTAACATTTCATTTAATTTAGCCATTGTATTTTTTGTTTGTTTGTTTCAATTTCACTTAGTTCTGCTCTGATCTTTGTTACTTCTTGTCTTCCACCATCTACGGGTTTGATTTGTTCTTTTTATTCTAGTTCTGTGGTGTGTAACATTATGTTATTTATTTGTGATCATTCTGCCTTTTTGATGTAGGTATTTCATGTTAAGAACTTCCCTCTTAGCACTGCGTTTGCTGTATCCTAGAGATTTTGGGAGCATTTGTTATTATTATCATTCATCTCAAAGAATTTTAAAAATTTCCACTTCAATTTCATCATTAACCCAAAGATCATTCAGAAGCAAGGTCTTTAATATCTATGTATTTGTATAGCTTTGAGAGTTCATCTTGGAATTGATTTGTAGTTTTATTCCACTGTGGTTTGAGAAGGTCCTTGATATTACTTCAATCATTAAAAAAAATTTTGAGACTTGTTTTGTGACCTAATATATAGTCTCTCTTGGAAAATGTTCTATGTGTTGATGAGATGAATGTATATTCTGCAGTTTTGGCTTGGAATGTTCTGTAAATTTATGTTAGATCCATTTGTTCTAGAGCCCAATTTACGTCCAGTATCTCTTTGTTGATTTTTTGCCACCCTGTTCTGTCTAGTGCCATAGGTATAGCATTGAGGTCTCTCCAAATTAATGTATTTCTAATTATTTCTGTTCTTTGGTCTAGTAGCATATTTTTAAATAAATCTGGCAGCCCCAATGCTAGGTAATATATTTTGGATTGTTATATTTTCTTGTTGAACAGATCCCTTTATTATTATATAATTTCTTTGTCGTTTTTTCTGTTGTTAATTTAATGTCTGTTTTATCTGATATAAGAATAGCTACTCCTGCTCAGTTTTGGTTTCCATTTGCATGGAATATTTTTTTTTCCATCACTTTACTTTGAATCTATGAGAATCTTTGCATGCTAAGTGGGCCTCTTAGAGACAGCAGATTTTGGGCTTATGGATTTCTTTTCCTTTTTTTTTTTTTTTTTTTTACAATTCTGCCAATCTATATCTTTTAAGTCAGGCATTTAGAGCGCTTACATTCAATGTTAATGATGATATGTGAGATTCTGTTCCAGTCATTATGTTTGTTGCTACTTAGTTGCTTTGTATTCTTCCTTGTGTTACTTTTAAAAGGTAGATTTTATTATACTGGTGTATATTGACCTTTTGTTTCAAAGTTTAACATTCTTTTGGCTATTTCTTGTAGGGCTAGTCTAGTAGTGACAAATTCCCTTAGTATTTGCTTGTCTGGGAAGTATTTTATTTCTCCTTCATTTATGAAACTTAGTTCTGCAGAATACAAAATTCTTGGCTGAGAGTTATTCTGTTTAAGAAGATTAAAGATAGGACCACTGTACCTTTTGGCTTGTAAGGTTTCTGTTGAGAAGTCTACTGTTAATCTGATGGATTTTCCTTTATAAGTTACTTGATGCTTTTGTCGTGAAGCTTGTAGGATTTTCCCCTTCACTTTCACTATGGACAGTCTGACAACTATGTGCCTTGGTGATTTTCTATTCTACAGTCCTCCACCCTACCAGCTGAGTTATCAAAGCATAGGGCTAGAGTTTATAGCCGCCTGCTAGAGAAAGCCCTCAAGACAAAATTAGAAAGGCATAAAAATATAATCTATATGGAGAGGTGATTTTGCCTTTGAAGTATAGCTAGAAAAATCCATTGATAAAGTTGATTGAAATGGTAAAGAATTCCTTGAAATATTATGTGGAGTGTTAGCTCTCTAAAGACTTTTAAAAAACCCTATTTCTTGAGAATTTCTGTCCTGCTTTTAAAAATGTGAGCAGTGTTCCCTATAAGCTGCTTTCCAAATCTGATTATTATATCCAGAACAGTTGTACATCTTTCTTTTTCTCTTTCCAATTTATATTTCAAGTTATCTAGATGGTGATCATACATATCACCTTAGGATTAATCACTACAGAAATAGATGTTTTATTGTTTTCACAAATGTTTTTGCTCTGAATCCTTACTACTCTGATCAGCTCTACTTTTGGGTACTTGGGAAATAGAATGGGCTGTGGTGAATCCTGATGAATACATTGTGTGAAGAAGAAATTAATATAGTCCATATTTAGAATATTGACTGAAATTACACCTAGATTATTAGGCACCAAGAAGACTGAATTAAGCTAACAGCAAGTCCTGATCTCAATATATGAGCATTGCATCCATCAGACCCTATCCTGTTAATATATTTAGGATAGACTGTGGAGACATATTGTTGGGTTCTTGCTTCAATTTGTGGTTGAAGAATTTGGGCTGTTTGCAATGACAACTTTCTGAGAATTCTGGTGGCTAGACCAGCCTCTGTGGAATCTCATCACACGTGATTTAGAATATTGTGGGAAATAATATATTCCAAATTATCAAAGTGTAATAACTGGGGACAAAGTGCTCAGCTCTGTGTCATTTGCACTTGTGACATGTTAATACAGTTTTTTGTATATCATCTGTTCTCTCTTAATTCTGAGCACTCAAAACTTATTGACCCTCATTTGCCACTTAGAGATGGGTCCCTCCTTGTTCACATCTACTTGTTGCTCTTTTTTGGGCTGCCACTCTGTCCTCCTTTGTTGTTGGTGAATTGTTTGTTGAAGGATGACATTCACCATATATATCATGACATATAATATATGCATTGAATGAAGAGGAAAAGGGATATGACTTCCCACTTACCTATCATGGTATCTCCTGTTAAAATGAAATAAACAGAATAACCATAAATGTTTAAGACATGGAATTTAAATGAGGCTATCTTTTTTCTCAAGGAGTGAAGTATGCTGCAAATAACACCACCTACATATATACTATTCTGGTGTCAGAAGTGAGAAATGTGGTCCAGGCCACCTGAATCTCTTGGTCCAGGTCTCCAAGCTACAAGAATTCATTTTTTCACTGAAGTTATCAATGTGTTGCAGAGAATATACCCAATGATAATGGTCTGAAAAAGCAAAAGTCTTGACTTTATGGCTGTACATAGGAGTGCATTCTGCAATACCATGGCCTTGCAGGCTTTGCAGGCATGGTTCCTAAACACAAATGCTGGTGCTACACAGAAGAGTGCTGTGGTCTGCAAAACAGGGAGCTGTGTGTGGATGAGCGGACAGTCTTCCATGCTGTAGGATTCTTTGTTTAGCCAACACAAATTCAGAGTCATCATTCAGCCTGTGTTAATCTCTTAGATCACCACATGACAGCTTGGAAATATTTTAAGTCATTTTTTTTTTTAACCTGGCTTTCTCCACATATGCACAACGTGTTCTAAATCATTAGCTTGCATACACCTGTCAAAGTATTCATCTATAAATTTCATTTCCAGGTTGGGAAAGCAAGAATTGCCACCATGGTTAAAAATATTATGTTGTACCGAAGCAACTTATGATCATGACTATACCTATTCTGTGGCTTCTGGGCTTTGCAATGGGTAATATAATTTTGTAATATATGTGACAATAGAATACATAGTATTAAAGAATTCATTATGGAGTCTGGAAAATTAAAAAAAAAATCACTTAATTTCGTACGTTTTCCCAAAAGTTTTAAGGTACAATTTTCTTTCTAGACTTGAAGAAAGAAACCCTAAAAGAAGATAAAACTCTCCCAAATGCAGAAATATGATTCATGTTCCCTGTTACTGATGTTCCCAATTTTGGCTTCTAATGTCATTAAATTGTGTTTTCCAAACAGTCTTTAGTGGGTTCTGCAGATACACTGTCAGACAATGTCTGAAAAGGGGACTTCCTGTGATATACGATGCATCAGCACTTCTGTTGGAAGTAGTTACTGACACTCAATCTTGTGACTGGGTAGTGGGGAGTGTGATGGCAAAGATGAAATAGGAGGAGAGACCATCGGGCCTGAGAGGCTTTTCCTGAAGAAGGTGTACCTGTGTTCACAACTGTGGATAATAAGGGAAGGTGATTTGCTACTCTTCCCCTAATAATCCATTCAACTGCTCCATCCATGATTTTTTGTTTACAGCTTTTTTTTGTACCTATGTAATATATTTCAGAAAACAATTTTATTTTGAAATAATTTGAGATTTACAGAAGGTAGAAAAAATTACAGAGAGTTTCAAATTATCCTTTAGCTTCCTGTAATTTTAATATCTTACATTACCACAATATATTTATGAAAACTAAAAATTCACAGTGATAGACAAATTAACTGAATTACAGATTTTATTCATATTTTGCCAGGTTTTCCACTAATGTCATTTCCCTGTTGCAGGATCCAGTCCAGAAAACCACATTATATTTAGTTGTCCAGTGTATTATTTAGTGCTGCACAAAAAATTACCACATAACTTATAGCCTCAAAACCACACACAAATTGTTATTTCACAATTTGTCTGGGCCAAGAATACAGATGTAGATTATGTTCAAGTCTGAGGTCTCAACTGAAGGCTCAGCTGAAGCATGATTCTGTTACAAGCTCACATGATTATTGTTAGAATTCAATACAATGCCCAGGTCAAGATAACTTTACTGGTGAATTATCCCAGTCATTTAAAGTTAATCTCAATCTTTCACAAACCTAAAAAATATCCCCCTCAAAATAAAAACACATATAAGGAGAAAACATTTCAAACCTTCTTAGTTTATTTGTGTTGCCATAACAAAATACTACAGACTGGGTTATTTTTACATAATAGAAATGTATTTCTCATAGTTATGGAGTCTGGGAAGTGAAAAATCAAGATTCCAATAGACTTGGTGTCTGGTAAGGACTCACTCTCTGTTTCCAAGATGGCCCCATCTTGCTTCATGCTCATATGGAGGGATGGATGAACTCTGTGTCCTCACAGAGTGGAAGAGGGGAAGAAAGAGACTAGTGATCTCTCTTTAATCTCTTTTACATGGACATTAATTCCATTAATGAGGGAGGAAACTTCATGAACAAATCATCTCTTTAAAGTCCCACCTCTTAGTACCACCATAATGGGGATTAAGTTTCAATATAAACTTTGGAGGAACACAAACATTCACACTATAGCAGCAATTCATCCTATGAGGCCAGTTTACCCTGATACCACACTAGATAGTGACATTAAAGAAAATAAAATTACAGAATAATGTCAATTATAACTAACAAAGCAAAAATCCCTAAGGAAACATTAGCGAACCAAATTTAGCAACATAGAAAGTGGATTATACACTATGAGGGACGATATTTATGCCTAGATGCAAGCTTGATTCAACACACAAAAAAAATTAGTAATGTACTGTATTAATAGAATAAAGGACAATAACCACATGATCATCTCAAAGATGGGGCAAAATATTAATAATTTGGCAAATCCATAACTCATTCATGATAAAAACACTCAGCAATTTATACATAGAAAAAATTTTTCTTAACTTGAATTGGACAAACATGGAAAACTCACATAACATTACACATTATCCTGAAAGCCTCAGTAGTTTCCCCAAGATTAGAAACAAGACAATGATGTTCATTCTTGCCACTTCTATTCAACTTTATACTGGAGGTTGTAGTCAGGGTGATTAGGCCAGAAAAATAAGTATAAGACCTCCAGATCAAAAAGGAATAACTCAAAGTATCTCTCTTCAAAAATGAAATGACCTTGTGTATAGAAAATCCTAACAATTCTACTAAAACAAAATTAGAAATAAACATAAGTTCAGCATGGTTGCAGTATATAATGTTAGTATACAGAAATCAAGTGTATTTCTGTATGTTATCAATTAGCAACCTAAAATGAAAGTAAGAAAATAATCCCACTTAAATACCATCAAAAGAAAATATACTCAGGAATAAATATGACAAAACAAAGTTAATGTAAGTACACTGAAAACTACAAAATGCATTGAAATTAAAGAATTTCTCAATAAATGGAAAGAACCCTTTGTTCATTGATCAGAAGGCTTCATACTATTAAGATGGCATTATGTTCTAAAGAGATCTACAGATTCCATGCAATCCTTATTAAAAGCCCAGTGTTTATTTTTTATTTTTTTAAATTTTGCAGTAATTGGCAAGGTGACTTTAAAATTCATATAGAAATGTCACAGACCCAGAATAGCCAAAACAATCTTTAAAAAGAAGAACAAAGTGGATTTCCAGGGGCCATTATTTCCTGATTTCAAAACTTACTACAAAATGAAGTATTCAAGTTGTGGTTGGACTGATACTAATTTAGACATATAGATCACTAGAATATAATTTAGTATCCAGAATTAATTCTTACATTTATTCAACCCTTGTCAACTGTTTTTAAAAGGTTGTCAAAATAATTTAAGATGGAAAACATAATTTTTTCAACAAATATGCTGGGACAAGTGGATATTCACATGAATTTGGACTCCTCCCTCACTCCATATATAAAATTGAAACATAGTGGATCATAGACTCCAATTTAAGAGCTAAAACTAAAAATGTCATAGCAGAGAATATAGGAATAAATCTTTGTGACCTCAAGTAAAACAGTGGTTACTAAGATAAGACACCAAAATAGAAGTGACTGGTGAAAAATATAGATAAATGGAACTTCATCAGAATTAAAATCTCTTTGGATTCAAAGTACACTAACAAAAAGTAAAACAATAACCAAAAAATTCTGAGAAAATATTTGTAAGTCATGGAGCTGATAAGGGTCTATCATCCAGAATCTGTAAGTGACTCTTACCACTTAAAAATAAAAAGGCAGATGTAGAAATTTTAAGTGGATAAATTATTTGAATAGATATTTCTACAAAGAAGCTATAGATATGTCCAATAAGCACATGAAAAAATGCTCAATGACTTGAGCCATTAAGGAAATACAAATCCAAACCACAATGAGAAGCATTTCACAAATCTTAAAGACATATACTGAAGTGAAAGAAAGTCATTTTCAAAATACTACACATTGTAGTATTGCTGAAGGATCCAAAATAATTTTTGTAGATACATAAATTATCTGCCAATAAGGAGGTGGAACATGACTCCTCACTTTTTAAGTTTGTGCTGTGCAGTGGGACTTCTTTTGAAAATGTACAACATAGAAAGCAGAAAAAGAGTTATTTTACAGAGTAGAAATATAAGAACAACCTCATCCAATTGATCAAATTAATATCAATAGTAATAAAGCATGTTGATAATATGTACCCTTGGTATCATGTGATGAGAAGGGCACTTCCTTTTGTGGTTATTCAATCCAGTGCCTACAACTCCAGTCTGATCATTAGAAAAGCAACAGAGAAATCTCAAATTAGCAGAGACAATGTCATCAACAAGGAAAATCAGAGAAAAGTCACAGGCATAGGAGCCTAAGGAGAAATGATATTTAAATGTGACATGATATCCTGGATGTTATCCAGGAACATAAAATGCACATTAAGTAAAAACTAAAGAAATAGGAATAAAGAGCAGATAGTTGTAAATATTAATGTATCATATTGATTTGATACTTGTTTCCAATGTCCCACACTAATTTAAGAGGTTAATAAGGGAAAATCTGTGTGTGGGAGGCACAGGGTGACATGGAAACACTCTGTACTATATATGCAACTGTTCTGTAAATCTAAAAGTATCCTGGAGACAGTTCCAGATGGTTGACTAGAGTCAGGGATTGTTAGACCTTCCCAGTGGAGGAGTTGGGGGTTGGACCTAGGGGATTGGAGGAGGATTGCTGATCAGGAGTGGACCACAGGGTCTGATACCAGTGGCGTCCAGGATACCACCAGCAGGAACTGAACAGCTGAGAGAGAGGATGATAGAAGAGAGAAGTTAGCATGAACTAGGTCAGGGTAGTTCCAGAGACTAGGGAAAGGGTAAGGGATTTTTTTCCCCTGCCCATACCCAGGTGCCTCAGGCCTACAGAGGGACACAGGGCTCTCATCCCATGGTGAAGTGCCACGAGGAACCAAAGAGCTGGCACCCCTGCATCTGGAGACCCAATCATCTGCACCTTCTACATTCCTGGAATCCTGGGAAGTAGTTTTGGCTCAAACTGCTCATAGCCCTATGGCCACACCCACCCTGTAACAACTGCTGAAGCGCTTTGCACTAAGTGACTGAGCCAAACTCAGAGTGGCTACCACTGCAGCTCAGAGAAGAGAGTGGTCATGGGACTGCAGCCGCAGAGAGGAGGAAGGCAGACTAGTGCTCTCCCCCCAGCTCAAGAGTGGTGCAGAGAGACCATGGCCCCTTCCCCCACCACCATAAAAGCTTCTGGCATTCTCTGTGCTGAGTGGCCCCCTTTCAGTGCTGGGGGCTCAATTCTGCCCCGAGGAGGCAGAGCAGCCTCAGCTTGTGAATTTTCCACCCAGAGGTGCTTGGTCCCTCTGCCTGCTGATGGCACAGGTGGCGGGTGCGGAGGCATTGAGGAGAGTTTGAGGTTTCAGGATTGGGCAGTGAGTGAAAGCCTGTGTCCATCAGGATAGTGTGGAGGTGCACAGGAGAGCAGGGATCTGTGTGTCCCCTTTCTCCCTCCCCTAGAGAACCACCAGATGGGAGTTTGCTGATCAGCACCTCAACAGGAGAATCATATTGGATTTTACTGAACCTGGGAGACTCAATTTGCATGAGTACTGGTTCCCATGGCAACCAAATGTCTCTGGTGCCTCAGGCTGAATCAGAGCAGCTGCCCCCACAACCAGGCACTTTAATAGGGAGTTCAGCTGGATCCAAGAGTTCCTTGAGCTGCCTATATTTCCCTGGGGGGAGTGTCCCCCTGGCAGAGTTTTCTGGGGATATAGACCAGACTCTCTGGGTGAGCAGGACCACTTCAGTCCCTCCCAGGCACCTTAGCCCAGAGGCAGGGAACTGACATTTAACCCCTGCATATCTCTTACCAACATTTGTGGAGCTGGAAGGCAGGCTTACCCAACCTAACCCCACCCAGCCTCATTCCCCCACCTTCCATTGCTGTTGTGGTGAATAAAAGATTCACCTGGAAGAACCAGGACCCTACCCACCACCTGGGGCATTAGAGGGCTTCTCCTGTGGAACTAGAGCTGGTCACAGGATCCAAAAACAACAGCACAACTTGTTCCCTCAAGCAAACACCAACTACTGACAGGGAGGTCAATTTGAACACTCATCACAGAATTTACTGACTCTATAACAGAGAGTGTGGCTGATTCTCACCCACAAGCATTACCTACCAACTCAGAGATTAAACTGGGCATGTCATTATCTAAACAAAAGAAAATCCAAAAGTAAGAAGCAACAACTGTTCCAGATGAGAGGGAACCAGCAAAAGAAGTGTGGAAATATGAAGAATCAGACTGATAGATCACCCCCAAAAGGGAACACCAGCTTCCTAGCAAGGGATACCAACCAAAAGCAGAATATAGAAATGACAGATGAACAATTTCAAACATGGATTGTAAGAAAGCTTAAAGAAATGCAAGATAAAATAGAAATCCAACACAAATAAAACACAAAAACAATGATGGAAATGAATGAAAAATTCACTAAAGAAATTGAATTATTGAAGAAAAATCAAATAGAACTTCTGGAAATGAAAAATACATTCAAGGAGTTACAAAACACAGTGGAAAGACTGCAGAACAGGTTAGATCAGTCAAAAGAGAGAATCTCAGAGATTGAAGACAACATCTTTCAATTAAACAAGTCAGCCACAGAGATAAAGCAGAGAAATAAGAGAAATTAGCAAAGCCTATAAGAAATGTTGGATTATGTAAAGAGACTTAACATAAGAATCATAGGCATCCCTGAGGGTGAAAAAAAAAAATAAACAAAGGTTGGATATTTATTTGAGGGAATAATTGAGGAAAACTTCCCTGGCCTTGCTAGAAATCTAGATATGCAGGTATGAGAAGCTCATAGGACTCCTGGGAGACTGAACACAAAGAGGAATACACCACGACACATTGTCATCAGACTGGCCAAAATAAATACAAAAGAGGCACTCCTGTGAGCTGAAAGGTGAAAGCAGCAGGTAACTTACAAAGGAAAACCCATCAGACTAACTGCAGACTTCTCAACCGAGACCCTCAAAGCCAGAAGGGATTGGGGCCCCATTCTCAACCTTCTCAGAATAATGCCCAGCCTACAATATTGTATCCTGCAAAACTAAGTTTCATATATGAAAGAGAAATAAAGTCTTTCTCAGACAAGCAAACACTGAGGGAATTTATCAAGACAAGATCTGCCCTGCAAGAAGTACTCAGAACTACATTATTCACAGATCAGCACAATAAACACTTACCAATGTAAAACTACTCAAAAGCTAAGGTCAGAGGCCAGATACCACAATGGCTTAACAAGTAAAACAAAGAAATAAAGTTCTACTCAACACTATGAACAGAGATCTACACCACTTATCAATTCTCTCAATAAACGTGAATGGCTTGAACTGCCCAATGAAGAGACATAGACTGGTTGAATGGAAAATATACACAAGCCAAGTATCTGCTGTTTTCACGAAACACATCTAACCCACATGGATTCACCCAGACTCAACACCCCACTAACAGAACTGGACAGATCCTCCAAATAGAAAATAAACAAAGAAACAAGAGACTTAAATAGAACTCTAGAACAAATAGTTCTAAAAGACATCTAAAGAATATTCGACCCCAAAACCACCAATTATATATTCTTCACATCAACTCATGAGGCATTCTCTAAGATTGAGCATATCCCAGGCCACAAACCATGTCTCAACAAATTTAAAAAATGAAAACTATACTGTGCATCTTTTCAGACCACAGTGGAACAAAATTAGATATCAATTCCAACAGAAACACTCATCTCTACAAAAAGTCATGGAAACTAAACAACCTACTGCTGACTTGATTGGCAGGTCAGGGAGTAAATTAAGATGGAACTCAAAAGATTCTTTGAACTAAATGATAATGGAGACACAAGTTATCAAAATCTGTGGGTTACAGCTAAAGCAGTCCTAAGAGGAAAATTCATAACCATAAACACCTACATCCAAAAGATGGAAAGACCACAAATCAACAACATAATGAATCATCTCAAAGATGCAGAAAAGGAAAAGCAAACCAATCCCAAACCCAGCAAAAGAAAACAAATAACCAAGATTAGAGCGGAACTAAATAAAATCGATAACAAAAGACTATATGGAAAATTAATAAAACAAAAAGTTGGCTTTTTGAAAAGATAAACAAAATTGACATGCCTCTTGTTATATTAACCAGAAGCAGAAAGGAAAGGACTCTAATAAGCTCAATGGTGAATGGAAAAGGAGAAATTACAACTGATACCACAGAAATACAAAATATCACCTCTGTGTACTATAAAAATCTCTATGCCATAAACTTGAAAACATGGACAAAATGGACAAATTCTTAGAAACACACAGCCTCCCTAGGCTCGATCAGGAAGATATGGAATTCCTGAACAGATCAATATCAAGTACCGAAGTTGAAGCTGTATTAAAAAACTTTCCTAAAAACAAATTCCCAGACCAGATGGTTTCACACCAGAATTCTACCACACCTACAAAGAAGAACTGATGCCTATCCTGAAGAAATTATTCCACAACATCAAGAAGGAAGGAATACTCCCCAATACATTTTATGAAGCCAACATCACTCTCATACCAAAGCCAGGAAAGGACACACACAAAAAAAAGAAAACTACAGACCAATATCCCTTATTACTATAAATGGAAAAATTCTCAATAACATACTACCAAATTGAATTCAGCAGCTCATCAAGAAAATAATCCATCACAACCAAGTGGGCTTGATCCCAGAAATGCAGGGATGGTTCAACATACACAAATCTATAAATGTAACTCACCACAAAAGCAGCAGTAAAAACAAAGACCACACAATCCTCTCAATAGATGCAGGATAAGCATCCAACAAAATTCAGCACCCATTTATGAGAAGAACACTTAAAAAAATAGGCATAGATGAGACTTATCTCAAAATGATAAAAGCCATATATGACAAACCCACAGCCAACATCATATGTAAGCAGGAAAAATTGAATGCATTCCCACATAGAACTGGTACCAGATAATGTTGCCTTCTATCACCACTTCTATTCAACATAGTGCTAGAAGTCCTAACCAGAGCAATCACACAAGAGAAAAAAATCAAGGGCATCCAAATGGGGAAAAAAGAGGTCAAACTATCTCTCTTTGCAAATTATATCATCTTATATCTAGAAAACCCCAAATATTCTGCCAAGAGATAGCTGGAATTGATAAATAAGTTCAGCAAAGTCTCAGGTTACAAATCCAATGTACACAGATCAGTAGCATTCATATATGCCAACAGTCAAACTGAGAACCAAATGAAAGACCCAATAACTTTCACAATAGCAACAAAGAAAATGAAATACCTAGGAACGTATCAACTAAGGAGGTGAAAGACCTATATAGAGAGAATTATAAAACACTGAGAAAAGAAATTGCAGAGGATGTAAACAGATGGAAAAACCTAACATGCTCTTGGATAGGTAGAATCAACACTGTTAAAATGTCCTTGCTACCTAAAGTGATTTACAGAATCAATGCAGTCACTATCAAAATACCAACATCATCTTTTGCTGATCTACAAAAAATAATTCTACTCTCTGTGTGGAACCAGAGAAGACCCCATCTAGCCAAAGCAACCTTAAGCAAAAAGAATAAATCAGGAGGCATCAATTTACCAGACTTCAAGCTATACTACAAGGCTATAATTACCAAAACAGCATGGTACTAGCACAAAAGTAGAGACATAGACCAAGGGAACAGGACAGAGAACACAGACATAAAACCATCCTCAGTAGCCATCTGATTTTTGAGAAAGTGGACAAAAAACTACACTGAGGAAAAGAATTCCTATTCAATAATTGGTGCTGGGAATAGTGGATAGCCACACGTGGAAGACTGAAGCATGATCTGCACCTCTCACCTATCACAAAAATCAACTCAAGATGGATAACATACTTAAAACTAAGATGTGAAGCCATAAGAATTCTAGAAGAAAATGTTGGAATAACTCTTATAGACAGTAAGAGTTGTCTTTGCCTAGCCAATGCCTAGGCAAAGAATTTATGAAGAAGACCCCAAAAGCAATCACAGCAACAACAAAAATAAATAATGGGACCTGATCAAATTAAAAAGCTTCTGCACAGCCAAGGAACCTATCACTGGAGCAAATGAACAACCTGTAGAATGGGAGACAAATTTTGCATGCTATACATCCAATAAAGGGCTAATAACAAGAATCTATATAGAACTCAGGAAAATCAGCAAGAAAAAATGAAACAACCCTATTAAAAATGGGCAAAGGACACGAACAGAAACTTTTCTAAAGAAGATACACTAATGGCCAAGAAACATTATGAAAAATGCTCAACATCCCTAATCATCAGGGAAATGCAGAAAAAAACCACAATGAGATGTCACCTAACTCCAGTAAGATTGGTTTATATCAAAAAATAACAAAACAACAAATGTTGGCAGGGATGCAGAGAGACAGAAACACTCTATACACTGCTGGTGGGAATGCAAACTAGTACAACCTTCATGGAAAGTAATATGGAAATACCTCAAAAAATTAAAAGTAGAACTACCATTTGATCCAGCAACCCCACTACTGGACATCTATCCAAAGCAAAAAAAGACATCCTATAATAAAGAAATCTGCTCTTGAATGTTTATAGCAGCACAATTGACAACTGCAAAGATGTGGAAACAACCCAACTGCCCATCAATGCATAAGTGGATTAACAAAATGTGGTATGTGCATACCATGTAATACTACTTAGCCACAAAAATCAGTGGTGAACTAACACCTCTTGTATTATCCTGGATGGAGCTGGAGCCCATTCTCCTAAGTGAAGTATCAAAAGAATGGAAAAACAAGCTCCCCATATACTCACCATCAAATTGGTACTAATTGATCAACATTTGTGTGCACATATGCTAGTAACATTCATTGGGTTTCAGGAAGATGGGAGGGGGAAATGATGGGTAAATTCACACCTAAGAGATGCAGTGTGCACTATCTGTCAGATGTGCATGCTTGTAGATCTGACATGGGCAGTGCAAGGGCAATATATGTAACCTAAATATTTGTACCTCTGTAATATTCTGAAATAAAAAAATAAAAAATAATAAAAGTATTTTAAAACTTTTTGAAAACATTTTTTTAAAACATCCCTGCCTAGCTTAAAAAAAATGAGCATTATTGTTGATGCCCCCTGAGTCATCTCCCCAATATTGTCTTCATTAATCACTGAAGGTAACTATTATTATGAATGTTCTCTGTCATTCCCTGATTTTTCTTTATTATTGCTCACTCTACATATGTATTTCTAAATATTATATTGCTTAGTTTCCTTTTTGTCTTCCAACTTAGATAAATGTAAGTGTTTAATTTAGTCTGTATCCCTAGTCTGATCGTGAGAAATCACTAAATCCATGTTGTGGGACTTTTTACAAAACACCTGACCAGTACTTTTCAAAAGAGTCATGGTCATGAAATATAACTAAAGACTGACTAACTGTTGCAGACTGGAGAAGACCTGATGTGGCAGGTGGACCCTAATAAGGCATCCGATGATCCCTAACTCTTGCTACACACAACCTTGGATACTAATCTCTGCATGAGTGTCGTTTGAAACTGTGATTGCTTTGAAACCTGGAAAATCGATTACAGTTGATGTCTACTGCAAACAATTGGACAAAATGATTAGGACGCTTGCAATTAAGAAGCCAAGGCTGGTCAATAGAAACAGACCAATCCTCTTGCAAGACAATGATTGACCACATGTCACAAAAACAATTGCTGCTCAAACTACAGAGGCTGCACTTGGAAACCCTCTGTCAACCACCATATTTACCAAACCTTGCACCAACATACTACCTCTTCTTCCAGGCTTTGGACAACTTCCTGCAAGGAAAAATATTCAGTTCTCAACAAGCAGTGGAAAATGACTTTCACAATTTCATCACGACTCACTCTCCAGGATTCTTTGCTGCTGGCATAAGCAAGCTACTGTTAAGATGGCAAAACTGTGTTGATAGTTTAGGTGCATACTTTGATTAATTGTACTGCTTTTTGTTTGAGATACAATAAACTAAACTTTTGATTTGAAATCAGACATTTCTAATTAATGACCTATACTTTATGCTGACAAAGATTGTCACCTTGACCAAACTCTAGCCCGGCTCCTCTCAGCTCTTTTCTCTACTAGGCTTCAACCTTGGCTTATAAACACTTAAACACTAACATACTTCTAACAGCTCCAGGCCTCATCTCTACAATGACCCTCTAAACCTGCCTGCCTGAGAAAAGTCAAGGCTTCCAAAGGAATTTACTTTTTGTTCCCACCAACACCTGAAGATAGATTCCCTCTCCCAGCCTCTGTGGGAGTGTAGGAGCTTAACTTAGATAACCCCAAGTTGGCAAACACAGAGGACTTTCATATGGACCCACCCTCCCTTCCTACATTTTGTAATTTTTCACTTCTCTGACTCTACTGAGCCCCACTCATCTCCTCACTTTCTCATTCTCCTTTTACAAGACCCAGTCACCTCCATACAAATTGAAGCTGAGCTCAGTTCATGCTGTATTGAATTTGACTGAATTGCAATAGATATTATTGGTTAAAACCTGTCCTTACCACTTTAGTTTCCAGCTTTGTTTATCTTTGACAACACACATAATATGGATGAATCTCAAAGCACATGTTGAGTAAAAGACACACAAAAGAATACTGCATTATATGACATTTGAGAATAGGCAAATCTAAACTCTAATAGTAAAAATTAAAAAATGGTTACTAGGTGGGGAGAAAATACTAACTAGAAAGAGATACAATAGAACTTTCTGGAATTTAAAAAAATATATCACCAGGAGCAGTGGCTCACATCTATAATCCCAACAACTCAGGAAGCTAGGGCCAGGAGATCAAGAACAACATGGGCAACAGAGCAAGACCCCATGTGTAAAGCAAAAGTTATAAAAAAAAAAAGTCAGGCTTGGTGGCACAACCCCGTAGTTCCAGCTACTGGGGGATGCTGAGGTGGGAGGATGTCTGAACACAGGCATTCCAGGCTGTAGCGAGCTATGATCCCACCACTGTACTCTAGCTTGAACAACAGAGCAAGACCCAGTCTCTATAAAAACCAAGAAAAAATATTTTGTATCTTGTTTTGGGTGGTGGTATACAGGTATATACAATTGCCGAAACTCATCAAAATGAACACCAAATATTTGAGCACTTTATTACATGTAAATTATTTCCTATTCTCCCCCTCCTTACTTCACTTCTTTCCCAACCATCCCCTCATTCTTAATACCTGGAGCAATTCTGAAGGGAAATAAAAAAAGATAAGGGTAGAGCAGACATTCCAGGTTCCCCCTCCAACATCCACTCTCTCCTTCTTCCTTAATAAGAGAATCCCGTTTGTTTGAAGTACCAATCTGCCATATTACAAAGTCTCACCTCCCAGGGTCCTACTTCTCTCCAATGAGAAGTATAAAGAAGTCTACTTGGTAGGGTCACCTGAGACTATACTGCATCCTTGATAAAAAAAGAACAGACTCAAAGCATATTTCTTTTCCTAGTATTTTTCTTTTTCTTTTTCTTTTTCTTTCTTACTTTCTGGAACAAATATGCTCAAATGGACCATGTACATTGTCCAATTTCCTGGTAAAAACCTGTCCTTATCCAGTGAAAAAACTATGGGAGCTGTGATTCAATTTACAACCAAGTAAATTTGGAAGTCAACATTTTCAGCCATCAGAATGAAAAAAAAAAAGCACTTTGAACTGGAAGTCAAAAATGCACTGTCATGTTAAGGTGTAAATAAGAATTTAGTAAATATATTTATTACAGAACATGAGTGATGGCTCAAATCAATGGGGAAATACAGACCATTCAACAGTTGGTATAGAGAAAATGGGCTAATGATTTGGGACAAAATTATCCCTTCAAAATTACAATATACAAACAAATAAAGAGAGCTGAATGATCTAAACATAAAAGCTGAAACCAGAAAAGTGTTGAAAAAAATGTTATGATGACTGGAAATGGTCTAAGCATTACCCCAAACCCACAATCCATAAAGGATTGTCACATTTTCCATCATAAAGATTTACCACTTCTGAACTATGAAAGGCAACACACATGTCAAACCAAGAGACAAGCACCAGCTTGACAGAAAGTACTGCAACAGAAACAGAGGGAAAGGGTTACTATGTCTGACATAAATAGTTCTCACAAATCAATAATTAAACATACATATAACCAAACAAGAAAAAGACAAACAGCCCAACAGAAAATTATATGGAGAGAGGGTTCACATAAAAAATATCAACAACACTGAACAGATCAAACATGCTCAGTCTTGTGTGCAATGATAAACAATGGAGACTGGGAAGGGTGGAAGGGGGGGTGGATGATGGGAAATTACTTAATAGATACAATGTATGGTATTTGGGTGATGTATACCTTAAAAGACGTGACTTCACCACTACAGAATCTATCCATGTGACAAAATTACACTTGTGCCCCATAAATATATACAAATAAATGCTCAGCATCATTAGTGATTATAGGATGCAAATTAAGAGATTATTTTCTACCTACCAATTGGTAAAAAATGGAAGAGATTGAGAATATTCAATAACTAGCATCTCATCCACCATGGGTGAAAATGGAAACTCATAAACCTCCTTTGAGGACCATTTGGCAGAAACTTCTCCCCAGAAACCTCAAAAACAGATCAAAAAAGCTCATCACAGCACTATTTTACTAGCAATTTGAGAGCCATCTAAATGATGAATAGAAGAATGGCCAAATAAAGTACAAGTATGCTGTGGAACACTGTGCAGCCACTAAAATGAAGGATGCAGATCTATGTGAACAACATGTCCGATATGTTCACTTTAGGCCATGAAGTGGGAAAAAAAAAATTCACTTCTGTCATTAAAAAACTAAGCTTTTAAGAGAAAAAAATAATGATCAATTGATATCCTTGATTTAAGATCCTTATCTTTGGCAGATATTTTCCAAAATTTAATTTTCTATTTAACAAAAAAATAATAAAACAATAAAAAAAACATGGTTTACCAATAGGCAAGTTTTACAGCTAATGTATCTTCATCAGAATGTTCTAGCTTAAAAACAGCATATCTTCTCTGGGGATGGAAAGCAGCACCTGCCATGAAAATATTTCAGTTTATAATCTCCACCTCCCTCTCTGGGCCATAGCTAGAAAGGCCGTATTTGTGTGCTGGAAAGGCTCTGGGCCAAAGACCTCAGGACATAGCTGGCTTTGCCAAGAGGTGACTATGTGACATGCTTCCATGTCGAGGGAAAACATTTTTGATTTAGTTGAGAAATCACATTAAGTTCTATAATCGTCACAATGAAATTTCAATTTTATATACTCTGGTCTGGTTTCTAGAAGACAGGACCACTCAAACCAGTAATACAGAAAACTGGAATGTTAAGACCTCATCAGGAAAGATCATCTTGAACATTTATATTCAGTTCCTAGGTATTTTGTTCATCTGACAAATATTTATTACTGTACATGGTCCAAAGGTAGGCATGGCCCCTGCTAGGTATTGTGTTTATCCCAGTGTGAGAGACAAACATTAAGCAATGAATTTGTGAATTATATCTGGGCTGATCACCACAAGAGATACACAGGGTGTCATGAGAACATTCAACAGGGGCTAGATGTCATCTGTGGATGTCAGAGACGCATCCTGGAGGAAGCCCCCTACTAGCTACGCCAAAAACTTTGTACTCACTTTGGCCTTCACAGACTTTTTTTTAATACCTATACCCTCATTTATTGAGTACCTACCATATGCCAGGCTCTGCCCTAAATAGTTTTTTTATTCCTTTTATTTCAGAATATTATGGGGGTACAATATTTGGGTTATATATTGCCCATGCACTGCCAATGTCAGAGATACAATCGTGGACATCCCCCAAACTGTGCTCCCCGCATCCATTCAGTGAGAGTTTTCCCATCCCCTCCACCCCACTCCTGCATGCCTGCCCACTGATAAATATTATTGTCATCTGTGACATAAGTATTGATCAGTTAGTACCAATTTGATGGTGAGTAACAGTGGTGCTTGTTTTTCCATTCTTCTGATAACTCACTTCAAAGAATGGGCTCTTGATCCATCCAGGATAATACCAGATGTGTTAAATCACTGTTGTTTTTGTAATACTCCATGGTATACATATACCACATTTTATTAATCCACTTGTGTATTGATGGGCACCTGGGTTGTTTCCACATCTCTGCAATTGTGAATTGTTATGCTATAAACATTCATATGCAGATGTCTTTATTACAGAATGCCTTTTTTCCTTTGGGTAAATAACCAGTAGTGGGATTGCTGGATCAAATGATAGCTCTACTTTTAGGTATTTGAGGTATCTCCATATTACTTTCCATAGAGTTTGGAAAAATTTGCAGCCCCACCAGAAGTGTATGAGTGTTCCTTTCTATTCGCATCACCGCCAACATTTGTTGTTTTGGGACTTTTTGATATCAGCCAATCTCACTGGAGTTAACTGATATCGCATTGTGGTTTGGATTAGCATTTCCCTGATGATTAGAGAGGTTGGGCAATTTTTTATGTTTGCTGCCGATTATTCTGTCTCCTTTTGAAAAGTTTCTGTTCATGTACTTTGCCCATTTGTTAGTGGCGTTGTTGGATTTTTTCTTTTTGATTCTCCTAAGTTCTGTGTAGAATATAGTTATCAGTCCTTTATCAGATATGTACCCTGCAAATATTTTCTCCCATTCTGTAGGTTGTCTGTTCACTCTAGTGATAGTTTACTTGGCTGTGCAGAAGCTGTTTAATTAGATCAGGATCCATTTATTTATTTTTGTTGCTGCTGTGATTGCTTTGGGTATCTTCTTCATAAATTCTTTGTGTGGGCCAATGTCCGTAAGAGTTTTTCCATGTTTTCTTCTATAATTCTTATGGTTTCACATCTTAGGTTTAAGTCTGTTATCCATCGTGAGTTGATATTTGTGAGAGGTGAGAAGTGTGTATCTCGTTTCAGTCTTCTTCATGAGGACATGAAGTTTTCCCAGCACCATTTGTTGAATAGGGAGTCTCTTCCCCAGTGTAAGTTTTTGTGTCATTTGTCAAAGATCAGATGACATTATGACGATGGTTTCATATTTGGGTTCTCAGTCCTGTTCCATTGGTCTATCTCTCTGTTCTTGTGCCACTACCATGCTGCTTTGGTTACTATAACCTTATAGTATAGACTGAAATCTGGTAGTTTGATGCCTCCAAATTTGCTCTTTTTGCTTAAGATTGCTTTGGCTAGACTGGGTCTTCTCTGGTTCCACACAAAGTATACAATTATTTTTTCTAGATCAGCAAAAAATGATGTTGGTATTTTGATAGGGACTGCATTGATTCTGTAAATCACTTTAGGTAGCAAAGACATTTTAACAATGTTGATTCTACCTATCCCAGAGCAAGGTAGGGTTTTCTATCTGTTTACATCCCCTGAGATTTCTTTTCACAGTGTTTCATATTTATCTCTATATAGGCCTTTCACCTCCTTAGTTAGATATGTGCCTAAATATTTAATTTTATTTGGTGCTATTGTAAAAGGTATTGTGTCTTTAATTTGTTTCTGGCTCACGTGTTATTGGCATATATGAAGGTTATTGATTTGTGTGCACTGATTTTGTATCCTGAGACTTTGCTGAATTCATTTATCAGTTCCAGTAATCTCCTAGTTGAATCCTTGGCGGTTTCTAGATATAATATCATTTTGTCCATGAAGAGTGAAAGTTTGACCTCTTCTGTCCCCATTTGGACACCCCTGATTCCTTTCTCTTGTCTGATTGCTCTGGCAAGGACTTCCAGCACTATGTTGAATAGAAGTGGAGATCCTGGGCAACCTTGTCTGGTTCCAGTTTTAAGGGGGAATGCTTTCAATTTTTCCCCATTCAGTATGATATTGGCTATGGGTTTATCATATTTGGCTTTAATACTTTTGAGGTATGAACCATCTATAGCTATATTATTAAAACTTCTTATGATAAAAGGTGCTGGATTTTGTCAAAAGCCTTTTCTGCATCTATTGAAAGGATCATATAATCTTTGTTCTTGTTTTTATTTATGTGGTGAACTACATTTATAGATTTGCATATGTTCAAACATCCTTGCGTCTTGGGGAGAAGCTCACCTGATAATGATAAATTATTCTTTTGATGTACATTTGAATTCATTTTGTTAGGATTTTATTGAGAATTTTTGCATTAATATTCATAAGGGATATTGGTCTGTATTTTTCTTTTAGTGTTGTGTCCTTTCCTGGCTTTGGTATGAAAGTGATATTGGCTTCACAGAATGAGTTTGGGAGGATTCCATCCTTCTCGATGTTTTCAAATAATTTCTGCAGTATAGGCACCAGTTCTTCTTTGTAGGATTGGTAGAATTCAGGTGTGAACCTATCTGGCTCAGGACTTTTTTTTTGTTGGAAGATTTTTTATTACTGCTTCAATTTCCGTGCTTCATATTGGTCTGTATAGGAATTCTGTTTCTTCCTGATTGAGCCTAGGGAGGTAGGGTGTCTCTAAGAATTTGTCCATTTCCTCCACGTTTTCGTGTTTTCGGGCATAGAGATTTTTGTAGTACTCAAAGATGATATTTTGTATTTCCATGATATCAGTTGTGACCTCTCCTTTTCCATTTCTAATTGAGCTTATTAGAGTCCTTTCCTTTCTGCTTCTGATCAACCCAGCAAGTGGCCTATTTTGTTTATCTTTTCAAAGAAACAACTTTTTGTTTTATTAATCTTTTGTTCTTTTGTTCTCAATTTAGTTTAATTCTGCTCTCATCTTGGTTATTTCTTTTCTTCTGCTGGCTTTGGGATTGTTTTTTTTTCTTCCTTTTCCATTTCCTTAAAATGATTCATTAGTTTACTGATTTGTGACCTTTCTGTCTTTTGGATGTTAGCATTTAAAGTAATAAGCTTTCCTCTCAGGACTGCTTTTGCTATATCCCACAGATTTTGATAATTTGTGTCCCCATTATCATTTACTTAAAAGAATCTTTTGATTTCCATCTGAATCTCCTGCTTGACCCAACAGTCATTCAGCAACAGATTGTTTAATTTCCATGTTTTTGGATGAATATGTGAGTTTCTGTTGGAATTGATTTCTAATTTTATTCCACTGTGGTCTGAAAAGATACATGGCATGATTTCTGCTTCTTTTAATTTATTGAGATCTGTTTGGTTGCCTAGGATGTGATCAATTTTAGAGAAAGTTCCGTGAGCTGATGAGAAAAATGTATATTCAGTGTTACTTGGGTGGAGTGTTCTATAGATGTCTGTTAGACACAAATGTTCCAGAGTCCTGTTTAGATCCATTGTTTCTTTGCTTATTTTATGTTTGGAGGATCTGTCCAGTTATTTCAGTGGGGTATTGAAGTGCCCTGCTATTATGGCATTGCTATTTATTATGTTGTCTAGATCAAGCAGTATTTGCTTTATGTTTCTGGGTGCTCCTGTGTTGGGTGCATAAATATTTAGGATTGTCAAATATTCTTGTAATATTTGTCCCTTCACCAGTATATAGTGTCCATCTTTGTCTTTCTTTACTTTTGTTGCTTAAAAGTTTACATCATCTGAAATAAGCACGGCTACTCCATATTTCTTTTGGTTTCCATTAGCCTGGAAAATTGTATTCCATCCTCTCACCTTGAGACTGAATCAGTCTTTGTGTGTAAGATGTGTTTCCTGGAGACAGCAGATACTTGGCTTGTGTTTTATAATCCATTCAGCCAGCCCAAGTCTCTTCAATGGGCAATTCAAGCCATTCACATTTATTGAGAGAATTGATATTTGGGGTAGATTTCTGTTTATTCTGTTGGGGAGTCTCTTGTTCTGTTTTACCTCTTGAGTCATTGTGAAGTCTGGGTTCTGGAATTTTAGCTTTAGGGTAGTTTTACCCTGGTGGGTGTCTGTTGTGCTGGTTAGTGTACAATGCAGATCTAAGCACTTCTTGCAGGGCCTGTCTGGACTTCGCAAATTCTATCAGTGATTGCTTGTTTGGAAAATCTTTATTTCTCCTTCATAAAAGCGGCTTAGTTTGGTGGGATAAAGAATTCTGGGTTGGCCGTTATTTTGTTTTAGAAGACCGGATATGGGTCCCCATTACCTTCTGGCTTGTAAGGTTGCAACTGAGAAATCTGCAGTTAATCTGATAGGTTTCCCTTTGTAGGATACCTACTCTTTTCACCTCACAGCTCCAAAGAGTGTCTCTTTTGTGTTTACTTTGGTGGTCAGTCTAATAATTATGTAGCATGGTTAATTCCTTTTGAAGTTGAATCTTCCAGGAATCCTGTGTTCTTCTTGTACTTGGATATCGAGATTTCTGGCTAGACCATGGAAATTTTCCTCTATTATTCTTTCAAATAGATTTTCCAGCCCATGAGAATTTTCTTCCTCTCCCTCAGGGATGCCTATGATCCTTATGTTTGGCCTCTTTTTATAATCCCACATTTCTCATGTGCTTTGTTCATGCATCTTGTTTTTGTGTTCTTTCTCTTCCAATGATTTATTTAGCACATAGGAGTTCTCTTTTAGCTCTGACATTCTTTCCTCTGCATGGTCCAGCGTATTCTTAAGGCTTTCCACTGTGTTTTGTAGATCCTTGAATGCCTCTTTCATTTCTAAAATTTCTATTTGGTTTTTCTTTTTTTTACTTTATTTTATTTTTTTTTAATTTCAGAATATTATGGGGGTACAAGAATTTGGCTATATATATTGCCCATGCACTGCCCGTGTCAGATCTACAATCATGATCATCCCCCAAACTGTGCTCCCCGCATCCATTCAGTGAGAGTTTTCCCAACCCCTCCACCCCCCTCCTGCCTGTCCACCCCCTGGTGAATATTATTGCCCTGTGTGATATAAGTGTTGATCAGTTAGTACCAATTTGATGGTGAGTACCAGAGGTGCTTGTTTTTCCATTCCTGTGACACTTCGCTTCAAAGAATGGGTTCTAGCTCCAACCAGGATAATACCAAACGTGTTAATTCACTATTGTTTTTTATTGCTGAGTAATACTCCATGGTATACATACACCATATTTTATTAATCCACTCGGGTATTGATGGGTACCTGGGTTGTTTCCACATCTTTGCAATTGTGAATTGTGCTGCTATAAACATTCGTGAGCAGATGTCTTTATTATAGAATATCTTTTTTTCCTTTGGGTAAATACCCAGTAGTGGGATTGCTGGGTCAAATGGTAGTTCTGCTTTTAATTCCTTGAGGTATCTCCATATTACTTTCCATAGAGGATGTACTAATTTCCAGTCGACTATTGGGTCAAGGAGGAGATTCAAATGGAAATCAAAAGATTCTTCGAACTAAACGATAATGGGGACACAATTTATCAAAATCTGTGGGATACAGCTAAAGCAGTCCTGAGAGGAAAACTTATTGCCTTAAGTGCCTGCATTCAAAAGACAGAAAGGTCACAAATCAGTAAACTAATGAATCAACTTAAGGAAATGGAAAAGGAAGAGCAAAGCAATCCTAAAGCCAGCAGAAGAAAAGAAATAACCAAGAGCTGAGCAGAATTAAATGAAATCGAGAACAAAAGAACAATACAGAAGATCAATGAAACGAAAAGTTGGTTCTTTGAAAAGATAAACAAAATAGACAGGCCACTTGCCAGGTTGACCAGAAGCAGAAAGGAAAGGACTCTAATAAGCTCAATTAGAAATGAAAAAGGAGAAGTCACAACTGATACCATGGAAATACAAAACATCATCTTCGAATACTACAAAAATCTCTATGCCCACAAACATGAAAACATGGAGGAAATGGACAAATTCTTAGAAACACACTACCTCCCTAGGCTCAACCAGGAAGAAACAGAATTTCCAAACAGACCAATATCAAGCACCGAAATTGAAGCAGTAATAAAAAATCTTCCAACAAAAAAAAAGTCCTGAGCCAGATAGGTTCACACCTGAATTCTACCAATCCTACAAAGAAGAACTGGTGCCTATACTGCAGAAATTATTTGAAAATATCCAGAAGGATGGAATCCTCCCAAACTCATTCTACAAAGCCAATATCACCTTGATACCAAAGCCAGGAAAAGACACAAGAAAAGAAAATTACAGACCAATATCCCTTATGAATATAGATGCAAAAATTCTCAATAAAATCCTTGCAAACCGAATTCAAATGTACATCAAAAAAATATTCAACACGATCTGGTGGGCTTCATTCTATTTGGTTTTCCCATAATACTTCTATTTCTTTAGAAATTTTTTCATTCATTTCGTGCATTTTTCTTGTGGTTTCTTTGTGCTGGGATTCAATTTTCTCTTGAATTTCATTGAGCTGTCTTATAATCCATAAATGAAATTCCTCTTCTGTCATTCTACCCATTTCATTTCAGTTGCAGAGGATCTAATGATTTATTTTGGGGGTGACTTTCCACTCTGATTTTTCATGTTTCCTGAGTTCTTTCACTGATTTTTTCTCATCTGGCCTCTTTGTTGAGAGCTGGGGGTGTTAGGGCTAGTTTATGGCCCTGTCTCCAAGCCTCTAAGGTGCATTCCTTGGCAGATCCAGGGAGAGGAGTACTGGTCTTTATTGCCTTAGGTGTATTTTAGCAAGTTTGGTGGACCTCTTGGGTTATCTCTGACCTGTTGTCTTCACCTCTTCCCAGTGGAGTGGAGTGAGGTTGTTCTCCCAGCTTAAGCTCCAAGCTGGTGGATTGTACTTGAGGTTATGAGTCCACAGCTCCCTTATAATTAGGTATTGTCCCCTTGGCTGACTCTGGTCTCACAGGTGGGTTATATAAAAGCCCCAAGCTTTGGGAGTGGCCTTGTAGCTTCTAGGGATTACTTTGACCTTGCTCCTCCTGAGGTGGGGGTGGAAACACAATTGCTTTTGGCTGCAGTGCAAGAGCTGAATTTGGAAAACTCTACACCGCTGAGGTTGTTTATCCAGCCACGTGTGTCTGGCGCTCTGATGTGCGTCTCCATGTGTCACTAGCTGTTAGGAGGATCTCCAATTGTGCACCCCTTTTCCACCACTAGACCTCAAGGTGAGGCAGGTGGGCATCTCTGTCCCCAGAATTCTCACCCAGGGGGATGTTCCCACCAGGGGGAATAGTGGCCACTGGAGGCACTCTTGAATGGAGCAAAATTCCCTAATGAAGAGGGCAGGGTTAGGGGGAGCTGCTCTAGTTCAGCCTGTGGCTTTTGAGGCATTCAGTTGCCGTGAGATCTGGTACTTATACAAAATGAGTCACTGTAACCAGCAACCTTCAAAATGACTGATCTTTGGGGTACAGGAGGGCTTTGACCTGAAGAGCAGGCACTAGAACCAGCGCATAGCAGACTCATAGGAGGCCAGAACTGGGGAGGCAGGACCAGATGGATGGGCTGCAAACTGTTTCCTATACACAAAGATTCTGCCACTACAGTTCCAGGATCTCATCCCACCTGGAACCCACAGATGCAGCTGTCGTTGGCCACCAAGGGTGAAGCTTGCTGCACCTAAGCCTAAGAGCCCCTGGGCGAGGGGTGGGGTACAGCTAGAGACCTAGGTATCAGCTCCAACCAGGGGATGTTAAAGATGGCTGCCAACCACCAGCCTGGTGTACAGCAGGGCTCAGATCGTACCCGTGAATGTGGCTGTTCTCAACCGGCCTGGGTCCCACGGAGGCAATTGCTGGAAGCCCATAAGGGCATGTCCTGCTTTCCATTCAACTCCTGTGCCCAGGTCCAGCTGACTTCCAGAGGCGAGGTGCCCATCTACAGATTCCCATGTACTGTCCCGGGAAACTACATCTCAGCCCAGTCCCTACCGGGCCCTGAGCAGTCCCTGTACAGTGCAGCTCAGTGTTCCGCATGGCTCTCACAATTGTTTCCTCTCCACAGAGCCTGCTGTCTCAAGCAACAGCTTTGCCCCAGCTCTGGGCTTGTCCCTGACTGAGTGGATGGGAAGTCTTTGGGGAAGGTGCATAACCACTTGTAGGTCAGGTTGAACTGTGCTAACCTGGCGAGCACATCCTTCCCATGCTCTGGGCTCTATTGTACTCTGTGCTCTCCAATCTTTGTGAAGGAATCTCCCAGTCACCTTTTTCCTTAGACTCAGTGTCCCACGATGTTTCTCTGTAAATTCACAATCCTGTTTTCTGAGTGAGCGATCTGCGCACAGGCAGCTGATGGCGATTTTTATCTCCTTCCCTGGGAGCAGTGAGGTGGGAGAACTCTATCAGACTGCTATTTTTCCTCCCCTGACCTCCACAGTTTTATGCTACATCCACCATCAGAATGTCCTAGCAGCTCCACCTCCACAACACATGAACAATAGGACAGAGTCTCAGCACCTCCACCACTGCCATCCTAATCCAACCAAGCACCAGCCTCTCCCACATATGCCACTCCCACAGCTGACTAACTGATCTCCTTGCCTCCATCCTTTAGACCTACAGTCTGTTCTCAGCAGAGAAGCTAAAGTGACCCTGATCGATCTCAAGTCCAGTCACCTTGATCTTCAGTTCAAAAGCCTCCAATGGCACCCATCTCACTTAGAGTAAAAACCACATCCTACCATGCATGGCATACATGCATCTTCCCCCACTGCCTCCCATATTGCATCTCTTCTTCTTCTCCCTCACTCACCCTGACCTTGTTGCTCCTGGAACTGGTCAGTCCAGCATCTGCCTAAGAGCCTTTCTGTGCTCTGTTCTGTCTGTTGGGGAAACTGTTTCCTCATGTACCCACAGAAATCAGGCCTCACTCCCTTGCCCCTGTAAATCTTTTCTCTGCACTGGCCTCCTCATTGAGGGCAGCCCTGGCCAACACATCTCAAATGACAACTCCTCCCTGCACGTCTACTGCATCTACCACCATCTGACATGCCAGACATTTTGCCTATTTGTTTCCTGGCTGCTTCCCCCCATGGAATCCCATCAAGGGTTGCAGTCTATAGGTGGCCTTTCTGACAAGCTGGGAAACATAGTCTAGGACAGAAGTCAATAGCATACACTTCCAAGACTTGGGATCCTGAAAAGTAGCCTGGCTAGCAGGCAGAAGCATCAGTGTTGCATGAGATTGCATGAACTGAGAGAGCCCAAGCAAAAGCTGTGGCCACGGAAAGAAGATGAGGTTCCCTTTTGTAGCCAATCCATCCCCTGCATAGCTGCTGGGAAATTTTAAGATACAAACCCAGATCATATCAGTTCCCTTAGTTAAAATCCCTCAGAATAGACCCCACATTCCTCAGGATATTCCATAATTCATTTTCTGACAACCTCTCTGAATACTCTTGGCACCCACTTTGTCAAGCTCCCCTAATACACCATTCTGTGTCAGTCTCTATGCCTCTGCTCATACAGAGAAAAGAAGCCCTGACTTCTAGGAGCCGGCCTGGTATCCTGACACAGGCCTTAATGTTGTTAGAAGTTGGGATCCACCCCCAGTGAGGCCATGCTGTCCTCCTGTTGGACATAAATGATCTCGCAGAACACCAACACAAGGGTCCTATGCAACAGTGATGATGTGAGATGAAACAAAACCACTTTGAAATTTTCTCTAAGCATAGACAAAAGCAAGGTAACTGTGCCACCCACAAAACAGCAAACATCCATCTCTCCTGCATGATATGAGTGGCTGTGGTTTCTTTACACATTTAGCTCTAGTCTAGCCAAACCCCTTTCTAGAAAAAATTGATTGGGCAACATGAAGAAAGTACTATCCCTAACTCCTGTGAGCACTCAGTATAGAACAAATCCCTGCTTCATTGGACTTTCTCCGTATCACCCAGCCAAACCCGAAATCCTATCATAAAAGGTTTTTCTAACACTCTTCTACTGATATATGTCCCATACTTATTCACAGTATGAGTTTTTCCTCATTGCCAGAAATAATAAACCCAACTTGTTTCACTACAGGTGTGTTTCTGGTGGTATTTACTGGAGGACACTGACAACTGTAATGGGAGGAAATTAAAGTTAATTTTTTGAAGGGAAGTTAATGGAGTTTCAATGTGAAAGCTTCCACTTCCTATGTTATGCCATGGCTGACATTATCTTTAGAATGAAGGAGTGGAGTAAATCAGAAGTTTGAGCAAAACGGGAAATGTCTGAATTAAAGTATTCTGGAGAATGGGATAGTGAGTTGACCAGAGAAACATTCTGGAGTGGTCAAGCTCTGTTAAGGACACAGGTGAGGTTGACTGACATGAATTAATAGTAGTACCAAGCTGCCCTGTTATGTGATTTTTACCACCAGTATTCAAGGTGAAAATGGACAGTTTGGCACAACCAAGGTTTTAGGTCTACAAGGAGGTAAAGCAAGGGAAATAACGACACTGCCAAGAGAATTATTAAGTGATGGACTATGAACTCTAAGATCAACTGAGAAGGAACAGCACAGAGAGAGTATCTAAAGGATACAAAAAAACTACAGAAGTCCTATGGAAAAACAGGCATGGCACAAATAATCGACCATTCAACCTGGACAGAAGAGATTGGGGTGGACAGTGTTGCCCTGCTCATCTGTGTGGCAGTGTAGCATTGGGATGGAAATACAGGGTGTCATGGTGGGACCAGGTGACAGAATTGGATGAGAAAAGCTAATCATTGCAGACATGCCATTCAAGAATATGAATGCCTGTGTATATAGGCTGTGTCATCCACATGGAAACTGAGTTCACATAGGATGATGTCAGGAAGTGAGAAAGAGAGGAGCACTGTGGGTCAGGCACCCAAGTCTAGATGAATTAGGTGAATAACCAAGAGAAGGTAGACAAAAGCAACGAAGAGTGGACTAACTGGTTATGATGGATCTCAAAGAAACAGGATGGGGAGCAAAGAGCTGGGAGGACACAAATCTTAAATCCCCTGATTCTGAGATATGCAGGCTATGAGAGAATAGAGCCACTACCTGAGAGGGCTTCAAGAAAAGAATAGCCCTAGGTACGGGTCAGGGTTAAGGCAAAGAGAGGGAGGGAATGGCTGAGGAGAGTATGAGGAAATAGAGGCAGGTGTGGATTACATAGTGGTGATTTCAGAGGACACAGTGAGGCTTTGGTAGGAGGGTTGGGTCACAGGTGAAGAGAAGAGTGGAAAACTGACTTAGGGGCATAGCATTATGGGCATAAGGAGAGAGGGAGGGAGAGTTAGCTACCTCGTTATGTGATCAATCAATCTCTGTTGAACAAAATCAAATTAGTAAGTATAAATCTAATGTATCCAATCTAAACAGTTCTAACTGGTAGTACAAGTCCATGATGATGTTCACAAGACAATAGGGTGGTGACGATGACAGTAACCACCGATTGTGAGCACCTATTGTATGCCAAGAACTGTTGGAAGCACTCCACGTTTAATCTTCACAACAATCTTCTGAGACATAACATCTTCATTATCTGTAGAAGGACTGAACCAAACAAGGGAACAAATTCAAACAGAAGTAACAGAATTGTAGATGCCATGGGAGGCTAATTGTCTTTTTAAAAAGTGTTATTTTATGGATTTTATGACTGTAACTGACTTAGGGCCAGCCTCACCCATAGGTCCTAACTATTCAGCAACTTCAGAGTGGAGAGAAATCAAAACTAGCAATAATAATATTAATAAATAATAAATAACACTCAGACTGGAGATAAATCAAAACTAGAAATAATAATTACTGAGGCCTTCCCTTTGTGCCAGACACTAACTGCTTTAAGTCAATTATCTCATTTAACCCTCACACCCAAAAGGTAGGTTATGCTTGTTATCCCCATTTTTAAGATGAGGAGACTGAGGCAGAAAAGGAGAGTAATTATTCCATGATTCACACAAGGGATCCTTATTTAATATGAGACTTTTGAACATGATTTAAGGGTTTAATACATTACAGTCAAGATGCAGGTCACAATATCACTATCATTTACCATTTCACTATCTCTTCTCACAATCTCCTTGCATGTTTTTTCAGATGAGAGAAAGCCCAGTATAAAAATAGCTTTTCTGAAATGCATATGGAGTGGCACACATCTGTGGTCTTTATTACCCAGGATTTCACCTAGAAGATTCTCAGTCATGAGCCTAGAGGAGGTTCCGAACATCTATTTTTTATAGCCCCACACAGTCTATGCTGACATGCGGTTCAGGCTGGGGACATTTGCTTCACATACTTTGCAGTTCCAAACCCAACCCTCCCCTACTGTGTTTAGATGTTTGTAAATACACAGGGCTAACGAAACTGTGGCAGAGAAGATCTGAAATTATAAAAACTATCCAACAGAGTGCCAAGGAAGGCATTCTTTAGTTATACTATTTCTCTGTGCTTTTCTTTGTGTCTGAACTATTCTATAACAAATTTTCTTTTTTTAAAGTATGTTCACAAAAAATATTACCAATAAATATTAAATCAACCTAACCCTACTGTGAAACTGAAAAGAATTTTATTTATCTCTGATAATTGTGATGGCACTTCAGATTCTCTTACCAAACAGAAGTCAACATGAGAAGTTATTTCTAATTTAGCAGTGCTACAGATGTGTTCAATAGCAACTGAAAGCTGGAGAAGGAAAAGCTGAGTGTAATCCACTTAAGTTCAAAAATTTCACCAGGGACCCCTCTAAACCTTTAATATTGATGTATTACTTATTTGTGTGATTAATCAAACACCCCTAACACCTACTACCTTCCAGACACTGCTCTAAGTGCTCTACTGACATTAAATATCATTTAACCTTCACAACCACCTATGAAGTGGGTAATATTATAAACCCCATTTTATAAATCAAGAAACTGAGGCACAGAATGATTAAGTAACTTGCCTAATTTTACACAGCTAGTAAGGGACAGAACTCAGTTTGACAGAGTTTGGCTTCAGAGTCCAAAATCTGAATCACTACACTTAGTCTCTGAGAACCTACAAAAAGTCCAAGACTTAATTCTAAACTTTGGTTTTCCCCACTCTACAATTCCAAAATGGCCTGAGCCTACTTCTATTCTTCCACATCTTCTAACAGTCCCTTGCTGTTCCCTTGTTCTGCCTGAACACTCTCCTAAACCTCTATTTTTTAAACCTTTTGTCCTTTGCCTAAACACCACTTTATTAATTACAAACTCTAATTGCATGGTGTATTTCTCAGCACTCAACACACAATTTTAATTATATAGTTCATGGGTAATTGTTTCCTGTCTTTCCCAACTGGGCTCTGGGTTCCATTATTTCTGACAACATGTCTGCCTTGCTCATCATGTATTCCCATATTGGATCCCCACCAACCAGCCCAAAGTAAGGGCTTGACACAAAGTAAGTTCTCAATAATTTTTGATGAATGAGTAAATGGAGGACACTGAAGCCTCCTGTTTTTCTCCGAAATATCCCTGTGCTGGCAAGTCCCCTCCTGTACCCCTGCTACAAAACCCCTAATAGTGAAGCCAGTGGGCTACTGGCTCTGCAAGCAAATATTATGTTGCCATGGACAGGTCAATCCCCACTCTGTGGCCTGAGTTTCAAGTGCACCATGGGCATCATGAAAAGCCCCAACAGAATGTAACCTACAAAGGAAGGAGAACCTGCACTTCTCCAATTTCTCATAACACATAAAGGCTCTAGCTTTTATTGAATCCATGTTTGTCTTTCCAGCAAGACTTCAGCTCCAAGAAGGCCAAGGCCAAGACCAAGTCGGTCTGGGTCAGCACCATACTCCCATACATGCTACCCCAGGCTTGCACCATGCCTGCCAAACACCAGGAGCTCAGAAATTATCAGGTAAATAAAAGACCCCCTGCTCCGTGCACTTCACAGGTGTTAGGCGAGGACAGCTCGAGTCGGGTACTGTATCCCTTTGGGCATCTGAGTGTATTCTTCACACACAGGCCACCCCCATCTAGGCCTAGGTCCCCGGAAGCCGGCCCTAAGCCCGCGCTCGGCACGCACCTCTTGCACAGACAAGCATCTTCGCAGGTGCCGCGCACGCCCTGGTCGTCTGTGTCGCCGCTCGAGGCGGAAGAGCACGGATGACAGAGGGCTCCCTCAGGCTAGCAGTCCTGGGCGTGAAGGTTGCGGGTCGCCGTGCCCACCAGGGACCTGAAGCGGTGTCCACAGGCGGCAGGGGCAGGAGCGAGCCTCACGAACTAGGCGAGACAGAGGGGCTGGCCTCTGCCCAGGGACGGCGCACGTGACAGCTGCCCCAGCAGCCTTAGCGCTTATTGGCGCCTCCGCCTTGACGTTCACTGGGCAATTTCCCCGCCCTCTCAGCGCACAGAGGCGCTCATTGGACGACTCTTTTGGCCCCGCCCACACAGCTGAGTCATTCCCTGACAGAACTGACACGGAAATTGCGGTAGAGAGCGTCGCAATGCCTTCTGGGAAGTTGACCGCTAGGTGCTTTAAGAGGCCACTTCTTCACCCGGGTGACACTTTATAACTGGAATTGTTATAACTCAGGGCTGAAGAGCTGGCTGGGTTCTCAGCATTGGGCAGAAGGGCAGAGAATCCAGCAAGAACAAACAAGCGTAAGTTGTTACATTCAGTTGGGGCTGAATGTCGTTCAACAATGTAACAAAAGTTGTCCTGAGTGCGGACTCTGCCCCGGGACTGTGTTAAGGGCTTTGCACACACTTGTTGTGAAATGTTGTGAAGGCAGCAGTGTGTGAAATATTGACACAATCAAAAACTAGGTAGTGGTGAAAATGAATGAACTAGAGCCAGCAGGTATGAACATCAATGGCCGAATTCCAGAAACATAATGTCCAGTGAACAAGGGAAGTATAAGGGCATTTTTGTAAAGTTCAAACTAAGTAAAACTAATGTTGCTTAAAGAAACATACATTTGTGGAAAGATACTATACAGAGAAGCAAAAGTGTGAGAATTTTTAAAAAAAAATCAATCAGGGTATTATTGACCTGAAAGGAGTAGGGATCGTAGGCCACAAGAGAGCAGGGAAAGGGGCTGGGGAAGGGCTACATAGACACCTCTTCAATATCTCACATGTGTTTGTTTCATTCTTATGCATAGTCAAGATGTTCATTGCATATATATTCTACTGGATTTATTATAAAACATTTTCTAAGTAAAAAAGAAGCATGTTTGTATATTCCATTTCATTATCTGTGAGGTGTTGGGAATGGCTATGGATATACTTCACTTTCAAAACTTTGAGTAAGACCTATTGAAAGGAAGAAAGAAACAATAAAAAGCAAAACGAACAACAACAGAAACCCAAAACACTCACCTTGGGTTGAGATAAAATATCACATGCTGAGTTAGTGTTCAGTGGCGGCACAAGAGCTCATTGACAGCAAAGTAAAGATGACGGTGGGGGAAAACTGAGGTTAGGGAGTTTTGCCAAGAGCGGTGTTAATGGCATGAAATACACCATTTTGTGGAGCGGTTGTCTGCCAAGAGCATAATGAAACCACTGAACAAGCGTAGTCTGCAAACTTGGCAATGTAATTTCCAAATCCATTTGTTTACGTACTTTCCTTTCTAGCTCTGAGGTGGCAGCCATTGAATCAGACAGTCTCTGATTATCTTCCTGCAGGGTTATAGCGCTTGCATCTTTTCCTAGCACTGATTTCTTTAGTTTGTCAATCTTTTCTTGGAGCAATTTCGAAGGCTCACTCAATACGGTAGACTTACTTGTCTCAGGAGATTCAGCTGACTGTGACCAGATTGATGATTCCATACAGAGCTGTGATAGAATTTTGAGTTGCCCTAAGAGACTGACCTTCCTATTGCAAAGCTGCCCTGTGCTGTGTATTTTGTACTGTGGTCACTAACTGCTGTGGCCACTCTTCCATTTCCTTAACTTGTGTTAATCTCTCAAGTTCCTCTAGAGTTCCTGATACCAGTTACTGTCAGTGCCTCTTATCTCATTACCAGTGCTGGATGTTTGCAAAATGGTGACTAGAGTCTGACTCTTCTGACTTAATGCAACTACATCAAGGTCTTTTTCTCTAATGAAATGTGATAAATGCTGAATGGTGTCTCTAAACATCTCATCATGCCACTACTTCCAATGCTAGTGGACAATTCTTTATTTTCATCTTGCAACTTACTGATGGCTGCTTCTTTGGCAACAATGGTATCAGTCATTTGCTGATATTCTCTTTTGAGATAGCTGTTTTCATTAGCCTTTGCATTCCAAATAGCTAACATTTGTTCTTTTTGTAAAGCATATGCTTGGAGTTGCTGCTGAAGGTAAGCAACATTGTGGAGGTAAGAAACTATAAATGTATTCTATGGTGAAGACCTTGTATGTCCAAATCTTTCTTCTGGAAAATCTCAGTTGGTTTATCTACCTCATCACTGGACAGCTCATCCATCTTTTTAGTTAAAGACATATTCTTTTCATTGAGAAGTTTTATGTCCAATTCTTTTTTTTTTATTTCAGAATATTATGGGGGTACAACACTTTGGCTATATATATTGCCCATGCACTACCCGTGTCAGAGCTACAATCGTGGTCGTCCCCCAAACTGTGCTGCCCGCATCCATTCAGTGAGAGTTTTCCCATCCCCTCCACCCACCTCCCGCCTGCCCGCCCCCTGATGAATATTCTTGTTCTTTCATCCCTTTCACTGATCTGTGTTCTGTTGTCTTTTCCAAATTCTTAATTTCTTCAGCTTTGGCTGGAAAGAGCTTCAGGTGTGTGTGTCTTCCATCCTCATGAGCTGAAACCAACATTTTATTTTCCATTTTGAGATCTAAAACAACTCTATTTAAATTTTCATTGAGCTGTTTCATTTCTGAAAGACTTTGCTTTGAGTTTCTCACTTCAGCTTCCATTTCTTTAAGTAAGTTAACCTTAAAATTACATCTTGATTAAGAGGCAGTGTGAAGTAGTTTCTTAACTCTTAGCCAGAGGCAAAGCCACCGAACCAGGATGACACCACTTGGGGTCATAAAATTGACCTGGTCTGCTCTGAGAAAAGCGTCCAGCGTAGTCGGATCCGAGTCCAGTCTGAGGACTTAGGGAGACTCAGTTGCTACAACTACGGACAGCCGGGCACACAATGGGGCATTTCTAGGCAACGCAGGCTCAGAGCCCCCCAAGGGCAGGGCACTGCCTGCAAACTCTGATGCAAGACTGGGCCTAACTAGTGTCCAGTGACCATGGGGCCGTGCTCACCCTAAGAGTGCCCATGCTTTGCTCACCCTTGCGGCAGTCCCTTCTCCCTGCATGTCAGTGAATTTATCCCAGGCCATGTGCCCCTCCGGCCACCCAGACACTGGCTGGCCAGACCCCCGCTCCCAGAGAGTAGCCCCCAAGTGTGTGAGCGCATGTTAAGCAAAACACACATTCCCTTCCTGTTTTTACAGCGGTACCATAAAGTACACGTGTATTCTGCAGCTGGTGATGTTCACGCCACAGTTACTTTTTAAATGGAGGTAAAATTTCCTTAGTGAAAGGCATCCATTTCTGTTTCTAAAAAGCAAAAACCAGGGCGTTATGACAAATGTCTACACCTGGGCATAAGCTCTACCATCAAAGAGATACTGAGTATTTCCATTACCCAGAAAAGGTCCTCATGCCCTTTGCCATTCCACCTCTGCCCTCCCATCCCAGCAAGCTCGGTTCTGGTATCTGTTCCAACAGATAAGTTTTGTCTGTTCGTGGACGTGGCACACAGGGCCCACACGTTTACAATCTTGGTATCTGGCCTCTTCCCTCCTGTGTTTGAGATCTTGTCAGGGGAGTCAATTGTATCTCCCAATAGATTGCCCTATTGATCCATCGATCAGCCACAAGTCAAGTGTAAAGGTCCGAGTAGCTTGGAAGGCACTGAGCTGGGTCCAACAAGAGGCAGGTTCTCATGCAGTAAAATGCACTAGGGGGTGGTTGGGCAGGGTTGGGCCAGGGCACGGCTGGCCCCCAGGCAGACAGTGCCACTAAAGTGACACAAGACATTTCTACAGAGATGTAGCACTTACATATTTTCTCAGTGAACTATTCTTATATGAGGATCTTCAGGCCTCTCAAATGGAAACGATCAAGAACCATCTCAGCCAGTAGCTGAGATAAGACTTATGCCAATACAGATTGTTTTAGGCAAAATAAGCAATTGCACCTGGTAAATTCCTAGAGTCACCTTGGCAGTGGCAATTCTGCATAATCCCTGGTTTGTAAAGGGAGGAAAATGATGTAGCTCAAGGACATATAAGGGGAGGATAATCTGCTGGCAGATTTTTAAATGGACTTTTCCTGTCATTAGGTAAGAAATATATGCTCATTGTTCTAAAAATATTTTCAAGCAAAGTAAAGTGCATGAAGTATAAAGTAATTGTCCACTCTGTAGTCTCACGCTGGAGGTAGCAGTTGTCAACATTATGGGGCACATTATTTTCCTATACATATATAAAGAAAAATATTTATTAAATCACAGAATTTTATTTTTTAAGTCAGTGGATTCATACTCCATATGTTGGTCTGTAAACCACCATCCTTTTGTAAAACTTAACAATAGATTGTACACCTCTTTACATATCAAAATGTTGAGCATTACTATATCCTGCTTAAGGGTACACATTATTTATATTGATATACAATATAATATATTGATAAAAATAATTTGTGTATGGCTGGAAATTACTTGTGCTGTCTTGTTTTTATTTTGTTGATATTTTTCTGTTACAAACAACATGATGTTTTTTCTCTGGTTGTGGATGCCACATTTTGTCATGCAACCCCTGCCAGACTGCTCCACCAGGCAGCCACATTGGCAGAAAGAAAAATGAGTTCAGATTCCTTTGCATGTTCTACATGTTGGCATAACAAGCAATTAGATTGATTCGTTAGTTTGGCCTGGATTTGAAAGACTGGTGGAAATGGATACCAGGACTGTGCCTGACCTGCAACAAAAAACAGTAAAGGTTAGTAAGAGCAAGGCATAGTTTGAGAGAAAAATCATAGTGGAAGATTAAAAAGGTGAATGGGATAGTTTGAGGCAGTCTCCAATCAGCTTTCTATGTGCAATCCTCAAAGAGAGAGGCTTAAAAGAAGAAATATATAAAAAGGACCCATTTTTCTGGGGGGGGAGGGAAAAAGGAGGAAAAAAAGGAGTTTTGGAATAAAAATGGGATTTCTTGATCCATGATCTTGGGAAAAAGCTATCTAGTTTATGAAGATGTCTGCTTCAGGGGCCTGGGAACTGGCCCTGGAAATCCTTACTTTCAGGTCACATGTAGTGATGGTCCTCTTATTGGCTCAGTGTAGTTTGGTGTGGCTTATGTGAATCCTGAGGGCTTTCATTTTGATGATGGCATAGGTGTTTAATAATACTTCGTAAGGGCCTTCCCAGCGAGATGACAGTACATGTCTTCTTCCAAAACTTTGATGTACACCTTATCTCTTGGTCAAAAAGTGTGGCAAGACTTGTCAGTTGGTGGAGGTCATGCTCCCCTCACCTGTTGGTGATGTGCTCCAAGCATATTAGTTAGCACCTATATGTAGCTAAACATGATATTGAATTGTTCAGTTAAATCCCTATAGTGTTCAGTCAGCCCAGGAATAGGAGGTTAGAGGTGCCAGTAGGAATGGGGTGGCAGAACACTATTTTCAAACGGGTTAATCCATATCTTTTATTTGGAGTATTTTGGATGTTTACAATGGCTAAAGTTAATGTTTCTGGCCATTTAAGTCTAGTGTCCAGACAGACTTTTCTCAAAATCATTTTTATTTATATATTTTTATGTTCCACTTGCCTTGAGGATTGGGCATGATATGTGGCATGAAATTTTAATAAGTCCCCCAAAGCCCCTGCATGTAAGTGGTTTATTTCTGCTATAAAATGAGTCCCTTGATCTGTATCAATCATAAAGGAATACCAAAATGAGGAATAATATCAGTTACTAATTTCTTTACCACTGTTGTAGTGTCAGTATGCCTAGTTAGATAGCATTCATTTCATCCACTGATAATTTAAACAATAAACAAACAGTGAGAAAACCCTAAAGCTGGAGGTAAATTTACAAAATCAGTTTGGAGTTCCAGAATGGGCAGTCTGGGCCTTTGAGGGCTTTCTGGAGAATGTTGTCTTCCTCCAGAGATTTGGTGAGAATTTCAAATAGTGCTGTGGGAAAGAATTTTGGTCAGAGATGTTTTAAATCACAGGGAAGTACCAACTAATATATATATTTCTTAATTCTCCCCTGTTTGTACATATGTCCCTCTGATGGGAGATAAGTGCAAGACAAAAAGTAAAAAAGAAAGTGGGGGGAACACAGGGAGTCCATTTGGCCCAAACACAATCCATCTGATAATTGTTTAGCACCATTTTACATCCACCTATCCTTTTTGGATTATGGGGCATTAGTCTGATGATCAATAGTATCAGACAAGGATAAAGGCAGGGTAATAAATTGCATGAAAAAAGGACAGGGAGTGCCCATTTCTGGCCCCATATTTAGCAGTGCTCTCTGTTCTATAGTTTCCTAGGGGTACAGTATCTGTCTCCTTAGTGTGGGCTGGGCAATGAACAGTAGCAATCTTAGAAGGGAGGTGAATAGCTTGTAATAGGGCAGTAATTATAGGTCCATCGACAATATGAGTGCCAGCACAAGCTTAAGAAACTATTAGATTTCTAAATTGTGCCAACCGCATGGCAGAAGACAAAGGAATATTTGGAGTCTGTGTAAATAGTGGCAGCTTTTCCTTTTGCCAATGTGCAAGCTCTAGTAAGGACTATGACAAAATTGACTTAAGACATTTTGAGGTGAGCCTTTGAGTGGCCTGAGATATTTCATGTCCTAAGTAACAGTTGTCTGTACCAACTAGTGTTCAGACCTAAAGGCTTTATGGGCTCATTCAGCTAGAGTCCTAAAAATAATGAGGGAGCCTAAGAGAGCACCCTGTTTACAGAGCAAAAGACCATCAATTTCCTGAACAAGAGTGGATCATTGTGTAAAGGTTATACAATCTAAAACAGATTTGAGAATTTGAGAGAATACTGAAGGAGACACACATTAGTTGAGGTATTTGTGTCCATGTTAATTATCTCCCTCTGTAGTTGAACATAAAGAGAAATTGTGAATCAAGGTTCAAAAGGATCAAAAATAAAGTTAAACAGAGGTCAATTAGTGTACTATTAAAGTCACATGAACTAAATGGCACTTGAGTTAATTTCTACCCTCTTGATAAAATATTTGATTTAAACACTAATTTTTTGCTAATTAATTAGAGCTCTTTTATATATTTTAGTAGTAAAATATCACATATACATGACATGTATAGACATATAAACATACAAACAGAGTAGATCTAATAGCTCTTATAGATAACTTTTATTTGCTGGTGCTTAAATATTATTTTATTATACTTAGACTATCACTCTTTTAATTACCTATTTGATTGGTTTAAGCTATTACTGGCTAGACAACAATTTTCCTTTGGGAAGATTTTGCCATTTATGTAAGTATTTCCCACTTCAAGGACCTAATATTTATACATGCATAAGTAGGCATAGGCAGAAAATACTCAATTCTCCAGAAATAAGGATCCTATTTTCACTTGGAACCTTGGCTTTGGCTCTCATATCTCCATGATCAACTTAGGGAATATTTGTCCTTACCCAAGTGCACAAGAGAAAGGAACAAAGGGATAGAACACAGAAATATCTGTGAATTCTTAAAAGCTAGAGTTCTTATCCCCTGTAGTATTGCCATTTATTGTTAATGTCTGCCTGACCCAGTCATATATTTGATTTCTGCCTGACATAATCAGGCACTTGAGGCCTCTAACTGGATCTAAGCTAATTAATTATTACATTCAATCTGATCCCAGACCAAGTTTAGTTTCTGTTGTGACTTCTGAACCCAGTTAGGATCAAAACTTTGTTCATACAAACTCAGAGAGCTCAAAACACAAACCTGTGGAGCTTTGCAATCTGAGAGCAAACTTACCCATAAGCTCTAGTTGTGAAAAGAGAGCACTGGACACCATGGGTCCAGCACATATGTCATTTGGACTCTCAGTGCTCCTGGGAGTTTCTGGGAGCTGTATTTCAGAATCCACCTAGATAAATTAAATTTAACAGAGCTTAATTGAGCAAAGAATTCATGAATTGAGCAGCTGAACCAGAACAGGTTCAGAGAGACTCCAAAGCTGCAGAATGTTTGAAGAAGATTCATGAACAGAAAAAAGATATTGACATACAGAAAATGGAAGTGAGGTATAGCAACAGCTGGGTTGGCTAGAGCTAAGCATTTACCTTAAACAGTTTAAACAGTTGGCCACCTTTGATTGGCCAGACTCCATGATCAGCAAAGAGGAAGAAGTAGAGAGGACTGAAGATGTCTGGGGATGCATTTCTGCTCATCTTGAGTAGAATTTTGTTGATTTGTTTTACTTCTTGAGCCATTGTGGTATCTGGGCTCTGACCTTTAGCTCTTGGGCGATTTTACACTGGTGTGTGTCTATTGTGCTGATCTGTGTATAATGCAATTCTGAGTATTTCCTACAGGGCAGGTCTAGTCTTGACAAATTCCGTTAGTGTTTGCTTGTCAGAGAAAGTCTCTATTTCTCCCTCATACATGAAACTTAGTTTTGTAGGCTACAAAATTCTAGGCTGGCCATTATTCTGTTTGAGAAAACTGAGAATGGGGCACCAGTAACTTCTGGCTTGTAAGGTCTCAGCTGAGAAATCTGCAGTTAGACTGATGGGTTTTCCTTTGTAAGTTACCTGATGCTTTCACCTTATATCCCATAGGAGTGCCTCTTTCATGTTTAGTTTGGCCAGTATGATGACTATGTGTTGTGGTGACTGCCTCTTCGCAATGAATCTCCCAGAGGTCCTTTGACCTTCTTGTACCTGGATATTTAGATTTCCAGCAAGTCCATGGAAACTTTCTTCAATTATTCCCTCAAATAGTTTTTCCAACCCTTGTGTATTTTCTTCTTCACACTCAGGGATGCCTATGATTCTTATGTTAGTACTCTTTACATAATCCCATATTTCTTGTTTTTTTTTTCTTCCTCTTTTTTCTCAGTTCTTTCTCTTTGACTGACTTTTTTAACTCAATGGTTTTGTCTTCAACCTCTGAGATTCTTTCTTCTGCTTGATCCAGCCTATTTGTAAGACTTTCCACCTTGTTTTCTATTTCCTTGAATGAATTTTTCATTTCCAGAAGTTCTATTTGATTTTTTTAAAATAATTTAATTTCCATAGTAAATTTTTCATTCATTTCCTGCATTGTTTCTGTGGTTTCTTTGTTTTGGGTTTCTATTTTAACTTGTATTTCATTGAGCTTCCTTACAATCCATATTGAAAATTCTTCATCCGTCATTTCACCCTTTTCCTTTTGGTTGGTATCCATTGGTAGGGAGTTATTGTTTTCTTCTGGGGTGTTCTTTTGCTCTGATTTTTCATGTTTCTGGAGTTCTTTCACTGATTCTTTCTCATCTGGCCTCTTGGTTGAGACCTGGAGGTGCTAGGCCTGGCTTATGGGCCTGTATCTGGGTCCCCAAAGATCAATCCTTGAGCATGCCAGGGAGGGGAGTGCTGCTCCAGAGTTGCCTATAGGGTGTTCTAGCAGGTTTGGTGTTCCTCTTGGGTTATGTCTGACCTGCTGTCTTCACCTCTTCCCAACAGTGTGTAGTGAGTTACACCCCCCCCACACTTATTCTCAGTGATGGGATGGTACTTGTGTATATTAATCAGCTGTTCCCTGTTTGCTTGAGTTGGGGAGACTATGCTTAGTTATGGTGTTGTTCCCTTGTCATTGGTAGATGTTTGCCTGAAAGAGCCAGCTGTTGTGTCTATGGTAAGCTCTGGTGCCTCAGGAGGGACATATGAATGCTCCAATCTTTAGGAGGGACCCTGTAGCTCCCAGGGGGTTTCTTGATCTCCACCACAACTGACATGGGGGGAGTTAACAAGACAGTTCATGGCTAGGTTGAGGGAGCCTGAAAGGTTTTGCAAAGGCTCACTGGGGCTCATAAGTTGCTTTCCTGGCCACTAGGGCAATCCTCTGGTAGAAGGGTCAGGACCAACTCTCCAAACCGTGCTTGCTGTTCACAGAGGGAGGGGCCTAAATGCTTGTATGATAAGGCCCCAGGTTGGGATTTTTCCACTCTTATCCAGTAGCACAGTTTTTCTGTGGGGAAGAGTAAGTGTTCCCCCAAATGTCCAATCCTTGGATGCCCATACACCCTGTAAAGTTGAGTCAGTAAATGTTGTAAAGTGCTGTGAAAATTGACCTTCTTCTCAGAAGGTGGCACTTGCTGGAAGGAACAAGTTGCAATGTTGATTTTTGGTCCTGTGACTGGATCTAGTATCAGGATAAGCCCTTGAATGCCCACATGGTGAGTGGGGCCCTGGAACTTCCAGGTGAGTCCTTATTCTCTGCCACAAGAGAGGTGGTGGTGGAATGCAGCTGGGCAGGGCTGGGTTGGGTGAACTTGCCCTTAGGCTCCACAAAAGCTGGATAGATAGCTGTTTCAGCAGGGGTCAAATGTCTTCTCTCAGCTTCTGAGCAAAGCCACCAGGGAGGGGCTGAAGTGGCCCCACCCAGCCAGAAAGTCTGGTTGTGGAGGCAGGTTCATCTGAGATTCACAATCTGGCAGTCTATAGTGTGCCTTGCTCCACTCCCTCCTGCTCTACTCTGCAGTTTTCCCCTGACATCTGCTGGCAGAAAGGAACCCAAGCCAGCCAAGCTCCCTCTTGACTGTGCTGTGGGCCAGGAGGTTCCCCACTCAGGATCCCTGCCTAACCTGACAGCACAGACCTCCTGTGGAGGAAGGGGTGCCCCATGAACACACATCAGCTAGAACCCACACTATACTCACCACCCAGATCTGCCCATGTGGGCTCCCTCTCCTGCTGAGACCAAGAAGGTCAAGCCCTGACCATGCCAGGGAGAAGCATGCTGTTCCTTAGTCATTGACAGGGTGCCTGAGCAGGATCAATATCTCTCCACCTTGGGGCATGCCCCACACTGATGGGGACACTGGGCAAGCAGCACCAGGGTGGGCTGGTGAGCAGGGAGCTCACAGACTGAGCACCCCTCAGTCTGCTGCAGGGCCCCAAGAGGAAAGACCTGAGATCCACTCTCTGTGGAAGCCTCGCTTTGGGGGCTCAAATATCTTTCTTGGCAGCCATGAATGAGGAAGTGGAAGGGGAGGAAAAGAGTCTAGATGGAGGAATGCTAGCACTCTGGTCATCTCTGACCCTCTCTCTGGGAGGCAATCCACCCAGAATGTCCAGCCTATGGAGTCACACAGATTCCCTGGGACCCACTGGACCCCTCTGGCTCCTGCAGTCTAGAACAGAGTTGGGAAATGTCTGTGTGGGAATAAGCAAGGTGAAACCCAAGGAGTTGAAGCCTCCTTGGGAAGACAAAAGTGCCTGGTGGATGGAGAAGCAATATGGCATCTGCTGTCTCATCTCTGGTCTGTGGGAGTGGGAAGTTCCAGAGGGGGCTGGGAGACTGGTGCCCTGTACACAAGAATCTCCTAGCTCACTGGTGGCAGCAGTCTCTGGGCTCATGTGGGCAGAATGTCTCTCCAGCAGCTCAGGAACCCACTGACTGCCAGAGATGTGAGGCAAGGAGAAAAAAACTGCTCCACCTCCCCTTCTAGCTGCACTCCGAGCCTCTCAGGGGTTGATCTTTGCTGATGCCTTTCTCCTTCTTGTTCTCCTACACAACTTCTTCCCTTGGAGTCTTCCAAAGTCTCTGACACCCTTGCTTCAGATCCACATCTGATCTATGTTTTTCTGTCTTTTGTTTGTTCTCTTTCATCTAAAATTTATTCTTCTTACTGAGACACTCTAGCATCTGGTGTCTCTGGTCAGCCCTGAGGTATAGATTTTCTCCCCTTTCATTGGCTGATGTTTGTGTGGAAGATTCAGAAGCTGAGATGTTCTTTTGTGCCCATAGTAAGCTCTGGTCTCCTAGGTGGGGTATGTGAGTGCTGCAAGCTTTAGGAGGGAACCTGTAGCTTTCAGGGGGCTGCTTGATCTCTACTCTCACTAAGGTGAGGAGACGAGCAAGATAGATCATGGCTGGATTGGGAGAGCCTGAATGGCTTTGCAAAGCCTCAGCAGGGATCTGAGTTTGCTTTTCCAGCCCCTAGGGGGGCCTGAATGCTTGAGTCCTTAGGCCCTGGGCTGGGATTTTTCAGTCCTTGCCCACTAGTGCAGTTTCTCTGCAGGGAGGGGTGAGTGCCCTCCCAAATCGCCACTCACTGGAATGCCACAGCACAGTCCCATCAGATCAGTCTAAGTGAGTTCCCTCACTGCCAAAGTCAGCTCTCAAACTTCCCCACAGTCTGTGTGTCTGATCCATTAGTGTGCATCTCTGTGAAATGCTGGCAGGTAGGGGATTCCCCTATTATGTACGCCTGTCCCACCACAAGACCCCAAAGGGAGAGTACTGGGCCTCTCTATCTGCAGGGGCCTCAGCCTGGGGTATGTTCCCACTGGAGAGAAGCAGCTGTTCATGAATTTCTTGGTTCAAGTTGTACTCCCCGTTGTAATGAGTGGGGGGAGGGGTCACTGCTCCCGTTCAGCTGGCATGCCCAATGCATTTGGCTGCCAGGAAACCTAGGTCTAGGCTATTTCTCTCCGAGTTCTGCACCCCTATCCAATATGGCAGTTCTCCAGTGGGCATGGGGGTGGGCATGCTCACAAATACCCCTTCCTTAGCACCCTACCACACTCTCCCATTGGATATGTCCATGTGGGCTTTCTTAGCACCTGAGTCCAGAACTGAGACCTCTCCATTGCATCTTTCTGCACTGCTGTCATGTCTGGGGGGCACTGGGACTGGCCTGCCTATCTAAGCACGTGATCCCGTGAAATGCCAGCAAGCAGGAATCTCCCAAATTGTGGTGGGTCCCACTCTCCATGGCGAGCTCAGCCAGGAGTGCACACCTACAGATGAGGTCCTTGATTCAAAGTTTTCTTGTCATTGCAATGGGTTGGGAAGGGGCCATGGCTCCCAGTTGGCCCAAGCTCAAATTACTTTCTTGGATGCCATGCATAGGGGAGGTGCAGAGGAGGAAGTGTCTAGGTGTAAGAAACCTGGCACTACAGTCTCTCATGGCACTGTCCCATGGGGTGTTCCTTATGGATACCCACACTCCTGGGGCTCACTTGTTCACCCCACTATTCCTAATTAGCCACCATGCCTGGGCTCTTGGGGGGTGGAAACAACTTCAATATACACTGTGTCCTGCTGTTCTCCAGAGGCACATAGGTGGGGGAGGGAAACCCCCCTTACCCTTTCACTGGACTCTGAGCCTCTATGGGTTTGATCCATGCTGCTATCTTCTCCTCTTTATCTTCTTTCTCAGCTTTGCAGTTTTTCTCCGTGGGGTCCCCAGTCATCTTTGTTGTCACTGTCTGTGATCCACACCTAAGCTATGACTCCTCTCTGCTCTCCTCAGTCCAATATTCTACCTTCCAGCCAGGATAGTCTGACAAGAAATGTCTCCAGCTGGCCATCTTGGCTCTCTCCTACTGAAAACTTTTATGTAACTCTTTGCCATCTCTATCTTCCTTCTCAATGGATTTATTATGACATACTTTATAAAACTACTTTTCCACATATGTTGTATTTTTTTTATTTCTAGTTTGCTCTTGAGGTCTCTCTCTGGACAGTGTCTATATACTCTATCTCTGTCCTGATGAGACTTCAGGAGATTTGGTCATGTGGATGTTTACTATCTGTCTTTCGTGAGATACTTTTGATGGATGGTCTAATGCCTAAATATCTTAACCATGACCTGGTATCTCTTTCACAGGAAACTAGTTTATATAGTAGGAACACTTTTGGCTTTTGTTGGGCTTGTGACCAGTTTATTCCTTTCATGATAGCAACTCTCTAGTGGATATCTGACTGGGGAAGAAATTAAGATCGGGTGCATTGATCAAATGAGACACAGAGAAGGCAATGCAACAAAACAGATGAAATAACAGAAACAAAGTATTAGTGACAGATCCCAGAGAGAAGAGGCAGCATGCTTCCTAGGGCCAGTGGGAAGAGGGAGCCATCCCAGACATATACCCACAACTACTATTAGGGAAGTGGAACAGAGAGAGAGAGAGAAGTAAAGACTAATGTGCTGAAGCCTTCAATGAGGTCCAGGGATATGCCCAAGCAGGTTTCTCAGGGGGAGTTATAATTGGTAGGTTCAAATCAAGCAAACATGATTTCCATGGAGTCATACTGTGAGGGAGAGGAGGTCACTGTAGCATATCTGTGAAGTCCACATGGGGAGTGAAGGTCAGAGGGGCAAGTCAAGTGTTGAACCTAGCTTCCCCATAGGAACTGCTCACCAGGAAGAGGTTGTATAATGTAGATATCTGGATCTACCCTCTTGAAGAACTGGGAGGAGGAGTAGAACGGGAAAATTTGTCATGAATGACTAAATCAATTTCTGGTGTGAGCAAGTTAAACCTATACTCAAAATAAATATGAGGTGATATTATAAGAACTCACTACAACATTTAAAAATAGGAATTAAAGTAGTCCAATAAAATTAATTAGTCTAATATCAGTAATCCCCAGGTAGAAGGTAAAAGGAGTTGGTCAACTTATACAAAACTATATTCAAGCTTATTTCCTCAATAGTAGACCAGAGTACAGCAAATGAGTGTATTTCAATTAATAGTGTACTACAAAAGTAGTGTATTCCAATAATTGTAGAGTGCACATTTTCACACCTTTCAAATAGAGATGCTTTTTAAAATTGATATTGTAAAATCACTATTGACCAGAAGGCAGTCAAAATGTGATTGTACTCCTGTGCACACAAATGAACTTGGTCTACAAACCTCTTATTGTCACTTTGTTTTGATGTTATCAACATGAAGACCTGCAGAGGGATGTCAGTAGGTCAGAAAGATAATCTCACTGAGAGAACTATAGGACTCTCAGAAAAAAAAAATATGGCATTCTCCACCTCTTACTAATGCCAGCAATGACTCTATGATGTCAGAGATGCAAGACCATGGTGACATCTCCAGAAAACCAAAACCCACAGAAAATCAAACTATTTCCTTCAGGAATTATCCACGTTTAACATGTTCATTCTTTCCCATTTTAACGTAAGTTGTTCCTTCTCCCACTTTTTGACATTTTTTCTCCCAGAGGCTCCCAGACTAGCCTTAGACAAAATGGCTCCCTGTTGGCCTGCTGTCCTAGAGAAGACAGAATCAACTGACTCTTTAGTCAACTTCTGCCTTGGCTTCCCAAGATCACTACAGAAAAATCTAGTAGAGGTAAAGGTTTTATTGGAAATGCCACTAGGAAAAGAATAGTGATGGCCTTACAATTGAAAAATCCAAGATTGAAACAGAAATCAAGAATAAAATGCAAAAGAAATTACAGAGGAAACCAGAATTTCTTGAATGTGAAAATTCATCTGCTATGATTATTCCTATTATAATGAGATATAAAATTGAAAATCAATAATCATGGATGGGGATAAGTTAGGTAAATTTGTGAAAACCTACATTACTTCTATTTGAGTTCATCAAGTTCTCACTGAGCATATGCAGATACATTTCACAGAGAGGTCATTTGATCTTTTGGTAAAGAATCTAAGTGGAAAGTGTTAATCCATGTTTGTGAACAATCTCTTGAAACTCATCTCTGTGGAAGGTAACTCAAAGAAGAAAAGAAGTCAAGACTGATATAGTTCCTATCTTATGTAGCAAGAAAGTGCAAAATATGTGATGGAGCTACCTGACTCTGATTGAAGAAGAGGGCAATGATAAATAAAAGCCCTTCTACAACACTGAAACAGATCCTAGGGAGAAAGTGATGAACGTTCTATAGAAAATTTATGAATATGGAGATGACAACATGAAGCAAAACATTAGTAATGCTAGGGTGAAATTAAGAGAAGAGCAAGCCAAAGGAGACATAGAATTTGGAGACTTTATAGTCCTTTTGTGAGGTACAGGGAAGATGGCCAACTACAGTCAGGGTTTGTCAGATCTTCCTGGTGGAGGAGTTGAGGGTCAGACTGAGAGGAGTGGAGGAGGAGTGCTGATCAGGAATGGACCACAGGGTCTGACACCAGCAGAGTCCAGGATAACACCAGCAGGAACTGAACAGCTAAGAGACAGGAGGGTAGAGGAGAAAACTCTGTGGGAACCAAACCAAATCTAGAGAGTGCCATAGACCAGGGAAAGGGTAAGGGATTTTTTCTCCCTACCCCCACTGGGGTGCCTCAGGCCTGCAGCAGAGCACAGGGCTCTCATACCAGGTGGAGTGCCATGAGGAACCACAGAATTGGCATCCCTGCATCTGGATGACCCATCCTCTGCACCCCAGAAACTAATGTTGGCTCAAGCTTCTGGAAGCCCTATGGCCTCATCTACACTATAGCAATAGTGAAGATGCATTGCCTGACTGTCAGGCAGTAGGGAGCTTTCTCCCTCCGTGCCCCTGAGGAGAGACTGGGTGCAGGAAGTGCCCTCCCTCCAATCCCACACTGAGTGACTGGGTGGGTCGCGCTGCCTGGGGGTGGGGAGTGCCCTCCTGCCAATGGTGAGTGGAGTGACTGGGATGTGTGGTTAGGGAGCACTCACCAGCCAAGCATGTCCTGAGTGACTGGGCTGGTTGTGCTGCTTGGGGGTGGGAAGTGCCCTCCTGTTGATCCTGTGCTGAGTGACTGGGCCACTCAGCTACAGACAGAGCACTCCCAGCCAAGCCTACACTGATGGTCTGGGCCTGTTTCCGGTGGGGAGTGCACACCTGGTGAGCCTGCCTCTAACAGGGTGGCTGTGGAGAACAGGAGGGTAGACAGGTTCTTGCCCCCCAACCCAAGAGCAGTGCAGAAAGACTGTGACTCCCTCCCCCCCACCATAGCAGCTCCTGGAGATCTCAGTGCTGTGCAGCCCCCTTTCAGGGCAGGGGGCACGTCTCTGCCTTGAGCCAGCAGAGCAGTGGTCAGTGAGCCATGGAAGGTGCAGACAACGGGGCTTGGAAACTTGGGCAAGAGATCACAGATTCAGGATTGGGAAGGTGAGTATCCATCGGGAGGGTGTGGAGGTGCACAGGAGAGTAGGGATCTGTAAGTGCACTCCCCCTCAGAGAACCACCATACCAGAGTTTGCAGAACTAGCCCCTCCCACAAGAATCCTCATATTGAAGTTTGATGAATCAGCACCTCCCTCAGAGAAACAACAGATTGGAGTTTGATGAACCTAGGGGACTCAATTTGCATAAGTACTGCTTTCCATAGCAACCAAATGCCTCTGGTGCCACAGGCTGAATCCAAGCAGCTGCCCCCACCACCACTCACTTTAAAAGGGAGGTCAGCTTGATACAAGAGCTTCTTGAGCAGCCAAAATCCCCCCGGGGGTAGAGTACCCTGGCAGAGTTTTCTGGGGAGAGAGAGCAGACTTTCTGGTTCAGTGGGGCCACATCAACCCCTCCTGGGAAACTAAACCTAGAGACAGATAACTGACCTTTAACCCCTGCCTATCCCTTAACAACATCTGAGGAGCCTGAGGGCAGGCTCACCCAAAATAACCCCACCCAGCCTCATTCCCTCACCCGCCTCTGTTGTGGTGGTGAATAAAGGACTCGTCTGGAAGTCCCAGGGCCCCACCCACAACCAGAAGCATTAGAGTCATCCCTCCTGAGGAACTAGAGCTGATCACAGGACCCTAAAACAACACTGCAGCTTGTTCCTTCCAGCAAGCACCACCTACTAACAGGTAGGTCAAATGGCACACACTTTTACTGCATCTACTGACTCATCACACATGGTGTGGTTGGTTTTCACCCACAAGCACCACCTACTGGCTCAGAGTTTAAACAGGGCATGTCAATATCTAAACAAAAGAAAATCAAAAAGAAAGAAGCAACACCTGTCCCAGATGAGAAAGGACCAGTGAAAGAACTCTGGAAATATGAAGAATCAGAGCCAAAGATCACCCACAAAAGGGAAAAACAGTCTCCTTGCAATGGATACCAACCAAAAACAGAATATAGAAATGACAGATGAAGAATTGTGGGCATGGATTGTAAGGAAACTAAATGAAATACATGAAAAAATTGAAATCTGACACAAAGAAACCACAAAAACCATACAGGAAATGGATGAAAAAGTCACTAGAGAAATTGAAGTACTAAAGAAAAACCAAACAGAACTTCTGGAAATGAAAATTATTTCAATGAATTACGAAACACAATGGAAAGCCTCAAGAACAGGTTAGATCAGGCAGAAGCAAGAATCTCAGAGCTTGAAGACAACACCCTCCAATTAAAGAAGTCAGTCACAGAGATAGAGCACAGAAGTAAGAAGAATGAGCAAAGCCTACAAGAAATGTCAGATTATGTAAAAAGGCTTAACATAAGAATCATAGGAATCCCTGAGGCTTAGGAAGAAAATACACAAGGGTTGGATAATGTATTCAAGGGAATAATTGAGGAAAATCTCCCTGGCCCTGCTAGAAATTTAAACATCCAGGTACAAGAAGCTCATAGGACTCCTGGAAGACTCAACACAAAGAGGAATACACCATGACACACAGTCATCAGACTAGCCAAAATAAATATGAAAGAGGTTATGATCTGTGAGGCAAAAGCAACAGGTAGTTTACAAAGGAAAACCCATCTGACTTACATCAGACTTCTCAACTGAGACCCTCGAAGCCAGAAGGGATTGGAGACCCATCATCAGTCTTCTCAAAAAGAATAATACCCAGCCTAGAATTTTGTACCCTGCAAAAATAAGTTTCGCATATGAAGGAGAAATTAAGTCTTTTCCAGACAAGCAAACACTGAAGGAATTCATCAAGACAAGACCCACCTTCAGGAAGTTGTCAGAACTGCGTTATTCACAGAGCATCACAAGAAACACTTACCAGTGTAAAATTACCCAAAAGCAAAGATTGATGGCCAGATACCACAATGGCTCAAGAGATAAAATATAACAACAGAGGAAAAAATATGGTGGTCTGATAGTCCTCCCACCGCAGCGCTCCCGGGCAAGGAGGTGAAAAACGCCACTGACTACCTGCGAGCACAGACCGCTCACTCTGAAAACAGCATTGTGAATTACAGAGACACAACGCCTAATGCCCAGCCCAGGAAAACAGGTACAAAATTTTCACAAAGATTGGAGGGCGCACGGAGCACAATATAGCCCAGAGTGCAGGAAGGACGCGCTCACCAGGTCGGCGTGGTGAAACCTGACCCCCAAGCGGTTACACACCTCCCCATCCACTCAGTCAGGGACAAGCCCAGAGTTGGGGCAAAGCGGTTGTGCGAGGCAGCAGACCCTGTGGAGAGAAAGCAATTGCGTGAGCCAAACACAACTCGCAGCTGCAATATATAGAGACTGCTGAGGGCTGGGAGGAATCAGGCAGGGAAGGAGTGGAGATACAGCTTCCCGGGACAGTGCGCGGGAACCCGCAGGCCGGCACTGCGCCACTAGAAGTCAGCGGGACTGGGCCCAGGGGTTTAACGGAGAGTGGGACACACCCTTAGAGGTTGCTAGTAACTGCTGGCAGAGAAAAACTGTACTCCTGGCGTGATTGGAGCCCGGCTGTGTGCCAGGCTGGTGGCGGCAGCCATCTTGGAAGCCGCCCACCCGGAGCTGTGAGCCGCGTCTCTAGCTCCACCCTGCCCTGGCCCGGGGCTCTTCTGCTGGGGTGAGACAGGCTTTGCCTTTGGTGGCCAGGGACAGCTGCATCTGTGGGTTCCAGGTGGGATGAGATCCCGGAACTGTAGTGGCGGGACATTTGTATATTGGAAACAGTTTGCAGCTCGTTCATCTGGTTCTGCTACCCGGCTCTGGCCTCCGACAAGTCCGCTACGTGCTGGTCCTAGTGCCTGCCTTTCAGGTCCCAGCCCTCCTGTACCCCAGAGATCAGTCATTTTGAAGGTTGCTGGCTATAGTGACTCATTTGGTATAACTGCTGGTTCTCATAACAACCAAATACCTCAAGAGCCACAGGCTGAATCAGAGCAGCTCCCCATAACCCTGACCACTTCATTAGGGAATTTTGCAACATCCAAAAGTGCTTGCAGTGGCCACTATAGCCCCCTCCCCGTGGGAACATCCCCCCAGTGGAGACTGCTGGGGATAGAGACAGCCACCAGCCTCGCCTTAGGGTCTAGTGGTGGAAAAGGGGTGCACAATTGGAGATCCCCTTATCAACCAGTATCACACGGAGACACACATCACAAGGGCAGACACACGCAGCTAGGTAAGCAACCTCTGAGCTGTGTAGAATTTTCCCAATTCAGCTCTCACACTGCAGCCAAAAGAAATTGTGTTTCTACCTGCACCTCAGGAGGAGCAGGGTCAAAGTAACCCCTAGGAGCTACAAGGGCCCTCCCAAAGCATGGGGCTTTCGCATACCCCAACTGGGGGATCAGAGTCTGCCATGGACATAATAGAATACCTAGCTAATAGGGAGCAGTTCACTCATATCCTCAAGTACAATTCACTAGCTTAGAGCCCAAGCTGGGAGGTCATTCTCACCACACTCCACTGGGAAGAGGAGAAGACAACAGGCCAGAGGTAACTCAAGATCCAACAAACTTGCTAAAATACACCTAAGGCAATACAGACCACTACTTCTCTCCCTGGTTCTACCAAGGAATGAAAATTGTGGGCCTGGAGACAGGGCCATAAACTAGCCCTAACACCCCCAGCTCTTGACCAAGAGGCCAGAGGAGAAAAAACCAGCAAAAGAACTCAGGGAACATGAAAAATCAGAGTGAAAAGTCACCCCCAAAAGAAATTATCAGTTCCTCAGCAATGGATACCAATGCAAATGAAATGGGTAGAATGACAGAAGAGGAATTTCGTTTATGGATTACAAGAAAGCTCAATGAAATTCAAGAGAAAATTGAATCCCAGCACAAAGAAACCACAAGAAAAATGAAAGAAATGAATGAAAAATTCTCCAAAGAAATAGAAATATTATGGAAAAATCAAATAGAAATCCTAGAAATGAAAGAAGCATTCAAGGATCTACAAAACACAGTGGAAAGCCTTAAGAATAGGCTGGACCATGCAGAGGAAAGAATTTCAGAGCTAGAAGACAACTCCTATGCGCTAAATAAAACAGTCAAAGAGAAAGAACACAAAAACAAGAGGCAGGAAAAAAGCATACAAGAAATGTGGGATTATGTAAAGAGGCCAAACATAAGGATCATACGCATCCCTGAGGGAGAGGAAGAAAATTCGTATGGACTGGAAAATCTATTTGAAGGAATAGTAGAGGAAAATTTCTGTGGCTTAGCCAGAAATCTCGATATCCAAGTACAAGAAGCACACAGGACTCCTGGGAGACTCAATGTGAAAAGGCATTCACCACACCACATACTTATTAGATTGACCAAAGTAAACACAAAAAAGGCACTCCTCAGAGCTGTAAGACAAAAACAGCAGGTAACCTATAAAGGGAAACCAATCAGATTAACTGCAGATTTCTCAGCTGAAACCTTCCAAGCCAGAAGGGAATGGGGAGCCATCATCAGTCTCCTAAAACAAAACAAAGGCCAACCCAGAATTCTATATCCTGCCAAACTAAGCTTCTTATATGAGGGAGAAATAAAGACCTTTCCAGATAAGTAATCACTGATAGAATTTGCGAAATCCAGACTGGCCTTGCAAGAAGTGCTTAGACCTGCATTATACACTAACCAGCACAACAGACACCCACCTATGTAAAACTATGGAAAACCTAAAACCCCAGAAACCAGATTTCACAATGATGCAAGAGGTAAAACAAAAGACACCACCCAATAGAATAACCAGAAATTTACCCCAAATATCAATTCTCTCAATAAATGTAAATGGCTTGAATTGCCCATTGAAGAGACATAGGCTGGCTGAATGGATTAAAAAACACAAACCAAGTATCTGTTGTCTTCAGGAAACACACCTTACACACAGACACATTTAGGCTCAAGGTGAAAGGATGGAAACAATTTTCCAGGCTAATGGAAACTAAAGGAAATCTGGAGTAGCCATCCTTATTTCAGATGATATAAACGTTAAAGCAACAAATGTAAAGAAGGACAAAAATGGACACTATATAGTGGTGAAGGGGAAAATCTTTCAAGAGTATTTAACAATTCTAAACATTTATGCACCAAACACAGTAGCGCCCAGGTACATAAAGCAAATACTGCTAGATCTAGACAACATAATAAACAGAAATGCCATAATAGCAGGGGACTTCAACACCCCACTGACGGAACTGGACAGATCCTCCAAACAAAAATTAAATGATGAAACAAAAGACCTAAACAGGACTCTAGAACATTTGGGCCTAAGAGATATCTACAGAACACTCCACCCAAATAACACTGAATATACATTCTTCTCATCAGTTCATGGAACATTCTCTAAAATTGACCACATCCTAGGCCACAAAACAGATCTAAACAAATTCAAAAAAATAGAAATCATACCATGCATCTTTTCAGACCACAGCAGAATAAAATTAGAAATTAATTCCAACAGAAACTCACATCTTCATTCAAAAACTTGGAAACTAAACAATCTGTTGCTGAACAACTATTGGGTCAAGGAGGAGATTCAAATGGAAATCAAAAGATTCTTCAAACTGAACAATAATGGGGACACAAGTTATCAAAATCTGTGGGATACAGCAAAAGCAGTCCTGAGAGGAAACCTTATGGCCTTAAATGCCCACATCCAAAAGACAGAAAGGTCACAAATCAGTAAACTAATGAATCATCTTAAGGAAATGGAAAAGGAAGAGCAAAGCAATCCTAAAGCCAGCAGAAGAAAAGAAATAACCAAGATCAGAACAGAATTAAATGAAATCGAGAACAAAAGAACAATACAGAAGATCAATGAAACGAAAAGTTGGTTCTTTGAAAAGATAAACAAAATAGACAGGCCACTTGCCAGGTTGACCAGAAGCAGAAAGGAAAGGACTTTAGTAAGGTCAATTAGAAATGAGAAAGGAGAAGTCACAACTGATACCATAGAAATACAAAACATCATCTTCAAATACTACAAAAATCTCTATGCTCACAAACACGAAAACGTGGAGGAAATAGACAAATTCTCGGAAACATACTACCTCCGTAGGCTCAACCAGCAAGAAACAGAATTTCTAAGCAGACCAATATCAAGTACCAAAATCGAAGCAGTAATAAAAAATTTTCCCACAAAAAAAAGTTCTGGACCAGATGGTTTCACACCTGAATTCCACCAAGCCTACAAAGAAGAACTGGTGCCTATACTGCAGAAATTATTTGAAAATATCCAGAAGGAAAGAGTCCTCCAAAACTCATTCTACGAAGCCAATATCTCCTTGATACCAAAGCCAAGAAAGGACACAACAAAAAAAGATATCTATAGGCCAATATCCTTTATGAATATAGATGCAAAAATTCTCAATAAAATCCTTGCAAACCGAATTCAAATGTACATCAAAAAAATAATTTATCACGATCAGGTGGGCTTCATTCCCGAGATGCAGGGATGGTTCAACATATGCAAATCTATAAATGTAATTCACCATGTAAATAAAAGCAAGAACAAAGATTATATGATCCTTTCAATAGATGCAGAAAAGGCTTTTGACAAAATCCATCATCCTTTTATGATAAGAACTTTTAACAATATAGGCATAGATGGCTCATTCCTAGAAACTATTAAAGCCATATATGAAAAAAACAACAGCCAAAATCATACTGAATGGGGAAAAATTGAAAGCATTCCCCCTTAAAACTGGCACCAGACAAGGGTGCCCACTATCTCCACTTATATTCAACATAGTGCTGCAAGTCCTAGCCAGAGCAATTAGACAAGACAGAGGAATCAGGGGCATCCAGATGGGGGCAGAAGAGGTCAAACTTTCACTATTCGCAGACGATATGATATTATACATAGAAAACCCCAAAGATTCAACCAAGAGATTACTGGAATTAATACATGAATTCAGCAGTCTCAGGATACAAAATTAATACACACAAATCCATAGCCTTCATATATGCTAATAACAATCAAGCCGAGAAACAAATTAAAGATGCAATACCTTTCACAATAGCACCAAAGAAAATTAAATATTTAGGAACATATTGAAGTAAGGAGGTCAAAGACCTATATAGAGAGAATTACGAAACACTGAGAAAAGAAATTGCAGAGGATGTAAATAGATGGAAAGCCCTACCATGCTCTTGGATAGGCAGAGTCAACATAGTAAAAATGGCTTTGCTACCTAAAGTGATTTACAGAATGAATGCAGTCCCTATCAAAATACCAACATTATTTTTTGCCGATCTATGAAAAATAATTCTACGCTTCGTGTGGAACCAGAGAAGACCCAGTCTAGCCAAAGCAATCTTAAGCAAAAAGAACAAATTGGGAGGCATCTATCTACCAGACTTCAAACTATACTACAAGGCTATAGGAACCAAAACTGCATGATATTGGCACAAGAACAGAGACGAAGACCAATGGAACAGGACTGAGAACCCAAATATAAAACCAACCTCATACAGTCACCAGATCATTGACAAATTCCAGAAAAATGCACACTGGGGAAAAGATTCCCTATTCAACAAATGGTGCTGGGAAAGCTGGATGGCCACATGTAGAAGACTGAAACTGGACCCACACCTCTCACCTCTCACCAAAATCAACTCACAGTGGATAACAGATCTAAACCTAAGACATGAAACCATAAGAATTCTCGAAGAAAACATTGGAAAAACTCTTATGGACATTGGCCTAGGCAAAGAATTTATGAAGAAGACCCCCAAAGCAATCACAGCAACCAAAATAAATACATGGGACCTGACCAAATTAAAAAGCTTCTGCACAGCCAAGGAAACTATCACTAGAGTGAACAGGCAACCTACAGAATGGGAGAAAATATTTGCATGCTACATCTCTGATAAAGGGCTGATAACCAGAATCTATACAGAACTTAGGAAAAGCAACAAGAAAAAATCAAACAACCCTATTAAAAATGGGCAAAAGGACATGAACAGAAACTTTTCAAAAGAAGACAGAATAATGGCCAGCAAACATATAAAAAATTGCTCAACTTCTCTAATCATCAGGGAAATGCAAATCAAAACCACAATGAGATATCACTTAACTCCAGTGAGATTGGCTCATATCAAAAAATCCCCAAACAACAAATGTTGGCAGGGATGTGGATAGATAGGAACACTCACTCATACACTGCTGGTGGGACTGCAAATTAGTACAACCTCTATGGAAAGTAATATGGAGATAACTCAAAGAATTAAAAGTAGAATTACCATTTGACCTGGCAATCCCACTACTGGGTATTTAACCAAAGGAAAAAAAGACATTTTATAATAAAGACATCTGTTCACGAATGTTTATAGCAGCACAATTCACAATTGCAAAGATGTGGAAACAACCCAGGTGCCCATCAATACACGAGAGGATTAATAAAATGTGGTATATGTATACCATGGAGTATTACTCAGCAATAAGGAACAATAGTGAATTAACACATCTGGTATTATCCTGGTTAGAGCTAGAACCCATTCTTCAAAGCAAAGTGTCACAGGAATGGAAAAACAAGCACCTCTGGTACTCACCATCAAATTGGTACTAACTAATCAACACTTACATCACATAGGGCAATAATATTCATCAGGGGGTGGGCAGGCAGGAGGAGGGTGGAGGGGATGGGAAAAACTCTCACTGAATGGATGCAGGGAGCACAGTTTGGGGGATGACCATGATTGTAGCTCTGACACGGGCAGTGCATGGGCAATATATATGGCCAAAGTGTTGTACCTCCATAATATTCTGAAATTAAAAAAAAATATATAACAACAAAGTTCAACTTAATGGGATGAACAAAACTCCACCCCACTTATCAATTCTCCCAATAAACACGAATGGCTTGAGCTGCCCACTGAAGAGACATGGACTGACTGAATGGAAAAATATGCACAAGCCATGTATCTGCTATCTTCAGGAAATGCAATAAACCATAAGGACACCTACAGACTCAAAGTGAAGAAATGAAAAACAATTTACCCTGCTGAAACCAAAAAAAATCAGAGTAGCAGTTCTCATAACAGATAACTTAATGTTCAAATTAACAAAAGTAAGGAAAGACAAATATGGTAACTATATAATGGTAAAGGGAACAATCCAACAAGAAGACATAACAATCTTAAATATTTACACACCTAACACAGTAGTGCCCAGATTGATAAAGCAAATCCTTCTTGATCTAAACAAAACTACAGATAGCAGCACCATAAAAGCTGGGACTTCAACACCCCACTGACATAATGGGACAGATCCACCAAACAGAAAATAAATAAAGAAACAAGGGACTTAAATAGAACTCTAGAACAAATGGGCCTAACAGAAATTTACAGTACATTCTACCCAAAACCCACCAAATATAAGTTCTTCTCATCAGTGCTCAGGACATTCTCTAATATTGATCACATCTCATGGCATAAAACACATCTCAACAAATTTTAAGAAATAGAAATTATACCATGCATCTTCTCAGAACACAATGGAATAAAATTAGAAATCAACTCCAACAGAAACACTTATCTCTACACAAAGTCATGAAACTAAATAATGTACTGCTGAATGATTTTCAGGTCAAGGAGGAAATTAAGATGGAAATCAAAAGATTCTTTGACATAAATGATAACGGGGAAACAAGTTACCAAAATCTGTGGGACACAGATAAAGCAGTCCTGAGAGGAAAATTCACAGCCATACATACCTACATCCAAAAGATGGAAACATCACAAATCAACAACCTAATGAGTCTTCTCAAAGACCTAGAAAAGGATTAGCAAACCAATCCCAAACCCAGCAGAACAAAAGAAATACCCACGATCAGAGCAGAACTAAATGAAATCAATAACAAAAGATCTATATGGAAGATTAATAAAACAAAAAGTTGGTTCTTCGAAAAGATAAACAAAATTGACACAACTCTAGCTAGATTAACCGGAAGCAGAAAAGAAAGGACTCTAATAATCTCTATTAGAAATGATAAAGGAGAAATTACAACTGATACCACAGAAATACAAAATATCATCTCTGAATACTATAAAAATCTCTGTGTATACAAACTTGAAAACGTGGAACATACAGTTTCCCTAGGCTCACCACAGAAGATATAGACTTTCTGAACATTCCAATACAAAGTACAGAAATTGAAGCAGTAATAAAAAAAAGTCCTGGACCAGATGGTTGCACACCAGAATTCTACCAGACCTACAAAGAAGATCTGGTGCCTATCCTTCAGAAATTATTCCACAACATTGAGAAGGAAGGAATCCTCCCCAATATGTTTTATGAAGCCAACATCACCCTGATACCAAAGCCATGTAAGGAACCAACAAGGAAATAAAACTACAGACCAATATCCTTTATGAATGTAGATGCAAAAATACTCAATAAAATATTAGCAAATTGAATTCAGTAGTTCCTCAAAAAAAAATCCATCGCAATTAAGTGGGCTTCATCCCAGAGATGTAGGGATAGTTCAACATATACAAATCTATAAACATAATCTATCACATAAACAAAAGCAAAACAAAAACCATATGATGGGAAAATTCACACCTAAGGGGTGCAGAGCCCACTCTCTTGGAGATGGGCATGCTTGATGCTCTGACTCAAGCAGAGTAAAGGCAATACACATAACCTAAATGGCTGTACCCCCGTAATACTCTGAAATAAATAAATTTTTTAAAAAAACAACTAATGGAAGCATGGGAGAACAAAGCGTTAAATAAATAAATAAAGTCCTTTTGGGAACTGTGATGTGAAATTATTGATATTTCCAATAAGGGAATGTTGGTGAGCTGCACATATAAATATGACAGATAACCATTTACACAGCCTTCTTCTAAGTAAAGGCAATGAACTCTCCATTTCTTCTTGAAGGATTTGCTTAAATAAAATATGCTATTAATCAAAAATCTGTGGCATCCACAAAACTTCTTATTAGTAGATGATAATGTAGGAAAAATCATGGACAAGTTGAGCTTAAATGATTAATAATTATTACTATCCACATTTATATAAGGTAAAAAGAGTTATTCTCAATAACTATGAGATAAAAATTCTAAGTGATAAGAATTATTCATGTCATAGTTTGTCAGTAGTTGTATTAGTTCTTTATGACAAACTAACTGCATATTTTAAATTGATGTGAGTGATGCATCTTGCAATTACTTTAAAAAAACTGTAAGTATTAGCAAATACTGACTTAATGTTTAGTATAGACCTGTTATTACTCTTTAAACTTTATATTTAGTTAATTCATTCAATCTTCACAATGTGTCAAGAGGCAGGCACTATTACCACTTATGTATAGCAGTTCTGAATCTGAGCTACATCCTTACATGAAAGGAATAGCAAAACCTGAGCTTGACTCAGTCTGTCTCCAATATCTCTGTTCACATCAAATACTTGAGTATCTTTTCTTAAAGTATCTTTTCTCTTATATGGTAATTGCTTTCTAGGTGTAAGAATTCTTAATCTAACCCATTTTAATGAACTTTTTTTCCTAAATTATATTCTATTAAATTATCTTTACATTTAGGTCTATGATCCACCTGGAAATAATTTTGTATATAATGTGAGTTTAAAGGTAGATGTCACTTCCTCTGATGGACAATCAATATCCTGGATCATTTATCAAAATTCATCTTTTCCTCACTAATCTTTCTGATGAATTCTTAGCTTATATATGTACATATCAACTTGTAAGCTTTCTTTTCTTTTTTTATTGGTTTATTTCTTTATATTTATGCAAATATCACACTGTTTTATTATTAAGACAGTCCATTCCATGGAGGTAAGGGAAACCTTCCCCTTCACCCCAGCAGGTTTGCTGAAAGACAACTCACAGTAAGAGAGATTAATAACAGAAAGAGATTTATTTACTGTATGCATGGGGAGAATCACAGAGTATTTACCTATTATCCTAGTGGAGTCCAGAAATGTATATACCCTCTCTTTAGAGGGGAGGAGGAGCTAAGGAATATAGGTAATTCCGTTTAGGGGCAATAAATGGTTACTAGGGATGATGAATATACTTGGGAGAATGAATGGGTGGGCCAAAACAGATTGACTTGTAAATGATTTTCAGGAAATTAAATTAACCTGAGAGACAGACATAATATTTAAAATGATTTGTGCCAGGTCTGGTTGCATTCTTGATCTTCTTTCCTGTAATATATTTAGACAACAGAGAGGAGAAGGAAAGTCATTTGTACTTTTTGATGGGTCTGTCTGGTTTTATGTAGATAGAGCGATAGCCCCTTCCAGTACCTGTTGATCTCTAAGGGCCTTTAATTCAAAATATTCTTTATACCAAGGAGTCATATTTTGGGGTAAAATTTCCCAAGCTCCTTCATTCTCCCTGTCTGGAACATCCTAAAAGTTTCATACATTAAAAGCTGAGTCAGTGTCTGTGGACACAGAGATCAGGGTATTTCAGTAACAAGAAACCTGAAAAGAGAGAGAAGAACATATGTTTGAATGAGAATCAGAATGAATAAGCAGAAAAGAAGAGATCTAAGTACATTTCCCCACACCCCGTTCCTGGGAATAGGTCAAAACAGTAGAATGATTTTGCTTCATTAACCTGATGGGGAATATTTGTCTTATCTTTTAAGAGATGTAGGTCAGTCTCCACTTACCCTGAGTAGTTTACCTAGAAACAGCACTTTTCACCAATAATTACACAAGCTCCTCCCTATTGGGCTGTCAGGGCATCCAGCATGCAGCGGTTTTGAAATACAACAGGGGCTAGGCTGTTGACTTTTGATTGAAGTGCTCCCAATTTTTGCATAGTGATGTTGAACACTTGCTTTATTACCATGGAAAGATTCAAAACTGCCTTTTTAATCTCATGAGTTCCAAATTCCAGGAAAAGAGTCCTGAACACCAAAAAGAACTTAGAATTGTGATATATAAGTGGGTGTTTTATAATATCACATCTAGTAGTTTTGTGTGGTACCACTTTATGAGCCAAGTTTGTAATTTGGCTGGCATTTAAATTGGAGTACCTTGTAACAGAGGGTGTCTTATAACCAAGTCTGCAGTGTCCTGACCATTTAGGTAGGAACTACTTGTATACTTTATCACCTTAGAAGATAAAAAGACTAATGTTATTTACAGATAGGGTCAGGTGGGAACCTGTGACCTCCTAATCTGGAGTTTGCTGTGCCTTTTCTTGCTCACTGCCACTTCCACATCTTTACTTTCCATATATCCCTGATAGTCTGATGAAACAGAACAGCTTGTGAAATATTTGATATAAAAGGCCTTTGGTTCAGTTCTGGCAGTTATAGGAGTTGGTAGTATCAATTACCCAAATTAGCCCAGACTTTTGGTCTACTATATGTAATCTTTAATGTCCCGCAACTTAACAGGGGGAGCAAGTGACCTACCCCAAGTTGCACAGGCCTGACTTGTGAGCCACCCATAACATATGGTGATCTGACAAGGGTTAACATCAAGAGGATTAGTGTCAGCAGCATCTGTGACATTTGTAAGAGGTACAAGAATGCCATCTATGGAATTAAACTATAGGGTCTGAACAAAATATCAATATTCCCCCAGCATGTCACCCAGGAGAGATCTGTCATCATTCTTGTTTTTAATGCAGAGGGAACAATTTCTTTCTAGTGACTTAACCTGAGCAAAAGATAGTACTCGAGCTTCCACAGAGGTTTTTCTGTGTCCAGTTGACTCACCAACAGGAGAAGCAAATGATGTTTTCCTCTGGTTGTGGATGCCACATCTTGTCATACATCCATCTGCCGGACTGGTTCCACCAGGCACTCACATTGGCAGAATCAAAAAATTACTTGAGGTTCCTTTATATGATCTAGATGTTAGTATATCCAGCAATTAGATTGATTAGTTAATGTGGCCAGGCTGTGAAAGACTGGTGCAAAGGGATACCGGGTCTGTGCCTGACATGCTGGAAACACAGTAAAGGTCAGTAAGAGCAAGGCATAGTTTAGAAGAAGAGCCATAGTGGAAGATTAAGAGGGAGAGCGTGATAGGTTGAGGCACTCTGCAATCAGCTTCCAAGGTGCAATTCTCAAAGGATGAAGCTTAAAATAAGCAGTGTTTAAAAAGGACCCTTTTGGGGGGGGGTAAAAGAAGAAAAAAGAGTTTTTAGATGAAAAATGGGGTTTCTTGTTCCATAAACTTGGCAAAAAGCTGTATACTTCATGAAGACATCTGCTTTAGGGGCCTGGGAATTGGCCCTGGAAATCCTGCCTTTCAGATCACCTGTCAGTCCTCTAATTGTCTCAGTGTGGTTATGCATGGCTTGCAGGAATCCAGGAAGTTTTCTTTTGTTTTGGTGACACTGCACGTGGATACCACCAATTCTTAAGGGCCTTCCCAACGAGGTGAGAGCATATGTCTTCTTCAAGAATGTTGATGTGTACACAATCTCCTGGTTGAAAAGAATAGACAGCAAGGCTTTTAAGTTGGTGGAAATTATGCTCCTTTCACCAAGCATATTAGTTAGCATGTGGATGTAGCAAGTCATGGTATGAAATTGTTCACTTAAGTCTCCACAGTGTTCAGCCAGCCTGGGAATAGTTTTAGAGGTATCAGTAGGCATGGGGTGAAGGAACACTATTTCAAAAGGGGTTAATTCATGTCTCCTATTTAGAGTATTCCAGATTTTCATAAAGGCCAAAGATAATGTTTCTGGCCATTTAGGTCCAGTGTCTTGACAGACTTTTATCAGAGTCTTTTTTATGTCTAGATTTTTATGTTCCACTTGCCCAGAGGACTGGGAATGATAAGAGGTATGAAAGTTTGAGGATAAAAATGAACCTGGAGCTAATAACAAGACCTACACCACAAGGTTGTTGTGAGAACTGGATGATGAATTTGTTTTAAGTGCTTGGAATAGTGCCAGCACATGTCAGGGGGCATGCAGAGGGCCCCATCACATTGGGACCTCACATATTAAATAACAGCAAACTCATCCTCGATTATTTTTCCTCAGATGCCCACAGGCATCTTCTTCTACCAGAGGCCCCAACACCTGCCCACATCCTGATGGCCTGACCAGGATGCAGTTGTAGAAGCTGATCCCTCACTGAGTGAGGCTGCACAGAGTAGGAAGAGGCCATGAGGTGCAGTGCTAAAACCCGTGCACTTTGGAAACAGGCTTCCTGGATTAACCTCTCTGCATCTCTGTTTTCCCATCTGCCAAATGTGAACAATAGTGATAGTAGCCATGTCATTGGGTCATTTTGAGGTTTAAATGGGTTAATATATGTGAAGTGCTCAGAACCGTGCCAGACACAAAAGGACAATACCAGTTTTAGAATACCAGTATTCTAAATGTTTTAATTTAGAATATATACTTATAGGTATAACCAATATTTATTGAGCATGTTCTATGTGCCAGGCACTGGGTTATCTACCTGATATGTAGTATCTCATTTAAAACAGCAACAATATAGTAGAGGTAGGTACTATTCTTATAATCGTTTTACAGATGAGGAAGTAGAGTTTCAGGAAGGTTGAGTTGCCAGGATTACACAGAAGAGAAAGAGAATTTTAACAACTCTTTAAAAGTGATCCAAAAACTTGTCAACTGTCACAAAAGGATAGATACTGTATATCATTCCACTTATATGAAGCACCTAGACTAGTCAAATTCATAGACACAAGAAGAAGAATGGTGGTTCCCAGGGGCAGGGGAGAAGGGAGAAAGCGGAGTTAGTGTTAGGGTACAGATTTTCTGTTTGGGAGGATGAAAAAGTTCTGGAGATGATAGAGATATTTTCACAAACATGTGAGTGTAATTAATGTCACTGAACTGTACACTTATGCTAAAGATGGTAAATTTTATGTGTATTTTACCACAATTGGTAAAAATAAAATGTGTGAGCTAAGCCAACACATTCTACTGCCTTTCTAAGATGGATGGATGGATGGATGGATGGAAGGAAGAAGGAAAAGACAAAAGAGAGTTACAGAGGGAGGGAGGGAGGAAATACAGTGAGGTGGGTTTCCTTATTCCTTCATTTAACAAATGTATAAATAGGCACTGTGAGCCAGACACCCTTCTGAGGGCTGGCTGGAGATGTAGCAGTAAACACGACAGGCAAGGATTCAGCTCCATGCTCACAGCCATGTCTGAGTGTTTGTATGTATCACTAGAGACAGATAGAGAATAATAATAGAGATAAAGGAATTTTAATGATCATTTCTTCCATTACTGACTACTCACTCCATCTCTGGCACCATGCTACGCACTCTGCACATGTTCACCACAACCCTATAAGTCTCATTACTTCTTATCCCCATCTTCAAATAAAAAAAAAATGAGGCACAAAGAAGTTGAAGAACGCACCCATGGTTGTGTAAATGAAAAATATCTGCTTCAGGACAGACGTGGATATATCTGGACAAGGCTGGGACTGTTTGTTGACAGCCCTTGTCAGCCCAAGGCTTGGGAATCTAGGGCTTTCGTTAAACATCTGCTCATCCCAGAATTTTTCAAGATCTGCTTTCTTGATGATTGTCTTTAGCTCTGTTCCCTCCCTCCTTCCTACTACACAGGGTGTTGCACAGGTTGTTTCTTAGATCTTCCTTCCGAGTCCCTGTAAACAGCAACAGAAGACAGTCGTCCAACCCTCATTCCAACCCTTGCCTGTCTCCCTCATTCTTTGCTCAAGTCCTCCCAGTGCTGCTTCCAGCATAATTCTCTCCTGTCTTCACCCAGGCCTTCATCAGTGCTTGCTTAGTCCCTTGAGAAAAATCAAACTAACATTCATTATACACCTGCCGGATGCTGGGCCCTGCACTGGACACCTCAGACACATTCTCTCAATTCGTACTCATAATATCCTATTGTTTAACCCATTTCACAGCAGGAATGTCCTGGTGATGCTGATTGCTATAATAACTCCTCATCTGGTTCCTTGCCTCACCCAACCATCATCCATTCCTTTAACACTGGGAGCCAGCAGGACACAGTGGGTAATGGTGGTCCCCACACCCATAGGGTTTTTGTGCAGATGAAATAAGACAATGCACTTAACACAGTGCTCAATTCAAAGCAAGTATCTAAGAAATAGGAACTCTTATTACGTCTTGTATTAGTCAGAATAGACTAACTGCTGTTAAAAAAAATGACAACAACAACATTACATTGCCTTAGCATAAAAAACTTGATTCATTTCTCACATAATAGTGTATAGCAGGCTTTTCACTAAATGGTGACTCAGGGATCCAGGCTACTTCCATCTTGGAGCTTCCCCATTTAAGTCTTCAAATATCATCCAGGAAATAGGGAAAGAGACAATGTAGGGGGTTGTACAGGAGGTTATTATGGACTGGGCCTAAACATGGTAAATATCCATTTCACCCATATTTGATTGGCTCTAACTCAGTGACACGCCTTCACCTGACTGCAAGCTATCTAGGTGATGTAGTCTATGTGTGTGTCCAGGAGGGAAAAAAAAGGCATTTTATGAATGCTGTGTTTAACAATTTCTACCACATGGTAGTTATTATTCTATAAACTGTGGTTCTAATCAGGTCCTTCCCTGACTGACAACTTTTCAGCATCTCTCATGGTTTCAGGACAAAACCAAACTCCCTTTGCAAGCCACACAGGCATTAAGTCCTAGCCCCAATTCATCACTTGCAACGTAAACCCAAAACACTTTCTCAGGTGAGCCAGGCACCTTCACCCTCCCTGTCCATGGTGGCCCCTCTGTTTTGAGTCCTTATTTTCCCTCTTGGCCAACTTCTACTCCTCATTCAAATCTCAGATTAGATATCTGATCTCCTCCCTGACTCCTGGCCCAGCTAGATGTTAGTCCTCTAGACACACCTTTCTCTTACTAGAGGCAAGGTTGGATTCCATAGCTCCAATATCAGTGACTCTGCAGAGAAAATCTGAATGTTATTCAGGCAAAACAACATATTTTCACTGCATGAGAATTTCTACATATCCTGATGTCCTCATACACAATGTACTTGTCTTCCCCAATCCACTATAAAACCCAGTGGACTAAGGAGATAGTGTCTTCCTAAGAGATTCTTTGGCTTGCAAACTTCCCAGTCTCCCAATTCTAGATTTAGTCGACATGACTGAGGCCTGTATTTTTTATCCTTGTGGAGATGGCAACAGTTCAAGACATCTCTTCATGTATACCCACCCTGTCTGCCATCTACCACCAGGAACAGATGGAGAATGAAAGACCACATTTTACCCAGGCACATCACATGTCCCTCCTTTCTTGAAATTGATGGCTGCACTGTCATGCAAGAATGTGATGCTGGTGCCATGGCAGCCATCTTGAGACCATGAGGTGCTACTACCCAGAGGGTGGATCCTTGATGACATCACCAAGCCACCAGACTATCCCCAAGACCACCTACTCCTGACTTCATATTAAATTAACCTGAGGTTTCCAGATTTTGTGCCAGGGCACCCCAAGGAGCTATGGTAAACTCATAGAGGGGCTATGGATATTTTAAACTTTCAAGAGAAACATAATGATGCTCAATATTTGTCAGACACCATGGGATCTATTAGCCCAATATAGTTTACTGTTTTAATACTAGATGGCCCTAATTTTTTTTTTCAGTGATATCATGTCTTTGTGATGCTGGTTTTACAGCAGTTGTATGACAATTCAAGTACTCCATGAAAGCTAATGTGGAAGAGGAAATAAGAATAGCAGTATACCATCTGATTCCAAGGTCTATGAAATTGTGCAGTGCCTCAATGGCACACCCAGCCCATGGTAAGTAGTTGTAGTATTAAAGAACGAAAGTTAGGCTGGTTACAGTGGCTCACACCTGTAATCCTAGTACTTTGGGAGGGTAAGTTGTTAGAACATAACCACTCTTTAAGTATTTTGGACCTCACTACTTAATAAACAGGACTATTGGGTATTCCTTTTTCACTCTGTGAAGAGTGAGCCAAACAAGTTTGGGGAACTCTGAAATAAACACTATATGTACTTTATTTCAGGTACTTGCAGGAGAGAACATTTCCAGCAGATGTATCATCCCCACTACTCCAGACATACTGGGCTTTCAATTTAGTAATTTTTTCCTGAAACTTGCCACCATTTATGATGCAGAATCTTCATAATTTGAGGTTATTCTGATATTTGTGGTCTGTGGACAAACACAGAAACTTAATGCAAAACCTCTTATTCTCTTCTAAAACTGTGGCTTTACTTCTATCTATGTAATTGTTTTCAGTGTATGATCACTTGGAGCTCAGGGCAACTTAGCTGTTGGAAATGAGTCTAGTTTTTACCTGCCTGCTCAAATTACAGGATTAGTTTGAACCTGAACAACTTCCTTCCTCATGGAAGTCACCAGCACCTTCTTTTCTCCCTGTAGTATCAAGTTGAAAGTGTTGAATGCCTGTTAAATCACTAGTAAGCAGACATGTAGGCTATTTCAGAACTTACACAGCTGGAAAGTCACTGAACTGAGGAAGCAGTCCACAATGTCTCATCAACAAGGGTCCATGTTCTCACCATCTGCATGTTTGGAACAGTAAAAATGGCTGCCATTCACTGAGAACCTACTGGGAGCTTGACACTATGAACAGATTTTGTGAGAATAATCAGAATGCTCCCACATCTTCTTTTCTTTCTCTTTTATCCTTTCCTCTATTATCCAAATTAAATAACTCTATATATGAGGAAATCTAAATGCCCAATAAACATAAAAAGGCACTTAATCTCTCTGCAATAGCCAGAAAAATTTCAAATTAAAGCAACAGAAATAACATTTTCACCATTAGATCGGTAGAAAAATTTTTGGAGTAATTAACATGCATTGCTGACAAAGTTGGGGGAAGTAGACAAACACACATTTTACTGACAGAAGTGAGAATTGCCACAATCTTTTGTAACACAATCATGCCGTATTTATAAAGTATTTAGATACACAAACCCCTAGACCCAGCAAGCGTCAAATTATGAAATGTAGCCTACTGAAATAAAAGATGCAGTAGGTAAGAGTATATATGTACAGGGACATTGGTTTCATCATTGTTCATTGCAGTTGAAATAACTGGAAACAATCCGTATGGTGATAATTATGAAAACAGTTGAACTACATAGGGAATATCTACTCCAGAATGAATGTCTGCTTCCAGCTTCCTGGCCATCCCATAGTTTCACTCACATAAAATCTTTGGACAGTCTGTTTCTTTTACCGAGACTGCTCCCTAAATCTGGTGGAATTCTACTCCTCCTTCAAGTCTCAACTAAGATATAATATTTTTTGTTGTTCTAACAGCTTTATTGAGTTATAATTGATATACTGCCCTTTAGATAAGATATGATATTGTTTTTGCTTGGTTTTGTTTTGTTATGCATGAGAGAGTATCATTTTGTAGCCCAGGCTGGAGTGCAGTGGCCCAATCATAGCTGACTGCAACCTCATATTCCTAGGTTCAAAGGATCCTCCTACCTCAACCTCCTAAGTAGCTAGGACAACAGGTGTGTTCCACCAAACCTGGTTAATGTTGTGCCCAGGCTGGTCTTGACCTTTCTGCCTCACCCTCCCAAAGTGCTGGGATTACAGGAGAGAGCCACCGTGTCCACCCTATGATAACGTTTTTAAAGGGAGTAAGAGACAAAGCACCATAGGAGATGTAAATCATGTGTACTGGTTAGCAGCTGGATGAATTTCACAAATACAATATGGAAGACACCATATACAAAAGAGCACATACTGTGGATCATAAAGCTCAAACCTCGGTAAACCTGACCATGCTACTAGCTTTGGGAAGTTGTTACTGGCCAGGACTCTTGGAGACTTTTGGGGTGTTGTCACCTTTACTTCATGGTGTGGATAGGTGAATTCACTTTGTGAAAATTCATAGAGCTGCTAGAATTTGTGTACTTTTCTGTGTGTATGTTATACTCGAATAAAAAGTTAAAAATAAAACCAACCTGTTCATAAGAATTACCTTCCACACATAATCAAGAGGAAATCTGTAGGTGAATCTATGGCACCTAAGAAGACATACTGAATGCAATCTCTATGATGTCAGCTATAACATTTTACCATTATAAAATATAATTATGAAAATAAGCACAGTTAGAAAGCCTTTACTAAGAGATTGTTATCAATAACAATAAATGTTAACAGTCAGGAAGTCCTAGCCCAGGCCTTGTATTAAGCGTTCAACAAACATTATTCTGTGTACTCTTCATGGCAATCCTAAGGTAGATATAGTTCCCATTTTGCAGACAGAAAACCTAAGTTCAAAGACCTACTGACTCGCTAAAGTCATATATAGTCAGGGTCTGAATCAGTTTGCTAACTTCAAAGACTGTAGAGATAAAATATCTCTACAAGAGGTAAACTACTTAAAAACAGAAACCAACAATATCTTTTGACAGATTTGTTTGGTTCTATTTCATTTGTGAAAACGGACTTTAGGGTGAGGAAATATTGCCCTAGGGTAGAGATAGGGAACAAACCTTGGCCTTAATTAAGAACCTTCTCCAAATTTATTTTATTCTCCTTCTTCTCCAGAACTTCTAACTTGTCTAGAAAACCAATAACATAAAACCTGTTCAACATAGTGAGATTCAGTCTCTATTTTTTTTTTTTTTTTTTAATTAGCAGGGCATGCTGGCAGATGCCCGTCGTCCCAGCTACTCAGGAGGCTGGGGAGGATCTCTTGAGGCCAGTACTTTGAGGCTGCAGTGAGCTATGATTGTGTTACTGCACTGCAGCCTGGGAGACAGAACAAGAGTCCATCTCTTAAAAAAAACCTAGCCTAAAATCTAGGCTAATTGGGAAAATATGCTTGCTGAGAGATAAGGAAAAGTTGATTTTTAAAAATTAAATGACATGTCCTATGGATTTTTCTTTTAAAAAATATTGTTTTTAAAATTTTTTCTAGAAATTCTGTGAACTTAAAGAAAAACATTCAGACTTTTAAAAAAAATTTGATAGAGGTAAAAGAGGTGCTTGAACTGTTTGAGTTTACAAATTGCTGAGCCTAACTCATCCACTCAGAGACTGGCTGGATGTAAATCATTTAAAAGTCGAATAGGAGTAAGGAAAGTGGTTAGACTTTTTTGCTTTTGCTTTTGCTTTTAATTTCCTGACTTGGTTTTAAAAGAGACTTTTTCCCAATCAAGTGGAAAATTTGACTTCTGACTCTGATAAAATGTGTGGAACTGCAGCATTCCCTTAAGTGATATGACATTTCAAGAAAAATAAGAGAGGCAATATGTGTTCATTTCTCAAAACTGTAGGATCATACTAAATATATTTCTTCAAAAAACATGCGTTTTCCTTCCTTACCCCTAACTCCCTCTCAATCCTCGAGAATTTCTGTTGTGGACATCAACCTCAGTTGGGTGGTTTACATCTGTACACTGAGGTTAGAATAGTTCAGGGGGCCCCAGCTGGGAGGGAGACTGTATTGACCCTTGTTTGTGATACCGCAGCATTTCAATGACGCTCTTCCTTCCTCTACCTTCTCTCCCTGTTATTGCAGAATCCCAGTCACAGAATTCAGTCCAAGGCAGATTTAGTCCATGGTTCTTTGCTTTAAAGGATGTCGAGCGGGAAGTTAATTTTAAATGTGTATTTTCATGCTGTAAACTTCATGTGATTCATCAAAAATTGATGAAGACAAGCAAGGTACCTACGAGGATCTAGGAGAGAGTATGAGTCTGCCTCTGTGTGTGTGTTTAAGCCCTTGGACATGTAATAGGACTTCCCAGGCTGGCTCACCCTCACCACTATTCACATTTAGGACTGGATGACTCTGTTGTGGGGGGCTGTCCTGTGCATTGTAGGATGTTTAGCAGCATCTCTGGCTTCTACTCACCAGAACACCGTAGCACCCACCTCACACACCCATTCCTCCTGTTATGACAACCAAAAATGTCTCTAGATATTTTTTGTTGTCCTGTGGGAGACAAAATTGACTGGGAACCCAAGGGGATTTGGGCTACTGGGGAAGGCTCCTCTGCCAAACATCCACAGGGCAATAATCATGTTTCTGTGAGATAATGCTGAAGTCTGTGCAAAGACCCAAGCATTCAAACCTATGATGTAGCATTTGGGGGATGAAGATTTAATATTTGCTCAGAAATTATTGCTGGCTTGGTGATGGGACCAGAACATCTCAATTTGCTTTACTGATACATCCAAAAAATTCTTACAGTTTTCTGTCTACAGACACCGCACTAGGCAAAGTCTGATTTAAGTGTATTGCCAAGGAGACATGAGGCAAAATGTCGTTCTTGCTCCCACTTTCAATTGGAATTGTTTCTTTTTTTAACACAGTTTTTTTTTTGTGGTAAATTATACATAAAATATACCATTTTCACCATTTTTAAGTGTACAGTTCAGTAACACTAAGTACATTCACATTGTTGTGCAACCATCACCACCATCCATTTCCAGAACTTTTTCATCTTGCCAAACTGAAACTCTGTACCCATTAAACACCAACTCCCCATTTCCCCTCCCACCAGGTCTTGGGATCCACCATCCTACCTTCTCTCTTTATGAATTTGACTACTCCATGTACCTCATATAAGGGGAATCATACAGTATTTGTCCTATTGAGTTCAGCTTATTTCACTCAGAATAATGTCCTCAGGGGCCATCCATGTTATAGCACATGTCAGAATATCATTTATTTTTACTACTAAATAACATTTCATTATATGTATAGACCACATTTTGTTTATCCTTCATCTGTTGAGGGACAAGTGGGTTGTTTGTACCTTTTGGTTCTCAGGAACAATGCTGCTAGGAACATTGGTGTAATGATTGTTTGATTATATTGAAGGCACTTTTTTCCTTAAAATCACAAAAATCTCCTTTTTCTCTGTCAGTGTTTGGCTTCCCTAACATTCTGTCTCACTATCTGTCCCTTCTGTCTCCTGCTCTATCCCTTGATCCCATGGGTACATGGAAGGAATATCCATTCAAGATCTGTTCCCTCCTTCCTTGGGTGATGGCATCTTAGTTTTCCCTGGGGAAACCACCATTCCTGCATTCTGGGTTCACATGATTTGGGCAGAGCTGACACCCCACCCACCATCACTCAGTTCCCCCAACCTCATTCTCCCCATACCTTTGAAGGTTGGGCATCCAACATAGGTCATCCCATCAAACATTCTATCTCCAGGGCCACACTGCTTGGTTTAGAGATGGGCATGTGATTCACGTCAGGCTGTTCTGGGGATTTTCCTGGAGCCTGTTGGGAAGAGAAGTGCCTTTTCTGTGGGGTCACTGTGGGTGAGGATATGGACCTGGGGCTGCTGGCAGCCATGTTCACTGGTAGGAGTGAGGTACATGAAGAGAAGGGAGCCACTCAGAGAAACAGGGAGGAAGGAGGGGGAAGAAGATTGTGAATCTAATGGTGCCCTGGGTCCAGCTATGCCTGCACCAACCCTGGTTTTTGCAGGACTTTTCATTTTATAAGCAAGTTGTAGTTGGGATTCTGTCCCTTACCAAAAAATAAGAATCCTGCTTCCTGCACTCCCTTTGCTTCCAAGTTACCATTTGCTTTTCAGATTTTAGAATTCCTAGGATACACTGGAGCAGACACTCCAGAGCAATCAGACATTTCCTTGGTGTTTCTGGATCACCAGCCCCTGCTCCCAGGTGGGTGCAGGGCCATGCTTTAGTTATCCTATGACACACCCATCTGTCCAGAAGGAAGATGAGTAACAGATCATCTTTCACGGACTATACAGTCAAAGTAGAGACATGTGTCAATAACTGTCACATAAAGCAGAGAGTGACAGCAAAAACCACATTTTGGTAAACTATCTTGTAGTTTATGGCTACCACAGATGAACTGACCCTGGACCAACACACAGGTTGTACTTCTACTTTGTCACAATGCCAGAAATTCAGAGAGTATAGGGAGTTGTGTATATTCCCAATCATCCTCTCTGGGAATGTAAATGTCCTAGTAAGAATTAAGTATCCTAATTATCCACAAGGCCCCCTGGGATCTACAGGCCATGGGAAGGCAAAGGTTGCATGACCCAGTGGACCCAAGCCAGCAGCCCAAGGCAGAGGGCTTTATGGACATGGTGACCTCTGGCTGGAGGTACAAGGTCTCTCCATGTGTGGGATAGGGCTTTCCTGGCTGAGATAAGAATGCAAGTCAGGTGAGAGTAGCCTGTAATGGGAGCAGGACCCCAGGCAGCGATAGGAGTCTTGGGATGGGGGGTGACAGGAGCAAAGCAGACAGTCAAGATTCAGCTAAGGGTGCTGTGCTGTCAGGATCTTGCTTGATAAATACAAAACAGAAAGTGAATCCTGGCTGAAGGTGTCAAGGTGAGATGGGGTGGGGGTTAAATTAAGACCATAAGTCTAGGGGCACCTGGATATCCGGGGCCAACCCCATGCACAGTACATTCTGGCTTTATTTCATTCAGTCCTCCCAAGAACTGTGAGAGGCTGGTATTACAATTATTACATCCATTTTACAGACAAAGGAGCTGAGGGCCAGAGAGGTAAAGGGTTGTGGACCAGGACCACACACCTCTGAACAGTGGAACAAGAATTCAAGTGAGTCTCCCTCCAAACGCTTGGGTTTGGCACTTCCTTCTGCAAACTTTCATTTCCGTAATCATGGTTACACATGTATACAGATACAGCAAAATGTACAGCATTGCTATAGCTGTATGGCTCAATTCTAAAAAACTTTCTTTCTTTGTTCAGGGGAAATACAAACAATCTTAACTTGAATAATGAGAATTTTATCTTTGGGACACAAGTTGCTATCAGGTAAAACAGCTTCCAGTGAAAGATAAGACAAATTTTGTCTTTCAAGGAATTTTTCATTTGAGTCCAGGAGTGAATAATTTGCAAGAATCAAAGTACTCAGTTCCTTGATAACTGGTAGGTTCTTGTTAGGAGTCCTTTAAATTCAAATACACACATGGAAACTTATATTAAGGTTTACGGTCATGAGGTAAAGATATCTAAATAGTTGTTGGAGCTCAGAAATCTATACTTCAAAATGAAGGCCTCAGAAGCAGCCCCGAAAGCAAAATTTTTCCTCTGACCTTCCCCTACCCTCCTGTCTCTGAGCCCTCATTCTCCCCTAAGGCTAGCCATAGAAACTAGAAACCCTGTTCCCTAAGGTGGGGCCTAGAAATCAGAACCCCTTTTCCTCAAAGCCAGCCGTAAAACCTAAAAATATTACTTGAACTTTCCCCCTGCTTTTCTGTGGAAAAATTGGCCATAAAGAAATTACCTGACCTACCTTGTTTGATTGTAGCTCATCAGACCCTCATTCCAGAGAGGGTCCTACTTAATACCCACAAGGAAGGAATGCTGCTCAGAAAGGCCAACAAGAACCTAAACAGACAGGCCTGGCTGTGTTCCCTAACTTAGCCTATTAGCAGTAGATCATACCCTTCTAGTCCAATCCTATTTCTACACGGCTGTCCATAGTTTGTCGAACCTAAGCATAAAAATGGACAGTTTCCCTGTATCTTTAGGTCTTCATTCTGAAGGCTCTCATGTCATGTAAAACTATGATAAAATAAATCTGTATTCCTTTTCTCCTATAAGTCTGGCTCTTATCACTTATTTTCACTGAAGCTTCATAGGGTAAAGGGGAAGTTTTCCCTGGGCCTCTGCATATTGTAGGAAAACTGGGTAGCCTCATTAGAAAAAGAAATAAAATTGGCTATTTGTCTCATTCTTTACCTCATAGTAAATTCTAAATGAGCTGAAGGTTAAAATGTAAAAGAGAAACCATAAAAGAACTAAAATAAATCATGGGTGTACATTTTTGTAATGATGAGAAGGAAAAGTTTTGACATTGATAGAAGACACTTCTCATAAAGGAAAAGTTTCTATTGATTTCAACCAGATAAAATACAGAGCATCTAAACCAGAAAAGAAAAATTATTACCAGAAATAAGGTTAAAAGACAAATGAAAAACTGGGGAAATATGGCACATAAATGATAGAGTATTACTATCCCAACTATGTAAAGAGCTCTTATAAACCAATGAGGAAAAAAATCAGAGAAAAATAGGCAAAAGACAAGCAAGGAACGCATAAATAATTAATTCAAAACTACATGTGAAAAGATAGTCATAGACTAAACAAAGAAATGAGCATAGGAACATCAATAAGATTTCTTCTTATTGTAATTTATAAAACTGCAATTTGAGACCAGGTGGGGTGTTTCACACTTGTAATCCTAGCACGTTAGGAGACCAATGTGGGATGATTGTTTGAGGTCAGGAGTTCAAGACCAGGCTGAGCAAGAGAAAGACCTGGTCTCTACAAAAAATAGAAAAATTAGCTGGGTATGGTAGCACATGCCTATAGTCCCGGCTACTCAGGAGGCTGAGGCAGGAGGCTCACTCGAGCCCAGGAGTTTGAGGTTGCAGTGAGGTATGATGATGCCATGGCACTCTAGCTGGGGTGACAAATCAAGAATCTGTGTCAATAAATAAATAAACAAATAAACAAACAAACAAACAGCAAATTCAGAAGACTGATAGGAAGTGCAAGCTCTTAGCTTTTGCCCAAGACTATGCCTCCCAGCCTGTCAGAATGGCAACCTACAAGCTGTAACTTTTTATGCTCTCCCAGCCAACTTATAAACCTCATTATTTCTTCAGTTGACATAATTGCCCTACAAGGATGGGATCTGCAGAGACCCCTGTTTCCCCCAGCCTGATCGGAAGTCAACACACTGATGTCTGCAAGAGCCCACTGACAGATCAGTTGTCTCCCCAGTGTTGCTGCAAGGAATTTAGGTAAGTACTAAGATCTAAGATCTAAGATCTCCTACTTTTAGGATGGAGATATTGGAGACTTTATTTCTCTCCACCCCTTCCCTTCATTTCTCCCCAGTTCCTTCCTTGTCCCTGTCCCAGGTCCCTCCATCTGGATTCTGGAGGGAAAATCATTCTTGGCCCCAGGATTGGGCTGAGGGCCTTCACAGCTTTCTTGGTTCCCTCTCTCAGGACTCTGGAGGGGAGCTTCCCTATCTGTCCTGGATTTGGTGGGGGCCATCCCAGTCGAGTCTGATTCAGCTGCTCCGTGATATTTCCTGAGTGCTCATGCTAAGGGCACTCAAAGAGACACCTTCATAAGGTGAGTGCATTATAGAGAACCTTAGTTCTAATGGGACAGTTCGGTTATAGAGAAGCCTAGTTCTAAGGATACAGTCTCTGCTCAGCAGCCATCTGGGACTCCAGTGACTTACATTTGTAAGAACTACAGAAAAAATCCTGCAAATATTTGAGATTATAGAGCAATCTAACCTGGGAGGATTTAAAGCTTTGCTGGCCACAATGAGAATCTTATGTGATCTCTAGTTTATCTGAACACTCAATTGGAACAAAGAGGCTATCGAACTTCCCAAAGGCAACAAAGATCATTCTATAATTAGTGTTTGAGTTCTTCTAAAAGAAATCAAGAGTCTCTTATAGCCTTCCTTAAGGAAAATAATTTGAAATTAAACAGAGACTTCATAAACTAGAAAAAATGCAAGAAAAATGGTGCATGCAAAATATTTAAAGAGGGCTATTTTTCTTTCCTCTGTCCTTACCTTCCCTCCCCTCTCCCTCTCTTACTCCTCCTTCCATCTTAATTCCTCCTTCCCCTACAGCCCCTGTGAAGCCCTTCCTTCCCCTGCCGTATACCCAGACCCCTCATAATTACCCCTTTACACCCATGACTCAATAGGCATGTGCTATCTAGACCCTTTCAAGATTACTGGAGGTGATGATAAAGCTACCAGGTCAGAGTTTCTTCCCTGGTGAAAATCTGAGCTTCTGGATCTGGCAAAGGAGCTTCCCAATCTCCAATAAAGCTCTAGACTTTGCTAGCTAATATAATCTGCTGATTACCACCTACCAGCCTGGATGCCCAGATTTCTATCATTCAGGATGACATGGAGCTATTGGTGCCTTTGTCAGATAGCATGGCCCCAACTGGGCCACAGAAACCCCTTGTCAAATTGCTGGTTTGGTAGGCAAAGGGTGGGGAGAAAAGCTGCCCCCATGGTGGCACTTACAGTTATAGCAGCTTTGGGCAGGCCTCTAGGCCTCTTTAAAACCAACCAACTAGTTCTTTGCCTCAGGAAAGACTAGCCTTTCTGCTTCTTTTGAGGGTGTTCCAGAAATATTGAAAGGGGCTGCCATGAATTGGATTAAACCTCAGCAAGGCTTATCCTCCTGGACCTTTGGATTGACTGTGGGGCTTCTCCAGGGACATTTTGGAGACATTTCTTATACTTGAGGCTGGTCCACTTGGAAAGCTAGAGGTGACGCTTGGCGAGGAGAGTGTACACTTTCAAAAATGAATAATAGCAGTTGTTTATGGTGGCTGGTTGTTGCTTACAGAGGACTGCTCATTTCCTTGCACATTTGGATAGAAAATGAGTACTTTAAACACTCAGAGAAATATCTTTGTAAAAAGATACACTACAGAGGCATTGTGTGGCCAGTCCCATGGTGTTTCTGTTTTGGGGGGGCCCAAGATTCAATGCTACCTGTCTAAATGAAGTTGGTCTCCTTGTAAAGTCCTATGGTGAATTCCTATGATTTTATGCTGCCTTGGCATCTGTATTTGGCCTTCCTCTAAAACACTCAATCTCCTTTTTAAAGGGCTTTGGATTTTCTCTCTTGCTCTCTGCTTTGAAATGTCAATTGATAACTTGTTTTCTCTGAGACTCAATTAGAGCTTGGACTGACTGTGAGACAAGTGGACATTTACTTGTTCTGTTCTCAGTGGCACAGTTAAAATCCAGGTACCCTTTTGGACTGGTGAGTTTCGTCAGTACCATGGCTGGAGTTTTGAAATCAAGGCTGTAGGTTCCTTACATGAATGCGAGTATGTCTTTCTATATGCATATGTATATGTCTTTTTCCATTGTCTGTGGTACCAAATTGGCTTATAAGTGAGTACTCACAAATTAAGTAAATAAGCCCAAATGCTTTTCAAGTTCATGAACTTTAGTAATCTTTGGTAAATATAGTTTTTAAATTGTTGGTAAAATAAAATAGAAACATCTTCAGAATTTAATTTAGATATTTTCACCTAACTTTCTGGTCAGGCAGGTTTATACCCTGTCTGCTGGATGTTTTAAGTAGGACTTATGATACTTGCTTAATGTGTCTGTGAGTTAAGGCTATACTGGCTGACTCCTGGGCTCCTCCAAACCCTTATGCTGGTCTTATTCTGAGCTTGTCTTTAGTTTTTTAGATTTTGAGGTCTAACAGCAGGATCATGGTGAGACCTTGCAAAAACACCCAGGCCTCCTGTGCTCCCTAGCCCAGCTGTGTGAAATTACTTAACTTTCTAGATTTTTTACTAAAATAGGGGTTATTATGAGTTAACATTATAATTAATATATGTAATTAAAACTACTAGATGCAAGAAAATCCACTCTATGTGCAAAAAGTATAGAGAAAGTAAACTGTAAATATTTTATAAAGAAGTCATAAAAAGACATAAGAATATGGTTTTTTTAATGGGAAAGTAATTTTTCCTGGTTTAGAGATTTTTAAGGATTGTTTTAAGGTAAAGTAATAAAAAATGATAGATTAAACTGAATAGATACAATACATTGGGAAGAAAAGAGTGAGGGAAATTACAAAATGTTATAAATGGTTTATAGAAATCTCACTTTGTGGTGAAAACTGAGATTGGATGAATTTATGTTTTTATTTAAATTGGCTTTAGCATTAATAATACACTAATACAAAGGCAGAATTTAGTTTTCTCTTTTGAGCAAGATTTTTGTGTGTAATATTAATAAGAGTTAGCAAAATATTTTCATTTACCTTTTGAGTAAATTGCAAAAAAAGGGGGGGGAGAGGGGAAGTGATGGATTTTGTTTCCTTTATGGTTTTTTTCCTAGGCCTTGTAATTATTTAAGAAACTGAGTATCCTCTCTATCACAGAGTAAAGGTTTTACTTTTTAAAAACTTTAAATTACCACTTTGACTAATAAATGTCTACTATTTTACAATGACTGGTGATTCTATTTTGAGCAAATGTTTTAAACATTTGATATTAGACAAACTTTCCAGAATCAGAATTTCAAAGTTCAGTTTTTTTTTTAGCTCAAACTTTTTTTTTTTTTTTTTAAATATTAGAAACATTGAAAGTCTAAGAGAGACACATTTAGCTTATTTGGTATGTTAAAACTACAAAGGAAGTATTGTCAAATATGAAATGGTGTTTAACTTTCTTTAGGTTATATTGGTATTAACATGTTATTAAGATTTGTTCCAAAATCATATGAGATTATGGAAATTCTGATATGTCTTGGTGTATGTTATCAGTAGCAAAATTATGGTTATTATTATAACTTGTTGTATGCTACAAAAATAACCAAATTTCTTTGTCAATTGTCTTTTTAACCATGGCTACTCTAAGACTTTTTGTCATCTACAGACAATTATTATTTTATTTTGATTCTTCTCAAAAAGCTAGCTTTTAACTGGCTACAATCCAAAGTTTGCTTCTTCAAGCAAATTTATAGAAAGGATTCTGACAGGTACTTTTAAATACAAGTACAGCTGACAGCTTTGGAGAATATACCATTTGGATTATGAAAATTTCCAAAACATTAATTAAAAAGCTGATGCATTCATGAGCATTGCTAACCCAACATCAAGCCAAACAAAAATTAATTTCATGGGACTGAACTGATAGAGGACTGAAATAATTTTTTATTACTTTTTGTTGAAAATGTAGCTCATTCTTTAAGTTTTGTTTTCCAGAGGCAATTAAACCTTTTTTTTTTTTTTTGCTACTTATAGCTTATAACAATTAAGTAAAGTAGCAAAATTTATCTTACTCTCTCTACCTGATATCCAGAATTTGGAAATTATTCCTGAGTATTGCTGTTTTATGGCAGTATAGTTATTTGCATACTTTCAATTAGAATGTTTTCCTTTCTAACAGGACATATTGGGGACAGTGATTATTTTACCAAGGTTTTGACTTTATAACATATTTTCAGATAAGATTCCAGCAAAGCCAACTTAAAAAAGAGCTTATATGTCCAATCTCCACTAGCAATGCACTTTGTCAAATAATCAGGCCAAGTGTAATAATACTAAAACTTATTTTGCACATTAATTTTCTTACTATGATTTCTCTTTGGTAGAAAAGGGGAACTGGAGAGAGAAAAATTATGTTTCAAAAAAACTATAACACATCTCTTACTAAATTCCAACCCTGACCTTTGTTTTTGAGCTTTTATTATTTGCCTGCACTTCAAACTGAATCCCGGGTTATTTCTTGGCTACAATAAGAAAAACTGGATTATAATTTTCTTCATGATGTTTTCAGTTGGCCCCTTAATGAATTAGATTCCTTTTTTCTGTTCTCACACCCAAATTTTCTTTGAATGTCAAATCATTTAATGTCATATATCTCTGGTTGTCTTACTTCTGAGAAAACCAGAATCATGGTATTCTGGAGATTAGAGATGATTCAACAAAGCCTGCTGATCTGCCTCAATTAGAACCACACTGGGCCCAATCTGTTTCCCATTGCCCGTGCCCTACTGATAAAACTATACAAACACCCTCCCTCTAGGCCCAAGGACTATCTCAGAAGAGGTGGGTGTGTGAAATTGTAAGGCCAGTTTTGAGGGATGGAATTAGTTCAGCCCCTTCATATCAAGGATGGACACACAGATGCCTAAACAGCTGGCATACTGGAGAATTTTGCATCCTCGGCCATTATGTGGCCCCTTTTCCACCCTTTCCAATCATGGGAAAGTTCATACTTTCCATAGTCTTAAAAGAAAATTATTGAAGGATATCAAGATACTAGATGATATATGCTTCCTGACTATAATTGTTCCCAGTTAAAGGGTTTGTGCAAATAGACATATTATAAATAATTTATCAGGCACCTTAGGACAAATTACAAAAGAGACTGCAAGGAACACTGCGGCATAACAGGTCTCTAAATTTCTTAGCTCAAATAGTTTCAACAAAATCCTGCTGTTTTACTCAGCTAATTTCTACAAACTTTTTACTAAGACCAAGATCACAGCAGCTCAATGCTTATAGATAAGTTAATTTTAAAACCTTGATTTTGACTTTTGGGTTTTGGCTATATTACTTAAAACATTTTAAGGGTTGATGAACACCTACCCACCTCCATTCCCACCTAGTCCAGAACATTTTATTAGCTTTAAGCTTTTTGACTGTGGGACCCCTCTTGGCCAAGGGGACCCCAGAGAAACCTTAAAACTGAGTTCCCAGCCATGATGGGATGGGAGGTCAAACAGGCCTCATCATACCCCTCCTGCTGTAACAGCCCTCAGGCTTTTTCCCCTAAGGTCTAACAGAACCAACCTCATGATCCCTCCTCCCTTACAACTGAGCTGCATTCCTTCCTGATAAGGGCACACCAACCACGGGGTGGTTCTGACCCGTCTGTGGAGTCTGTGCAGAGAGGATTTACATGTCCTCTGCTTCGCCTTTTGATACCAGAGGGCCAAAAACTCCACCCTTGGGTCATGCTAAGGCTGCCATTTTCTGAGCATGGATCCCATAAAAGGATATGAAGCTCAATTGTACATGCACATGTTGCTTCTTTCATAAATAGTCCTGACTCCTCCTATAGCTTGTTAAATATGTATATTTGGCCACCCAGCTAGCAAAAATTCCTGTTCCCATTGTCCCTCCCCTGAAGCACATATTCTTCAGCTCTTGCCTGAGGCAGTTTCTTCCCAGCCTATCAGAATAACCACCCTGCTGGCTGAAATCTTTGTAAGAAATAAAGCTCTCCTTTCAAATAAAAGAAAAGATTGATAAAGTTCAGTGTTGATAAGGATGTAGTAAAATAGTCTCTTCTGTGCATACTTGAGAAGGATATAAATATATATTTTGACAATATGTATCAAAGAGTAAAATATCAAATGCTTTGACCCAATAACTCTATTTCTAGAAAGTTACCTATGGGGATATACAGGTAGGTGTAAAGAAATTTACATACAAAGATGTTCATTGCCACACTGTTTATAGTAGCAAATTAATATGGAAGGTAGATAAACGTACATTATTAGAATACTATCTAAGTTAGTAGTTTTTTCAATGATGATGTAAATTAGGGTTGGCAAACTACAAGCCTATGGGCCAATTCTGGGTAGATGCTTATTATTTTATAGACTGCAGGCTAAGAAGGTTTTTACATTCTAAATGGTTATTAAGTATCTACATAATGTCCTCCTGTTACACAAAGTCTAAAATACTTACTAAATGGCCCTTTGAGAAAAAAACTCTGCCAACCTCTCTTGTAGATTGCTATGTACAACTCTAGCAATGTTGGAGCAAAAATGTAGTTTATAGAAGTATGTATCATATGATTCCAATATGATAAAATTAAATATATAGACTGTACAATATGTATATCTCTGACTCCAGTTATCAGTGTATCAATTGTCACTACCTTTGAATGGTGCAAAATATATATTTGTAAATTCTGCCGATGACCATACAAGTAGGCTTAACTAAATAGAATGAAATCATGTTCAATACTGTAAATGATGTTAGTTCTCCCTTTAAGTTATAAATTTAATGCCACTCTAAGTAAGACACAACCGGAGTTTCGGAGTACTTGGCAAAATAATATTAAATATATGGCTTTTAAGAACACTGGCTGCTGTAACACATAAGCCCATAATCTTAATGGCTTAGAGCCATTATATGGGTTATTTTTGTTCTTATTTAATCACTCCTGAGTGTTCAACAGGAGGCCATCTATGCAGTGATTCAGGGACCAGCTCCTTCCATCTTGTATCTCCACCATTTTTAATAATCTGCTTCCAAGGTTGCCAGTGAAGGAAAACAAAAATGGTAGGGGGCAGACACATTTCTTAGCCATATCAGGCCAACAGTAACCCATATCACTGGCACCCACATTCCACTGGTGAGAATAGTCATCTGGTCACAGCTTAGATGCAAAGGGGACTAGGAAATGCAGTCTCAGACTGGGCAGCAGGTCCCCCACTCACCAACACAACACTGTGGAAGGACAGAATGAATCTTTGAGGCATCCCTACCTAAATCTCCCAATGCTGAATTTCCAAAGGAAAGGTAGATGTGTGAAAATATCCAGGAGAGTTATGAGAAAGAAAAGAACCACAGAAAACTAGCTCTACCAGATACCAAATAACAATAATTAAGATAGATGAAATAGTTTAGAACTGGGGAAGAAATCTGTTGATAAGACACTGGACTGAATAAATGTCTAGGAATATCTGCAAATAATTTTGGAATTTACTTTATGATAAAGGTAGAGTTTCAAATCAGTGGGAAGATTGGGGAAAACAGACTAAACTTTTGGGAAATAAAAGAAAGCTAAAGCCTTGCCTCTTTTAAGAACATAATTTTCAGATAGAGCAAAAATTTTAATGTAGAAAAATGTAAAAGAATGGGGATTAATTAATTTTTGCTATTTCAGTTGGGGAATATCTTTCTGAGCAGGACACTAACACATAAAATAAACAGAAAAAGACTATTCTGACAAAGGTATAAAGCAATCCAATGGAGGAAAGATAGCCTTTGCAACAAATTATATTGATATAATTGGACATCCATAGGGAAATAAATGAATTTCAACCCAAGTCTCATATTTCCTAGGGGAAAATTAAAAAACAAAACAAACAAACAAAAAAACACCTCAAAATGGATCCCAGGCTTAATCGTAAATCCTAAAATTATGAAACTTTAGAAAAAAATAGGAGAAAGTCCTCAGCATCTAGGGTGAAGCAAAGCAAAGTGTTCTTTCACACCACAAGTATGATTTATAGAAATAAAAAAAATAATAAATTCAACTTCATTAATATAAAAATGTTTGCTCTCCAGAAGACTCTGTTAGGAGGATGAAAAGACAAGCTACAGCCTGGGAGAAAATATTTGCAAACCACGTATCTGACAATATCTGACAAAGGGCCGGTATTTAGACTATATAAAAGAGCTCTCAAAACTCAATAGTAAAAAAAACAAATCCAATTGGGAAATGGCCAAGACATGGAAAGGAATATGTCACCACCAAACAGGACACACAGATAGCAGTTATGCCCACGAAAAGATATTGAACATCATTAGACATTAGGAAAATAAAAATTCAAACCACAATTAGATATCCCTATGAACCTCAAAGAATGGCTAAAATTTAAAAAGAAAATAAAATGACCACACAAAACTTGCAAGAATGAAGAGAAAATGGATCACCCATATTCAGCAAGTGGGAATGCTCAGACAATCTGGAAAACAGTGTGATAGTTTTTTAAAAACCTGTATATGACAAAAGAAATAAAGTAGTATTGTACTATAATCCAAAGTATAAAATAAATGTCTATGAATCCATTCCGATATAAGTAAATAATTGAATAAATTACTAAATGAAGGAGAAGAAACAAATCTGCCAGGCAGAAGAATTCCTAGTAACTTTTGTAGAAAATCCACCCTCAAGGAGGTGGAGCATAACTCCCCACTCCTTAAATGTGGGCAGGGCATGGTGATTTCCTTCCTATAAGTACAGCAGGGAAAGGGGATAAAAAAGAGTAACTTCAGAGTAAAGAAATCTGACAAAAACTACCTCTAGCCAGGTGATCCAGGTCACACCAATAGTGACACATCATGTTGATAGCATCTACCCTTGGTAGAATGTGATGAAAATAATGGATACATGCAAAAAGTTGAATGAATCTTCAGAGAATTATGCTGAGAAAAAGCCAATCCCAAAAGGTTCCATTTATGTAACATTCTTGAAATGACAAAATTATAGATGTTGAGAAAAATTAGTGAGTGTCAGGGTTGGTGGAGGAAATGGGATAGGAAAAGAATGGGCATGTCTGTAAAAGGGCACCATGAGGCTGTAAAAGAAAATGAAAATCCCAGGACCACCCCCAAATGCTTATGCAAAGAGGAAGGTCTAGCCTGGAGGCTGAGTCATGCAGCACACCCTTCCAAATTAAGGAGTTGACTAACATTGAACATTAGCCAGATCCCCAAGGAAAGGTAAAAGACCTCAGGCATCTACAAGGACTGTCCCCACAGATCATTCACAAGCAAATTCCTCGCTGGTCTCCCATAAACAAGGACATGAAGTTTGTAACTTTAGATCAACAGGCTAAATGTAGCTCCTAAAACTAAAGTGCTTCCACACTAATAATGTTGATTACAGGTTTATCTTCCCAAGTGAGGGACAGAGATACAAGAACAAGCATTCTTCCAACTACCCAGGGACATCTGCACAATGGATTCTTCCTTCTCTCCCTTTTTCGCTTAAAACATTCACCTTATCTTATGTAAAATGTAAATTTCCTGGGCCTCACAGGAATGTAACCATTTGCTTCACTACCCACACCCCCTCCTCCTCTTTCTTTCTGTAAGCCCTCTCAGCTTTAAATACAGAGTTCCCAAATCCTGCTTCACAAAAAACAGTTCTGGTTGTGTCTGTGGCTTGTGATGTGCCTGGGCTCTTTCTCCAACTTTGGCTTAATAAATCTCCATTGATTGAGATGTTTGCCACAGTCGCATATTTTGGGTTGTCAAGGGACATTTGTGGTGATGAAAATGTTCTGTATCTTGACTGCATCAATGCTGATATCCTGGTTGTGATATAGTACTATTGTTTGCAAGATGTTACCATTGGAGGAAAGTGAGTGAAGGGTACAGGAGATCACTCAGTACCTTTTCTTACAACTGTGTGTGCACTTACATGTATTTCCCCTCAGTGAAGCTTAATTTTAAAAAGATAAATATGATTTAATAAAAATTACAAGACATCTGTAGATGAAAACACAAAAACAAAAATAAAAGAGAAAAAGAAAACTAGGAGAATGAAGGAGCTCAGGAAATTTCACTCCAAAACATGACTCCTCGGTATAAAGAGTATTTTGAATCAACAGGCCCTTGGAAGGGGCTTTCCTTCTATCTGCATAACCAGAAGGACCCATCAAAATAAAAATGGACTTCCCTTTCCTTCCCTGTTATCTCACTATATTGCAGGAGAGATGAAGAATGCAACCAGACCTGGCCCAAATCATTTTAAATATAATACCTGTCTCTCAAGTTTAATTTAATTTGCAAAGAGAATCATTTACAAGTCAATCTGTTTCCGTCATCCATTTATCCTTCCTGGAAACCATTTATTGCCCCTAAACAGAATTACCTATATTGCTCATGTCCCCCTCTCTTCTAAAAAGAGTATATAAAAATATCTAGATCCCATTGGGACACTGGGTAATCACTCTTTGATTCTCCCCATGCTCATGGTAAATAAAACTCTTCCTCTTAATAATCTTCCTTAATTATGAGTTGATGTTTCAGTGAACTTTCATGGGAAACAGAAAGTTTTACCTCACCCTCACAATAACATTTTCCTCACATATGACATGCAGGACTAATTAATATCTTAATTGAGAAAGAGCACTCATACATTATTTAGCAAAGGACAACACAGTTTTTAATCAGGTAGGACATTGATAAAGGTATATAAATGGATAATGAACATATGAAAAGTTGTTCAACATCACTCATAATGTCTTAAACTCACTCATGGTTAAAGGAATACAATACAAGATTTTTTTTAAACAATTGGAAATTTCATATTTATTTCCAGAATGACGAAGATGTGAAAAACATACATTCAAACTCTTATTGGTGGAAAGCACAGATTTTTTGGAAGAAAATTAAGGGAGCATCTTTCAAAATGTAAAGTGCACACTTGCTCTGATCCAGCAATCCTATTGCTCAAACTTCCCTTAACAAGTGTTCAAAGATATCTGTTGCAGCATTGCAGATAAAAGCAAAAAAACCTATAAATTATTGAAGTAATCATCAACAATTAAATGTATTCTGCTACCTCTAAATCAACAAATGGCATGCAGCTGATAAAAATGAGGTAGACCCCCGTGAACTCATATGGAAAGATTTTCAAAATATTTTACTAAGTGAAAAAGGTAATGACATGTATTTGTTAGCTACTGAGGGGTCACAAACTGTGAGGGAAAAATAGAAATTCACTAAAAACCTTTTACCCCGAAACGGACAAGCTATAGCCCTATGTATGTTAATTGCTTAATCTGCTTCTGTAAAACTGCTTATCACCACACCCACAGGAATGTTTGTGAAACTGATGTTATAAAGAAAGCCATTGAAATTGACTAATGGGTGCAGCTCATGCTCCCCTAAACAGCTCCCCCTTGCAGCAGCTACCTTGTAAATTACAGTAACTTCCTGGTACCACCTCCTTGCTCTTGAAGAATAAAAGACAAGTCCCCCTGACCGGGGGTGCTTATGTTTTGGTGGAAGATCCCCTCTGAGCCCACCGGCATTAATAAAACTGATCTCTCTGCATCATCGTGTACCTCTCGGTGTTTCTTTCGGCAACATGACTCCGGTTTTTGCCATTACAAAACTATCCCAAAACATCATGGCTTAAAATGACCACCATTTAGTTAGCTCACAATTCTGTGAGTTGTCTGGGCAGTTCTCTTCTGGGCTCATGTATATATCTGTGGTCAGCTGGTAAGTAGGCTGGGGCCTGGATCTAGGGAGGGTCTTGTCAAAGACAGCTCATCTCTGCTTATGTGGTGTCCTCATCCAGCAGGTGAGCCAGGGCTAATTCACATGATGGTGGTCATTCACTTCCAAAGAGCAGCAAGAGAGAGCAAACCCCAGTGCACAAGCACCTTCCAAGTTGCTGCTCATGTTCCTTATTGCTCCATTGGCCACCCCAGATTCAAGAAGATAAGACAGAGATTCCACCTCCTGCTGGAGAACAGAACACTGTGAAGTCATTCTTTGCAATCTACCACTCCCCATCACCAGCATCAAGGTGAAAGCTTCCCTTTGTGACTCCTTTTCCTGTATGAGGTTGACACATTCCTTTCAACATGATTTCATCAGGACAGTCCGCGGGTCCCATTCCATGATTTTCTCTCTTCAAGGACCACCCCAACATCTCACTGCCTTAATGAGGCCTACCTCCTTATATTTCACTTCTCCCCCCTCTTCTCTCTGGAGGCCATGCTGCACCTTCAGGCTTTAGACCTCCAGGACTCAAACTCATCCACAGATGGGAAATGATGAGTGGATAAAACCAAGAGAAGAATGGGGGTTAGCTGAGTTTCCAGAGATCTCCCAGGCCACTTAATCACTTGATCAATAAGTTTAGCATGTTCTTTCAGCACATAGAACAAAATCATTCCCCTGCCATTGAGCTTAGTAAGAACTTGTATGCAGACAAGGCAGACGGTTTCCATGACAATCTGCCTTTCCTGCCAGGGGTTGAACAGAAGTGTGTGGTGTGGCCTTGAGAGAAGCCTCACTTAAACAACACCTGCATTATTCCAAGAGTTATTGCTACTGAATGCATCTTTATTTTTCTCTTGTACTGATCTTGCAGCTGACAAATGTCAAGCTAGAGCCCATGTTTCCTCCAGTAGCCACAAACCAAATGATTTGGTAAAGGTAGGATTACCTCATCTTTCACACCATGATTATTTCAAGTCATTGGAGTACTTAATTAGCACTGAAATTATTTTATTCATTTGTTCATTTGCTTTTCTCTCTCTAACAGTAAATTGAACATGCCATGATTGACAGGGAACATGTCAGTTCTTTGCACAGTCCTAATACCTAGAACACTGCCTGATACATAGAAGGTGCTGGATAAATACTTGTGGAATGAGTAAATATGATGACAAATTTAATCAAGGAACACAAAGGCAACCAAAAGGATGCTAAACTACAACCACAGGGTAGGTTTACATGGGGTGATGGGGAAAATCCCTTTTTTGGAGGGGATGTTTGTACTGAGCTTTAAAGGATAAAACTGAGTTGGGAAAGAAAATGTTAGGTGGAAAGCCCTGCGGAAGCAGAGTTTGATAAATTATGGAAGAGAAAGAAAGCAGGGCTTCTGGCAGAGCCAAGCTGAGGGAGAGTGGGGCTATGGCCTTCATGGGAAAATGAAAGTTCCTGCACCAGAGGCAAATCTTCTGGAAGGAGGGCCATGGGCAGGAGGAGAGGTAGGGAGGGGCCAGACCATGCATGGTCTTGGGTCCTGTAGGCCATGAGAAGGAACTGGATTTCAGACCAAGCAGAAAGGGGATCCTGGATTTTTTTTAAGGAAGTGTGTTGAATGGTCCATTTTACATTTGAAGCAACTAACTGGGGATGAAGCTATCTATGCCTCTGGTGTAGGCTCTTTCATTTTCCTATGAAGATCTTAGCCCTACTCTCTACCAGGTTGGCTCTAAAAGTGTTTTGATCTGGACCACTCAGTCTATTTTACCTCCAGCTTTTTACCAAAGTTCCTGACATCATTCACTGCCACAGAATCTTTTATAAAATTCCCATATTTCAAGACCAATATTTAGACACAACAGTTCTGTAGGCCTTTAATTCTTCCAGATTTTCTAAATTAAATTCTGGTATTAAATACAGCTTCCCAGAGCTATAGAATTGTACTACCTATTTTGGTCTAATAGAATCACTTTCTGGAATTTCACTTCAGCATTAAGTCATCAGTTTGTATCCAGGGACCCTTGGGGCAGCAGCTACAAAACCGGGTCCTAGCTACTTAGGAGGCTGAGGCAAGAGGATCACCTGAGCCCAGGAATTCAAGGTTGCAGCAAGCTATGACCATACCTCTGCACTCTAGCATGTGTGGCAAAGTGAGACTATGGAAAAAAAAAAAGAAAAAAACAACTCAAAATGAATCAAAAACCTAACTGTAAAAGTTAAAAATATAAATATACAAAGGCCTAAAAGCATATAAAAAGATGCTCAGCAATCCTACTACTGGGTATTTACCCAAAGGAACAAAAGACATTCTATAATAAAGACATCTGCACTCGCATGTTTATAGCAGCATGATTCACAATTGCAAACATGTGGAAATGATCCAAGTGGCCACCAATACATGAGTGAATTAATAAAATCTGGTATATGTATACCATGGAGTACTACTCAGCCATAAAAAATGGTGAACTAATACCTCTTGTATTAACCTGAATGGAACTGGAGACTATTCTTCCAAGTGAAGTATCACAATAATGAAAAAACAAACCCCACATGTACTCACCATTAAATTGGAACTAATCAGTCAACACTTATGTGCACATAAGAGAATGACATTCACCAGAAATCAAGCAGGTGGGAGCGGGTAGGACCGGAGGGGTAAATTCACACCTAACGGGTACAATGCACAATATCTGGGAGACAGAACACTTATAACCTACAAAAACAATGTATGTAATGAAAACGTTTGGACCCCTGTAATATTCTGAAATTAAAAAAAGAAAAGAAAAGAAACATAAAAGTCCTGTCAACCAAAAAACAAAAACAAAACAAAAAGATGTTCAACATCACTAATCATTAGGAAAATGCAAATCAAAATAACATTAAATACCACTTCAAATTCATTAGGATGCCTACTATTAAAAAAAAGCACAGACAATAAGTGTTGGAAAATTGGAACCCTTGTACATTACTGATGTGAATGTACAATGTTCAGCTGCTGTGATAAACATTATAGAGTTTCCTTTACAAATTAAAAATAGAGTTATCATATGATCCAGCAATTCTACTTTAGGATATATACTGAAAAGTATTGAAAACAGAAGAATGAGCAAATATTTATACACTAATGTTCACATAGCATTCTTCACAATATCCAAAAGGTGGAAACAACCAAATGTCCACCAAGGGTTGAATAGACCACCAAAATGTGATATATACATACAATGGAATATTACTCAGCCTTAAAAAGGAATGAAATTCTGACACATGATACAGCATTAGTAAACCTTGAAGACACTATGCTAAGTAAACTAAGTTAGAAGAAAGAACAAATATTGTATGATTCCACATACAAGAATATCTCAAAGGTATTGCAGGTTCAGTTCTAGGCCACCACAATGAAGTGAGTCACATGAAATTTTCACCTTCCCAGTGCATACAAAAGTTATATTTACACTATACTGTAGTCTATTAAGTGTGCAGCAGCATTATGTTTCAAAAGGCAATATATATGCCTTAATTTTAAAATATTTATTGCTAAAATATGCTATCAACCATCTGAGCCTTCAAATAATATTTTTGCTAGTGAAAGGTCTTGCCTCCATACTGATGGCTGCTGACTGACCAGGGTGGTGAATCTAATGGTTGGGGTGCCTATGGAAATTTCTTTAAATGAGATAACAGTGAACATTGCCATATGAATTAACTTTCCTTTCACAAAAGATTTCTCTGTAGTAAGTGATGGTCTTTGATAGCATTTTATCCAGAGTAGAACTTCTTTGGAGTTAATCATCGCAAACTCTGCCACTGCTCTATGAACTAAATTTAAGTAATATTCCAAATGCTTTCTTGCTGTTTCAATGACACTCATGGCATCTTCACCAAGAGTAGATTCTGTCTCAAGAAATCACTTTTTTTGCTCATCCATAAGAAGCAACTCCTCATCCTTTCAAATTTTGTCATGAGATTATAGCAATTCAGTCCCATCTTCAGGTTCTACCTCTAATTCTAATTCTAATTCTCTTGCTATTTCCAACATATCCATAATTTCTTCTTGCAACTGAAGTCTTGAACTCCTCAAAGTCATTCACAAGGGTTAGAATCAACTTCTTCCAAACTCCTGGTAATGTTACCATTTTGACCTCCCATGAATCACAAATGTTCTTAATGGCATCTAGAAGGGTGAATTCTTTCTAGAAGATTTTTATTTACTTTGCCCAGATCCCTTAGAGGAATCACTATATATGGCAGTTACAGTCTCAGAAAATGTATTTCTAAATAATAAGACTTAATAGTCAAGGTTACTCCTTGATCCATGGGCTGTAGAATGAATGTTGTGATGGCAATCATGAAAACAACCTTAATCTCCTTTCATATCTCCATCAGAGTTCTTGGATGACCAAGTGCAATGTCAAGGAGCAGTAATATTTTGAAAGAAATGTTTTGTTTTGTTTTGTTTTGAGCAGCAGTTCTCAGCAGTGAACTTAAAATATTCAGTAAACCGTGCTATAAGCAGATGTGCTGCTACCCAGGCTTTTTTGTTCCATTTCTAGGGCACAGGCAGAGCAGATTTAGTGTAAGTTTTAGGGGCCCTAGTATTTTCGGCATGTAAATGAGCATTGGCTTCAACTTAAAATCACCAGCTCCATTAGACCCCAGCAAGAGAGTCAGACTTGCAAATGAAGTTTGAAGCCAGGCATTAACTTCTCTCTAGCTATGAAAATCTTAGATGGCATCTTTTCCCAATAAAAGTCTGTTTTACCTACATTGAAAATCTACTTTTTAGTGTAGCCACATTCATCAGTGATCTTAGCTAGATTTTCTGGATAACTTGCTGCAGTTTCTCCATCAGCACTTGCTGCTTCACCTTGTACTTTTATTATTCTTGAGACAGCTTTTTTCCTGAAACCCCATGAACCATCCTCTGCTAGCTTCCAAGTTATTTTTTGCAGATTCCTCACCTCTATCAGCCTTCATAGAATTCAAGAGAGTTAGGCTTCTTCTGTGGATTAGGCTTAGGCTTAAGGGAATATTGTGGCAGGTTTGATCTTCTATCTACACCATTAAAAGTTTCTCCATATCAGCAATAAGGATATTTTGCTTTTGTATCATTCCTGTGTTTATTGGAGTTCCACTTTTAATTTCCTTCAAAAAATTTTCCTTTGCATTCCCAACTTGGCTAACTTTTGCAAGAGGCCTAGCTGCCGGTTTATCTCAGCTTCCAACATGCCTTCTTCACTAAGCTTAATAATTTCTAGCTTTTTATTTAAAATGAAAGACTTGCAACTCTTTCACTTGAACACTTAAAGGCCATTGTAGGGTTGTTAATTGGCCTAATGTCAGTATTGTTGTCACAGGGAATAGGGAGGAGGGAGGCAGGAGGAAAGGGAGAGAGACACAGAATAGACATTTAGTAGAGTCCGAACACACACTTATTGATTAAGTTTGCTATTTTATTGGGTGCAGTTCATGGCACCCCAAAACAATTACTATAGTGACATGAAAGATCAATGACCACAGATCACCGTAACAGATATAATAAACAAGTTTGAAATATTGCAAGAATTTCCAAAATATGACACAGAGACACAAAGTGAGTACATGCTATTGAGTGAGCACTGAATAGACTTGCTCCATGCAGGATTGCCACAAACCTCCAGTTTGTAAAAAAAATGTAATATATGCAAAGTGCGATAAAGTAAAGCTGAATAAACAAGGTGTCCTTGTATGTGAAGTGCCTAGAGGAGTCACATTCATTGAAACAGAGACTAGAGTGGTGGTTGCTAAGGGCTAGGGGAGAAGGAAAGTAGTGTTAGTGTTGAATGGGTGCAGAGTTTCAATTTGGGAAGACAAAAAAGATTCTAAAGATGGATGGTGGTGATGGTTTCACAACAATGTGAGTATACTTCAACAAATTCTACACTTAAAAATGGCTAAATGGTAAATTTTGTTGTGTATATTTTACCACAATATAAAAAAGAAAACAATTTAAAAAGGAGGGCATAAAAGCCCATGGTGATCCATGAAGATGAGGTCTTAAAGGGACAGAAAGAAGAGGAGGCACTGGATAGCCATATGCAGAAGACTGCAACTAGACCCTTATCTATTGCCATCTACAGAAATCAAATCAAAATGGATTAAGGACTTAAATCTAAGACCTGAAACTATGAAACTACTAAAAGAAAACATTGAGGAAATGCTTCAAGGCATTGGTCTGGGAAATGATTTCTTCAGTAAAACCCCAAGAGCACATAAAAGAAAGGAAATCAGTATATTCAAAAGATATCTGCACTCCCATGTTTATTGCTTGTTTATTCACAACAGTCAAGAGTGGATAAAGAAATTGTGGTAAAAATACACAGTGGAATATTATATAGCCATAAAAAGAATGAAATCCTGCCATTTGCAACAGCCTGGGTGGAAGTAGAATATTATGTTAAGTGAAGTAAGCCAAGCACAGAGAGACAAATCTCACATGTTCTTACTCATATGTGGGAGCTAAATATTAAACCAACTGATCTCATGGACAAAGAGAGTAGAATAATGGTTACTGGGAGCTGGGAAAGGTAATGAGAAGAGGGAGTAAAAGGAGGATGGTTAATGGGTGCAAAAATATAGTTAGATAGTATGAACAATCTTTGATAGCACAACAAAGTGACTGTAGTCAACAATAAGTTATGCTATACTTTAAAACAACTTAAAAAGTTTAATTAGAATGTTCTAACAGAAAGAAATGATCAGTGCTTGAGGTGATGGATACCTCAATTACCCTGATTTGATGATACACATTGTATGCCTGTACAAAAACCTCACATAGACCCCATAAATATAAACAACTATTATGTACCCATAATAATTAAAAATAAAAATTAAATAAACAAGAAGAGGGGGCACTGGGAATGGAGAGGAGGAAAGGGTAGGTAAAGACAGGAAGGTAGTCTAGGCAGCCAAGGAGGGGCCACAAGAACATTTCAAGGAGAAAAGGTCACCCAAGTCAGAATCTGCTGAGATCGTGGAGACAGGCAAGGACTGAGGCAGGATCACTGGATGTGGTGTTGTGAAGGCCACTCATGATATTCCAAAGAGTAGGTTCCATTAAGTAGCAAGTATAGAAATGATTACAAGGGGTTTTAGATGAGTGGGTGGAAAAACAAAAGAGGAAGGAGTGGCAATCTGCCCAGGGAAGAATGAGTTTCAAGTTCCAAATTGAAGAGCCACTGGGATGCCTGGCCCAGTCAGAGGAGGTGTGGCAGAGAAGAGGGCATGAAAGCTAACGCTGGGCATGGCCCTATGCCCCGATACTCTCCACACTCCCAGGAGAAGTGCCCCTTCCCCACTTCAGTATTTTCACGTGCATTATCTGCATGATTTTAACAGCACCCTTGTAGTGCCTCTACTGTTTTCTTAGTAATTGTTTTTAAATGGACTCACTGTTAAAAATGAAACTGACGGTATTTTGAGGGACATTTTACAACACAGCCCTCAATGGTAAGGGAGTATCATTTGCCTTGAACAGAGGATAATCCATAACATTATGTACAAGGGAAAAAAAAGAAATTAAAGCAAAGGAGTTGTATTAAATTTTAGCTACATATTGTTGCTGCTTCAGTTAGTGAAGTTCTGTAATACTCTGACTTTAAGCTATAGTAAAAAAAAAACAAAAACAAAACATTCTTCCTGCTAATGCTGTGCATATACAGTAGTCCTTTCTCCATGGATTCTAAAGTTTCTGTTACTTGTGGTCTATTGAGGTCTGCGAACAGGTGAGTACAGTACAGTAAGATATTTTGAGAGAGAGACCATATTTGTGTAACTTTCATTACCGTATACTTGTTATAATTGTTCTGTTAGTTATTGTTAATCTCTTACTGTGCCTAAGTTATATACTTTGTCATAGGTTTGCATGTATAGGAACCAGCATTGTTTATAAAGGAGTCAGTATTATCCACAGTTTCAGGCATCTACTGTGGATCATAGGACATATCGTCCAAGGATAAGGGGTGACAACTCTACGCACACATGAAAGTGAAACAGGTTTTAAAAAATACTACTCACCCTTATTACTGACAATATGCAATGGTATTCTTCTATTATATTCTATTTTATATCTTTAAAATAATGGACTTGATTCATTAAATTGATTCAGCCCTCCCCCCAAAGGCTTAGTCTCAAGGCCTTTGATTTAAGAAACACTCGATTAGTGAATATTATAGATATATTAAAGACACACCATTACCACCCAAAGATCTTCTCCTTGAACTGAGAAGATTTGAAAAGAAATCAAAAAGGAAAGAACTTTCTCACTTGGTGATTTGATTTTGTGCCACGCTGTTATCAGGGCACCACTTCCCATCCACAGGCACACAACTAGGGGTGAATTTCACACTAAGGGGACACCAATCTAAGGATTCTGAGGGGTGGAAGAAGGTGCAGTTACCTCCAAGCAAGAGAGCACCAGGGAGGGGACTCCCTCACAGCCATCCTGCACACGCAGGTTCAGGGTCACAGCCCCAGTCACACGACCAAAAGTTCAACAGGAGTGGCTCAAAACACCAAGTGTATTCTCTCACAGTTCTGCAGGTGAGAAATCTGAAATCAGTTACACTAGGCCAAAATCAAGGTCTCAGCAGGGCAGGTTCCTTCTGGAGACTCTGGAGGACTCTGAGGAGAGAATCTGTTTCCTTGCCCTTTCAGCGCCTAGTGGCTGACTGTATTCCTGGTTGCATGGCCCTTCCTCCGTCTTAAGAGCATATCACTCCACGGTCTCTGCCTCCCTCATCACACCACCGTCTCCTCTGACTCTGACCCCTCCTCTCTCCTGCTCATATGGACCCTTGTGAGGACATCATGCCCATCCACATAATCCAGGACAATCTCATCTCAAGACCCTTGACTTAATAACATTTGCAAAGACCCCTTTGCCAAGAAGATAAGAACTCACACGTTCTGGGGATCAGGACATGGACATTTTGCCAGAGTGACCAGGACGAAGGAGGCAGTTAAGCAAGCTAGTCTGGCCAGGGTAGCAATAGGAGCCAGAGAAGAGCCTTAGCATATGGTAGAGGCCAAGGGTCAGGGGCAAAATACAAGGTCAAGTACTATGACACAGAACACATGAGGGAGTAAATCCCAAAATGTGGTAAGGTCATGAGCTAAGCCTGACTCACAGGGAGTAAGCCAAGGTCAAAGTAGGAGTCAGGAGCTCAGCAGAGCTCCTCTGGGAATGCTGTTGGCTTCAGCTTCTGGCTCAGAATGAGCCTTCAACAGATTAATAAGTTATCTCCTTCAAACGTAAGGGGAGGAAACACACAGATGCTAGGAGGAAACTCCAGAAGTTTGAAGCAGAGAAAACAGACAGAGCTGGGAGAATGTGACCCTGCTGTGGACCCCAAGTGACTGGCTCTGGGGCACCAGCCACATATCTGATCACTGCAGCTCTGCTCTCGTGTTATAGAGAATGAGATTTCACAAGGAAAGAAGACATTGCATGAGACTGTGTTTATGGGTGGTTTTAAAGGGATTAAAAAAGCATTATAACAGTTTATGGACTCTCTGCTGTTAACTCCAAAAACTGACCCTTTACATGCTGAACTCTGAGCAAATGCAGATAGAGTTCCTCAACCCAAACATACAAGCACTGATGTCCCAGAGAAGCTGGTTGGATGGGGCTCCAAAAGAAGCCCCTTACATTAAAATGTGCAATGTATAGTTCCTTTGTAAGAACTAGAGTTAACTTAAAAGTATTAGAAATAACCTATGTTCCAAAAGCATGGGGACATCAAGTAAATTCACATATAGCCCCATGATGAAACCTTATAAAGCCAATACAATTATGTTCGCTGAGAATTTTTAGTAGCAAGAAGGAAATGCTTATGTTATAATATTAAGTCAAAAATGTCAGAAGTCAAAGTTACATAAATATATAAATTCAATTCTGTTGAAAACAAAACTATGTAGAATAAAAGGGAAGGAAGAAGTTACTAGAGGTTATCTCTGAATGACAGGCATACAGCTGTATTTTCTGTGCTTTGCTATACATTTTTAGAAGTTTCTAAATTCTCTACTGAAAAATTATATTGTTTTTATCATTAAGAGGAGGATAATATAAAAATGCATCAGTAAATTACTTTAAATCATAAATAAGTTTTAATAGACTTTGTGGGCTGATCTGCACAGCTGGGGAAATTTTGAAAGGAGTGGAATGACAAGTCTAAGGTGGCCGGTTATCAGTCTCAAGTCAACCTGGAATTTTCACACAGGGGACATTCTTTGCCTCTGTCATGTTCGTTGTTTTGTATCAGCTGCCTGCTTGAGTTCCTATGTCTTTGGATTACATCTTAGCAAGCTTGAAGGACAGCCTTTACATTAAAGGCCAGAATTGTGATGTAAAGGGGTTTCCCCTGGGCTAGAGACACACCTGGGACTAACCACTGGGGAAGCAAGCTCAGCATGGGGCAGTTGCAAAGGAGGAGCCAGCGCAAGACCAAGCAAACCAGGAACCCAGATGGGATCCATGCTTGCTCCCCAAGACCCTACTCAGCCATGACCAGGGAAATGCACCTTCATTATAAGAGAGAAGAGGGAGAAACTCAATGACAGCTGCATAGCTTTATTAGAGAGATGTAATGATCTGAGTATTTAACATCTAGATATCTGGTTATAAGTAGATCCAAAAGGTAATCACTGGTCACTTTTATGAAGATTATTATTAAACCCGCAAGGTCTTTTACTTTCTGACTGTGGAAATTCCACAGTAGATCTCTCAAGGGTTGCACATTTTAGGACACATGGATTGCTTACATAGTTGCCCTGGTTTCTGTGCTATAAAATACAGAAGAAGTAAGAGCAAATTCTCTGGATATTCTCATGGATTCATGTTTATGATCTAGTTCTTTCTGGGCCTAAAGTTCCAAGCATGTATTTCATTCTTTGCAGAAGAAAAGTTCCCCATTTCTATGATGTCAACACAACAAAACTAAAATCACATACCTAGCTCACTTCCTCCTTTGGTTGCCCACCAAAGGTGGAAATGCTGGAAGAGGTGCTGAAGAAGCTCCATTTCATCTAGGAATTCAAGCCACTCTATTCTGGGCAGAGAATGACAACAGAACCAATGTAAATTTATACATTTAAAATGAAGATGATGGTGAGGGGGTGGAGCAAGATGGGTGAATAGGAATCTTTGGCGTTTGTCCCTTGACACAAACACCAGATTCAACAATCATCCACACAAGGAAGCATCTTCAAAAGAAGCAAATGCAGATGAGTTATCCCCGTACTTGGTTTTAACATTATATCAAGGAAAGAGGCCCTAAAATTGAATCATGCATTGTCTATGCCCTACCTTTCCCATACCCCAGCAGTGCCCAGCCAGTGCACCATGTGGAGAGAGAATATGTGTGCCCAAGGAGGGAGAGTGAAGTGACTGTGGGACTTTGCATTGGAACTCAGGCTCGCTCTGTCACAGGGGAACACAGCACAGGGAAGTGCTCTGATGGTGCCCACACAGGGAGCATCTACACCAGCCTGGGCAGAATTAAATTCTCCACCCAGAAACCTGAGTTCCAGCTAGCCCCACCACCAGGTGACAAAAAGCAGACTAGGGCCTGTAATAAATTCATAAGGAAGTCAGGCCACAAAAGCTTCAGTCCTTGGACAATGCCTGTGGCTGTGCTGGCTCAAAGGCAGTAAACATGGGGTGTGTGTGACCCAATCAGATATGAGTGGTGTGTGTCAGCCCTCTCCCAGTTCTAGGCAGTGCAGCACAGATAGAATCATGGCCAACTGGGGAAAGGGAAGAGAAGAGTTCAGAGGAATTTGTTTTCCAACTTGGGTACCAGCTCAGACACAGTAAAATAAGGCACCAAGGTGACTCCTGAAGCCCCTGATTCAAAACGTTAGTACTTGGATGGCATTTCTAGACCCATCTCAGATACTAGGAAACACATTACTCTGAAAGGAAGGATCCAGTCCTGGTAGATACACCACCTGATGACTAAATGACCCTTAGGTTTTGATTAAACATCAGAGGTAGCCAGGCAATAGTCACCACGGGTTTTGTATGGCTTCAGGTGTGACCTGGTACAGTCCAAGGTAAAGTGGCCATGAGGGAGTGCCCACATCATTCCTCCCCCAACTCCAGCAGCCTAGGACAGAGAGTGAGGGAAGGGAATGAGAGACTCTGCCTGGTAATCCAGGGAATTCTCCCATTATTTTACTGAAGTTCACCAAAACGATACCATGAAGAGTATGCAAGAGTCACAGCATTACTGTTCTTGGGGCACCCCCAGTGCTGAAATGGCTGTAGTGATCAAAGAGATCACAACACTCAATTCCAATTGAATATCTGGAAAGCCTTCTCAAGAAGGACAGGTTCAAACAAGCCCAGAATGTAAAGATTAAAACAAATACCTTACTCTTTAATGCCCAGACCTTGAAGAACATCCACAAACATCAAGAACATCCAGGAAAACATGACCTCACCAAATGAAATAAATAAAGTACCAGTGATGAATCCGAGAATGAGGGAAATATGTGACTTCTCAGAAAAAGAATTGAAAATAGCTGTTCAGGAGAAGCTCAATGAACTTTAACACAACACAGATCAGGGATGCAGAAGGCTATCAGAGAAATTTAACAAAGGGATTGAAATAATAAAACAAAAATCAAGCAGAATTTCTGGAGGTGAAAGCTTCAACTGACAAACTAAGGAATGCATCAGAGTCTTTCAACATAGGAATTGATCAAGCAGAAGAAAGAATTAGTGATCTTGAAGACAGGATATTTGAAAATACACAGTTAAAAAATAAAAAGGAAAAAAGAATAGAAAAGTATGAAGCATGCCTACAAGATATGTAAAATAGCCTGAAAAGGGCAAATCTAAGAGTTATTGGCCTTAAGGAAGAGGTATATAGATTGAGATAGAAAGTTTATTCAAAGAAATAATAACAGAATTTTCCAAACCTAGAGAAATATATGAATATTTACATACAAGGACATTGTAGAACACCAAGCAGATTTAATCCAAAAAAGACTACCACAAGGCATTTAATAATCAAGTTCCCAAGGTCACAGATAAAGAAAATGTCCCAAAGGAAGAAACAAAAGAAAAGAAAGGAAAAGAAAAAAAAAAAGAAAGGAAAGGAAAGAAAGAAAGAACCAATGAACATATAAAGGAGTTCCAATGCATCTGGCAGCATATGTCTCTACGGAAATCTTACAGGCCAGGAAAGAGTGGCATGACATATTCAAAGTGCTAAAGGAAAACAACCTTATCTCTAGAATATTACTTCCTGCAAAAACATACCTTTCAACATAAAGAAGAATAAAGACTTTCTCAGAGAAGCAAAAGCTGAAGGAATTCATCAAAAACAGACTTGTCCTACATGATATGCTAAAGGGAGATCTGCAATAGGAAAGAAAGGACATTAATGAAAATAAGAAATCATTGAAGATACACAACTAATGGGTAACATTACATACACAAATACAGAATATTATATTGCTGTCATTGCAGTACTTAAACCCCTTATAACTTGAGTAGGAAGATTAAAAGACAAACTTATCAAAAATAATTGCAGAAAGTTTTTGAGAGATAGATAGTATAAAATGATATAGAAGGAAACAACAAGTTAAAAAGAGAGAGGGTTGGACTTAAAGTTAGAATTTCTGTTAGATTACACATTGCTTGCTTATTTGTTTGTTAGTAAGCAGAGTTATCACATGTTTAAACTAACTGGTTATAAAATGTTTTTTGCAAGTTTCACGGTAACCTTAAAATAAAAATCTACAACAGATACACAAACGATAAGAAGCAAGAAATTAAAAGACACTATCAGAGAACATCACTTTTAACAAAGGAAGACAAAAAGGAAGGAAGAAATAAAGAGAGAACCACAAAACAACAAGAAATAAAGTATCAACATGGCAGTAGTAAGTACTTCCCTATCAGTAATAATACTGAATGGGAATGTACTAACCTATCCAATCAAAAGACAGAGTGGAACAATGGATAAAAAAACAAGACCGAACTATATGTTGTCTGAAAGAAATACACTGCACCTATAAAGACCCATATTGAAAATAAAGGAATGGAAGAAAATGTTCCATGCAAATGGAAACCAGAAAAGAGTAGGAGTATCTATATTTCTATCAGATGAAATAGATTTCAAGACAAACTGTTAAAAGAGGCAAAGAAGGTCATTATATAATAATAAAATTGTCAGTTCATCAAAAGGATATAACAATTTTAAATATATATGTACCCAACACTGGAACACCCAAATATACAAGGCAAATATTATCAGAGCTAAAGACAGACATAGACTGCCAATAATCATTGGAGACCTCAACACTTCACTTTCAGCATTGGACAGTCCATCCAGGCAGAAAACGAACAAAGGAACATTGGAATTAACCTGCAATGTAGACCAAATTGACCTAATAGATATTTTCAGAGTATCTATTATCTTCCAACAGCTGCAGAATATACATTGTTCTCCTTAGATTATGGATCATTCTGAAGGAGAGAACATATGCTAAGCCACAAAACAAGTCTTAAAAAATTCAAAAAAATTGAAATCATATCAACTATTTTCTGTGACCACAAAGGAATAAAACTAGAAATCAATAACAAGAGGAAAATGTACAAACACATGGAAATTAAACAATACGCTCCTGAATGTCCAGTGGGTCAATGAAGAGAATAGGAAGGAAATTAAAACATTTCTTGAAAGAAAGAAAAAGGAAAACACAACATATCAGAAACTATGGGATACAGGAAAAGCAGCAATATGAGGAAAACTGATAGCAATAAGTGCCAACATGAATAAAGCAGAAATGCTTCAAATAAGCTACCTCACAATGCATCTCAAAGAACTAAAAAAAACAAGAGCAAACCAAACATGAAATCAGTAGAACAGAACTAATAAATGTTAGAGCAGAAATAAATGAAATTAAAACAATAACACACAAAAGATCAATGAAATGAAAAGTTGTTTTTTTGACAAAATAAACAAAATTGACACACCTTTAGCCAGGCTAACTACAAAAAGGAGAGAAGACACAAATAAATAAAATGCAAGATGCAAACGGAGACATTATAGCTGATACTGCAGAAATCCAAAGGATCATTAGAGACTACTGTGAACAACTATATGTTAATAAATTGGAAAACCTAGAAGAAATGGATCAATTCCTAGCCACATACCACCTACCAAGATTAACTCAGAAGAAATCCAAAACCTGAATAAACGAATAACAAGTAAAGAGAAAGAAGCAGTAATAAAAAGTCTGCCATCAAACAGAAGCCCAGAACCTGATGGCTTCACTGCTCATGTCTACCAAGCATTCAAAGAATAATTAATACAAATCCTACTTGAATTGTACAATATAATTAAAGAGGAAGGAATACTCCCAAATTCATTCTGTGTGACCTGTATTAGGCTGATACCAAAACTATAGACACCACAAAAAGAAACTATAAGCCAATATCTCTGTAAAACATACATGCGAAATTCCTCCACAAAACATTAGCAAACCAAATTCAACAAGACATTAAAAAGATTCTTCATCAAGAACAAGTGGGATTCATTCCAGGAATGTAAAAATGGCTCAACAAATGCAAATCAACTGGTGTGATACATGATATCAACAAAATGAAGTTACAAAACTATATGATCATTTCAATTGATACTGAAAAAGCATTAGAAAAATTCAACGTCCCTTCATGATAAAAAAATATCAAAAACCTGGGTGTAGAGGGAACTTACTTCAACAATAAAAGTCATATGACAGACCCACAGCGAGTATCATACTGAATGAGGAATAACTGAAAGCCTCTCCTCTAAGATCTGGAACACAACAAGAATACCCACTTTCACTGATGTTATTCAGCATATTACTAGAAGTCCTGGTTAGGGAAATCAGACAAGAGAAAGAAAGAAAGGGTATCCAAATTGGAAAGGAAGAATTCAAATTATCCTTGTTTGCAGATAATATGATCTTTTATCTAGACTCCCCCCCCAAAAAAAAGATACAACTTTAAAACTGCTAAGTTCAGTAAATTTGCAGCATATAAAATCAACATACAAAAAACCAGTAGCATTTCTAAATGTCAACAGTAAACAATCTGGAAAAGAAACCAAGACAGTAGTCCCATTTACAATAGCTACAATAAAATGAAATACCTAGGAATAAACTTAACAAAGAAGTGAAAGATCTCTATAATGAAAACTATAAAACATTGATGAAAGAAACTGAAGAGGACACAAAAGAAATGGAAAGATACCCCCTGCTCATGGATTAGAAGAATCAATATTGTTAAAATGTCCACATTACCCAAAGCAATCTACAGATTCATTGTAATCCCCATCAAAATACCAATGACATTCTACACAGAAATAGGAAAAATAATCCTACAATTCACATGAAACCACAAAACCCCCAGAATAGCCATATCCATCCTGATCAAAAAGAACAAAACTGGAGGAATCTTATCACCTGACTTCAAATTATACTGCAGAGCTGTAGTAAATAAAACAGCATGGTACTGGCATAAAAGCAGACATTGACCAATGGAACAGAAAAGAGAACCCAAAATAAACCCACACATCCATAGTGAATGTGTCTTCAACTGAGGTGCCAAGAACATACAATGGGGAAAGGACAGTCTCCTCAATAAGTGGTGCTGGGAAATCTGAATATCCATATGCAGAAGCATGAAACTAGAACCTTATCTCTTGCCATATACAGAAATCAAATAAAAATGGATTAAAGACTTAAATCTAAGACCTGAAACTATGATACTACTAGAAGAAAACATCAGGAAAAAGCTTCAGGACATTGGTCTGGGCAAGGACTTCTTGAGTAATACACCCAAAGACATGAACCAAAAAAAATTATATAATGGAATCACATCAAACTAAAAATCTTCAGGACATCAAAGGAAACAAAGAACAAAGTGAAGAGACAGCCCACAGCACAGGAGAAGTTATGTGCAGCTACCCATTTGTCAAGGGAGTAATAACTAGAATATATAAGGAACTCCAACAACTCAATAGGAAAAAATCAAATAATGCAATTTAAAAATGGGGAATGGATCTGAAAAGATATTTCTCAAAAGAAGATATACAAATGACTGACAGTTATATGACAAAATGCTGAACAGTATTTGTCATCAGAGAAATGCACAACAAAACTACAATGAGATATCATCTCACCCTAGTTAAAATGGCTTTTATTGAAAAGCCTGGCAATAATGAATGCTGGTGAGAATGTGGATAAATGGGGACCCTCCTCCTCTTCCGGAGGGAATGTAAATCAGTGAAACCACTAGGGAGAACAGTAACTAAAAGGAGAACTACCATATGACCCAGCAATCCCCCGGTAGGTATACATCAAAAATAAAGGAAATCGGTATATGGTAAAGATATCTGCACTCCCCTGTTTACCGTAGCACTATTCATAATAGCCAAGATTTGGATTCAAGGTAAGAGTCCATCAACACACAAATGGATGAAGAAATAGAGGTACATACACACAATGGAATATTATATAGCCCTAATAAAGAAGGAAATCCTGTCCTTTAAAACAACATGGATGAAACTGGAGAACATTATATTTAGTGGAATAAACCAAGCATGGAAAGATAATTCTCACATGTTCTCACTCATATGTGGAGCTAAATATTAAACACAATGATCTCATGGAGAGAGAAATAAAGAGAGCAGAGTGATGGTTACTAGAGGCTGGGAAGTGTAGTGGGGAGGTGTGTACAAAGTGGGGATGGAAAACGGGAGCAAAAATGTAGTGAGATAGAATGAACAATATTTAATAGCACAGGTGACTATGATAAACAATAAGTTAGGATATACTTTAAAACAACTAAAAGAGGAAAATTGGAATGTTTTTTAACGCAAAGAAATCATAAATGCCTGAGGTGATGGATACCACAATTACCCTTAGCACATTCCATGCCTGTATCAAAACATCACATGTACTCTGTAAAGATATACAACTATTATGCACACAGAATAATTAAAAATAAAAAGAATAAAAAACATATACAACCCATCACTTATGGTATACTTATAATAAATAAGAGTGGAATTGGAACATTCCTAAAACAAAACAATGATAAATGCCCGAGGTGATGGTACCCCAATTACCCTGATTTTATTATTATACATTATAGGCCTGTATCAAAACATTCCATATACCCTATAAATACATACAACTGTTACATACCCATAAGAATTAAAAATAAAATAAATATAATAAAAATAAAATGAAGATTATGACCCATAGTTATGGATATGAAAAGATGTTCATGATATATGAAGTGAAAAGAAGTAGGCTAGAAATAATACAAATGGTGTGGTTCCATTTTAATGTATTTTCATTGAAAAGAACAAAAAATACCATAAATAACATGAAAACACAAATTAACTAGAAAAATATATTTGTGATACAAATGACAAAGGATTAGTTTCCTTGCTATATCAAGAGCTATTAAATTTCAATAGGAAAAATTTCTCAAATTCATTTAAATAAGGGGAAAAAGACTATCACCATAAAAGTAATGTAAGAAGTTTTCAAATTCCTGTGTGAGAAAAGAAATTCAAATTAATATACAACATACCTTTTCAACCATCAGGTTGACAAAGATCAAAAAGGCAATATACATTTTAGCAAGGACGTGAAAAAAAATAAAAGGTACTCCACGAATTGCTGGTAGGATTACAAAACAGTACAACCTCTCTGGATGACCTCTTGATAATCTCTATCAATATTTAAAATGTACATCCTTAGACTCAACAATTCTGCCTTTAAGAATTTATCCTGTATGCGTACAAAAATGTATGTTCACGAGCACTCACTGCAGCATCATAGCTCCAATGTGGTAAGAAGCAAGGAACTGAAAACTAGAAGAGATAGTTGAACACATTAAAGCACATTCATACAATCAGACACGATGCAGCCGTTTTTAAAACTGAGCTAGGTCCATATGTATTAACATGGAACAAACATCAAGACAAACTATGGAATTTAAAAAGGAAGTTGCTTACTAAGTAATGTGCATAGTGTACCACTACCTATGTAATGAAAAAGGGAGAGAGACATATGTCTATATATGCACAGGCTACTTTTGGGCAATACAGAAGAAACTAGAAATGGTGGCTGTCTTTTGAGAGAGAAGATAGTAGACTGGTAGTGGGGGGTGAGTAGAGTTTTTTGTTTTTATCCTACATACTATATTATTCTCATTAAAAAAAATTATATGCATATAGGAATTTACCAACAAAGTATTTTTAAATGTAAAGTTTTATATACACACAGAAACATGCACAAACATATAGAAATAGCTTTTAAAAATTGTTTGCTGAAATATGTGCACACTCTCAAGGAAAATCCAGGCATTTCCAAAAAGTATACAGAAGAAAATAAAAAAAAGAATTCATATGCCCACTATTCACAATAGCCATTGCTAACAATCTTGTATTGCCATTTGCCCAGGCTTTGTTCATACGTGTGTGCAGACACACATAGGTGCCTACACATGTGCATATGTCTGTCCTCGTTTCTTTATTTGTGCATAGACTCCCATCTTGGTATGCAGGCCCAAGGACCACATCTGAAGTGAGAATGACTATACCTAAAGTACTTTGTTTGCTTCCCAACTAGTCTTACCAGAAGACATACAAGGCAGATTTTCTAATATCAAGTTCTAGGAAAAAGCAGCACCATACTGAAGGCTCCAGGATGGTTAACGCCAGGTACAACTATCAGAAGACACCAAGCATTATGGAGCTCCTCACAAGAATGTGGGCTCTCAATTGCACACATATCTTTTGTCCTGTTATTCATTTTATTATTCATTTTAGTATCCCTCCTGGTTAGCAAAATGCCTGGCACAGCCAACACTCAGCATTTCTTACATGAATAGACTCACCTTAGACCTCTTCTACTCCACAGTTCACAGCAAATGCAGAGGGAAACTCCGTGGCATTCACAGAGGTGGGAAGGTTGTTTAGCCTGAGATAGAAAGACAAAAGCCTGCCCAGTATCTTTAACCCCACCCCCATTAGGGTTACATGTTGCTGTCTACAAACATCCATTTCAACATGAGACATATGTCTAAGTAGAAGCAAATTATTTCCTTTGTGGTTGGTACTAGAGACAGACTCCTCGCTGGGTACCTAGAAAAGGCACTAGAGCACTCCTATTACAGATGCTGGACCAGGAATATTCAAAATGCTCATCTTGACACATAGCAAATGAAGACCAGCCTATGCAAAAGGATGCTTCTAGAAGAATCCAGTAAGTATTGACCTGATAACATGGAGACACCACTTTCTCAAACCTTCAAGGCTTTCATTGCTGATTATTCATGTATGTACTTGGGAAAAGCAGAAACTTCAAAATGTTAATAAGTTGTATGGAGCAGTAAAGCCAAAAATTCTTCTCCAGATCCTGTAAGAGATCAAACACTATTATCTTAGGTCTCCTAAGGCAAGAGAAAAACAAATCAGGAATCACAGGCCGGACAGGGTGGCTCATGCCTGTAATCCTAGCAGATTGGAAGGCCAAGGCAAAAGGATCATCTGAGGTCAGGAATTCCAGACCAGCCTGAGCAAGAATGAGACCCCATGTCTAAAAAAAAAAAGAAAAAAGAAAAAAGAAAAAAAGGAAAAATTACCCTGGTGTGGTGGCAAGTGCCTTTAGTCCCAGCTACTTGGGAGGCTGAGGCAGAAGGATTGCTGGAGCCCAGGAGTGTGAGGTTGCAATGAGCTACATCTAGCCCGAACAGCAGAGCAAGACCCTATCTCAAAAAATAAATAAATAACAATTTAAAAAACAAACAAAAAATTAGGAATCACAAAGGAATTATAAAAAAAGAATCAAAGTGGGATTTAACACTGTACTCAGATGACATATTGTGATGTTCTCTGCAGTACTGTTTGTAACAGGAAAATTTCAACAAGATGAAAACAAGACACCACAAGTAAATTTCCAGCTATAAACAAATTATTATCATCAATATACTATATCTGTGTGTCAAGATAAATACTATGTACCCTTAAACAGGATATGGTAATGATCAACACTTTGATATGTAAAGAGGAGCACAATTTATTGTTAAGTTTTACAAAAGGAGGGTGGTTTACAGACCAATATATAGAGTATGAATCCACTGACTCTAAAAATAAAATTCTGTGATTCAACAAATATTTTTCTTTATATATGAATAGGAAAATGATATGCTCCATAATGTTGATAACTGCTACCTCCAGTGTGACACTACAGAGTGAACAACTACTTTTTACTTCATGCACATTGCTTGAAAATATTTTTAGAACAATAAGTATATGTATTTCTTTTCTAATAAGAGGAAAAGTACATTTAAAAATCTGCCAGTAGATTTTTCCTCCCTTATATATCCTTGGGCTACATCATTTTCCTCCCTCTACAAACCAGGGATTATGCAAAATTGCCACTGCAAGGTACCTCTGGAAATTTTCTAGGTCCAATTGCTTATTTTGCCTAAAACAATCTGTTTCAGCATAAGTCCTGTCTCAGCTACCAGCTGAGATGGTTCCTGATCGTTTCTGTTTGAGAAGCTCAGAGATCCTCATATGAGAATAGTTGACTGAGAAAATACATAAATGCTACTACATCTGTGTAGAAATGTCTGTTGTCACTTCCAGTGGCAGCGCCTGCTCCGGGCCCAGCCGAGCCAAGGTGGGCCCAGCCAACCCTGTCCGACCACCCACTAGTGCATTTCAATGCATGAAAACCTGCTTCCTGTTGGACACCAACTCGGTGCCTTGCAAGCTACTAGGACCTTTACACTCTGCCTGTGGCTAATTGATGGATTAAATAAAGCAATCAATTGGGAGATACAACTGACTCCCCTGACAAGATCTCAAATAGGGGTGGGAAGAAGCCAGACACCAAGAGTGTAAATGTGCAGTCCCCTGTGTGCGACATCCAGGACCAGAGATAACTCATCCATGGGAATAGATATCAGAACTGGGTTGCTGAAACAGGAGGGAGGAGGTAGAATAGCAAAGGGCACGAGGACCTTTTCTGGGTAATAGAAATACTCAATATCTCTTTGAGGGTAGAGCTTATGGACAGGTGTAGACACACATCATAACGCCCTGATTTGTGCTCTTTAGAAGCAAAAATGGATGTGTTTCACTATGGAAATTTTAGCTCCATAAGTAACTTTGGTGTGAACATCACCAGCTGCAGAACACATGTGTACTGTATGGTACTGCTGTAAAAACATGAAGGGAATGTGTGTTTTGCTTAACATGTGCTCACACACCTGGGGAAAGGCACTTGGGGCTGCCCTCTGGGAGCGGGGGTCTGGCCGGCCAGCGTCGGGGTGGTAGGAGGGGCGCATGATGCTGGATAAAGTCACTGACACAAAGGGAGAAGGGGCCTCCGTGAGGGTAGGCAGGGCGCGGGCAGTCGTGGGGTGAGCACAGCCAGCCGTCGTTGGATACACGCCCTAGTCAGGCCCAGGCCTGGCCTCAGCCTTTCCAGTCAGCGCCCTGGTCTTGGAGGACTCTTAGCATGCGTTGCCTAAAAACGCCCCATTGCATGCCTGGATGTCCTTTGTTGTAGCAATGGAGTCTCCCTAGGTCCTCAGACTGGACTCTGATCTGACTGCACCGGACACTTTTCTCAGAGTGGACCAGGTCAGTTCTATGACCTGAAGCGACCTTGTCCTGGTTGAGCGGCCTTGGCTCCGGTTTAGGCAACTTCTTCAGGCAAGTGGATGACCAAGTGGCTACCTTCAGGGATAAAGAACATAAGGAAGATATTAGACAAAATGAGGAGTAGGCACTTTTTAGAGTCAGAAATTACTTAACACTGCCTCTTAATCAAGACTCTAACAGTAATTTTAAGGATGGCTTAAAGAAAGGGAAGTTGAAGTGAGAAACTTAAAGCAAAGTCTTTCAGAAATGAAACAGCTCAATGAAAATTTAAACAGAGTTGTTTTAGATCTCAAAATGGAAAATAAAATGTTGGTATCAGCTCATGAAGATGGAAGGCACACATATCCCCAGCTCTTTCCAGCCAATGCTGAAGAAATGAAGAGTTTGGAAAACACCACAGAACACAGATCAGTAAAAGGGATGAAAGAACAAGAATTGGACATGAAACTTCTCAGTAAAAAGAATATGTGTTTAACTAAAAAGATGGATGAGCTGTCCAGTGATGAGGTAGGTAAACCAACTGGGATTTTCCAGAATAAAGATTTGGAGATACAGGGTCTTCACCCCAGAATACCTTCGACTTCTTAGACCCACGATGGTGCTTACCTTCAGCAGCAACTCCAAGCACATGCTTTGGAAAAGGAACAAGTGTTAGCTGTTTGGAATGCAAAGACTAATGAAAACAGCTATCTCAGAAGAGAGTATCAGCAAATGATGGATACCATTGTCACCAAAGAAGCACCCATTAGTAAGTTGCAAGATGAAAATAAAGAATTGTCCACTAGCCTTGGAAATAGCGAGATGAGATGTTTAGAGACACCATTCAGCATTTATCACGTTTTATTAGGAAAAAAACCTTGAAATAGATGCATTAAGTCAGAAGTGTCAGACTTTAGTCACTGTTATGCAAACATCCAGCACTGGTAACAAGATAAGAGGCATTGACAGTAACCGGTTTGAAGAACTTCTAGGGGAACGTGAGAAATTAAAACATCAAGTTAAGGAAATGGAAGAATGACCACAGCAGGTAGTGACCACAGTACAAAACATGCAGCACAAGGCAGCCCAACTTCAAGAAGCACAAATTCAGCACTGCACAGGGCAGCTTTGCAGTGGGAAGGTCAGTCTTTTAGGGCAACTCAGAATTCTATCACAGCTCTGTATGGAATCATCAGTCTGGTTACAGCCAGACAAATTTCCTGAGACAAGTAGTCTGCTATACTGAGTGAGCCTTCGAAACTGCTGCAAGAAGAGACTGATGAACTAAAGTAATCAGTGGTAGGAAAAGATGCAAGCATTAGAATCTTTCAGGAAGATAATAAGAGACTGTCTGATTCAATTGCTGCCACCTCAGCACTAGAAAAAAAAAGCATGTGAACAAATAGATTTGGAAATTACTCAGCTAAAGTAGAAACAAAATATCCTACACAAGTTACTTAAGGGGAAATCCTTTTAATCAAAGCCAAAAATGATCAGTTATGTTAGTTAGGTCAGAGCCCAGAGGAAGACATGCAAGCCTGGGTGCATGGTAAAATGCCATTTATTTTGAGCACCTGGGTGCAGGTAGGTGAAGGCTGAAAAAGGCATCCACCCAGAGGAGGGGAAGGTGGTGAGTTTTATACAAAGTTTGGGAGGGGGAGTTCTGCCAGTTTCTGCTGGTTCCATCCCAGCCTTTGTAATTCAGAGTTATCTTTACAACCTCCAGAGATTCCTCTGGAGCCTGGGACCTGGGGGGGGGGCGTGTTCTTATCTGACTTATCTACCACATGCATTCCGGGGCACACCCAACAATATTCTGTCAGGGAAAGTCTCACTCATAGAGAACGACAATGAGATTTTAAAGAAACTTGAAGGACAGAATATCAGTTTTAGAGAAGGACGTGTGTCAACTGAAACACCAAAATGAAAAAAATAGCAGAAACATCCAAGGAAAAGGAAACAGAGCATGTGGCATTACAGGAGACCAATATGAAGTATGCCATGATACTATGAGAAAAAGAGTTTGAGTGTCATTCAGTGAAGAAGGAGGCCACAAATTTGAGTAACTATTGATAGAAAAAGAACAAGGCGAAAGTGGAGAGTTACACCAGCTTTTGAATATACTTAAGTCCGTTCAGGAGGAAGCAGTTCTGCTTCAGCAGGAGAGAGATCAAGCCATGTTGGCCCTGCAATAGAAACACATGGAAAACCAGGCCCTACAGAATGAGGTTCAGCATTTACATGACAAAGAGCATCACTTAAGCCAGGAGCTGCAGAGATTGCATATCCAACTATCACAATCAGAAGATTCCTATATTCATGAAGTTTTGGCTGAAAAAGATAGAGTGGATAAATTAACCAAGAAAGTCACAGTATTAGAGGAAAACCCAGTTTCTCTTTTTTTTTTTTTTAAGGTGGTATCTCACTGTGGTTTTAATTTATGTTTCTCTGATGATTAGTGATGTTAAGCATTTTTTCATGTTTGTTGGGCATTTGTATATCTTCTTTGGAAAAATGTCTGTTCCTGTCATTTGCCCACTTTTTAACAGGGTTGTTTGTTTTTTTCTTGCTGATTTGTTTGAGTTCCTTGTAGAATCTGGATATCAGTCCTTTGCTTGGATGTATAGTGTGCAAATATTTTCTCCCACTCTGTCGGTTGTCTATTTACTCTGTTGATTATTTCTTTTGCTGTGCAGGAACTTTGTAGTTTAATTAAGTTCCATTTGTCTGTTTTTGTTTTTGTTGTATTTGCTTTCTTTGCGGTCTTAGTCTAAATTCTTAGCTTAGGCCAATGTCATGATTTTTCCTAGGTTTTTTTAGATTTTATGGCTTAGGTCTTGCATTTCAGTCTTTAATCCATCTTCAGCTTCATTTGTTGTATATGGTGAGACAGGGATCCTTTATTTTTGCATGTGGCTATACATTTTTCCCAGCCACCATTTATTTTATGAGGCATCCTTTCCCCAGTGTATGTTTTCTGCTTTGTTGAAGTCAGTTTGCAGTGTCTTGGTTTTTTTCTGGTTTATCGTTTCTGTTATTTTATTCTGGTTTTAACATCTATTTTGTTACTATTGCTTTGTAGTATATTGTGCAGTCGGTAATGTTATGCATCCGATTATTCTTTTTGTTGGTTGCTTGGCTATTTGGCTCTTTTTGTTCCATATGAATTTAGAATTATTTTTTCTAATTTTGTAAAAATGAATTGGTATTTTGGATGGATGATCTGTAATCACTTGGGTGATATGGCACATTTTAAATATTATTCTTCCAATTCATGAGTGGGTTTTCCATTTGTGTTATCTATTTTCTTTTTTTTTTTAATTTTTTTTTTATTTCGAATATCATGGGGGTTACAACTTTGGCCTAACATTGCCGTGTCACCTTTGCCACACATGCCCGTGGTCATCTCCCAAAGGCCCCCACATCCCAACTGAGTTCATTCCATTCTACACTTCCCCTTCCCCCCTCCCGCCCCTCGAATGTTATGCCCTTGTGATGTAGTGTTCATCAGTTAGTAGCCAGTTTGATGGTGAGTACCAGTGGTGCTTCTTTTTCCAATCCTGTGACACTTCGCTTCAAAGAATGGGTTCTAGCTCCAACCAGGATAATACCAGATGTGTTAATTCACTGTTTTCCTTATTGCTGGGTAATACTCCATGGTATACATACACCACATTTTATTGATCCACTCGTGTATTGATGGGTACCTGGGTTGTTTCCGCAACTTTGCAATTGCGAATTGTGCTGCTATGAACATTCGAGAGCAGATGTCTTTATTATAAAATGTCTTTTTTTCTTTTGGATAAATACCCAGTAGTGGGATTGCTGGGTCAAATGGTAATTCTACTTTTAATTCTTTGAGGTATCTCCATATTCTTTTCCATAGAGGTTGTACTAATTTGCAGTCCCACCAGCAGTGTATGAGTGTTCCTATCTGTCCACATCCCTGCCAACATTTGTTATTTGGGGATTTTTTGACATGAGCCAATCTCACTGGAGTTAAGTGATATCACATAGTGGTTTTGATTTGCATTTCCCTGATGATTAGAGAAGTTGAGCACTTTTTTATATATTTGCTGGCCATCATTCTGTCTTCTTTGGAAAAGTTTTTGTTCATGTCCTTTGCCCATTTTTTAATAGGGTTGTTTGATTTTTTCTTGTTGATTTTCCTAAGTTCTCTATAGATTCTGGTTATCATCCCTTTATCAGAGGTGTAGCATGCAAATATTTTCTCCCATTCTGTAGGTTGTCTGTTCACTCTAGTGACAGTTTCCTTGGCTGTGCAGAAGCTTTTCAATTTGATCAGGTCCCAGGTATTTATTTTTGTTGCTATTGTGATTGCTTTGGGGGTCTTCTTCATAAATTCTTTCCCTAGGCCAATGTCCATAAGAGTTTTTCCAATGTTTTCTTCGAGAATTCTTATGGTTTCATGTCTTAGGTTTATATCTGTTATCCATTGTGAATTGATTTTTGTGAGAGGTGAGAGGTGTGGGAATAGTTTCAGTCTTCTACATATGGCCATCCAGTTTTCCCAGCATCATTTGTTGAATAGGGATTCTTTTCCCCAGTGTATGTTTTTCTGGAATTTGTCAAAGATCAGGTGACTGTATGAGGTTGGTTTTATATTTGGGTTCTCAGTCCTGTTCCATTGGTCTACGTGTCTGTTCTTGTACCAATACCATGCAGTTTTGGTTATTATAGCCTTGTAGTATAGTTTGAAGTCTGGTAGACGGATGGCTCCAAATTTGTTCTTTTTGCTTAAGATTGCTTTGGCTAGACGGGGTCTTCTCTGGTTCCACATGAAGTGTAGAATTATTTTTTCTAGATCGGCAAAAAATGATGTTGGTATTTTGATAAGGATTGCAAATTGATTCTGTAAATTAATTTAGGTAGCAAAGCCATTTTTACTATGTTGACTCTGCCTATCCAAGAGCATGGTAGGGCTTTCCATCTATTTACATCTTCTGCAATTTCCTTTCTCAGTGTTTCATAATTCTCTCTATATAGGCCTTTGACCTCCTTAGTTAGGTATGTTCCTAAATATTTAATTTTCTTTGTTGCTATTGCGAAAGGTATTGCATCTTTAATTTGTTTCTCGGCTTGATTGTTATTAGCATATATGAAGGCTATGGATTTGTGTGTATTAATTTTGTATCCTGAGACTTTGTTGAATTCATTTATCAATTCCAGTAATCTCGTGGTTGAATCTTTGGGGTTTTCTATGTATAATATCATATCGTCTGTGAATAGTCAAAGTTTGACCTCTTCTGCCCCTATCTGGACGCCCCTGATTCCTCTGTCTTGTTTAATTGCTGTGGCCAGGACTTCCAGCACTATGTTGAAAAGAAGTGGAGATAGTGGGCACCCTTGTCTGGTGCCAGTTTTAAGGGGGAATGCCTTCAATTTTTCCCCATTCAGTATGATATTCGCTGTGGGATTATCGTATATGGCTTTAATAGTTTCTAGGAATGAGCCATCTATGCCTATAATGTTAAGAGTTCTTATCATAAAAGGGTGCTGGATTTTGTCAAAAGCCTTTTCTGCATCTATTGAAAGGATCATATAATCTTTGTTCTTGCTTTTATTTATATGGTGAATTACATTTATAGATTTGCGTATGTTGAACCATCCCTGCATCTCAGGAATAAAACCCACCTGATCATGATGGATTATTTTTTTGATGTACATTTGAATTCAGTTTGCAAGGATTTTATTGAGAATTTTTGCATCTATATTCATAAGGGATATTGGTCTGTAGTTTTCTTTTTTGTTGTGTCCTTTCCTGGTTTTGGTATCAAGGTGATATTGGCTTTGTAGAATGAGTTTGGGAGGATTCCATCCTTCTGGATATTTTCAAATAATTTCTGCAGTATAGGCACCAGTTCTTCTTTGTAGGCTTGGTAGAATTCAAGTGTGAACTCATCTGGTCTGGGATTTTTTTTGTGGGTAGATTTTTAATTACTGCTTCAATTTCAGTGCTTGATATTGGTCTGTTTAGAAATTCTGTTTCTTGCTGGTTGAGCCTAGGGAGGTAGTGTGTTTCTAAGAATTTGTCCATTTCCTCCACGTTTTCGTGTTTGTGGGCATAGAGATTTTTGTAGTATTCAAAGATGACGTTTTGTATTTCCATGGTATCAGTTGTGACTTCTCCTTTTTCATTTCTAATTGAGCTTATTAGAGTCCTTTCCTTTCTGCTTCTGGTCAACCTGGCAATTGGCCTGTCTATTTTGTTTATCTTTTCAAAGAACCAACTTTTCGTTTCATTGATCTTCTGTATTGTTCTTTTGTTCTCAATTTCATTTAATTCTGCTCAGATCTTGGTTATTTCTTTTTCTTTTGCTGGCTTTGGGATTGCTTTGCTCTTCCTTTTCCATTTCCTTAAGTTGATTCATTAGTTTACTGATTTGTGACTTTTCTGTCTTTTGAATGCGGGCACTTAACGCAATAAGTTTTCCTCTCAGGACTGCTTTAGCTGTATCCCACCGATTTTGATAACTTGTGTCCCCATTATCATTTAGTTCGAAGAATTTTTTGATTTCAATTTGAATCTCCTCCTTGACCCAATAATCTTTCAGCAATAGATTGTTTAGTTTCCAAGTTTTTGGAGGAAGATGCGAGTTTCTGTTGGAATTGATTTCTAATTTTATTCCGCTGTGGTCTGAAAACATACATGGTATGATTTCTATTTTTTTGAATTTGTTTAGATCTGTTTTGTGGCCTAGGATGTGGTCAATTTTAGAGAAAGTTCCATGAGCTGATGAGAAGAACGTGTATTCAGTGTTATTTGGGTGGATTGTTCTGTAGCTATCTGTTAGGCCCAAATGTTCTATAGTCCTGTTCAGGTCTTTTATTTCTCTATTTGTTTTTTGTTTGGAGGATCTGTCCAGTTCCGTCAGTGGGGTGTTGAAGTCCCCTGCTATTATGGCATTGCTGCTTATTATGTTGTCTAGATCTAGCAGTATTTGCTTTATGTACCTGGGTGCTCCTGTGTTGGGTGCATAAATGTTTAGGATTGTTAAATCCTCTTGTGAGATTTTTCCCTTCACCACTATATAGTGTCCATTTTTGTCCTTCATTACTTTTATTGCTTTAAAGTTTATGTCATCTGAAATGAGGATGGCTACTCTGGATTTCTTTTGGTTTCCATTAGCCTGGAAAATTGTGTTCCATCCTTTCACCTTGAGTCTGAATGCGTCTTTGTGTTTAAGGTGTGTTTCCTGAAGACAACAGATACTTGGTTTGTGTTTTTTAATCCATTCAGCCAGCCTATGTCTCTTCAATGGGCAGTTCAAGCCATTTACATTTATTGAGAGAAATGATATTTGGGGTAAATTTCTGATTAATCTGTTGGGTGGTATCTTTTGTTTTACCTCTTGAGTCATTGTGGAATCTGGTTTCTGGGGTTTTAGCTTTTGCGTAGTTTTACATAGGTGGGTGTCTGTTGCTCTGTTTAGTGCATAATGCAGGTCTAAGCATTTCTTGCAAGGCCGGTCTGTATTTTGCAAATTCTATTAGTGATTGCTTATCTGGAAAGGTCTTTATTTCTCCCTCATATAAGCTTAGTTTGGCAGGATACAGAATTCTGGGTTGACCTTTGTTTTGTTTTAGGAGATTGATGATGTCTCCCCATTCCCTTCTGGCTTGTAAGGTTCAGCTGAGAAATCTGCAGTTAATCTGATCGGTTTCCCTTTGTAGGTTACCTGCTCTTTTCATCTTACAGCTCTGAGGAGTGCCTCTTTTGTGTTTACTTTGGTCAGTCTAATAATTATGTGGCGTGGTGAATGCCTTTTCACGTTGACTCTCCCAGGGGTCCTGTGTGCTTCTTGTACTTGGATATCGAGATTTCTGGCTAAGCCATGGAAATTTTCCTCTATTATTCTTTCAAATAAATTTTCCAGCCCATGTGAATTTTCTTCCTCTCCCTCAGGGATACCTATTATCCTTATGTTTGGCCTCTCTACATAATCCCACATTTCTTGTATGCTTTTTTCCTGCCTCTTGTTTTTGTGTTCTTTCTCTTCGGCTGATTTATTTAGCGCATAGCAGCTGTCTTCTAGCTCTGAAATTCTTTCCTGTGTATGGTCCAGCCAATTCTTAAGGCTTTCCACTGTGTTTTGTAGATCCTTGAATGCTTCTTTCATTTCTAGGATTTCTATTTGATTTTTCTGTAATATTTCTATTTCTTTGGAGAATTTTTCATTCATTTCTTGCATTTTTCTTGTGGTTTCTTTGTTCTGGGATTCAATTTTCTCTTGAATTTCATTAAGCTTTCCTATAATCCATAAACAAAATTCCTCTTCTGTCATTCTACCCATTTCATTTGGGTTGGTATCCATTGCTGAGGAACTGATAATTTCTTTTGGGGGTGACTTTTCACTCTGATTTTCATGTAACCTGAGTTCTTTCACTAGATTTTTCTCATCTGACCTCTTGGTTGAGAGCTGGGGGTGTTAGAGCTAGTTTATGGCCCTGTCACCAGGCCCACAATTATTGTTCCTTGGCAAAGCCAGGGAGAGAGGTGGTGGCCTGTATTGCCTTAGGTGTATTTTAGCACGTTTGGTGGATCTTGAGTTAACTCTGACCTGTGGTCTTCTCCTCTTCCCAGTGGAGTGTGGTGAGAATGACCTCCCAGCTTGGGCTCTGAGCTAATGGATTGTACTTGAGGATATGAGTCCTCCGCTCCCTATTAGCTAGGTATTCTGTTATGTCCATGGCAGACTCTGATTCCCCAATTGGGGTATGCGAAAACCCCGTGCTTTGGGAGGGGCCTTGTAGCTCCTAGGGGTTACTTTGACCCTGCTCCTCCTGAGGTGCAGGTAGAAACACAATTTCTTTTGGCTGCAGTGTGAGAGCTGAGTTGGGAAAATTCTACACAGCTCAGAGGTTGCTCATCTAGCCACGTGTGGCTGCCCTTCTGATGTGTGTCTCCGTGTGATACTGGTTGATAGGGGGATCTCCAATTGTGCACCCCTTTTCCACCACTAGACCCCAAGGCGAGGCGGGTGGTCGTCTCTATCCCCAGCAGTCTCCACCACGGGGATGTTCCCGTGGGGAGGGGGGAGTATTGGCCGCTGGAAGCGCTGTTGGATGGCGCAAAATTCCCTATTGAATTGGGCCAGATTACGGGGAGCTGCTCTGGTTCAGCCTGTGGCTCTTGAGGTATTTGGTTGTCATGGGAACCAGCAGTTATACCAAATGAGTCACTATAGCCAGCAACCTTCAAAATGAGCAATCTCTGGGGTACAGGAGGGCTGGGACCTGAAGGGCGGGCACTTGGACCAGCACGGAGCAGACTTGAAGGCCAGAGCCGGGGTAGCGGAACCAGATGCATGAGCTGCATACTGTTTCCAATACCCAAAGGTCCCACTGCTACAGTTCCGGGATGTCGTTCCACATGGAACCCACGGATGCAGCTGTCCCTGGCCACCAAGGGCAAAGCCTGTCCTGCCCCAGCAGAAGAGCCCTGGGCCGGGGTGGGGCAGAGCTAGAGACGCGGCGCACAGCTCCGCGCGGGTGGCTGTAAAGATGGCGGCCGCCGCCATCCTGGTGCACAGCCGGGCTCCGATCGCGCCAGGAACGCAGCTTTTCTCCGCCGGCTGCAGCGGCAGTTGCTAGCAGCCTCTAAGGGCGTGTCCCACTCTCCGTTAAACTCCTGGGCCCAGTCCCGCTGACTTCTAGTGGCACAGTGCCGGCCTGCGGGTTCTCGCGCACTGTCCCGGGAAGCTGTGTCTTGGTCCCCGCCCAGTTCCTCCCCAGCCCTCAGCAGTCTCTGTATATTGCAGCTGCGAGTTGTGTTTGGCTCTGGCTACTTCCTCCTCTCCACAGGGCTCACCGTCCAGAGCAACTGCTCTGCCCCAACTCTGGGCTTGTCCCTGATTGCGTGTATGGGGAAGCGCGTAACTGCTTGGGGGGCATGTCACGCTGCGCTGACCTGGCGAGTGCATCCTTCCCGCGCTCTGGGCTCTATTGTGCTCCGTGCGCCCTCCGATCTTTGTGAAAATTTTGTACCTGTTTTCTTAGGCTGCGCGTTCGGCGTTGTTTCTCTGTATTTTGCAATGCTGTTTTTGGAGTGAGCGGTCCGTGCTCGTAGGCAGCTGCTGGTGTTCTTCACCTCCTTCGCTGGGAGAGGAGCGGTGGGAGGACCCTATCACACCGCCATTTTTTTATCTCCACTCGGAAAACCTGGTTTCATCTGCAAATGAAATGGAAAAGGCAAGCTGAGAAGCTAGCGTTCAGGTGGAGTCTGCATGAAAACTTGAATATTGTCTCCACAAAGAAAGAGGAAATGGCATTGCAGCTTTCTGTCTCAAAGGAACAGGAAAACAGTATGTTCTAGCATTGGCTGAATGGAAAGAAAAGGCAGAAGAACATTTAGAAGGAAAACTTGTGTCATCACAGGAAAATTTGTGTAAAGCAAATGTAATCTTGGAGCAGGAGGAAGTACAAATGGAAAAACTGACAAATCAATATGAGGCCCTCAAGAGCCACTCAAAATCTTTATCACTTTCCTCAAGCATGATCATGCCTTATGCACTCTTGAAGAATTTACTGACCAGCAAACAAGAACTCTTAATTTCCCATTAGGAGGTGGTGCAAAAGAAATTGAAAGATGTACTAAATATCACGGAAGGAAAAGTGGACAAAATCTCCTCAAAAGAAACCTCTTCATTGCATATTTTCAGACACCAAAAAGGGAACAACATGAAGTACTACAATTAATGGGGAGCACCCTGGGCATCAAATGGGAGGAAATGGAGCATTTCTTGAAGAAAGATCAAGGTGCTGTCACCATGTGGATGACTGCGTGTCTTGGAGGAGGATCAAAAAGTGTCCCCAACACACCTTTGAGGCCTAAACCGCAATGTGTGCTAATGTGAGGGAAAACTGGAAATTCACTAAAAACCTTTTACCCTGAAATGGACAAGCTTTAGCCCTATGTATGTTAATTGCTTAATCTGCTTCTGTAAGACTGCTTGTGGCCTTGTGAAACTGACTAATGGCTGCAGCTCATGCTCCTGTAAACAGCTCCCCCTTGCAGCAACTACCTTGTAAATTACAGTAACTTCCTTATGTGTACACTTCCTGGTATAAGCCACTCTGTAACCCCCCTTGCTCTCGAAGTATAAAAGACAAGTCCCCCTGACCAGGGTTGCTCAGAATTTGGTGGAGGATCCCCTCTGAGCCCGCTGGCGTTAATAAATCTGATCTCTCTGCATCCTCGTGTACCTCTCGGTGTTTCACTCCGCAACGTGACTCTGGTTTTGCCGTTACACTTACTAGTTCTTTTTCAGAAGTTTATGTTAAAATTCCAGAACCTGAATCTCAGTCACCAACTCTGCTAGCAAGACTTTCTCCTCATGATAAGAAGCCTCTAGATTCAACCAGGAATGAACAAAGTACCTAAAAACAAAACACAAAATTACAAAAATGCCCCACGATCCATCCGCAAAAGAGCAGACATCAATCCTGACTCCAGTTGAGTCTCTTAACAATCCTGAGGACCTTAAATCCTATGTGGGTCCCAGAATCTTCTTTTAAATGTTGTTGAAGAGGTCACTTGGCAACAGTTCAGGAGTGGTACTGAAAGGCCTTTCAAAGCAATAGAAGATTTTCAAACCAGAGATGTCTAAGAAGACCAAGCCTTGATGTACGTGTACTTTATCACAAAGTGTCCTTTTGGAAAAAAAATCATTAATTTGTTTTCAGTTTTACTTTCTTTATATTTAATAAAAATGTTCTTCATGATTTTTTACAGTGTCTGTAAAAGCTTTAAACTTACCAAATTTAAAACAATGGTTCCTTCTTGTGGGGGTGGGTGTTTAGGTTCACTTTTCTTGGCACAGGCCTACTCCTTGTTCCAATATTGCCTGGGAAACCACTTTATTGTTAAATTGTTTTTTTTTTTCAGGTCTTTTAGAAATATATGTTTATTTGTATATTTTGGAATATATTATTTCAGACTTGATTTAAAAAAGAATCACTACAACTAGCTCCTATTGATCCGTATTTAAGCAGTTCCTTCCCCAAATCTGAATATGTCTGTGGTCAACTCCCTAGCCCTCAAGAGCTACTCAAAATCTTTATCACTTTCCTCAAGCGTAATCACACCTTATGCACTCTTGAAGACATTACAGACCAGCAAGCAAGAACCCCTAATTTTCCATAGCCCTTTCCTGTATACCAACATCTTCTCTCCATCCTTCTGTACTCTTTCCCTTTTGTTTCAGCATAAAAAGGATCTAGCTTTTTAGTTCAAGGCTCAAAAGTGTACCCTAACAACTTTAGATTCAGATTTTTTCAATGACCACATTCTGTTAATTTTCCACACTGCTTTACCTTCTTCCTGTCTCTTTCCCTAGGCATATGAGCACCCCCATGTTTCTCCTGGCATATAATACAGTCCTCTCTGCTCCTCCAGCAACCACCTCATCTCTCTACCTTTCACAGCAAAGTGTCTGAAAAAATTCTTTACTACTGGTCACCAGCTCATGTTTCACTGATTTCTTTCTGAAAGGTCCAGAAAACTTGTCTCATTAATGCCCCAGGAATTATTAAATCCAATGTACACTTTTCAATCCTTTGTACACTTAAACTCTCTGTACTGTCTGATAAACGTTAACAACATCTTCATTCTTTAAATTCTGTCTACCATCTTCGTTTTTTGTGATCTCACTCTACCCAGGTTCCTTTTCTGACATCACACCCTTCTTTTTCAGTCTCTTTTATGGCTTCTTGTTCTACCACTTCATAAATGTGAATGTTCTTCAAGGTACTGTCTTCAACAAACAGGATCTTTGTACTTCCCCTGTGTTCTCAGGGCAAGCTCATTCACTCCCATGATTCAACATCCCCTGGTATGCCACTGACTTTTCAATGTCCACATCTAACCTCATCTTTCTCCTGATTCCACACTTGTTTACCTAATTGTTTCTGGACACTTCTATCAGAATGGCCATTGAAATCAACATGCCCAAGAAAGAACTCTGTGTGCTCCATTGCAACCTTCTCATCACCCATTCATGATCCTCAGGGCCATGACTGACACATCTCTTTCTCTTTCTCTCTCTCTCTCTCTCTGTCACATACACCACACACACTTCATATCCTATCAACCATCCAAGAGATCTTAATTCTCGCCATTCTTGTCTGTTCCCACTGCTCTGGTCAATCCGCTTTTGTCCCTTATGGCCTTTTGGACAAAAAGACTCCTTGCTGATCTTATTGGTTCCATTCTTGGCCTCCCTTGAATCCATTCTCCATACTGCTGTTAGGGTGAAGTTTCTAAGATCTGATCATCTAATAATATTAATTCCCTGCTATAAATGATTTTAGGAGTTCTCATTGCCTGGAGTCCAAATTTTAATACAACATTCAAGGCCTTGCCCTTGCAGCCTTACTTTCTGCTAGATGTCCACACAGAGACTACCTTTCAGCTATATGCTACTTTTTGCAAAGCCCTAAAAGAGTATTACCCAAATAACAATAAGCCCATGAGCCTAGACATACCATGGTAATGCCTTCAAAATTTGGACCAGAAGTGTTTTATCTGCCTCCTCTTCACCCTGTCTGTAAGGGAGGAATTTCCATTTTGTAGTGATGTGGATGGCCAAACATTGAACAGATGCGATTGACATCAATCTATCAGTCACATATACTCAGAGACCAGGGGAGGGGGACACAACATACCATGCACGGTCACTCGGTGATTTCAGGAGAATTGAGTGAATAAGCAGGGACCGTTGGAGGCAGTCTCTGTCATACTAAGAGGGTGGGGGGACCCTTGGCTTCCCTAGGAAGGTGTGACTGGCTTGATTGAGTAATTTCACAGGCTGGCAGGGAACTGAACCCTATTACTTGGAAATAAGTGTGACTTTCACTTGACATAAGGAGAATTGTTTGGCTAGGTGATGTTATCTGTGGGAACAGAGAGGGAACAGAACTTGCCGGTTAGCCATTTGAGCTCCTCTCAAGTTTACCAGAGGTCAAAGCAACACTTAATAGTGTATCTTTATTTCAGGCCTTATACCACAACAACTATTAAAAATAATTCTTCCTAGGACTAATAATTGTGTTCTGCAATGTCATAAGATTTCAAAGAAATACTCAATTATTTTTCTCTATAATGGCAATGAATATATGGACAACAAAAAAAGAATACATTGACAATCACTAATAAAAATGAAATGCTTAGGTCTATATCTAATAAGGACACAGTTTGTATGCTGAAAATTACATGATGCTGATAGAAGAAATCAAAGATCTAAATAAACAGAGAGATATATCATGATCATGTATTGGCAGACTAAACATAGTAAAGATATAAATTCTCCCTAAACTGCCATTGAAATTTAATGCCATTCGTATCAAAATTTCAGCAAGATTTTTGTAAGTATAGACAAAATTTTAATGAAACCTATTATAAAGTGTGTATAGAATAGGTAAAACAACTTTGCAAAAGAAGAATAAAGTGGGAAAATCATTCTATCTAATTTCAAAACTTCCTCTATAGTTATAGTATTCACAATTGTGTAATATTTACCAAGGGGTAGACTATGGATCAAAGGAAAAGAAGTGCAACCCAGAGATAATCCCCCACTAATATACCCAACTTATTTTTGACAAAGGTGCAAAAGCAATTCAGGGAAGGAAAGATAGCCTTCTCAACAGACTATAGCTACTTACAGCTTGTGAGAAAATTATAGGCACAAAACATGGAAAACAGGGCCACCAAAGAAGACAGCTAGCTAGTGGTTTGACTGAGGTTCTTTGAGGTGGTGATGAGTGAGGAGGGACAGTTTGCACCCAGCTTTCAAGAACAGCTGCAAGTGCTTTCATCTTTCTGAACTCTACAACCTGGACCCGAAAGCATTATTTGACTGCTTCTGATTTATCACCTTCACAGGTGCTGGTGATTTTCCCAATCACCTCCCACACTGCAGATTCGGGTCACCCCAGACCCCATTAAACTTTTCCATTAGCATAATTCTCAGCCTACAACAGGTAGCAAGATGGCTCTCAGTAGCTTCAAAGGTACATCCTCCCAGGTTTTAGTCTGACAGAACAGAGAGCTCTTCTAATAAACTTAGCAGCTTCCTTACAACTCTTGGGATTGATTCTGATTGCATGAACCTGGTGAGCACTTCCTCCAACACCCACCATGCCCTGAAGTGCCACTAGGTGACATTGTGTGCTAATTGTCCCAGTCTTGGTAAGTTTCCACCCCACAGTCAGGCATGGAGCCTCACTTGATCCACATGGACTAAAGGAAGAGCGGTTTAGTTCTTCATAAGAAACTCTAGCTATTTGGTGTAGAAGAAAGGAACATGGATGCCAAAGCAACTTATGGCTGCTCTAGCCTCTGAAAGACAACGTGCATGGTGAATACCCAGGGCTTTTTTTCCAATATTCATGTCCTCAGGGCTTTTACACGTCAGTGTGTCTCTCCTCTTGACTTTGTCAGAGGATACAGACTCGGTGGTAGTGACTCTTCCCTGGCTGGGACATTGCTCCCAGACTACTCCAGCATTATTTCATATTAAAGGCACCATTCAGCATGAGATGGCTACTCTTGCCATCTCCAGGCTGCACTCTGTGTCATAATTCTCCAGACCCTTGACCAGGAGCTTAAATGGAATTAGCTGGCCCTGCAGGACAGTCTCAGGAAGACTTTGGTGTGGTCCTGAAAGAAAAACTAACCACATTTCTCTGACTCACCAGTTTTTCTGAATCTGGGTCATACAAGAACACAGGTGTCATTCACTCATCTAGGAAAAGAGGTGTTAACGCATCTTCCTCCACCTTCTGCCGTCCCCATCAGCCTCACCATCTACACTGACACTTTATACTACTCACTGTTGACACTTCTTACCCACTAACAGAGATGAAATGCGTACACTGCCAAGTTCAGAGACTATGATTGTTCAGTGGTTTCCGTTACCCTCTTGGCAGGCAGCTGCTCCAGAAAATGGTGTTTTTCATCCCATTATCACTCCTCTTGGCAAAATCCCTAACCTCAGTTTTTCCCCACTGTCAATGTTACCTTGGTATCAATGAGCTCTTGTGCCTCCACTGAACACTAACTAAGCATTTGATATTTGATCTCATCCCAAGGTGTGTGTCCTGGCTTTTTTGTTGTTGTTGTTGTTAATTTTGCTTTTGTTTCTTTGCTTTCTTCTTCAAATAGCGGTTATTCTATGTTTTTAAAGTTGAGTATATCCATCTCTATTCCCAACACCTCACAGATAATGAAATGGAATATACAAACACACTTTTTTATTTAGAAAATGTTTTATAATACATCCACTAGAATATATTTGCAATGAACATCTTGACTATGCATAAGAATGAAACAAACACATGTGAGATATTGAAGAGGTGTCTATGTAGCCCTTCCCCAGCCCCTTTCCCTGCTCTCTTGTGGCCTACGATCCCTACTCCTTTGAGGTCAATAATATCCTGATTGATTTTTTAAAAAATTTCTCATGCTTTTGCTTCTCTGTGTAGTATCTTTCTACAAATGTATGTTTCTTTAAGCAACATTAGTTTTACTTAGTTTGAACTTTACAAAAATGCCCTTATAATTCTTTCCTTCACTGGATATTATGTTTCTGGAATTCAGCCATTGATGTTCATACCTGCTGGCTGTAGTTCATTCATTTTCACCACTACCTAGTTTTTGATTGTGTCAATGTTTCACACACTGCTGCCTTCACAACATTTCACAGCAAGTGTGTGCAAAGCCCTTAACACAGTCCCGGGGCAGAGTCCGCACTCAGGACAACTTTTGTTACATTGTTGAACGACATTCAGCCCCAACTGAATTTAACAACTTATGCTTGTTTGTTCTTGCTGGATTCTCTGCCCTTCGGCCCAATGCTGAGACCCCAGCCAGCTCTTCAGCCCTGAGTTATAACAATTCCAGTTATAAAGTGTCACCCGGGTGAAGAAGTGGCCTCTTCAAGCACCTAGCGGTCAATTTCCCAGAAGGCATTGCGATGCTCTCTACAACAATTTCCGTGTCAGTTCTGTCAGCGAATGACTCAGCTGTGTGGGCGGGGCCAAAAGAGTCGTCCAATGAGCGCCTCTGTGAGCTGAGAGGGCGGGGAAATTGCCCGGTGATCGTCAAGGCGGAGGCGCCAATAAGCGCTAAGGCTGCTGGGGCAGCTGTCACGTGCGCGGTCCCTGGGCAGAGCCCAGCCCCTCTGTCCCGCCTAGTCCGTGAGGCTCGCTCCTGCCCCTGCCGCCTGTGGACACTGCTTCAGGTCCCTGGTGGGCACGGCGACCCGCAACCTTCACGCCCAGGACCGCTAGCCTGAGGGAGCCCTCTGTCATCCGTGCTCTTCCGCCTCGAGCGGCGACACAGACGACCAGGGCGTGCGCGGCACCTGCGAAGATGCTTGTCTGTGCAAGAGCTGCGTGCCGGGCGCGGGCTTAGGGCCGGCCTCCGGGGACCTTGGCCAGGTGGGAGGCGCCCTATGTGTGAGGAATATGCTTGGACGCTCAAAGGGATGTAGTACCCGACTTGAGGGGTCCTCGCTTCACACTCCACACCTGTGAAGTGCGCGGAGCAGGGGGTCTCTTATTTACCTGATAATTTCTGAGCTCCTGGTGTTTGCCAGGCGTGGTGCAAGCCTGGGTAGCATGTATGGGAGTATGGCGCTGACCCAGGCCGACTTGGTCTTGGCCTTCTTGGAGCTAAAGTCTTGCTGGAAAGACAAACATGGAGCCAATAAAAACTAGAGCCTTTATGAGTTATGAGAAATTGGAGAAGTGCAGGTTCTCCTTCCTTCGTAGGTTACATTCTGTTGGGGCTTGTCATGATCCCCATGGTGCAGCTGAAACTCAGGCCACAGAGGGGGAATTGGCCTCTCCGGGACTACATAATATCTGCTTGCAGATCCAGTAGGCTGATGGTTCCACTATTAAGAGTTTTGTAGGAGGGGTGCGGGAGGGTGCGTTGGCAGCACAGGGATGTATCAGAGAAAGAGAAAACAGGAGCCTTGAGCGTCCTCCATTTATTCATTCATCAAAAATTGTTGAGAGCTTACTTTGTGTCAGGCCCTTACTTTGGGCTGGTTGGTGGGGATCCAATATGGGAGTACGTGATGAGCAAGGCAGACATGTTGTCAGAAATACTGGAACCCAGAGTCCAGTTGGGAAAGACAGGAAACAATTAGCCATGAAATACATAATTACAATTGTGTGTTGAGCGCTGAGAAATACACCATGCCATTACGGTTTGTGATTCATAAAGTGATGTTTAGGGTAAGGACAAAAGGCCTAAAAAATAGAGGTTTAGGAGAATGTTCAGGCAGAGCAAGGGACTGTAGATGACGTGAATACCTTCAAGGCCAGAGAAGTAGGCCCAGGCCATTTAGGAATTATGGAGCGGGGAAAACCAAAGCTTGGAATTAAGTCTTGCACTTTTTGTAGGTTTTTGGAAACCTAAGTGTAGTGATTCAGAGTGTGGACTCTGAAGCCAGACTCTGTCAAATTGAGTTCTGTCACTTACTAGCTGTGTAAAATTAGGCAAGTTACTTAAACATTCTGTGCCTCAGTTTCCTCATTTGTGAAATGGGGTTGATAATATTACACATTTTATAGGTGGTTGTGAAGATTAAATGATATTTAATGTTAGTAGAGCGCTCAGATTGGTGTCTGGCATGTAGTAGGTGTTAGATTAATAATACAAATAAGTAATACATCAATATTAAAGGCTTAGAGGGGTCCCTGGTGAAATTTTTGGACTTAAGTGGATTACACTCAGGTTTTTCTTCTCCAGCTTTCAGTTGCTATGAACACATCTGTAGCACTGCTGAATTAGAAAGAATTTTTCATGTTGACTGCTGTTTGGTAAGAGAATCTGAAGTGCCATCACAATTATTGGAGAGAAATAAAATTTTTTTCAGTGTCACCATTGGGTTAGGTTGATTTAATATTTATTGGTTATATTTTTCAGGAACTTAAGAAAAGGAAATTCGTTATAAAATAGTTCAGACACAAAGAAAAGTACAGAGAAATAATATAACTAAAGCATGCCTTTCTTGGCACTCTGTTGGATAGTTTTTATAATTTCTTATTTTCTATGCCTCAGTTTCCTATGCCCCGTGGGTTTACAAACATCTACACACAGTAGGGGAAGGTTGGGTTTGAAACCGCAAAGAAAGTGAAGCAGTAGTCCCCAGCCTGAACTGCACATCAGCATGGCATGTGTGGGGCTTTTAAAGAAATAGACAGATGTTCCGGACCTCCTCTAGATTCATGAGTCAGAATCTCCTAGGATAAGTCCTGGATATTAAAGACCGACAGGTGTTTGCCACCCCAGACGCATTTCATAAAAGCTTTTTTGTACTGGGTTTTCACTCATCTGAGAAAACATGCAAGGAGATTGTGAGAAGAGATAGTGAGATGGTAAATGTCTTCTAGGTTCTGTGGTATTGTGACCTGCATCTTGACTGTAATGTATTAAACCCTTAAATCATGTTCAAAAGTCTCATATTAAATAAGGATTCCTTGCGTGAATCATAGACAAATTACTCTCCTTTTTCTGCCTCAGTCTCTTCATCTTAAAAATGGGGATAATAAGCATAACCTAACTTTTGGGTGTGAGGGTTAAATGAAATAATTGACTTAAAGCAGTTAGTGTCTGGCACAAAGGGAAGGTCTCAGTAAATTCATGTTGCTAATTTTGATTTCTGTCCAGTCTGTGTGTTATTTCGGTTTGAAGTTACTGAATAGGTATTAGCTATGGCTGAGGCTGGACCTAAGTGAGTTACAGCCATAAAATTCCTAAAGTAACGCTTTTTAAAAAGCCGATTAACCTCCATGGCACCTACAGTTCTGTCACTTCTGTTTGAGTTTGTTTCCTCCTTTGGTTCAGTCCTGGGGATAATGAGATTGTTAAGTCTCAGAAGGTTGTTGTGAAGATTAAAAATGTAGTGCTTCCAACAGTGCTTGGCATACAGTAGGTACTCAGAATTGGTGGTTACTGTCATCTTCACCACCCTCATTGTCATCATGATCATCATAATGGACTTGTGAATGGTTAGAACTGTTCGGATTGGATATAGTTAAGTTTATGCTTACTAATTCCATTTGCCTCACAGACACTGATTGAGCACATAACGAGGTAGCTAATTCTCCCACCCTCTCTCCTTATGCCCATCATACTATGCCCCTAGGTCGGTTTTCCACTCTTCTGTTTACCTGTGACCCAACCCTCCCACCAAAGCCCTACTGTGTCCTCCAAAATCACCACTCCATAATCCCCACCTGCCTCTATTTCCTTAGCCTCTCCTCAGTCATTATCTCCCTCACTTTGCCTTAACCCTTACTCTTCCCTAGGACTATCCTTTTCTTGAAGCCCTCTCATGTGGTGACTCTGTTCTCTCATAGCCTGCATATCTCAGGAGCACGGGGTTTGAGATTTGTGTCCTCCTAGCTCTTTGTTCCCCATCCTGTTTATTTGAGATCCATCATCCCCAGTTGGACCCTTCTTCATTGCTGTTGTCTACCTTCTCCTGGTTATTTACCTAATTCATCTAGACTTGGGTGACTGACCCACAGTGCTCCTCTCTACCTCACTTTCTTACATTATCCAAGATGACCTCAGTGTCCGTGTGGATGATGCAGTCCACACACAGGCACTCACTTTCTTGAATGGCATGTCTGCAATGATTAGCTCATCCAATTCTGTCACCCTTTCCCACAGTGACAACCTGGATTTCTATCCTGCTGCTGCCCTGCCACACAGATGAGCAGTGCAACACTGTCCAATCCTGATCTTGTCTGTCCAGGTTGACTGGTCGATTGTTTCTGCTATGCCTATTCTTCCTTAGGACCACCATGGTTTTCTGCATCCTTTAGATACTCACTCTCTGCTGTTCCCTCTCAGTTGATCTTAGAGTTCATAGTCCGTCACTCCATAATTCTCTTGGCAGTGTCATTATTTCCCTTGCTTTAGCTCCTAGTAGACCTAAAACCCTGGTTGAACCAACTGTCCATTTTCACCTTGAATACTGGTGGTAATAATCACAGAACAGGGAGTTTGGTACTACTATGAATTCGTGTCAGTCAGTCTCACCTGTGCCCTTAACAGAGCCTGACCACTCCAGGATGTTTCTCTGGTCAACTCACTATCCCATTCTCCAGAATACTTTAATTCAGACATTTCCCGTTTTGCTCAAACTTCTGATTTACCCAGCTCCTTCTTCGTTCTAAAGATAATGTCAGCCATTGCATAACATAGAAAGTGCAAGCCTTCACATTGAAACTCAACTAACTTCCCTTCAAAAAACTAACTTTAATTTCCTCCAATTACAGTCGTCAGTGTCCTCCAGTAAATACCACCAGAAACACACCTGTAGTGAAATAAGTTGGGTTTATTACTTGTGGCAATGACGGAAAACTCACACTATGAGAAACTATGGGGCATATATCAGTAAAAGGGTGTTAGACCTTTTGTAATAGGATTTGGGCTTTTCCTGGGTGATATGAGGGAGGGTCCAGTGAAGCAGGGATTTGTTCTGGACTGAGTGCTGATAGGAGGTGGGGACAGTTCTATCATCCTGTTGTCCAGTCAATTTTTTCTAGAAGGGGGTTTAGCTAGAGTAGAGCATAATGTGTAAAGAAGCCACAGCCACTCATATCAGCTGGGAAAGATGGATGTTTGGTGGTTTTGGGGTGGCACAGTGACCTTGATTTTGTCTGTGCTTAGACAAAATTGCAAAGTGGTTTTGTTTCATCTCACATCATCACTGTTGCAGAAGGCCCTTGTGTTGGTGTTCTGCAAGATCATTTGTGTCCAACAGGAGTACAACCTGGCCTTGCTGGGGGCACAAGCCAACTTCTAACAACGTTAAGGCCTGTTTCAGGATACCAGGCCAGAAGTCAGGGCTGCTTTTCTCTGCATGAGCAGAGGCATAGAGACTGATGCAGAATGGTGTGTTGGGGGAACTTGATGAAGTGGGTGCCGAGAGTATTCAGAGAGGTTGTCAGAGAATGAATTGTGGAAGGTCCTGAGGAGTGTGGGTTTCATCCCTAGGGATTTTAACTAGGGGAACCAACATGATCTGGGTTTGGGTCTTAGAAAAATTCCCAGCAGCTGTGCAAAAGATGGGTTGGTCACAAAATGGAAGTCTCATCTTCTTTCCGTAGCTTTTGCTTGGGCTCGCTAAGCTCATGCAATCTCATGCAACACTGCCTGATTTTTCTGCCTGCTAGGCAGGTGATTTTTCAAAATCTCAAATCTTGGAAGTATCATATATACTCTTGGCTTCTGCCCTAGACTATCCTTCCCAGCCTGTCAGAAAGGCCACCTACAGGCTGCAACCCCTGATGGGATTCCAGTGGGGAAAACAGCCAGGAAACCAATAAGCAAAATATCTGGCATGTCAGATTATGGTAGATGCAGTAGACGTGCTGGGAGGAGTTGTCATTTGAGATGGGGTGGCCAGTGAACGTCTCAATGGGGAGGCCAGAGCAGAGGGAAAACTTGCAGGGGCAAGGAAGAGAGCCCTGTGGGTACTAGGGAAACAGTCTCCTAGGCAGAGAACAGAGTGTAGAAAGTCCCTTAGGCAGGAGGTGGACTGACCTGTCCCAGAAGCAGCAAGGCCAGGATGAGTGAAAGAGAAGAATAAGAGGTGGAATGTGGGAGGCAGTGGGGACACATGCATGCCATTCATTGTAGCCTTTCGTGAGGACCTGACTTTTACTCTAAGTTGAGATGGGCACCTTTGGAGGATTTTGAACTTAAGAGAAAGGTGACCTGACTTGAATTTGACCAGGGTAACTTTAGCTTCTCTGCTGAGAATAGATTGTAGGGGGCAAGGATAGAGGCAGGGAGATCAGTTAGTAAGCTATGGCAGTGTCCCACGTGAGAGAGGTTGGTGCTTGCTTAGATCAGGATGGTAGTGGTGGAGGTGCTGAGAATCTGTCATATTCCACATGTGTTGTGAAGGTAGAGCTGCTAGAACGTTCTGATGGTTGATGTGGCACAAGACTGTGGAGGCCAAAGTGAGTACAAGGTTTTTGGCTTAGCTGGGAGGGGGCTCCCTCCAGGAGGCCTCTCTGACACCCACAGATGAGATCTAGCCCCTGTTGAATGTTCTCATGACACCCTGTATAACTCCTTTGTGGTGATTAGCCTGGTTATAAATTCAGAAATTCATTGCTTAATGTTTGTCTCTCCCGCTGGTAGAACATCAATACCTAGCAAGGACCATGCCTACCTTTGGGGCATGTGCACAAATATTTGCCAGGTGGCCCAAATGACTAGGAACTGAGTATAAACATTCAAGATGATATTTCCTGATGAGATCTTAAAATTCTGGTTTTTTGTATTACTGTTTTTGATTGGTCTATGTGTTCTAGAAACCAGACCAGGGCTTATAAGGTTGGAATTTCATTGTGATAATTATAGAACTTAATCTGGTTTCTCAACTGAGTCAAAAATGTTTTCCCTTGACATGGAAGCAGGTCATGTGGTCACCTTTCCACAAAGCCAGCTTTGTCCTGAGGTCTTCAACCCAGTGCCTTTCCAGCACACCAATAAGGTCTTTCTGACTATACCCCAGAAAGAGATGTGGAGATGATGAACTGAAATATTTTTATGGCAGGTTGTGTTTTCTATCCCCAGAGAAGATATGCTGCTTTTGAGGTAGAATATTCTGATGAAGATACATTAGCTTAAAACTTGACCATTGATAAAATGAATCATGTTTTTTTTTTCTTTTTTTTTAATTTTTAATTTTTTGTTAAAGAGCAAAGTAAATTTTGGAAAATATCTGCCAAAGATAAGGTTCTTAAATCAAGACTATCACTCATCATTTTTTTTCCTCTTAAAAGCTTAGTTTTTTAATGACAAGTGAATAATTTTTTCCCCACATTATGGCATAAAGTGAACATGTTGGACATGTCATTCACATAGATCTGCCTGCTTCATTTTAGTGGCTGCACATTGTTCCATAGCCTAATTGTACTTTATTTGTTCATTCTTCTTTTCATCATTTAGGTGGCTCTCATTTGCTATTAAAGTGGTGCTGTGATGAGCTTTTTTGACCTGTGTTTGAGTTTTCCAGGGAGATGTTTCTGCCACATGGTCCTCAAAAGAGGTTGTATCAGTTTCCATTTTCACCCATGGTGGATGAGATGCTAATTATTGAATATTCCCAATCTCTTTCATTGTTTACCAACTGGCAGATTGAAAATAATCTCATTAACTTGTATCCTATAATCTCTAGTGAGGCTGAGCATTTATTTATATTTATGGAGTACAAGTGTACTTTCGTTACATGGATAGATTGTGTAGTGGTGAAGTCACAGCTATTAGGGTATCCATCTCATGAATACCATACATTGTATCCATTAAGTAATATCTCCATCATCTACCTCCCTTCTACCCTTCCCAGTCTCCATTGTTTATCATTGCACATGAGTCTGAACATGTTTAATCTACTCAGTGTTGTGGATATTTTTTATGTGAACCCTCACTCCATATCACATAAACCTTGAATAACATCTTGGGACCCATACATAGTGCCAGGAAGTTATCCCAGGAAGTGGAAGAAAGTCATGACATTACAAGAAAAGATTGAATTGCTTGGTATGTGCCATCTATTAGATCTGTTGCTGTGGCTGCCCATCATTTCCAGATAAATGAATCCTGCAATAGGACCATTGTAAAAAGAGAAATGAAACTTTGTTAAGCCATCAGCAGGTGTGAAAACATTGCTCTTTCTGAAAAATATCTTTTTATTTCATATTGAAGATCCAGCTTTTATGTAGTGTAGGGTTGCTATAAGAATGACATACCTATAGACCCTAATATGATTTGAGGAAAAGTAAAGTCATTATATGGCAACTTAAAGCAAAAGGATGGTAAAGGATCCAAAGCTGGAGGATTTAATGCCAGCAAAGGATGCTTTGATGCTTTTAAAAAGGGGATTGGCTTAAAAAATATTAAGACAATAGGAGAAGCAGCTTCTGCCAACCAAGGGGCAGGAGACAAGTTCCCAGATGCAATTAAGAGAATCATTAAGGAGAAAGATGTTAGGTATGTGGTCTTTACCTGGAGGGAAGGTTTGCAAAAACAGAAAATGGGATGTGAAGGAGGAGGGAAGATAAAAGGCAGCTGAGCAGGCAAAGCAGGGAAGGTTTACAAGCCTAAAAGGGGGATGTGACTTAAAAGAAAGACATCTCAAGGACTAGCCATCTGCTAAGGCACAGCCTCTTCCCAAACGTCAAGGACTTGCTGTGTTCCGTGATTATTATTTAATTTCCCCCCAACTCCACTCCCTCCTCCCAACCCTCTATAAAAAACTCGACCCCATTTCAGGGTGGTTGCCTTTCTCGGCTTCCACCCATCTGCACACAGATGCTCAAATAAGCAATTCCTTATATCTTTGGGCTTCACGTGCTTTCCTCTTGGCAAAAATGTCAGCCACAAATTGTGATGTATTTCCATAAAGTCACACTGAGTGTGCCTGCCTCTACTGCCTCCTCTTCCAACTCCTAAACTACTTCTGTCTCTGACACCCCTGAGACAGTAAGACCAACCCCTTCTCTTCCTCCTCCTCAGCCTACTCAGCATGAAGATGACGAGGATGAAGACTTTTATGACAATCCACTTCCACTTAATGAATAGTAAATATATTTTCTCTTTCTTATAATTTTCTTAATTGCATTTTATTTTCTCTCTCTTACTTTATTGTAATGTTGTCAAAACCACAAAGTGGTTTTTGGTCTAGGTCTAGTTGCTTATCACACATAGATCCAATTATTGAGACAAGGATTGCCAAGGAAGTAAGGAATTTTTAATATGATAGACATCTTGATGGGAGAATGGGAGAGCTGCCTAAAATCCATCTCTCTAAGGGATATCATGGGCTTTTAAAGGAGGGACCATTTGTCTTGGGGAAGGTTGTGGTGTGTCTCACAAGGGGATATGTGTTGGGGGCAGGTTATGTGGGATGGTGAATCTTGGTGTCAGGAAGTCTGTCTAGGAGCCCTCAGTATCTCAGCTCCTTTGTCTTGCAGAAAATCCACCATTTCTGGGAAACAACTCAAAGATCAAGTAGTTAGTTAAGGGATAGGATTATATAGGGGTCATTGAAATTTGTTTGACTGGGGACTGGTTACAATTCCTCCCTTCTTTTTAGTTCATTACTCAATCTTGTGGAATCAGGATGTCAATCTGTCAGGCTACTTCCTGCCGAAATGGGATATAGTTGGTGTATGAAAGAAAATAAACATGTTGGATCTGTAACTGAAACTTTTTAGTACGTGTTACTGAGTTTCCACCCTCTTCCCACCAAGGTAGTAAAGTTATCAAAAGAAATACATATCCCTGTCTGGGATCCCTCCTAGGTAATATTGGCCCAGTATTCCCCAGATGGAATTGCTATTCTAAAATCCCCCTAGTCATTTATGAACACAATTTTATTTAGCTGATCCAGCAGTGAGATAGGTTAGAGGAAGAGGCAATAGATTGAGAGTTGTCCTGCCAGGCAAATGAAAATCCCCAAAGGACAAGCTAGACATACAGGGTATAGGCTTTCAGATATCCCAGGGAGTAGAGCTTGTGCCTCAATTCCTTTTTGGCCAGTAACCACAGCATATCCAGCTTTGCATTGTACCTGTTACATATGGCTGCTTTCTTCCATAAAGAGCTCCTCATCTGGGTCCAACAGGAGCTGATTAGTCGAATCCTGGAGACTAGAACACACTTGGTCAATAATCAAAATGTAATCACGGAATGGGGAATAAGAGTCCACAGGCAGCAAGGTGACTGGATTTAAGGTGGACACCAGCTTCAGAATTACATTAGGATTATCTAACAAAGTAGCCTGGTGTTTACCCATCCAGCCACTTGCTGGTAACCAAAAGCCTCCCTTTTGTTTTAGTAAGAGTAATACATAATGTATGGTGTGAACATTCACCAGTTGCTCAAGGGTAAACTTTTCAGCTTCCTACAAAATATTATAAGTAGCAGCTATTGCTCCCAGACAAGTAGATCATCCTTTTGGTACCATATCCGACTGTTCAGAGAAATGTTACAAGTTGCTTGTGACCCCTCAAAGTTTGTGTCGGTACCCTGAGTCCAAGTCCTTGCCTGCCTTGGAGGAACAAATCAAAAGGCTTACGTAAGTCCAGAGGGCCCAAGGTCAGTGCTGTCATTTATTTTTAATAGTCAAGAAAGCCTTGTGGAATTCCCCGGTCCAAGCAAGTAGCTCTTTCTTCCCCTTTTAAGGCTTTATAGAGGGGTTTTGCTATTAGCCTGAAGTTAGGAATCAAAATCTGGTAAAACTCAGCCAAGCCCAAGTAGTCTTGCAACTGCTTGTGGGTGATATGGACTGCTATTTGATTTACAGCCTCTCTCTAATCTGGAAGGAGGTTTCAAGTTTCAAGAGACAATTCAAACCCCATGTATTTGACAGTGGGAGGACAGTGGGAGGTGAAATCTGAGCTTTTGTGTGTGTGTGTGTGTGAGAGAGAGATGCTTTATATCCTTTGTTGTCCAGTAAATTTAATACAATTATAGCATGTTGCCTTGATTCAGAATGCAAAAGAAAGTCTCTTTTAAATCTATTAATTAATATCAGGTAAAATTTCCAGATGAAATCATAAGGAGGGTATAAGGATTAGGTACCATAGGAAGAATACCCTCAACTATTTGGTTTATTGCCCTTAGATCTTGAATAAACCAGTATTCCTGGGTTCCAGGTTTTTTTTTTCTTTTCAACCAACAGAATGGGAATATAACGAGGCACGTCTGACCTCCCTTCCCTTCATGGCCAGGAACTCATTTTTATTTTTTTTTCTTTGGGGTCCCCTTGGCCAAGAGAGGATACATTCAGTTGGCAGAAGAGATGATATATTCCTGCTCCTTTTGGCCAGGATTTGACAGAGTCAGCATCAATGGCTAAACTTTTATTTTGTCCCATTGTTGCTGGGGTGGTGTGGCTACCTGTTCCAGTTCCATCCTGTCCCTCAGTGAGACCCTGTGGCCAAAGAACGTAAAATCAAAAGACTTACAGTCAATTAAATATTCTAGGCCAGATGGGAATGGAGGTGGACAGGCATTTTATCAAACTTTAAAAGCTTTTAAGCAACATAAAAGCAAAATAACCAAATGCCGAAAGCAAGGTTATAAAAGTAACATTAGCATTAAACAACTGTCAGACTCATAGGACTTCACCATACAAAACATAAGCATTTGTTAAAACAATCTGACTAAGGATTTAGTGACTCTTGTATCAGAATGAACAAATGACATTCTAAACAAAAGGTGATAAGTCCTGTCTAGTTCTGACAATGACAGGAAATTTGGAAGCTTACAATTATCTGAACATTCAAATTATCTAGATTTTGCAGACATTTGTTAAAGATGTTAAAAGTCTCAAAACATTTGATCAAAATAGAATCACAGGTTATTGTAAAATAATAGCAATTTGCTTAACCAAGAGTGATAATCAGAAGACTTTAAAGGCAATACACACACACACAAAAAAACTCAACTTTTAAAAGTTCAGTTTTTCCAAGTAACCGAAAACCTAATAAGAACAACATAAAAATTATCTTGATAAAACATAAAATCTTTGTTTCTTAGGCCAGTTATCAAAATGTAAAGAAACACCTTTAATGCATATTTTTTTCTTATGGGAAACCCATTTAGACAACTTGGAAGTCAAACCTCATGAAAAAGATACCAGAATATATTAGCTATAAAAAGACTGTGTCCAAGGTCATGGGTAAGCATTATATTATAAAGGAAACAAGAAACTAGAAAACTAATACCTTGAGAAGGGGAATATACAACTCTTAGTAACAGCATAGAAAAATTTTTGACCATGTTGAATAATTCAGACATATTAAGAAACTAAGAAAAAACATTGATTTTCAGACCTTTAAGGTAAACATTTCAGCATCAGACATTAACAGCGCCCTTAGAACCAGAGGGGGAAAAAAGTTACAGAAGCTGATGAAAAGGTTGAAAAAGAGGGTTGTCATCTCAGACTTTCTCAAGGCGAGGAAAAGCTGAAAGCAATAAGACACAGCAAAAGTTGAACTTCTGAAATGTAGATCTGAGAAATTTCAAAAGAATCAGATTATAGAAAATCTCTTGCAATTTTATTACATTTATCTCATTTACATTTGCATAATTTATTTTAGCATTTACTTAATCATTTTGATTGCCTGTGAATATTAGATATTATTTAATGTCTAAATAAATTCAATATCTAAACATATTTTCATACACAAAATTGGTAAATGAATTTGAAAACATAGACCAAGAAACGATCTCAAAATATAGTTTTAACTATTACTTTTAAACTTAAAAATAAATCTTACCAAAATAACAAATGTAAGTATTCTATTATAGTAAGACTTGCTTTTCTGAACAATGTAACATCTTTAAGTTCTATATATACAGTGGAAGTTTTAGAACACATCCTGCTTAAAGATGTTTACTAATTTGATCTTTCTGAAATACCAATATCCCAAAAATAAAATTTATTGACATGACATCACCTGACTATAGACTGAACAAACTTCTAACACCAATCCTTAGCATCTCAAATAATGGCACAAACTCATAACCTTTTTTCAACCTGAAGATCAAGGTCAAGCTATTTACAAAACAATCTAACTGGTCTCAAAACCTTTTTCTACTTAAGTGCAAATTCAATTACATATAATACTTCTAAAGAATAGGATTGTGTTGAGATTCTCTTTGGAGTCTAAAAATAACCATCTTGTTCATTTTGAAATAAATTAGTATACAAAAATTAACAGTTCAAGAATTATTTTTAAAATTTTTCTAGGCAAAGCCCTTTTTTATGGCAACACGATGTACACATAACAGGCTAGCTTGCAACCAGCACTCCAAAAGAGCAAGTCAGAAACAGATTTTGTATGTACCTTTGCACAGACAGTAAAGTCAGTGGAAGAAATGCATCTGCAACTAGGATTAAGAGACCAAAACCAAAATATCTTCATAAACATTTGACCGTAAGTTTCTGTTTTTGTGCTATCATTTACTTAGAGTTTTATTTATTCTAATTTACTTACATTTAAAAACCAGCTTGTTTACCAATGATTATTAAATTCTTATGAATTTGAAAAGCATTTGGGCTTATTTATTTAATTTATGAGCACTAATTTTATTTATAAGACAAGTTTGATGCCATGTAGATATATAATATATGTACATACATAAAACAGATGTAAACACATACACAAAGTTTCAATAGCTTTTATCTTAGAACTCTAGCCGTGAGATTCGCTGAAGTTCCACATAATTGTGTATGTGTTATTTTCCCATTCCTCTTTTCCTGTCCAACAGCAGGCATCCCTGCATCTTGGCCAGGTTGCCTCCAGTTGCCTCCATGAATGGAGATGTCTTTCAATCTCCTAGACCTAAGGACAGTGCTGTCTTCTCATCCCCCAGACCTTAGGATGGAGGTGTCTTTCACCTTCTCAGACCTTAGACTGTGCTTATAATACCATTAACAACAAATTTAAAGTAGGAAAAAGAAAATAGAGACAAAGAGCTTAACAGACTCCACATTTACATGCCACACACCAATACAGATAAACACTCAATATAAAGACAAATTCAAAAGGTTCCAAGCAAAAGAACTGCAATTTCAACGAATAAGCCCTGGGAGTGCCAAATCAAAAGTTAGGTTCATTCCCACTGTCACAAACTAAATGATGGGGGTTTATCCAACCCAAAACAAAAGGGAATTCCTCAGAATTCCCCAGATTGAGAGGGGGATCCCCCACTGTGTGGTATGTTCAAATAGCACTCACCCACCCAGGTGCAAATTTTAAAATCCAACACAGAGTTCCTTTCTTCTCAGGCAATCAGGAAGCTATCACCAATGCAGTGGAGGCTGGTAAGAATGCGATAGAGGCCGGTAATGGTGGAGCTGGAGGGGAAGTCCAAAGCTGTCCTTTGGCAAATATGGCCAGGCAGCCACTAAGGGAAGCTTTTGGTCCTCCCTGCTCTGTAGCCACTGAACCATGAGCAACACCATCCTAGACAAGCCCTCATAATGTTGTCAAAACCACAAGGAGGTTTTGGTCTAGGTCCAGTTGCTTATCACACAAAGATCCAATTATTGAGACAAGGATTGCCAAGGAAGAAAGGGATTTTTAATATGACAGATGTCTTGCCCAGAGAATGAGTGAAGCTGCCTCAAATCCATATCTCTGACTAAGGTATATCATAGGCTTTTAAAGGAGAGGCCACTTGCTTTGGGGAAGGTTGTGGTATAACTGACAAGGGGATACATGTATTGGGGCCTACGTGGGATGGTGAATCTTGGCGTTAGGAAGTCTGTCCAGAGGCCTTCAGAATCTCAGGTCCTTTGTCTTGCAGAAAATCTACAATTTCTGGGAAACAACTTAAAGGTCAATTAGTTCATTAAGGGAGAGGATTATTAGAGGTCATTAAAATTTGTTCAGTAGAGTCCAGTTACAGTAAGAATACGGTATATAATAAATACATATAATATACAAAATTATGTTAACCAGCTCTTTATGTTATTGGTACAGCTTCCAGTCAACAGTAGGCTATTAGTAATTTAAGTTTTGGGGGAGTCAAAAGTTACATGGAGGGACTGCTTGGAGGATTGTCCCCAATAACCCCTGTGTTGTTCAAGAGTCAATTGTAGTGGGTCTTCTTTTTTTTATACACTCTATCAATCTGTGTATTTTAGCTGGTACATTTAGATTATTGACATTTGAAGTGATTATTGACATAGTTGGATTAATATTCATCATATTTGTTAATGTTTTCTATTTTTTCTCCTGTTCTTACTGCCAATATTTGTCTTCCACACATGTTCTGCCTTTTGTGGTTTTAGTGGAACATTTTATATTATTCCATTTTTTCTCCTTTTTTAGCATGTCAGTTATATATATTTTTTACATTTTCTGTGGTTTCCCTGGGTAATAAAACTTTTATTTTTTGTATTGATTTATTCTAACAAATAACCAATTCTTAAAAATAATAATAATAGCAACAAAATATTTTATTATAAAGACTTATGTTTATATCTTCTGAGTACACATACACACACATATATATGTGCATGTATGCTTATCTAATATATTTATGAAATCAGTGACAGCAATAATACAAGAGACAGGAGGGAGGAATTAGGAGAATTTAGTTATTATAAGGTATGCACATTATCTGTGTACCTGCATAGTACTATTTGAAAAGGGACTTGGATTAGTTTTAAATGTAATATTGAAAAATGTAAGATAGCCTATTACCAAGGGCCTCAGTTCCTTGCTGGTTATTGACCAGAGGATACGTTACATTCCTTGTAATGTGGGCTTCTCTCACATGGCAAAATGTGTCACCAAATTCATCCAGGGAGAGAGTATGTTTGCAAGACAGAAATCACAATCTTATGTAACATAATAACCCAAGTGACATTCCATCACCTTTGCAGTATTCTTCTGTTTCAAAACAAGTCACAGTTCATGTCCATACTCATGGAGAGGGGATTAGAATACAAGCTTGTGTACAAAGTAAGTTGGGCTCATTGGACACCACCATAGGGTCTACCTGACAAATCAAATCTTCTCCAACTTACAACAATGTTTCAGTTTTCTCACTTGTTTTTCAGCTTGACCAATTTGAAAATCACTGGTCAAATATTTTGCGGTGTATATCATGACATGGATTTGTCTAATGGTTTCTCATTACTAGACTAGGATTGTGGATTAAATTAAACACATTTATCTAAGTTTGAGGACAAGAAAAACTGAAGAGTATATTATTTAGCAAATGGAGAGAAAAATAATAAAAATTATGAAATGACAAAGAATTTAAAATAATGGTCACCTTCAGCAGCTAAGGAAGGAAGTTGGGGAGATAGACACAGGGGGTTATCAATGGTATTGATAATCTTATGGTTTGAAGTTGGGCAGTGACCTTAAAAAAAAAAAGCTTTTTTTTATTTCAGAATATTATGGGGGTACAGACACTTTGGTTACATATACTGCCTATGCACTACCCAAGTCAGAACTACAATCGTGAATATCCCCCAGTCAGTGGCCCCCATACCCATTAGGTGTGAGTTTTCCCATCCCGTTCACCCCCCCACCTACCCAACACCTGATGAATATTATTTCCATGTGTGCACATAAGTATTGATCAGTTAGTACCAATTTGATGGTGAGTACCAGTGGTGCTTGTTTTTCCATTCTTGTGACACTTCACTTTGAAGAATGGGCTCTAGCTCCATCCAGGATAATACCAGATGTGTTAATTCACCATTTTTTTATGGCTGAGTAGTACTCCATGGTGTACATATACCACATTTTATTAATCTGTGCATGTATTGATGGGCACTTGGGTTGTTTCCACATCTTTGCAATTGTGAATTGTGCTGCTATAAATATTCAAGTGCAGATGTGTTTATTATAGAATGTCTTTTTTTACTTTGGGTAAATACCCAGTAGTGGGATTGCTGGATCAAATGGTAGTTCTACTTTTATTTCTTTGAGGTCTCCTCATGTTATTTTCCATAGAGGTTGTACTAATTTGCAGTCCCACCAGCAGTGCATGAGTGTTCCTATCTGTCCGCATCCCCGCCAACATTTTTTGTTTTGGGACTTTTTGATATAAGCCAGTCTCACTAGAGTTAAGTGATATCTCATTGTGGTTTTGATTTGCATTTCCCTGATGATTAGAGAAGTTGAGGAATTTTTTGTATGTTTGCTGGCCATTATTCTGTCTTCTTTTGAAAAGTTTCTGTTCATGTCCTTTGCCCACTTTTTAGTGGGGTTGTTTGATCTTTTCTTGTTGATTTTCCTAAGTTCTGTATAGATTCTGGTTATCAGCCCTTTATCAGATGTGTCACATGCAAATATTTTCTCCCATTCTGTAGGTTGTTTTTTCACTCTAGTGATAGTTACATCTAGAAAACCCCAAAAATTCAACCAAGAGATTACTGGAATTGATAAATGAATTCAACAAAGTCTCAGGATGTAAAATCAGTGCACACAAATCAGTAGCCTTCATGTACACCAATAACAGTCGAGCCGAGAAACAAATCAAAGACGCAATACCTTTCACAATAGCACCAAAGAAAATTAAATATTTAGGAACACATCTAACTAAGGAGGTGAGAGACCTATATAGGGAGAACTACGAAACACAGAGAAAAGAAATTGCAGAGGATGTAAACAGACAGAAAACCCTACCATGCTCTTGGATTTGTAGAATCAACATTGTTGAAGTGTCTATACTACCTAAAGTGATTTACAGAATCAATGCAGTCCCTATCATTTTTTGCAGATCTAGAAAAAATAACTCTACATTCTGTGTGGAACCAGAGAAGACCCCATCTAGCCAAAGCAATCTTAAGCAAAAAGAACAAATTGGGAGGCATCAATCTGCCAGACTTCAAACTATAGTACAAGGCTACAGTAACCAAAATAGCATGGAAATGGCACAAGAATACAGATATAGTCCAATGAAACAGGACTGAGAACCCATATATAAAACCATCCTCATACTGTTGTCTGATCTTTGGCAAGGTGAAAAAAATAAAGAGAAAAAAAGAAACTTCTCTATTTTAGAATAGTTTTAGATTTACAGAGAAGTTGCAAATATAGTACAAAGAGTTTTTATATACCCCCACAGTTTTGATTATAAGTAACTGCTTACATTAGTATGGGATATTAGTCACAGTGAACTAAACAATGTTGTACATTATCATTAACTAACATCTACACCATATTCAGATTTCCTTAGTTTTCTCTTAATGTCCATTTTCCAGGATCCCACATCATATTTAGATACCTGTGTTCATATGTTCCTTTGTCTGTGACAGTTTTTCCGACTTTCCTTGTTTTGGTGACATTGACGTATTTTATTTGGGATTTCCCTGATGCTTTTCTTATTAGGCTGGAGTTGTGGGTTTAGGGGTGAAAGACCACAGAGGAAAAGTGACATTCTCGTCCCGTCACATCAAAGGTATACACTAACAACATGCTTCAAACTCAGTTGATAATAATTTGAGAAGCTGGATGGGGTAGTTCCTATAAGATTTCTCCACTGTAGAATTATCCTTTTTCCCTCTTTCCATGTTGTATGTTTAAAAAGAAGTCACTATTCACAGCACACACTTATGTAGTGGGGAGTCATACTCCACCTTCTTATGGACAGAGTTATCTACTAAAATTATTTGAAAACCTTCAGCAGTGTAAATTTGTCCATTCTCTTCCATTTATTATGTGTGTGTTCAATTATTCATTTATAACAGTATGCAAGCATAGACGTTTATTTTACACTTACTTATAATAGTTAATTTATTTTGTTGCTCAAATTGTTCCAGTATTGCCCATTAGAAGGCCTTTCAGATGGCTCCAATATCACTTTTAAATATTCATGTCACTGAGGTTTGATGACATCATTTTATGGTGGGTTGGTGGGTTGTGGTGTTGTTTAGCATTTTCTTGCTTTCTGTCACCACAAGGTGCTCGAGGCAAATTGTGTTCATTCCCAGCCGTACTCACATTTTCTTCATGGAGCCCTATTTCCTTCTATGTGAAAATGGAATTAGAAATCAAGATCTGGGCACTGGGTGTCCTCATTGCTACTGGAGCATTTGTTGATTCAAGGCCTTGTCAGCTGACAGAGTGAATGAACATATCTGTTTATACTGACTCACAGATGTACACAAATCTATAAATATTTCAGCAAATATCTATATGTATATATGTTAAATTAAACAAGAATTCCTACCATCTCCAGTGCCACATGATCTAATTCAGCACTACACAAATCAATCTACCCCTTCCCACTTATTTGTATGTAGCCTACCCCTCTAACAGTGAGATCGTTGGCTCTGTTAACTTAATCATTCCATCCCATGATACATGTATAGTGGTTTCTCAATTAATCTATACCCTCATGGAAACAACTTTACCAACTAAAGTACAGTGCTTATGTACAAATCCTTTGGCCTTTAGACTCAGAATGTCCACTGATTTCCTAAGTTACTTAGGCCAGTCCCTTTTTCCTCACTCCCTTCAGGGAGGTTATTTCATACACTTGTAGTACTGTAGTATTATTTCCTCTGCATTTCTCCCTGAGATCCCCCAAACTAACTAGGTAATGTTTTTAATTTGCTTACTTTAAGGTTCATTCTTTGTGTTACAATTTTGTGTGATGATCTGAAAAACAGTGCCGTGTATCCACTTTTACAGTACAGAGAATAGTTTCACTGCTTTTTAGAAATCTCCTTTACTTCACCTAGTTGATCTCTTCTCTCCCAAGCCCCTAGTAACCACTAATCTGTTTGCTTTTATGCGTGTTTTCCTTTTCCATTGTGTAATATAAATAGAATTACATAGTATTTTGCCTTTTCCAACTTTCTTTATTCACTTACCAATATGCCTTTTAGATTTGTGAAATATATCTCATGATTGTTTAGATTTGCATTTCCCTAATCACAACAGGCATTGAGCATCTTTCATGTGCTTATTGGACATTTGAATAGTTTTTTTGCATAACCATATATTCAAATAATTTTCCCATTTTTATTTGAGATTTTTTAAATTTTTGAGTTGTATGGGGTTTTTATATATTTTGAATAATAGTCCATTATCATCTATATGATTTGCAAAAATTTTATCCTATTTTTGGGTTTTTTTTTTTTTTTACTTTTAATGGTATACTTTGAATCATGGTTTTAATTCTGATGAGTTTCAATATATCTATATTGTTCTTTTGTCACTTGTGCTTTGGTGTCATATCCTGGAAAATAGTGTTTAACATAAGCCTACAAAGATGTCTTCCTGTGTTCTCGTCTATCTATTTAGAACTTACATTTAGGTCTATGATGCATTTGGAGTCAATTTTGTATATGGTGTGAGGGAGGAATCCAACCCGACTGTGGGATTCACTTGTTCTAGGAATATTTGTTGAAAAAATATTTTTCCATATTGAATTGACTTGGCAACCTTCTAAAAATCAGTTGATCATAAATATATGGGGTAATTTTTTGACATTCATTTTTATTCCATTGAACTATACACTTATCCTTATACTAGTACCACAAATATTCATTAATATTGCTTTGTGCTAACTTTTGAAATCATGAAATATAACTTTACTATACCAACTTTTTTCTTCTTTATCAAGAGTATTTTGAATGCTCTGGATTGCTTATACTTCTGTATCAATTTTAGAATCAGCTTGACAATTTAGGCTAAAAAAAAAAAAAGGCACCTGGGCTTTTGATAGGGATTACTTTGAATCTATACATTCTTTAGAAAAATACTGCTGTCTTAACAATATTAAACCTTCTAATCAATGAACATTGAATTAAAAAAAATAAAAATTCAATGTTTTATAGTTTTCAGTGTACACATCTTACACCTACATTGTAAATTTTTTCCTAAACAATTTCCTTTTTAATAATATTTTAAGTAGAAGTGTTATCTGAGTTTCATTTGTAGATTGTTAATTGCTAGTGTATAAAAATACAATTGATTTTTGTATATTGATCTTGTATACTGCAATATTGCTGAATTTGCTTTTTAGTTCTAATCACATTTTATTGGCGTCTTACAATTTCTGTACACAAGATCATGTCGTTTGCAAAGAGAGATAGTTTGAATTTCTCTCTAATCTGGATATCTTATATTTTTATTTCTAGTATAGTTGCTCTGACTACAACCTACAGTACCATGTTGATTAGAAGTGGCAAGGGTGAACATCCTTGCCTTTTCTCTAAGCTTGGGAAAATTACTGAGCTAGAAATTTACTTTATATGGCTAATTTATTGAGTGTTTTTATCATGAATAAATTTTGGATTTGTCAAATTCTTATTTTGCATCTTTTGAGATGATCATGTGGTTTTTGTTCTTTGTTTTATAAATGCAGAATAGATTAATTGTTTTTGTATTTTGAATTATACTTTCAAAACAAAATATTGTTTATAAATCGAATTAATTTTATCCACAAAAAATCCAGACACATAAGTAATAAAAAACTTGGGCTCATGGGATGAAAACACATTTAAGGAAAGGACAGCAAAGCACTTTCCCTTATCTATTCACCATTCCAAACCCAGTTAGTTGTACCTGCTTCAGAAAGACCCTATCAAGCTCCAGGTAACTCTCTTCCTCTTTCTTCTTTCCCTGCAGATTATCCATAACCTAGTCACAACTCTGAGTGTCAATAACCACTCCAGAGAGAGGTTCCTGTGGCTCACATATCCCAGAAAGATACATTTTAATACATTGTCTAGCACTATATTAGCAGGTTCACTAAAGCCTTTTTGGAAGATATGACTTCTGGAGCTAAGTGAGAAATGGCAGGGACAGGTAATATATTAGGTTATTAAGTATGGAATGTCTGATTTCCTTAAGTACTAAGTTTGACAGTTGATATCTCTGACAGTTCACTTTGACACTTCTTGTTTTATTTTTATTGTGAAGGTATATTTTCATTCTTTCAAATGCACGGTTTGGCTTGTGAGTATCCTTCTAATTTGTTTACAGCAATTTTTGTGAAACCATGGATATGTCAAAAATTTGTAGGTTTTTTTGTTTGTTTGTTTTTTTAATGTGAGTCCCATCGTGGAACCAATGCAGTACAGACAGCTCAAAATATCAACGAAGTGTTTGGGAAGGTTGTGGCTAATGAACGCAGAGTACATCAATGGTTTGGGAAGTTCCATTCTGTTGATTTTGATCTTGAAAATGAACCACGTGTGTGACCTGAGACCGAGGTGGATAATGATGAGCTGAAAGCTGTAGTGGAAGAGAATCCATCTCAATCGATGCAGCAAGGATTGACGTTACTATTCCAACAATATTGGACCATTTGAAACAAATGGGTGAGGTAAAGAAGCCAGATAGATGGGTACCACATGAATTAAACGAGTATCAGAAGAGAAATTGTCTCAAAGCTTGCCTTTCTTTGCTGTCACAACATAAATGCAAACAATTTCTACACCATATTGTTATGTGTGATGAAAAATGGATTCTTTTTGACAATAGCCTTCAATATAATGGTTAGATAAAGATGAAGTGTAGAAACATAGTCCAAAACGAAATATTCAATGAAGGAAAAAAATGGTGGTCTGATAGAGTCCTTCCACCCTACCACTCCCAGGGAAGGAGGTGAAAAACACCATCGACTGCCTGTGCGCGCAGATGGCTCACTCCAAAAATAGCATTGTGAATTTACAGAGAAACGTCATGGGACACTCAGCCCAAGAAAACAGGTGACTGGGAGATTCATTCACAAAGATGGGAGAGTGCAGGGAGTACAATAGAGCCCAGAGTGTGGGAAGGACACGCTCGCCAGGTCAGCGCAGCCGGACCTGACATACAAGCGGTTATGTACCTTCTCCACAGACTTCCCATCCACTCAGTAAGGGACAAGCCCAGAGTTGGGGCAAAGCTGTTGCTCGAGACAGCAGGCCCTGTTGAGAGGAAGCAATTGTGAGAGCCATATAGAACTCTAAGATACACTATACAGGGACTGCTCAGGGCCAGGTAGGAACTGGATGGAGATATAGCTTCCTGGGACAGTGCACAAGAATCTGCAGACCAGCACCTCGCCACTGGAAGTCAGCAGGATGTGGGCACAGGAATTGAATAGAGAGTGGGACATGCCCTTAGAGGTGGCTGGCAATTGCCTCTGTGGGACCCAGGCTGGGTGAGAAAAGCTGCATTCATGGGCACAATCTGAGCCCTGCTGAACGCCAGGCTGGTGGCCAGCAGGCATTGTTAAAGCCCCTCACCTGGAGCTGTTAGCTAGGTCTCTAGCTCCATCCCACCCCTGGCCTGGGGCTCTTTGGCCTGGGCACACACAACAGGCTTTTCCCTTGGTGGCCAGGGACAGCTGCATCCGTGGGTTCCAGGTGGGATGAGATCCTGGAATGGTAGTGGCAGAACCTTTGTGTATTGGAAACAGTTTGCAGACCATCCATATGGTCCTGCTACCCCAGCTCTGGCCTCCTACAAATCCGCTACATGCTGGTCCTAGTGCGTGCTCTTCAGGTCCCAGCCCTCCTGTACCACAGACATAGGTCATTTTGAAGGTTGCTGGTTATAGTGACTCATTTTACATAAGCACTGGTTCCCATGGCAACTGAATGCCTTAAGAGCCACAGGCTGAACCAGAGCAGCTCCCCATAACCCTGCCCATTTCATTAGGGAATTTTGCTCCATCCAAGAGTGCCTCCAGTGGCCACTATTCCCCACCGTGAGAACATCCCCCTGGCGAGGACTTCTGGTGATAGAGACACCCACCCTCCTTGCCTTGGGGTCTAGTGGTGGAAAAGGGTTGCACAACTGGAGATCCTCCTATCAGCCAATGTCACATGGAGACGCATGTCAGAGGGCCAGACATACGCGACTAGATAAACAACCTCTGAGCTGTGTAGAATTTTTCCAATTCAGCTCTCCCACTGCAGCCAAAAGCAATTGTGTTTCTACCTGCACCTCAGGAGGAGCAGGGTCAAGGTAACCCCTAGGAGCTACAATGCCCCTCCCAAAGCTTGGGGCTTTCACATACCCCATGTGGGGGATCACAGTCTGCCATGGACACAACAGAATACGTAGCTATTGGGGAGCTAGAGATTCATACCCTCAAGTATAATACACCCACTTGGAGCTCAAGGTGGGAGGACAATCTCACTACACTCCACCAGTGGAGAGGAGAAGGCAACAGGTAAGAGGTAACCCAAGATCCACCAAACTTGCTAAAATACACCTAAGGCAATATAGACCACTATTCCTCTCCCTGGATCTGCCAAAGAATGCACCTCAGGGGCTTGGAGACAGGGCCATAAACTAGCCCTAACATCCCCAGCTCTCGACCAAGAGGCCAGATGAGAAAAAAATCAGTGAAAGAACTCAGGAAACATGAAAAATCAGAGTGAAAAGTCACCCCCAAAAGAAATCATTAGTTCCTCTACAACAGATACCAACTCAAATGAAATGGGTAGAATGACAGAAGAGTAATTTCGTTTATGGATTATAAGAAAATTTGATGAAATTCAAGAGAAAATTGAATCCTAGCACAAAGAAACCACAAGAAAAATGCAAGAAGTGAATGAAAAATTTTCTAAAAAAAATAGAAGTATTATGGGAAAATCAAATAGAAATTCTAGAAATTAAAGAGGCATTCAAGGATCTACAAAACACAGTGGAAAGCCTTAAGAATAGGCTGGATCATGCAGAGGAAAGAATCTCAGAGCTGGAAGATAACTCCTATGTGCTAAATAAATCAGTCGAAGAAAGAGAACACAAAAACAAGAGGAAGGAAAAAAGCATACAAGAAATGTGGGATTATGCAAAAAGGCTGAACATAAGGATCATAGGCATCCCTGAGGGAGAGGAAGAAAATTTGCATGGGCTGGAAAATCTATTTGAAGAAATAATAGAGGAAAATTTCCATGGCCTAGCCAGAAATCTCGATATCCAAGTACAAGAAGCACACAGGACTCCTGGGAGACTCAACGTGAAAAGGCATTCACCATGCCACATAATAATTAGACTGACCAAAGTAAACACAAAAGAGGCACTCCTCAGAGCTATGAGGTGAAAAGAGCAGGTAACCTACAAAAGGAAACCTATCAGATTAACTGCAGATTTCTCAGATGAAACCTTAGAAGCCAGAAGGGAATGGGGACCCATCCTCAGTCTTCTAAAACAAAATAAAGGCCAACCCAGAATTCTGTATCCCATCAAACTAAGCTTCTTATATGAAGGAGAAATAACGTATTTTCCAGACAAGCAATCACTGATAGAATTTGCGAAGTCCAGACAGGCCTTGCAAGAAGTGCTTAGACTTGCACTGTACACTAACCAGCACAACTGACACACACCAATGTACAACTACCCAAAGCTAAAACTCCAGAACCCAGATTTCACAATGACTCAAGAGGTAAAATAGAACAAGAGACTCCCCAACAGAATAAACAGAAATCTACCCTAAATAGCAATTCTCTCAATGAATGTGAATGGCTTGAATTGCCCATTGAAGTGATATAGGCTGGCTGAATGGATTAAAAAATACAAGCCAAGTATCTTCTGTCTCCAGCAAACACATCTTACACACAAGGTCTCATTCAGGTTCACAAAGAAAGGATGGAATACAATTTTCCAAGCTAATGGAAATGAAAAGAAATCTGGAGTAGCCATCCTTATTTCAGATGATATAAACTTTAAAGCAACAAAAGTAAAGAAGGGCAAAGATGGACTGTATATAGTGGTGAAGGGAAAAATCTTAAAAAAAGATTTAACAATCCTAAATATTTATGCACCCAACACAGGAGTGCCCAGAAACGTAAAGCAAATACTGCTTGATCTAGACAACATAATAAATAGCAATGGCATAAGAGCTGGGGACTTCAACACCCCATTGACAGAACTGAACAGATCCTCCAAACAGGAAAATAAGCAAGGAAACAATGGACCTAAACTGGACTCTAGAACATTTGGGCCTAACAGACATCTATAGAACACTCCACCCAAATAACACTGAATATACGTACTTCTCATCAGCTCACGGAACTTTCTCTAAAATTGATCACATCCTAGGCCACAAAACACATCTCAAAAAATTCAAAAAAGTAGAAATCATACAATGTATCTTTTCAGACCACAACAGAATAAAATTAGAAATCAATTCCTACAGAAACTCACATCATCATCCAAAAACATGGAAATTAAATAATCTGTTGCTGAATGACTATTGGGTCAAAGAGAAGATTCAAATGGAAATCAAAAGATTCGTAGAACTAAATGATAACGGGGACACAAGTTATTCCCATTGCTGTATCCCAATCTGTGGGATACAGTAAAAGCAGTCCTGGGAGGAAAACTTATCACCTTAAATGCTCACATCCAAAGGACAGAAAGGTCACAAATCAGTAAACTAATGAATCATCTTAAGGAAATAGAAAAGGAAGAGCAAACCAATCCTAAAGCCAGCAGAAGAAATAACCAAGATCGGAGAAGAATTAAATGAAATTGAGAACAAAAGAACAATACAGAAGATGAATAAAATGAAAAGTTGGTTTTTTTAAAAGATAAACAAAATAGGCCACTTGCCAGGTTGACCAGAAGCAGAAAGGAAAGGACTCTAATAAGCTCAACTAGAAATTAAACGGGAGAGGTCACCACTGATATCATGGAGATACAAAACATCGTCTTCCAATACTACAAAAATCTCTATGCACAAAAACATGAATATGTGGAAGAAATGGACAAATTCTTAGAAACCTTCTACCTCCCTAGGCTCAATCAGGAAGAAACAGAATTCCTAAACAGACCAATATCAAGCACCGAAATTGAAGCAGTATTAAAAAATCTTCCAACATATAAAAGTCCTGGACCTGATTGGTTCACACCTGAATTCTACCAAGCCTACAAAGAAGAACTGCTGCCTATACTGCAAAAATTGTTTGAAAACATTGAGAAGGATTGAATCCTCCCAAACTCATTCTACAAAGCCAATATCATCTTGATACCAAGACAGGAAAAAAACACAACAAGAAAATAAAACTAGAGACCAATATCCTTTATGAATATAGATGCAAAAATTCTCAATAAAATCCTAGCAAACCGAATTCAAATGTACATCAAAAAAAAATAATTCATCACGATCAGGTGGTCTTCATCCCAGAGATGCAGGGATGGTTCAACATATGCAAATCTATAAATGTAATTCACCACATAAATAAAAGCAAGAACAAAGATTATATGATCCTTTCAATAGATGCAAAATTTTTGACAAAATCCAGCACCCTTTTATGATAAGAATGCTTAAAAATATAGGCATAGATGGCTCATACCTCAAAATTATTACAGCCATATATGGTAAACCCACAGCCAATATCATACTGAATGGGGAAAAATTGAAAACATTCCCCCTTAAAACTGGAACCAGACAAGGTTGCCCACTATCTCCACTTTCATTCACCATAGTGCTGGAAGTCCTTGCCAGAGCAATCAGACAGAGAGGAATCAGGGGTGTCCAAATGGGGGCAGAAGAGGTCAAGCTTTCACACTTAGTGGACGATATGATATTATATCTAGAAAACCCCAAAGATTCAAGCAAGAGATTACTGGAATTGATAAAGGAATTCAGCAAAGTCTCAGGATACCAAATGCACACAAATCAATAGCCTTCATATATGCCAATAACAGTGGAGCCAAGAAACAAATCAAAGACACAATACCTTTCACAATAGCAACAAAGAAAATTAAATTTTTTACTAACATATCTAACAAAGGAGGTGAAAGACCTATATAGAGAGAATCGTGAAACACTGAGAAAGGAAATTGCAGAGGATGTAAATAGATGGAAACCCGTACCATGCTCTTGGATAGGTAGAACTAACATTGTAAAAATCTCTTTGCTTCCTAAAGTGATTTACAGAATCAATGCAGTCCCTATCATAATACCAACATCATTGTTTACTAATCTAGAAAAAATAATTCTACGCTTCGTGTGGAACCAGAGAAGACCCTGTCTAACCAAAGCAATCTTAACCAAAAAGAACAAATTGGGAAGCATCAATCTACAAGACTTCAAACTATAGTACAAGGCTATAGTAACCAAAACAGCATGGTACTGGCACAAGAACAGAGACATAGACCAATGGAATGGGACTAAGAACCCAAATATAAAACCATCCTCATACTGTCATCTGATATTTTACAAATTCCACAAAAATATATACTGGAAAAAAGATTCCCTATTCAATAAATGGTGCTGGGAAAGCTGGATGGCCACATGTAGAAGACTGAAACTAGACCCACACCTCTCACCTCTCACAAAAGTCAAGTCACAATGGATAACAGACTTAATCCTAAGATGTGAAACCATAAGAATGCTAGAAGAAAACTTTGGAAAAACTCTTATGGACATTGGCCTAGGCAAGAAATTTATGAAGAAGACCCCCAAAGCAATCACAGCAGCAACAAAAATAAATAAATGGGACCTGATCGAATTAAAAAGCTTCTGCACAGCCATGGAAACTATTACTAGAGTGAACAGATAACCTACAGAATGGGAGAAAATATTTGCATGCTACACATCTGATAAATGGCTGATAACCAGAATCTATAAAGAACTTAGGAAAATCAACAAGAAAAAATTAAACAACCCCATTAAAAAATGGGCACAGGACATGAACAGAAACTTTTCAAAAGGAGACAGAATAATCGGCAGCAAACATATAAACAATTGCTCAACTTCTCATAATCATCAGGGAAATGCAAATCAAAACCACAATGAGATATCACTGAACTCTGGTGAGATTGGCTCATATCAAAAAGTCCCAAAACAACAAATGTTGGTGGGGATGCAGAGAGATAGGGACACTCATACACTGTTGGTGGGACTGCAAATTAGTACAATCTCTATGGAAAGTAATATGGAGATACCTCAAAGAAGTAAAAGTAGAACTATCATTTGATCCAGCAATTGCACTACTGGGTATTTACCCAAAGGAAAAGAAGACATTCTATAATAAAGACATCTGCATGCGAATGTTTAGAGCAGCACAATTCACAATTGCAAAGATGTGGAAACAACGCAGGTGCCCATCAATACAAGAGTGGATTAATAAAATGTGGTATGTGTATACCATGGAGTATTACTCAGCCATAACAAACAATGGTGAATTAACACATCTGGTATTATCCTGGATGGAGCTAGAGCACATTGTTTGAAGTGAAGTATCACAAGAATGGAAAAACAAGCACCACTGCTACTCACCATCAAATTGGTACTAACTGATCAATACTTACGTCACACATGGCAATACTATTCATCAGGGGGCGGGCAGGCAGGAGGTGGGTAGAGGGGATGGGAAAACTCTCACTGAATGGGTGTGGGGTGCACAGTTTGGGGGATGTCCACGATTGTAGCTCTGACATGGTCAGTGTATCAGCAATATATATAAAGAAACTGTTGTACCCACATAATATTCTGAAGTAAAAGGAAAAAAAATAAAATACTTTCTGTACAAGAAAAGAAAAAAAAAAAACAAATATTCATCCAGAAAAGCTAACAGTGTCTGTTTTGTGGTCCAGTGCTGGTATTATCCACTTCAGCTTCGTGAAACCTGGTCAGTCGATTACAGTGGATGTCTACTGCAACCAATTGGATGAAATTATGAGGATGCTTGCGATTAAGCAGCTGACATTGGTCAGCAGAGACAGGCCAATCCTCTTACAGGACCACATGTTACAAAAAACAACTCTGCTCAAAGTACAGAAGGTGGACTTGGAAACTCTCTGTCATCTACCATGTTCACCAGACCTTGTGCCAGCTGACTACCACTTCTTCCAGGCTTTGGACCACTTCTTGCAAAGAAAAATATTCAGTTCTCAACAAGCTGTGGAAAAGGCTTTTGGCAATTTTATCACCACTCGCTCTCCAGGCTTCTTCACTGCTGGCATAAGCAAGCTACCATTAAGATGGTAAAACTGAGTCTATAGTTTAGGCACACACTTTGCTTAATTGCATTGCTTCTTATTTGAGCTATAATAAACTAAACTTCTGACTCGAAATCAGAAATTTCATATTTAATGACCTAATAAATCATATTTCTGTATTCATGAGAGTGTTTTCTTGTTACAAGGTTTTTCTTCTTCAAATTTTCAGAAGAAAACTGTACGTCCAAGTCTTTAAGAAAACCCTGTGATTATTACGTTCTCAAAAAGATGCCATCATGTATTCTTTGGAAACACGTATTCTTTTGACATTCACATCAGAGAATTATAGTGTCTATTGCCAAACCCAAAAGCCACAGAATAAATACTGTCATGGAGCAGGTGAGCAGTGTACCAAAAAAAGTGTTTAAATATGATCCCTGTGTAAACAGATCTGGAAGTAAACATTTAGACACCAGGTTTTTGGAGGTGAAGGCAAGTGAGTAATACATAATATGTTGTGCAAAAGTGGAAAGCCTCATAAAATAAAAACAAAAGAATAAGTTTAATACGACATATCCCCAAACCTCCGCAAAGTGATTTAAGAGATGGACACAGGCTGAATGATGACACTGTGTATGTGCTGGCTAAACAAAGAATCCTATAGCAGGGAAGACTATCCAGTCCCCACAAAGCTGCCTGTTCACAGACCACAGCACTCTGCTGGGTAGCAGCAGGGTTGTTTCCAGGAACCATGCCTGCAAAGCCACATGACATGGAACTGCAACCTGCACTCCCATGGACATCTACAAAGTCACAGCTCTTATTTTTATGATCTGTAATCTTGAGATATCTTCTCCACACCACATTCACAGCTTCAGTGAGAAAATGAGCTCCTATGGCCTGGAGAACAGTAGTGAAAGAAACAGTTGACTTGAACCACATTTCTCACTTCTGAGATCAAGATAGCAATTATTTAAGTGTTGTTATTATTGGTATTTGTAATTCAAATAACATTCTTACCTCTCCAAGTGTATACTTCACTCCTTGAGACAGGACAGCCTCATTTAAATGCCACATCTTAATACATAGAGGGTTGTTCAGTTAATTTAGTTTTAAATGATATTCCTATTATAGCTAAATGTCTTGTCAAATCCTTTGTTTCTCTTCAGAAAAAAAAAAAAAACAAAAGAAGGCAGAATGGCAGACTATGAAGGAGACACAAGCAGGTATGGATAAGGAGGACCCCATCTCAACATGGCAAATAAGGGTCAATGAGCTCTGAGTGCTCAGGGGTAAGAGAGAACAGGTGATAAACACAAAACTGTGTTAACATGATGTCACAGGTACAGAGGACACAGTGCTGAGCACCAAAACCACAAACATTATTCTCTGATAGCCTGGAAGATATGATTGCCCACAACATTTCAAACCACCTATGACCAGATTTCACAGAGATTTGACTGGCCACAAGAATTCTCAGAAAGACACCATTGCAAACATCCTAAGGACTTAGATCATATCATGAAGCAAGGCCCTACCACCCTGTGTCTACACAGTATCCTGAACAGTAAATAGAATCCAGTGGAGTCATGGCTCATGTATTTGAGGTCAGGATGTGCTGTTCATTTAATACAGCCCTCCCAAAGTCTGAAACCGTAGGTAAAATTTCAGTCAACCTCCTAAATCATAAACTATATGAATTTCTTCTTTACTCAATGTATTCACAAAGGAACACAAAAGCCCATTGTAATATTTTGGGAACCCAAGTAAAGGTACCTCCCTTATAATACTTTGGTTTACCCAAAGTAAAGTTCACCACAGTAGCAAAGGGGCAAAGAAAAACATTTATGAAGACTATAATGCACCTACTTCTGCAGTGACTAATCATAAAGTGATTTTTATGATCACCATCTATGTGATTAAAAGGATTAATGGGAAAGAAGAAATAGACACATATATAGATGTAACGTATTTAGGTATTAATTTATAATGCATTACTGACAAGAAAGACAGATAAAATAAATAAATAAATTTGTAATGCAGCTTACAGGGAGCATTGCTCATATTTCTGAGATTAGGACAGAAATTCTCAAGATACAGCTTTTCCAGTCTTCAAAAAGGAACCACTCCTGTGCAACTTACAAGTAATATTTTGCAATTACTATTTTCCTCTTCAATGAATTTCTTGAACCAAAGATTTTAAAACCACTTCTCCACACATAAAAATAGAAATTCTAGTAGTCCAATAATAACTCTGATATCTCTAAAAGGTAAGTAGAATTTAAAGATGGCTGGTCAATTCATGTAAAAATATATTTAAGCATGTTTTCTTAATAGTAGACCAGAATATAGCAGATAAGCCACCATGATTTAACAGTAATAGTTGGGTAGTCATAGAGAAAAATAGTGTACAGTTAAGTCCTCACTTAACATCATCAATAGGTTATTATAAACTTTAAGTGAAATGGTGTATAACAAAACCAATTTTTTGATCTCATCAATGTTATAAGGAAACAACGTCAAACAAAACAATGTTATTGCAGGACCTGCTGTAGGTTGCTTCTCTAAAAGTCACAGTATTCTTTTCTTGCTAGAGTGAACATTTTCATATTTTTCAAATAGAAATTCATATTAAAATTGATATTGTAAAAACACTGTTGCTCAGATTGCAGTCATAACGTGACTATCCTTGTATATACCTACATGAACTTGGTATAAAAACCTTCCGTTGTTACATTCTGGTGATATCACTGTCATCAAAGCTTGCAAAATAGCTGTCAGCAGGTTGAAAGGATAATCTACAGAGGGCAGTCCAGGACACTGTCAAGAAATGGAGCATCATCAAAGCTTCTGATTAGCATAAATGATAATAATGTGGGGAGAATCATGGCCAGGATGACTTGAAAGTGATTCAGAAAAATTTGATCTAAATCTGACATATTTAGATATAAATTTATATTTTGTATTGTATTTTGCGTGTATTTTCTATCTTGTTTAATCATAGGAACAATATAAGACAAATACTTACATATTTATTTTAATCTCTTTGGACATATATCCAGAAATTAGATTGCTGGATCATATGGTAGTCCTATTTTTGTTTTTTGAGGAATGTCCATATCATTTTCTATAATGGCTGTACTAATTTTCATCCTCACCAACAGTATGCAAAAGTTCCCTTTTCCACATTTATATACATTGAAAGATATTTTTTTAATAATAATATGAAAATTACAAGAAATATTTGTAGCATAGCTTTCAGAAGTTTTATTCTTTCACTGTGAAATAAAATAAAGATGCATTTTACAAGTGATGCAAATAGTACATCTTGCAATTACTTAGAAAAAGTTGCCAGAGTTAACAAATACTTAGTGGTCAGTATAGACCTGCTGTTATTCTACAGGCTTTATACATTACTAGTTCATTCAGTCCTCCAACATGTCAAAGGGTAGGCAATTACTATTCCCATGAACCAGTTCTGAATCTGAGCTAAAGCCCCTAAAAAAGGAATAGAAAAACCTTGAGCATGACTCAGTCTGTCTCCAGAGACCTTGCTCCTATAAACTGTTAGAACATCTTTTCTGTTATGTGGTAAATACTTTCTTGATTTAGTTTAGGAAATCTTACCGTATCCCATGGTCATGAAGTTATTTTTCTAAGTTAGGTTCTAAATACTTCTATAAATTATTTTCACATGTAGGTCTATGAACCACCTGAAATTGCATTCTTTTGCTAACAAAGTGTGTTATTTGTACACAAATAGAGACATAAACTAATGGAATAAGAGAAAAGAGAGCTCTAAAGACACATGCATATATAAACAAATACTTACAAAAAATCAATAGGGAAAATGGATCTTTCAGTTAAGGTTCCAGGAAATTGAATGTCCATAGTGAGAAAATCTGACCTTTGACCTAACGTTACACACAAAATCAATTTCAGGATTTCACTACTACTAGTTGAGACAGATGCCACACATTCCGTGTCATAATGTTTTCTAGAAGTTTCCTCTGAAATATTGCTGGTTGAAAAAGAAAGGAACAGAGAATTTTTTGAGAGCCACAAGGCAAAATTTGCTCAGAGTCCCCTGCTAAAATGAGCTGTAAATGTTTTCATTGTATAGTTTAGTCTGTTCTAATTGTGAAAGGTTCACAAAGGCATTAATTTGAGCAGATGAAACACTAGGACTACCATTGTGAAAGCAGAGGAGATGCACTTTGTTACTGTGCGAGTATGGCTTTTATGATATTGTTTGCTTTTGTCCTTACCCAAAAGCTATAGACATTGGCTGGAATCTGAGATTCCTTCCACATAGTTTTTGTAAATGTCTGCATGATCTTTCCTTGTACTAAGAAGAATTGACTCCTTGGAAACTCCATGTAGCTTGTGGCTTTTATGATTGAATAGGCATCAATAAAAGTCTGACCTTGTGGAAAGACAAAAAACAAAAACAAAAACAAAAAACATGCACCTGGTTATGTCTGACCTTCTACTACTCACGACTGTTGGCATAGTCAGAACCTGTCCTCCACAGTGAGACAAATTTCCAAAACTAAAATCAATTGGCATTTATAATCATATGTTGTGATAACCACATTAAGAACATTCTTAAAGTCAAAGTCTCCATTAAAACTTAAATTAGAAATCAAGCCACTTGTCAAAACAAACTGCCACCCTCTATAATAAAAGACATAATCTTGCTTCACCTTGAAAGCCTTCCTCCTTGAGGAAAACCTTGGGTGATGGAGTGAAACTCACTCACGTCGTGCAGATTCAAAGGCTGATGAGGTCTTGGCTGATAGATATCAAGCTAGGAAGCTGGTGGAGCTGGAAGGGCTCCTAGCGAGCAGGGTCTGAACTCATGAGATGGTGGTTGGTAAAACAAATTTTTAATTTGGCAGAAAGAAAAGAAAGTCATTTATTGCATAACTTCTATTCCTACAATTGGTTAAGATGAGAAATAGAAATATTGGTGATTAAGAAACTAAGTTGCAACTAATATTACATTAATGTGGGCTCTAGAAAAGGAAATTAAGCAAGCTTGCCAGAGGGCTTGCTGCCCAAATACAGTACTTAGTATTGAGGATCCTTGGTACCCAACAGAGTTGGAGTTCAAAAAAAAAAAAGAAAAAAAAAGACTCCTTGTATGATCCCCTGAAGATATATGGTCAGACTTGAGGGACCCTAAAATGTGAAATCTTTAATTACTAGAGCCCCCGAAGAAGAAATTTCTGTAAATTTAATGAAAAGTATCTCACAGATAGACGAGGATTTCCAGAAAGACAAAGAGGTAGCTCATAGAATTTTAAGGAAAGATAAATCCTTTTATCAGATGTAACTTTTAAAGAGGAACCCCTGGGACAAAAGGATCCCCATCTGGAGTACCCAGGAGATTATAATGACCCATGGAGGGGTGTATGTGGCAAGACCTATAATAACTAGGAAAATAGTTGTAGATTATAGCCATGGAAATGGCAGACCTCAAGACATCAGTGAGAAAAGAGCAGAATTACAAAAACTAAGAACATATTTTTGCCAAAAACAGACCACAGATGCAGACTGGCTCTTTCATGTATGGTATAATGGAACAAATACCATAGCATTGTCAGGCACAGAAATACATCAGATCACTACACTAGCTGAAAACCCATCACTAAATAATAAACTATTAGAACTAATATCAATTCATCAAAATATGTCCTATCCTTCTGGGATTGGATCACATTAGCCTGGAGATCCATCTATCCCTATTTAGACCCAACAAAATTCAGAGATGGATTCAAATGGAATGACCTAGTACAGGCACATAGGAATATAAGAAAATTGGCTGTGCTAGAGATGGCATATGATAAATATAACCAATATGCCACTCCATTTGAAATTCTGGCCACAAATGAGATTTTAAAAAAACAGTTCTGTTAAGAGCACCACCTAACCACTCTCTAAGCATGCAGAAGCACACTAGAAACATTCAAACTTTCTGCAGAATTTTTAGGAAACCATAAGGTAACATTTATGACACATCTAATAAAAACACCCAGAGAAAACTCAGGAAGGCACTGAAATTCTTTACATTCAATACACAAGTCCCAAATTTCATTCAAAATGGACATAGGGCACCTTAGCAAAATAAACCCAAGACATACAAATTGGCAACCCAGACAAGGTATAATAATTGGCAATCTAAGCAAAACAATTAGCAACCAAGGACACAAGGATCAAACAGGCAACAGAGCCATCCAAGGATACCAGCCAGATATCAGAATAATAGACACCCTCTGGGGTCAGAGGCCAAATCCACAATTTCAAAAACAGCAACAACAGCAACTGAAAATTTTTATAAGAAATTTTTTTCTCAAAAAACTGGAAACCCCCCAGGTTTGGGTCATAACACTCAAAGCCAGGAATAACAGACCCCATATACAATTGACTATACAGACTGACAAATAAACAAACACATATACATTTTTTTTAGACACCAGATCACAAGTAAGCCTTCTTGGATATAAGGCACCACACTCTGACACCAACATCCATATAGAAGGACTCAGAGAAAAATTAACCTGAGGCTTCCTAATTTCTGCTTCTGTACTGCTCTATAACTCTAAACGTATACATTGCACTTTTTGCTGTTCACACAAATTAGAAAACATTATAGGAATGAATCTGATTCCAAAACTTTTAAACCTATAGTGGCCTATTAAGAAACTAAAGGAACTAAAATTCTCTGACCTCACACAAATTAAAATGAAGCCCATAACACTGCCTACACCACACCAGGCTGCATACACGAAACAATATGCATTAAAGGAAGGACACGAAGAAATAACAGCAAAGATTCTGAAACTCATCAAGGAAGATATTATTAGAACTGACATTTCAAACAACTTTAATAGTCCAGTAGGGGCTGTCCTAAAACAGAATGGGAACTAGAGGTTAAATATTGACTATACAAATTTAAAGAAAGTCTCACCTGAAATGCCTAAATCATTATCAGATGTGAAGGAGTCATTAATAAGATCACTAACTACAATTGCAAATACTATGTAACTATAAACCTGTCAGACATGTTCTTTTCCATATTAATAAAGAAAGAAAAGCAGGAACACACCACCTTTACTTGGGAAGGCAAACAATACCAATTTAAAAGGTTGCCACAAGAATATTTAAATAGTCCAGTAATAGCTTGCTCCATTTTATCATCACACATAGACCAATCAAAATACACATCACTAATAATGTCATACATAGATGACATTATAATGATTAAAAATTGACCAGAAAAAACTTAAACAAGAAAAATTGCAATTAATAACACACTTATAATTGCTGGGATGGACGATTAATGTAGATATAACCATAGACACCAACTGCAAATTTTTGGGAGTACAATGGTTACCAGAAGGGAGAAAAATCTCAAACACAGTGACAGATAAAAGCCCTTGAGGAGACAAACAACAAACAGGAAGCACAAAGATGAATAGGTTTATAAGGATACTGGAGACAGAATATACCTTATGTAAACATCATCGTGAAACCAACATATACAATGACTAGAAAATCCCAAGACTTCACATGGAGACAAGGACAAGTGCATGAAACACTCAAAGACAACATCTCCACATTCCAAACACTGCATCACCCGTCTTCAGATTCACAACATAGGTTGGAAATTCTGATGAGTGATGAATATGTAACATGGTCATTTATGGACTCTAAATTCTTCCTACCCATTGTGTTTTGGACAAGAAAATCCCCATACTCTAACAAAAAATACAGACCATTTGAAAAATACGTATGTCTTACATATGAAGTCCTTAAAAACACAGCCTTTGGCAACAACAACATTATAATTAAATTCCATGTGCCTCTCCTTTATTGGATAAAACTGAGTGGTGAAGAATTGACAGGTATCCAAATTGATCCAAAGCTGCTCATATGGAAGTGGTACATCCAGGGCCAAGACACTGTATTTAAGGATCAGCCAGGTCTCCTCACTGTGGAGACTCATAAGACTGAAATAGACTTGCTGGAATTTATTCCAAGGACAGGGACAATACATGACAATATAGGAAAATGGGATCTTATCTGATCTTATGTCTTGCCTAAAACCTGGTTTACAGATGGATCAGCCTCCGTGACCCAAGGCCAGACCCAACGGATAGCAGTAGCACTAAGACCACACAGTCCCGAAGGAGTCGGGCAAATCACTCTCTGCATAACATGCAGAACTGATTGCAGTTGTTCTATCACTCAGACACTCCATGTCAGAAAGTTAAAAGAAAATATACACATTTGCTGACTCATGGGCAGTCGCAAACAACTGTGGTCACACAAATGGGAACCAGATGCTTTTAAAATTAATGGAAAGGACATACGGTCCAAATCTTACTGGGGGGAACCATATGAATTATCCAACAAAATTAAGATATTTGTGACATATATATAAGCACACCAAAAAGATAATTCAGGGACCAGAACATTTAATAATCAGGTAGATGGATTAACAAGGAATATAACCACTGACACACAAAACATACCCAAATTAAAGCTACACAGAAATCCAGACAACACATGGAGACATTCTTTACCACTTTTACAACTCAGGAGAAAATCAGACAAGGGACAGGAGATACCATAAGCCCTCCCAATAACTATAATACAACAGGGAGATGACTTTAAAAGACAGTAGAATCAGCTTACACTCCACAAACACTCCTACAATTACATAAGCAAAAAAGACATTTAGGTGCACACTCACTGTACACGTGGCTTTCAGACATAAATCAAAAGGTGAGATGGCACCAAATTAAAAAGGCTATAGCTAATTGTGAACAGTGTAAAACTAACCTAGTATACTAAACCCATAAAAACATACAAACCTAAGACCTTTAACTTCTGCTCACAGATAGATTTTATAGGACCATTAAGTCACTCCTACATACAAAGATATGCAGTAAAAATGGTGTACACACACACACACACACATAGGGATTGTTATAGCAATGGAGGCTAGCCACCCATCCTCCATATATACCATGTCAGCCTTAGAGAATTAAGCAGCTCACTGAGGAGCCCCTTAAATAATTGAAAGTGGTCAGAGAATTCATTTTACATCAAGGACTACACAAGCATTGGCAGATCAATGGGATATATGATGGAATTTCCACCCACCCTATAATCCCACAGCAGCAGGATATATAGAGAGATTTAATGGACTACTAAGTAGAGAATTAAATCGCTTAGACAAAATGAGCATGTTCCAACAAGCTCTTAACCTGGCATGTTTTAATTTAAACCAAAGAAGACAGCATAAAAGCAACTCCCACTCTTACCTTAATCAACTGACCTTAACGGTCATAAAGGATAAGGAAGAAATGATGTAAATATTATACTTTACAAGGTGAGCACTAGGCTAAATGACGACACTGTCTCTCAACAGGATGTTGTGGCCAACAGATACAGAAATACTTGTTGGACTACAGAAAAAAAGAGGAGCATTAAAATTACACAAAATCAACCTTTCTCCAAATTCTCACTAGACATAGATTTGTTGACATACTTTTTATGATGTTGGTACTATACTGTTTTCTTCTAGTCATTGCATTAACATTCTCCATAAGAATAATTGAAGGAGTACTTCAATTCCATCCAATTTTACCAGACACTAACCTAGTATTTTTAACTTAAACATCACTTCTAGCCATCACTGGAATAATTAAATACTCACTGAAGACAACAACATGGCTACAAATTTGTGTGGCTTCTCAAATGGTCTTATCACATTTCTCATTCACCTCACACCAGCCATTATATTAACTTTACTTTCTTATTACTATTTAAATTGCCACCAGAGAGATTGTAGCCAGATAAGCTAGAGTAACACAAGCACACACACACACACACACACCTACCACTGCAGAAAAATTACAAATTACATTATCTACTTGCTAAGCACAGTATTTATTTAATAATTTACAGACTGACAGCTATAGTGCACCTGCCATATATGGACTTAGCTTCTCCAAGAGCTCCATCACCCATGTATGCCTCACCTTATCCATGTTCCTCTTCTTATTTGGCTTCATCTTCACCATCTAGAGTCTTCAGAACCATCTCACTGAATTTACTTGATGGATTAACTGGAGCAAACTGGCCCCAACACGTAGGCCCAGGGTCAAATGTGAGATCAGACCCAGTAGAACTTCGGCACCACTACCAGTTTCCTGCTTCTTATATTTGTGAACTAAATGTGACATTAGGAACACTTCAAGGTTTAGCTGAAAATACAGACCCCAATGATTGCTGTGGTTTTGCTTGTCTACTAACCTATTATGTAAGTTGTGTGGTTAAACTGATTAATAAGAGAGGAGAAAACCCATATAGCTACCTTACTTAGCTTGATGTACCCCAGCCTAACCCAGAAGCCATACTGCTACTAGAAGCAACCTTCTACTATGTTGCTAAAAATAGAAGAGATTAAGATGAAATTTATTCATACTGTATTTGTATATGGTGTTATGTTTAATGCTTACATATAAGATAATTAATATCAAACATAGGATTAATACAAATAGATAAGATTGGAAGACTTAGAAGGGAAATAACAGATACTTCCACTACTATTACTACTATTACTATTCCTACTACTACTACTCCTACAGCAACCATAAAAATTCCTAAGCCTTGGACACATACATATCCAACAATACCAACTCATATAGTACCTAAAATAATGGGATTACCAGGACACATTCCACAATACATGCTTTATGGAAATATGCCATTTTTGAACAATTGGTAGCAAATCAAGGTACTGATAAAAAAAAAAATTTAGAGCCTAAATTAGAACATTTTGTTCTTATTCATCTGACCCAAAACAATGCCGAAAGAGTTCTATACACACATTCAATCAATTCACTGTTATTGAAGCTTTGTACATATTCCTAAACACACCTTGGAAGACTGCATAAATGACATGACTAAATGCAACTGACTCAATTTATGTAATTACAACAAAGCGTTCAATAACATCTCAAACCAATGGACAGTTGGACAGTGCACACGGTAGATAGGGAAATACTAATAGAAAAAGAATACCAAACAAAACAGATCATTACACAAAAAGCAATATATGAGACTAAGCACCAATCCTAGTACCGCAGATAGTTGATCTAACATGACGTGATTAAATATGATAGCACATTCCTACAAGTGATTTCTTAATACTTGGTATGAATTCTGGTACTAACTCAGACTTGAGTGAAGTGAAGATTATGATTATGAAGCAGATCCAAGGGATGACACAACACCAGACTTAGCTACTACCACAAAAACTTCATATTGCACACACCCAAATTTGGAGCTTCCACTGGAAAGAATACCTACAACACTGGGATACCCATTCGACCATGACGTAATAACAACAGAACAGAATATGACATACTATAACTATTATCTAAATAACTTTATTAACTTTCCATTTTTTGAAAACTTTTGCCTTCATCTACTTTGCTAATCTCTTAATTATTGTGCCAAAAGTCAATTAAGACAGGATCACCATTCTTTAATAGGACTAAAAAATTCTCCCCAGAAAAAATTCTCCACAGCAGAATTAGACTGGAAGCAAAGATTACACCCAATAATTTTAACTGATACTATCACTTTACAGACACCACCCTTGAAACACACATGAAAACAACACAAGATTATGTAGACAGAGCTTGTCCTGAATATAAGTATATTTGCTTTCAAGGGAACTAACTAAACACCACAAATGAGAAACTTATAAAGATAATATATAGAATCAACACTAACCAACAAGATATATATTTTAAGGGACAACCAATATTAATATGCTTCAACCTTAACTTAACATACATTAGAACTAACATACATCATCCCACAGGTGAAGAAATTTACCCTTGTCTATTCTTCAGTATAAATTACTACAATGGCTGCACATGTTAAGACCAACAGGTTTCACAAATCAAACCAATCCAATAGACACAGCACCATTCAGAATTGGACATAATATAACACATGCTAAATTCAAAACATTAAATGACAAACTTTGGCTACAATATATCCAAACTACTGTTAGGCAAAGATTTTACAGAAAATTCAGATCAGTAAGTCATCATAGTTGGAAACCCCACTCTATGGTGGAATGTAACAGACATTGAAACAGGTTCATTGTGGACATGACCACAAAAACCACACTGGTTCCCAATCATTACAGAAAATACAAAAACATACAAAATCCATACTAAATTTACTGATTGCTGGAAATCAGCATGTTCTAGAAATCTGTGGTGGTCTCGGACACCATTGGAGATAAGTATTTTTGATAAACTACAAGCAAATTGGGGAAAATTAATATTCCCATGTACTCACAGACCAGATACCCACAATCTGCTATTATCTAACTCACCCCTAGTACTTGGAACATTTATACCTACCTACAAAACAACAGAGATTATTAGCACATTCTTCACATAAAATGAACCAAGAAACATGACTATATTAGACAAATTTACCAACAAAAATAAATTTATACAAAATCAAGGCATTGTTGCAATGTGCCCACTTGGCATGCAGGATGATGTGAACTTTTATTTCAAAGATATAGATAGAGACAAGAATATATAATTTAAATCAATTGACTGGGTGGGAAACTCTAGTAACTAAAATAAATATGGATAAAGTCACAAGAATAGACTCAAGTATGTCAAGTTATTAATACTTTTTCTCCATAATCCAACCATACAGTGGATCATGGAATAAGGTTACATGATCAGCCCAACACCCTATTTACCAAAATATAACCAGACTATACTCCCACTGACCAGTATTTATAGCTAAAGATATCTCTTTTATAAAATATGTTAAATCCTGAGACCCTGGACTATGCATAATTGACAGACAATGCTGGAATGCCACACATTACTTAAGAACATACTGCTGAAAACCACAGTGGACCAAAGGAATAACAAAACCTCCATCTATATTATTAAAACCAAATTTATTTGAATTCATCCTAATCAACCTATTAAGATTAATTTACAAACCAACACCCCAGAGACATAAAATATTTTTTCAAAAAAAGAACAATGTAAAGTCACATATATCCAACCATAATGTATACAATTCGAGGGACAAGGATATGACAGTTAATTTTACCAAACTTACCACCACTAGATAAATAACATTTAAGAAAACCACTGCAAATATTTGCAGCAATTGAAATTACTTCAAACTTAATCATTACAGGAATACAAGAAACAGAAATGTAGGAAGTTAAAATAAATCTATTTGATTTTCAACATAAAGTTTAACTCCTGCGTGTCAACTACCACATCCACACTCTCATCTATTTCACATGCACTTAATGAAATACAGTCATTGATGACTTATATGAATGAACTCACAGAATATCAAAAGGAATTCAATTACAATATCAAACACCAAGTAGACATGTTAAAAACCAACCTATTTATATTAAGAAACTTTATGGTGAAAAACTTACTACAAACATAGTATACTAGGCTAAGGACTTTACTAACTTAGACTTGGAATTACTTAAGAAACACAATACAATCAGAAAAACTATTTACAGAAAATTGAGACAAAGCATCTATAGTTCAATTGGATACATCCAAACCATCAGGATGTAAATATTCAGGGTAATGTATATTAAATCTACTAGAAATAAGAGGAGGAAACTCACTACTAGCATATGATACAATGGCAATTCCACAGACAGATAAAAGACACAATCTACAAATGACTGCCTTAGAAAGATCATTATTTATTGATGGTTATTTTATACAAAAATAACCATGTGTATTATAGTTCAACCAGTGGTTGAACACTATATACTCCACCTTTCAGGATATAGTACCTAAACTAGATTACTCACCGATCAACATCACAAAAATACCCCCAATGATTTAGTAAACTTAAATTGGATAGTTAGCTTAGAGAAAAACAACTTAACTGACCTATTATAACCATACAAGTAAAGAAAATCACAACATACACTTGTAATTGGAATATGTCAATCTGGTGTATGTCATAAACATCACCCTCACAGACAGTTCAACACTTACCACTTATATAGAAGAAATGGCCTGTAGAGATTTTTCATCATCATGGCACTCCAACATATGAGAAATTCCTTGGGTAGATACCACACAGAGATAGACAAACACATACAAGAAGATTTAAAAGAACTTGAACGAGCTCATGATAAATTTCATCCAGAATTAGCATAATTAAAACATACCACTGAGGCAGTAACATATGGAATAGTAATGCTATACACAACTAAAACAGCATTTGAGAAAGACCTAGATTACTCACAGAAAATGCACCTTCTTCCAAATGATCAAAAAGACTTTTAGCCATACACCTGGTAAAGTCTCATGGTCAGATTGGAATATAATCAATATATTAAACATTGGATTCTGGAATTTGTCTAAATATCTTTGGGAACATTTACAGAAGTTTATCATCTTTATTGTAACCATCTTCTTTGCCTACTACATACTCAAAATCTACATCGTCAGCCTCTGTAAAACAAAATTTGTAAACAAATTGTCAAGAGGAAATTAATTCCCAAGGTGCCTTGGCATTTTTAAATTTTTTAACCCCTTCCTCAAATGTTGTTTGCATTGTGATTACTAAACCACAGGGTGTATTGTATAGAGCACCCTTGATGTAAGTGATTCTGTCTTAGAAAAAGACTCCATCTTACATTTAAAAAGGCATCATGCCAACAAGGACCAGATGTTCACCTAATCAATAGAGACTACATCCAGCCAGGCAAGGGTGTAACCCTTTACTATCATTCCTCACCACAGAACTCAGAAATTTTAAAAAGAGCAGGATTCCACAAGTTTGACAAAGCCATCTCAATAGATACCTCTATCACTTGTGTGCAGCACCTGGCATCTGCCACCAAAGACTCTACCCAAATCAAGAGCTCTTCCTTGTAAGATGCTGATGATCCATCCAGATCAGCCCAATGCACTCTCCTTGTCCATGTCACTTTCCTTGGAATGATTAATTAACCCTTTTTCCTATCTCTTTTTCTCTTTATGTTAAATGTCACTCTATTTGATGTGAAAATTTTAATTTATAACATATATGTTGATTAAGTATACTACTATATATGGTTTTCAACATTGACTGACTTGTGGATTGGCTTGAGCCTGTGTGCCCTTGGCTTTGACTACTGAGTGAACAGGTAGCACTAAGGATAATTGCCTCCTTGGGAACTCCATGTAGTTCATGGCTTTTATGATTGAATATACAATCGATAAAGGTCTGACCTTGTGGAAAGACACAAATTTGCATGAACCTGGTCATGACTGACCTTGTGACATGTGTAAACACATATACTTATGTGTATGTGAAATGAATGGTGGCAATAATACAAGGGACAGGAGGGAGAATGAGGATTATTTTGTTATTATAGTTTCACATTACTTGTGAAGCTATATAGTGTTTTTTAAAAAGCATCTTGGGTTTGTTGTAAATGTAATATTGCAAACTGTATGGCATGCTATTGAACAAAGGGCCTCAGTTCCTTGCTGGTTATTGGCCTGCATTAAGTTCCTTGCCATGTGGAGAATTCTCCCAAATGGCAGAAGTCTTAATCAAATCCATCAACAGAGAGTTTGCCAGCAAGACAGAAATCACAACCTTATGTAACATAATCACCCAAGTGATATCCCATTACATTTGCAGTGTCCTGTTGTTTCAAATCAAGTCACAGTTCCTGCCCACACTCATTGGGAGAAGATTAGAACATAAGATTGTGTATCCCAGAGGTGGGGATCACTGGGTACCATATTAGGGTCTGCCTGACACATCAGGTCCTGGCCAATCTGAAACAGTTTCTCACTCTTCACTTGTTTTTCATAACCTTGACCCCTTTGAAAAGTACCGGTCAGGTATTTTGTAAAACATCCCACAATATAGATTTGTCTGGGTTTCCAATAATTAGGCTAGGGAAATAGATTAAACTAAACACTTACATTCATCTAGGTTTAAAGACAAGAGAAACTAAACAATACGGTATTTAGAGATACAAATGTAGAGAAAAAATAGTACAAAACATCAGGGATTGACAAAAAGAGAATTCACAGTAATGTTTACCTTCAACTATTAAGGAAGATGATAAAATTAAGGAGATACACCCAAGGGGCATCAAATCTGTTTTTTAAGCTTGGCAGTGACTTTTAAAAAAGAAGCTTTTAAAATTTAAGAACACCTTTGGATTTACAGAAGAATTGCAAATATAGTATAGAGAGTTTCCATAACCCCAAAACATAGTGCCCCTTATTATTAACCTCTTACATTAGTTGGGACATTTGTCACAATTAACCAACAAATATTATATACTATCAACTACTACTGATACTTTATTCAGATTTCTTTAGTTTTCATTTAATGTCTAGTTTCCGTTCCAGGATCTGTAACCCCCAGACCAATCTGGCTCAACTTTTATGTAACAAAGTTGTGCATTGTTTTTCAGTTGCCGTGGACCCCCAGGTTGAAGATCACATGACCTGAGCATGCCCAGATGAACCAAGCATGCAACCATGGCCAGAATCTAAGTGCTTGAACCCAGGAATGGGGATTGAATTCAGAAGCAGACACTGCATGGAAGGATCCAGGATCCAATCAGATGGAGCCCTGGCATCACCCTTTGGCAGGATCCAGACAGATCACACCTCCCAGATTACCTCATTGCAAGGTCCAATCAAATCACACCTTATTACCCTATATTTATAAAACCTGTCCCAGCCCCAGCTCAGGGAAACAGATTTGAGCATTTCCTCCTGTCTTCTTGCCAGTTGACTTGCAGTAAAGCTTTTTCTTTTCTCAAAGGCTGGTGCCATGGAATTGGCTTCTCAGTGCATCTGGTAATGAGCCCATTGATTGCTTGGTAACAGATCCCATCCAGGGACCTCATCATATTTAGATGTCATGTCTCTTTAGGCTCCTTTGACTGTGACAGTTTCTCTGAGTTTCCTTGCTTTTGATGACATTGACATTCCTTATTTGGGAATTCTCTGATGTTTCTCTTGTGATTAGACAGAATTTGTGGGTTTCAGGTAGGAAGACCACAGAGAGAAAGTGCCATATGCATCACATCATATCAAGGCCAGTTGCTAGCAACAAACTTTATCTAAGTTGATGTTAATTTGATCACCTGGGTGAAGTAGTTTCTATCACATTTCTATACTATGAAATTACTCTTTTTTTTTCCATTTCCATGCCGTACATTTCAAAGAAAGTCAATACACAACACAAACTCAGGAAGTGGAGAGTCATGTTCTACCTTTTCATGGGCAGAGAATCTACAAAAATTATTTGAAACTTTTTGCAATGAACATGTATTTATTCTCCTCCAGTTATTATATATTCATTCAATCATTTATTTTTATCAGTATGAAAACATGAATATTTATTTTATACTTTATTTGTACTACTTTATTCCTAGAGGGTACAACTTTTAGACTCAATTGCATGTCTGCTATGCAAGTAATAAAATCCTAAATTTAATGGTCTAAAAATCTTTGGGGGTGACATTTGTTCAATATTTTTGAGATGTTAGTCACTGATGGACCAAGAACATTGATATTTTTTGAGTAAATCTGTAAATTACTAGATGGGATTTTTTTTTTTTTTTTTGCATGGTGATGGTGTAGTCAGAGGCTGGCTCCAAGCTTCAATACTGTATACAGAGAATTTCAAGATCAGATATTACTTAAAAAATAAATCCATCATATTCATTCTATTACTGTTTTATAGGCTGGCACCACTTACCTTTATTTCTCTGCACATAAAACATAACACTATATCATTTGAAAACTACATAGACTGTGATATTCATGAAGTATAGGGCAGAGACAAGATGATTCTCAAAAGTTAAAGGAAATTGGAGGTTTTCTGGGGAAACAAATGTGAAGTATGTTTTACTGATTTCTCCTTCTTTTGATGATAATTTTATCCTGCTCCTATAAATAGAAAGCTCTATTTGAATTATTTCTTAACATAGGAAGGAGGCTGGGCATGGTGGCTAATGCCTATATGTAATCCCAGTGCTTTGTTAGGCCAAAGTGGGAGGATTGCTTGAGGCCAGGAGTCCAAGACCAGCCTGGGCAACATAGCAAGACTCCCATCTCTACAAAAAAAAAAAAAAAATAGCCACGTGTGGTGGCATGCGCCTGTAGACGTAGCTATTCCAGAGGATAAGGTGGGACGATAATAGCTTGAGCCCAGGAATTCTAGGTTACAGTGAACTATGATCATGCCACTGCAATCCAGCCTGGACAACACAGAATGAGACCTTGTCTATAAATTTTTTTAATGAAGTAAGTTTGTCAGACACATGTAATGAAAAATCACAGGAAAGACAGGTTTCAGTTCAACCTACTTTGACATGTCTTTTTCTTCATCTTTAATCAGTGGCCCCTCATCTCTGGGCTTGTTACAAGATGGCCATAAAAATTAAAGGCCTCTGTCCATTGGCAGTCAGGAATAACATGAAAGGGCTGAAGTCCAAGTTGATTCAAATGACTTCTCCTTGTGTCTTGCCTTTTTTATACTGGACTATTCCTATAGTTTTGTTACCATGTCTCAGTACAGCAATTTTAGAACATGCTAACACTGACTGCATAGGACCTGGCATTATTACTCTCTCCCTTTCTTAACACAGGACTTCGAAAATGGCTTCATGAACGTAGGTCATCTCGTTCTTGCAGACTCTTAGTTCCATCTTCTCAATTTTGAATGTCTGTTAAGATCCTTGCTAACAACAGCCTGGAAATTCTAAGCACTAAGTGGGAGCAATAGTATGGCATTCTTTCACATCCCTCAGGTACTACTGTCTTTCATTGTTTGATGTAAATGTCTTGCAAATCATTGTTTCATATTTTGTCCATTTTGTTTTGTTTTTACATGTGGTAAAACCATTCCAATCCTTATGAGTTTCTCCTCAACATCTTGATTCATTTTTCCTGCAATTATGCAATCATTACTATACCACTGACTGTATGCTTCTAGTTGGAAATATTAAAGTGAATAAGAAGCACTGTGGGTAAAACTCATGGCAAATGAACTGGCATTAGCATCACTAAAGGGAAGGTCAGAAATGGTCTATGAACAATCTCTGTAAGACTCTTGATGGAGGGCATACACTGTATATCAGTAAATCAAAAGTTAAAGAAGGATCTAAAAGAAAGAATATTACCTCTGTCAATTGAAGTACTATACACAAAATAGCCTTTACACTTATTGAAAAACTCCTTTGAGGATTTTAAAAGCTTAAGTTGTAGTTACATTAAATGAAAGCAATGTTGATATTAATTCATAAATGAATTCACAGATATTTTGCAATTCTGATTCTGATTCTTCTAAGTCAGATACAGATGCAGAGTCGTGGAAAGTTTAACATCACCCCTGTGGCATTAAGACTGATGAGAGTGAACGATTTCTTAATAAAGGATGCTGCACCATTGTCTGTGTTATTTCCACCTTTACTGTAGACCTACATTCTGCAAGTTTAGATGCAGATGTTCTTACCAGAAAGTGACAACAGAAGATATCAGGACATGTTCATCCATGTGAAGACAATTAAAACTATGCCATGGCTCATACAAGGCTAGTAGAAATTCTGATTAAATTTGAAAAAACACACATACTAAATTTGGTGATACAGGGCAACTAATAAAAATTTGGATATATTTGTCAGGGGACCTAGGTCAATAGAACTGGAGAACAAGAAGATTTTACTTGGTTTAAAGTAAATTTTGTAGTAACTTTGAAATCAGGAAGTATGCGTGTATTTCAACTTTATTATTCTTTTTCAAAATTTTTTGGCTGTACTATATCTCTTGCATTTCCATATGAATTAACATCAGCTTGACAATTAGTATACAATTAAAAAGCACCTGAGGTTTTGATGAAGCTTGCATTGAATCTATATATCCATTTGGAAAATATTACGTTTCCCTCTTAATATTAAGCCTTTTAATTAAGGAACTTGAGATTTTTTTGTCTATTAATTTAGAATTTATTTAATTTCTTTCAATATGTTTTGTAATTTTGAATGCACATAGCTTACACATATTTTGTTAAATTTATTCCCAAGCACTTTTCTCTTTCAATGCTCTTTAAAATGGAATTGCTGAGTTTCAATTTAGATTGTTAATTGCTTGTGTGTAGAAATACAATTGGTTTTTGTATATTGAAATTGTATACTACTACCTTGTTGTATTCATTTTTTTAGCTCTAATCTTATTTTGAATTCTTTAGGATTTTGAATGCACAAGATAAATGCATTTGTGAAGGGAGAGAGTTTTATTTCTTCCTTTCCAATCTGGATGTCTTATATTTATGTTTCTAGCCTAATTGCAGTGACTACAACTTCCAGTACAATGTTGAATAGAAGCGACAAGAGTGAACATCCTTCTCATCCTTGTCTTGTCAATAATCTTGGGGAAATTACTGAGACTTTCAGGATAGTGTATGATATCCTGTGAAAAAGGTGCCCTTTTCAGGTGAAGAAAATTCCCTTCTGTACCTAATTTACTGAATGTTTTTTAACATCATAAGTGGGTTTTGCATTTGTCAAATGCTTATTCTGCATTTTTTGAGATGATCATGTGGTTTTTGTCCTTTATTCTATTAATATAGTGCATAAGATTATTTGCTTTTTAATTTTGAACCAAACTTGCATTACTCAGAAAAATCCTCTTGGTGAAAGGGTATAACCCTTTTTATATGATACTGATTTGTTTTGATAATATTTCCTTCAGGATTTTTGCCTCTGTATTTCTAAAGCACGTAGACCTGTAGTTTTGTTTTCTTGTAGTATGTTTGTCTGGTGGAGGTGTCATAGTAAACTGGCCTCATTAAATGCCTTGGAAAATGCTCTCTTTTCCTCTGTTTTTCATTTATTTTTAATTGATGAATAATAATTTCATATATTTATGGCTTACAACTTGATATTTTGATCCACATAAACATTGTAGAAATATTAAATCAATCTAATTAACAAATCCATCATCTCATCAACCTTGTTTTGTGATGAGAACATTAAAAATCTATTATTTTACCAAATTTTGAAATACGCAATACATTATTAACTGTGGTCACCATACAGTGCAACAAATAATTAAAACTTATTTCTCCAGTCTTGAAGAAGAAGGAGAAGAAAGGAGAAGGAGAAGGAGATAGAGAAAGAGAAGAAGAAGAAAGAGGAGGAGGAGGAGGAGGAGGAGGAGTTTTTGTGGAAAGTTGGTATTAATACTTTAAAGATTTGAAATAATTCATCAGTGAAGTCATCTCAACTTGGACAAGGAAATGAATCTTAACAACAATCATGTGAACTTGGAAGGGGATCCTTCCCCAACTGAGCCTTCAGGGGAGACCTCAGCCTCTGCCAAAATCTATGTCTGGATTCCTGACACAGGGAAACTATGAGTAATGTGTATGTGTGGTTTTGAGCCCTCAAGCTATGTGGTGATTTGTTATGCAGCAATAAATGAGTAATGCACATGACAATAAAGGCAATATGGTATTCTGCTTTGGATCCTGGAACAGAAAAATGACATTACTGGAAAACCTATTAAAATAAGAAGAAATTTTCTAGTTCATACAGTTTTGTACCACTTTCAATTTCTTAGTTTTCATAAATATACAATGGTTTAATAAGATGTTAACATTATAGAAAGCTGAAAGGTGGATAAAATTCTCTGGACTATCTTTACAACTTCCTGTAAATCTAAAATTACTTCAAAATGAAATGTTTTTAAAAAGTAATATTTTGGTACCAAAAACAAAAACAAATACAGACATAAACACAAATCCTTGGGCTCAGGGGAGGACCTGTAGGGAGAAGGAGAAAGCAGCTTCCCTCATTACCCACCATTCCAAACCCAGGGGCACCTGCTGCAGGAAGACACCATCAAGCTCTGGGGCCTCTACTCCTCTTTCTCCTTCCCCTTCATGCTCCCGTTACTTAGTCAGCACTTTGTGTGTCAATAACCATGTCTTCAAAGAGAGGTGCCTGCGCCTCATACATCTCAGAAGGCCTGATTTTCTGAAATCTTCTGGCAGTGTATCAGCAGGATCCCACTAAAGCCTTTTTGGAAGACATGATTTCTGGACATTAGAAACCAAGATTGATAAATGTTGGTGACAGAGAACATAAGTTATATTTCTGCATTCATGAGAGGTTTTTTTTTTTAATTGGTACAGGTTTTCCTTCTTCAAGTTATCAAAAGACAACTGTACCTGCAAGCCTTTGGGAAAACCCTATTATGATCAAGTTCTCCCAATTCTCCATCATGAATACTTTGGGGCTGTGTATCCTGTTTATACTCATATCATGGTATGATATTACCCATTGCCAAGCCCAAAGACACAGAATAGTTATCATCATGATAGCAGGTGAGCTGGGTACAAAAAAAAGAAAAAAAAAGGTTTATAAACATGATGATTTAGACCACTCCCTGCTTGCTCAGAACTGGAAATGAACCTTAAGATACCAGGTTTTTGAAAGGAGAAGGCAATTGAGTGATTCAGAATGTGTTGTACAGAGGTAGAGAAAGCGTGATAGGAAAAAAAAAAGCAAAATCAGCACGGCACAACATATCCCCCACCTGCCATGCAGTGACCTAAGAGATGGGCACAGGCTGAATGATGACTCTGCATATGTGCTAACTAAACAAAGAACCCCCACAGTGGGGAGGACTGTTCACTCATCACCACACAGCTCCCTATTCACAAATCACAGCACTCTACCTGGGGAGCACCAGTGTTGCTTCCATGATTCATGACCACAAAGCCTACAAAAGCCATGGGACTGCCTACAAAGCTTTGTGGACTGTACTCCCAAGAACATCCACAAAGTGAAGACACTTGCTTTTATGGTCCATAATCTTCATCATTTAATGTACATATTATAGTCTATTATCACATATACTGTGAATGTCATCCTTCACCAATCTTACAAAACTGTACTAACATGATGTCACAGACACAGAGGTCACAGTGCTAAGTACCTATCCACAAATGTTACTCTCTAATAGCATGGGAAATACTATCAATATTTCCCACAACCTATTAAACCACCTATAACCAGATTTCACAAGGGCTAGAGTAGTCACCGGAATTTTAGAAAGATGTCAAAAATCCCAAAGTCAGACCACTTCATGAGGCAAGAACTCAACAGCCTGTCTCCACACTATAGCCTGAGTAGAAGATATAGTCCGATGATGTATGGTTCATATCTTTGATATCAGGATTTGCTGTTAACATAACTGAGCCTTCCTGGAACCTGAATCTCTAAGTGCAAACACAATAAGTATACTAAATTATAAAAGATACAAGTTTCTTATTATTATAATATATTCACTAGGAACACCAAAGACCATTCCATTTTCTGTGTACCTAAAAATAGAGTTCTTCAGAAGAGCAAGGGTGCAGAAAAAAAATTATAAAAATCATAATGAATGTACTTCTGTAGTGATTAATCATAAACTGATTTTTATGATCACCATGTGATTAGAAAGAGGAATAAGAAAAAAGAAAAACATAAATATACAATTGTTTTGGGTTGAATAATTGTATTTGTAACCCTGTTTACAGGGAGCATTGCTCATATCCTGGCAGAAATTTTTAATATACTGCCTCTTCTAAGTCTAAATCTACCAGTCTACTGCAAATTTTCAAGTAACTCTCATTTCTATCTTTTTTTTTTCCCAATGGATTTCTTGAACCACAGTTTGCAAAATTACATATTCACATGTTGTCTTTTTGTTATTTCTAGTTTGGTCTTGAGGTCTCCATCTGAACGGTGGCTATGTACTCTATCGCTGCCTGATGGGATTCCACAGGATCTAGTAATAGATGCTTAAAAGGTGACTTTGAAGGGATACTTCTTTATCCTGGTGGATGGCCTAATGCCTACATGTCTAACCCATGACAGGTGTCCCTCTCACAAAACCTTATTATGCTGGCAGACACTCTTATGTTTTTTGTGACCTGTGTCTAGTTTATTACTACCAAGATAGCCACTCTTAAGAGAGCTGTGAATGAGAAAGAGGTCAGGTTTGGGTGTGTTGGTCTGAAACACAGAGGAGGCTACTCAACAAAACACACAAAATATTTCAGGACTAGTTCATCCATGTTCAGACAATGAAAGGCATGTCATGGCTGCCACCAGGCTAACAGTGATGACCACAAAATTTGAACCCTCCCCACCCACACACAAAAAAATTGATGAAATATGATAATTAATAGGGATTTGGAAATACTTATTAATTTAATAATATTTGTTACTGGAGCTGAGTCTTGGAGAATAAGATTTTCCTTGGTCTAACAGAGCAAAACCATCTAGAAGGACAGAAAAAGTGCAGATGAGGCAGAAATAGCATGGTCCATTTGAATGTCTGTACAGTGGGTTGAGAATGGGGGTGCTGGAGAAGAGGCTGAGGGGAGTCAGAGCTCATGTTCTGTCCTAAGGACAGAAGTGAGCAGAAGAAACATGTTCATCTTCATGTTCAAACCCTCTTTAGATTGAAAGAATGTTGAAATTTATTGGGAGGTGGATAACAACGTAGGTGAGGAGTTTGAAAGATTCATTATTTCCTTAGTGAAATTCTATACAAAAAATAATCTTCTGTATTGCCTTTTGTCTACTACATACGTAGAGCTCACAGGGGAAAAACTACAGACAAAGTTTTCATATTCTCTAATATTTTATTTCAGTGTGCACTGAGAAAACTTGCAGAAACTAGCTTGTAGGTGGAAGAGCTACCCTTGGGAACTGAGAGGACAGGCATCAGACCTGGAAGGGAATGGACAAGGAAGGCCTCCAGGAGGAGGAACATTGAGGAGATTCTGGAAAGTGAGGAGCAGAGAGTCCAACAAACAGGAGAGGGAAAGAGAAGAGGAAAAAGTGTGTCCATGGCACAGGCCAGGGCACGAGAAGAGGGTAGTGGATTGGAAGGACCACTGAGATCAGAAATGTGTGAGGATGGCAGGAGCAGGAAGGACAGACCATGGTGGGATGGGGCAGGTGAGAGAGGGTAGGTCAGGAAGTGAGCAGGGGCAGCTCACAGAGGAGAGTGTGGTGTGGAGGGAGTTTGAGTGTCTAGGTCTTGTTCTTTGAAATGATACCCCAGCCCATGAGGTTTGCCTGTAGGAAGACTCTTAGAATAGTGAAGGAGATTCCTGAGCATTATCAGGAGGACTTGGGTCTGGGGACAAGCAAGGATGGAGAGGGGCAGAGAAGCTCCCCAGGCTCATGGGATGGGATATTCAGGGACTTGGATGCTCCTGTTCACTTCCCTTCCTTCATCTCTCAACCCCTCCAGCCCACTTTGAGTGCATGTTTCTCTTGCATCATTTTGCAGTTGTAGGTGGGATACACGGATCAGAAAATTCAGAGTGGCTGTTCATGTCTACCTGGTATCCACACATGGGACACTGAGAACGGTCTATTGGGAGCTTGGTGAAGGGTGGTATACAGCTGTGCAGAGAAGGGATATGAGGAGAGTGACACAAAATATGTGAAGCTAGCTGTGAGCAGTGTGCAGCCTTTATGGGATGTTTCTCTGCACCCATATGCATGTTCACTCATCTGTTTCCATCTGTCCCTTTAAATGTCTTTGACATTCTCATACAAATTTCATGATTTTCTAGTGTTTCTGAGAGAATAACATGTATTTTGACCTTATTCTTTCTACCACATGTGTCCTTTTGCATTATGTACACAGCAATAGTTACTAATCTATATTTCTTACTGATGGATTATTCATGGTTAAAGTATTTGCCTATGTAGTAAACAAATGAATTACCCCCTTTTATATGCCTTTGGTTAATCATTTCTGAAGATTATTATCTCCTCATTTCAGAGGGAAGTCACATCTGCATGTCCTTAAGTAAGGGTGCTTCTTGAAGTGTTGTGTTTTCCCTGTTAATTGTAGATAATTCTATGCTCCAGCTACCAATATTTGTTTGAAAAATCCAGTTCTAGTAACTTTTACTTTGTTTTCTCTACCTGTAAAATATTATAGCTTGTTTCTGTGTATCTTGGATTTTATTTTATCTTTTCTTTTATGGTTCCTAAGGAGGAAATTTTGATTATTTATTTTTAGATTTCTTATTTTCTAATATATACACTCAATGCTATAAATTTCCCTCTAAGCTTTCTCTTTGCATTCCATAAATTTTGATAAGTTTAGTTTTCATTTAAATTTAGTTCAAAATATTTTAAATTTTCCCCTGAGGATTCTTCTTTGACTCATAGGTTATTTAGAAGTTTGTTGTTTAATCTCCATTTATCTTGGGAGTTTTCAGTTATCTTTCTGTTTTAATTCCATTGTGGTCTGGAAACAGACATGGTATGATTTCCATATTTTTAAATTGTTATGGTATGTTGTATGGAGGAGAATGTCATCTAGCTTGGTGAATGTTCCATGTAGGCTTGAGAAGAATGTGTAATCTGCGGGTGATGGATGAAGTAGTCTGTAGATGTCACACATATTCTGTTAATTGATGGTTCTCTTGAGTTCAGCTATGTCTTTACTGACAATCTGCCTGCTGGGTTTATCCATTTCTGATGATAGAGGGTGTTGAAATCTCCAGCTGCAATAGTGGACTCATCTATTTAACCATCCAGGTATGAGTTTCTGCCTCACATAGTTTGGTGCTCTGTTATTGGGCACTTACATTTTGAAGCTTGTTATATTGTGTTGTAGAACTGACTCTTTTATGTTTATGTAATACCCTTCTTCATCCGTGATAACTTTCCCTGCTTTAAAATATGCTCTTTCTGAAGTTCATATAGCTATTTCTGTTTTCTTTTGATTATTGTTAGCATGGTTTATTTTGTTAGATCCATTTTCTTTTCATTTATATGTATCTTGATATAGATCTTTTTTTAAGAGACAGGGTTTCACTCTGTCACCCAGGCTGGAGTGCAGAGGCACAATCATAGCTCACTGTAACCTCAAATTCCTGGGCTCAATTGATCCTTTCCTATCACCCCCAGAGTAGCTAGGACTATAGGCACACACCACCATACTGAGCTAAGTTTTTAAAAATTTTTGTAAAGACAGGGTCTCACTATGTTGCCCGGGCTGGTCTCAAACTCCTAGCCTCAAGCAATCCTCCCACCTTTTCCTCCCAAAGTGCTAGAATTATAAGTATAAGCCTCTGTGCCCAGCCCTGTTTTTCTTGTATACAACATATAATTAGGTCTTTTTATTTTTTTATTTTTTATTTTATTTTTTATTTTTTGACTTCAAATATTTTTATTTTAAGTATAGAAAATTTCGTTTCCTCAGTGTCTTTACCAACAAAATGTTTTTGATCTCGTACTCTGCTTTCTTGCTGATGTTAGTCCCCAAATTTTGGAAACCACTAAATTGCTGTTGCTTTCTGCAAACACAAAAGTGTGTGTGTGTGTGTGTGTATTTGGAAAAGCTGAATCTTCTAGGATAAAATGTGATATGCAAAATTGCATCAAGGAAATATTTTATGGGATGATAAATTTCTGAAAATAGTGGTTTATTATAGAAAATGCAACTATTTATATTAAGCTAGTTATACAAGTAACATGACCTCATAGCCACCAAGTTTAACAAAACTATTGGAATGCGCAGTTTTGTTAGAGTTTTAGAGTTCGTACGTCTAAGCTGGTATATCAGTGCTTATGCTGGGGAAACTTGGCTTGATATTGGACTAAGAAGCCATAATTCAACATTCTATTTAGTTACTTAAATTTGGGTTGTTATTATTATTGAAAAAAAGCAATTAAATTGTTTTACATGACATTTTTGTTATGCCATGTTGGTTGTATAATAATGGCAAGCTGGAAATCACATCAGAGATGTGCTATGAGTTTTCAGCTTTATGATACACGCCATCAAACACAATAAGACTATGCAGCCATCCACAGAATCCATTCAAACTTGGATGAAATTTTCAGATCTTAATGAAGCTCCTCCATTAAAATACTCCCTTATGTTTATTTTCTAATTGGCAAAAATCTAATTGGATCTTTTTAAAATCTAATCTGACAATCTGTCTCTTTTAAATGGTGCATTTACAACATTGACATTCAACATGCTCATTGAAATAGTTGGATTAATATTTACCATATCTCTTTCTGTTTTTTATTTATTGCCCTTATATTAAGTTACTACTTTTGTCTTCCACTTTTTTTCTCTTTGCTGTTGTTTTAATTGAGAATTTTATATGATTAAATTTTCTCTTCTTTCTTAACGTATCATATATATATATACACACACACACATGTGCACACACACACACAAACACACACTTTTTTAGTGGCCGCCTTAGGGAATAAAACTTTTATTTTTTGTATACTTAATTTATTGAAAAGGTAACAATTTGTTGAAAATAATAATAGCAATAATGTATTTGATGATGCATGCTTATGTATATATTATATGTGTGAGTACATATACATTTATGCTTATATATAAGTGAAACATATTACAGCAGTTATAAAATGGACTAGAGGGAGGAATTAAGATTATTTTCTTATTGTTAGGTACTCATGCTATCTGTGAATTGACATACTGTTAATTGAAAGGAGGTTTGAATTAGTTGTAAATTTATGTTGTACACTGTCAAGTAAGGTATTGGACCAATGGTCTCAGTTCCATGGTGGCTATTGGCCAGAGGATGCATTCAGATCCTTGTCATGTGGGCTGCTCCCCCTTGAGAGAATACTTCATCAAATCTATTAAGGGAGAGAGTTTGCTAATAAGACAGAAATCACAATCTTATGTAACATGGTCACCCAAGTGATATCCCATCACTTTACCAGTTTCTGTTGCTTCAAAGTATATCACAGTTTCTGTCCACACTCATGGGAAGGGAATTAGAATGCAATGTTGTATGTACCAAGAGGTGGGGATCAGTGGATGCCGTCTTAGGGTCTACCTGCCACCCGAGGTCCTTTTCAATCTGGAACAATTTCTAAGTCTTCTCTTATTTTTCATGATCTTGACCCTTTTGGAAACTATGATCAGGCATTTTGTAGAGTTTACCATAATATGTATTTGTGTGATCTTTTCTCATGATTAGACTAGGGATATACATTAATATAGACACATTTATGTAAGTCTGAAAATAAGAAAAGCAAAACAGTATATTATTTAGAAATATAACCTAGACAGAAATATAATAAAGAAAAATAAAGGAATGACAAATGGGAAATTCAAAATAATAGTTACCATCAGAATGTATAAAGAATGAAATTAGGGAGATGCACTCATGGGGTATAAACAATATTGCTAATGATCTATTATGCTCAGTTATGACTTTTGATAAAAAGAAATTTTTTAGAATAGTTTTAGATTTACAGAACAGTTGCAAAGATAGTATAGAAAATTTCCATATACATGACACAAAGTTTCCCTTATTAACTTCTTACATTAATGTGTCACACTTATCACAATTAATAAACCAATGTTACACATTATTTACAAACACCCACGCTTTATTCAGATTTCCTCAGTTTTCAATTTTGTTCATTTTCTGTTCTAGGTTCCCATCCAGGATACTACATTGTATTTAGATATCCTGTCTCCTTAATTTCCTTTGGCTGTGACAGTTTCTCAGACTTTGCTTGTTTTTGATAACACTGATATTCCCCATTTGCAACTTGTCTGATGTTTTCCTCATGATTATACTGCAGTTATGGGTTTTGGGGAGGAAGATCACAGAGGGAACGTGCCATTCTCATCACATCACATGAAAGGTGCATGTTATGAACATGTCACTGTTGATGTTAATTTGATCACCTGGACAAGTAGTTTTTGTTAGATTTCTCCACTATGAAATTATTCTCTTTGCCCTTGCCATGTTGCACTTTTTGAAATGAAGTCACTGCACAGCACATAGTTAAGAATTGGAGAGTCATATTCTACCTCCTCACAGGCAGAGAATCCACAAAAATTGTTGGGAATTTTTCAGCATGGACAATTTGACTGTTCTCCTCTACTTATTATATATTTATTGACTCATTCATTTATATCAGTATGGAATCATGGATATTCATTTTATACCCTACTTATACTATTTTATTTATTTTCTTTCTCAAAATGGTCCAGATTTGCCATTGGAAAGCCTTTCAGTTAGCTCCTGTATCATTTTGGATTGCCCATATCTTTGCAATTAGATTTTGTTTGATTTGGTTGGATGATTGTATTTTTGATTAGCATTTTCTTACTTTTTGACATTACATAATGCTCCAGGCTAACTGTGTAGATATCCTGCCCAAGCCTACTATACACCATTTCTTTTTTTAATTGAAAAATAATTGTATGTATTTTAGGGGGTACAATGTGATGCCTTCATCTATGTATACATTGTAGAATGATTTAATCAAGCTAATAATTAACATATCCATCACCTCACCAACTTCTTTTTTTCGTGGTGAGAACATTAAAAAAATCTATTCTTTTAGCAATGTTGAAATATATAATACACTATTATTAATTGTGGTCACCATGTAGTATAGGAGATCACCAAAACTTACTTCTTCAGTCTAACTGGAATGTTTTACCCTTTGATCAATCTCTCCCCTTTCTGGATCCCTCTCCCTCACCACAGCCTCTGGTATCCACTTTTACTTGTATTCTCTGTTTCTATGAGGTCAACTTTTTTAGATTCCACAAAAAGACAAATCATATAGTGTTTGTCTTTCTGTGCCTGACTTGTTTTCTTTTGGCATAATGTCCTCCAAATTCATCAATTTCCAATGACACCAATGTCACCAATGACAGAATTTCCTTCTTTTAAATGGCAGAATAGTAATTCATAGTATATATATATACCACATTTTTAATTTATCCATTGATGGACATTTAGATTGCTTCCATATCTTGACTGTTAATGGTAATGGTAAAATAAACATGGGAGTGTAGATATCTCTTCCACATAACAATTTCAAAGTGGGTTTGTTGGATCATAAGGTAATTCTATATTTCAGTTTCTTTAGAAACTCCTATACTATTTTCCAAAATAACTGTACTAATTTACATTCCCACCAACAGTTTGAAAGTGTTCCATTTTCCCCATATCCTCAACAATACTTGTTAACATTTACCTTTTTGATAATAGCCATTCTAACAGGTATGAGATGGTATCTCATTGTGGTTTTAATTTTCATTTCCCTGATGATTATAGTTGTTGAGCATTTTTTCATACATATTTTAACTATTTGTATGTCTTCTTTTGAGACATATGTTCAGATCCTTTGAACATTTTTTAATTGTGTTGTTTTCTTGCTATTGACTTGTTTGAATTCCTTATATATTTTGTATATTAGGCCCTTATTGGATGTATGGTTTATAAATATTTTCTCCCAATCTGTGGGTTGTCTCTTCACTCCATTAATTATTTCCTTTGTGGTGCAGAAACTTTTTGATTTGATGCAGTCCCATTTGTCTATTTTTTTAATTTTGTTGCCTGTGCTTTTGAGCTTATATCCAGAAAATCATTGCCCAAACCAATGTCATGGAGCTTTTCCCCTATGTTTTCTTCTAGTGAATTTATAGTTTAGGTCTTTTGTTTAAGTCTTTTATCCATTTTGAGTTTATTTTTGTATATAGTGTGAGACAAGGATCCTATTTACTCCTTCTGCATATGGATATCCAGTTTCCTACTAGTAATTATTGAAAAGACAGTCTTTTTTCCATTGTGTGTTCTTGGCACCTTTGTCAAAAATCAATTGACTATTAATATTTTGGTTTATTTCTGGGCTTTCTATCCTGTTCCATTGGTTGACGTGTCAGCTTTTATGCCAGTATCATGATGCTTGATTACAATAGTCTTATAATATATTTTGGAACCAAGGAGTGTGATGCTTCCAGCTTTGTTCTTTTTGCTCAAGATTGCTTTGGCTATTTAGGGCCTTTTCTGGTTTCATGCAAATTTTAGGATTTTTTTTTTCTATTTATTTTAAAAAGACATTGAAATTTTGACAGGGATTTCACTGATCTGTTGCTTGGTTGGTATGGCCATTTTAACAATACTATGTTTTCCAAGCCATGAACATGGGATATCTTTCTATTTATGTGTCTTCATTTCTTTTTTTTTTTTTTTTTTTTGGCCAATGTCTTATAGTTTTCATTATACAGATTATGCGAGTCCATTTTGCATTGCTATAAAGGAAATACCTGAGGATGGGTAATTTATAAAGAAAAAAGATTTATTTGGCTAATGGTTCTGCAGAGTGTGCAGGTATGGTGCCAGTATCTGCTGGGCTTCACAGAGTTTGCAATCAAGGCAGAAGGTGAAGGGGGAGCAGGCATGTCACATGTCAAGAAAAGGAGCAAGAGAAAGAGGAGGAGGGACCAATAGAGAGAACCCACTCATTACCATGGGAAAGGCACAAAGCCATTAATGAGGGATATACCCCCCATAACCCAAACACCTCCCACTAGGCCACACCCCCAACACTGGGGATCACATTTCAATATGACATTTCAAGGGGCCAAATAGCCAAACAATATCACAGATATTTCATCTTTTTGGTATTTTATTCTTGATGCTACTTTAAATGGGATTTTTAAGATTTCCTTTTTCAGAGAGTTTCTTGTTAGTGTATAGAAACACTAATGATTTTTGTATTTTGATTTTGTAATCTGCAACTTTATTGAACTTTTTTTCTCAGTTCTAGTAGTTTTTTGGTGGGGTCTCTAGGGCTTTCTATGTATAAGATCATGCCATCAGAAAGCAGAGACAATTTCACTTCTTTCAATCCTATATGGATGCCATTTATTTATTTATTTATTTATTTTTACCTAATTGCTCTGGTTAGAACTTCCAATACTGTTTAGAATACAAGTGGTGAGAGTGAGCTTTCTGGGCTTCTTCTTGATCTTGCAGGATACCTTTTCAACTTCTCACAATTGACTACGATGTTAGTTAGTTGTGGGCTTGTCATGTACGGCCTTTGTTGTGTTGAGGTGCGTTCCTTCTATACCTGTTCTGTGAAGAGATTTTATCGTGAATGAATGTGGAATTTTGTCAAATGCTTTTCTGAATCTATTGAAATAATCGTGTGTTTTTTGTCTTTCATTTTGTTAACATGGTGTATTACATTTATTGCTTTACATAGGTTGAACTATCCTTTCATCCCAGGGAGAAATCATACTTGATCATGGTGAATGATCCTTTTAATATGCTGTAGAATTCGATTTGCTAGTATTTGGTTGAGAATTTTTGCATGCATGTTCATCAGGGATATTGGTCTGTAGTTTTCTTTTATTGTATTGTCCTTTTCTGGCATTGGTATCAGGGTAATGTTGGCCTTGTAAAATGAGATTGGAAGTATTCCCTCCTCTTCAGTTTGTTTGAATAGTTTTAGAAGTTTCAGTATTAATTCTTTAAATATTTTATAGAATTCAGCAATGAATTCCTCAAATCCCATGTTTTTACCTCATGGGGGACTTTTGATCACTCATTCAATCTCCTAACTTATTATTGGCCTGTTCAGATTTTCTTTCCTTTTTTTTAAATTTCAGAATATTATGGGGGTGCAACACTTTGGTTATATATATTGTCTCTGCACTGCCCAAATCAGAGCTACAATCGTGGACATCTCCCAAACTATGTGTCCTGCACTGATTAGGTGAGAGTTTTCCCAACCACTCCATCCCGCTCTCACCTGTCCGACCCCTGGTGAATATTATTTCCATATGTGCGCATAAGTATTCATCAGTTAGTACCAATTTGATGGTGAGTACCAGTGGTGCTTGATTTTCCATTCTTGTGATATTTTGCTTTGAAAAATGGGCTCTAGCTCCATCCAGGATAACACCAGATGTGTTAATTCACCACTGTTTTTATTGCTGAGTAATACTCCATGGTGTACATATACCACATTTTATTAATCCACTCATGTATTGATGGATGCCTGGGTTGTTTCCACATCTTTGAAATTGTGAATTGTGCTGCTATAAACATTCCAGTACAGATGTCTTTATTATAGAGTGTCTTTTTTTCCTTTGGGTAAATACCAAGTAGTGGGGTTGTTGGATCAAATGGTAGTTCTACTTTTAGTTCTTTGAGGCATCTCCATATTACTTTCCCATTAAAACTGGAACCAGGCAAGGTTGCCCACTATCTCCACTTGTATTCAACATAGTGCTAGAAGTCCTTGCCAGAGCGATCAGACAAGAGAGAGGAATCAGGGGTGTCCAAATGGGAGCAGAAGAGAACAAACTTTCACTGTTCATGGAAGATATGATATCTAGAAAATCCTGAAGATTCAACCAAGAGACTACTAGAATTGATAAATAAATTCAGCAAAGTCTCAGGATACAATATCAATGCACACAAATCAGTAGCCTTCATATATGCCAATAACAGTCAAGCCAAGAAACAAATCAAAGATGCAATACCTTTCACAATAGCACCAAGAAAATTAAATATTTAGGAACATATCTAAGAGGTGAAAGACCTATATAGAGAGAACTACGAAACACTGAGAAAGGAAATTGCAGAGGATATAAACAGATGGAAAACCCTACCATGCTCTTGGATAAGTAGAATCAACATTGTTAAAATGTCTATACTACCTAAAGTGATTTACAGAATCAGTGCAGTCCCTATCAAAATACCAACATCATTTTTTTGCAGATCTAGGAAAAATAACTCTACGCTTTGTGTGGAACCAGAGAAGGCCCTGTCTAGCCAAAGCAATCTTAAGCAAAAATAACAAATTGGGAGGCATCAATCTACCAGACTTCAAACTATACTACAAAGCTGTAGTAACCAGAACAACATGGTACTGACACAAGAACAGAGACATAGACCAATGGAACAGGATTGAGAACCCAGATATAAAACCATCCTCATACTGTCATCTGATCTTTGACAAAGTACACAAAAACATACACTGGGGAAAAGAGTCCCTATTCAATAAATGTTGCTGGGAAAACTGGATGGCCACATGTAGAAGACTGAAACTAGACCCACACCTCTCACCACTCACAAAAATCAACTCACAATGGACAACAGACTTATCATAAGATGTGAAACCATAAGAATTCTGGAAAAAAATGTTGGAAAAACTCTTATAGACATTGGCCTAGGCAAAGAATGTATGAGGAAGATCCCCAAAGCAATCACAGCAGCAATAAAAATAAATAATGGGACCTGATCAAATTAAGAAGCTTCTGCTCAGCCAAGGAAACTATCACTAGAGTGAACAGACAACCTACAGAATGGGAGAAAATATTTGCATACTACACATCTGATAAAGGGCTGATAACCAGAATCTATGCAGAACTTAGGAAAATGAATAAGAAAAAAATCAAACCACCCCATTGAAAAGTGGGCAAAGGACATGAACAGAAACTTTTCAAAAGAAGACAGAATAATAACCAGCAAACACATAAAAAATTGCTCAACTTCTCTAATCATCAGGGAAATGCAAATCAAAACCACAAGGAGATAGCACTTAACTCAAGTGAGATTGGCTTATATCAAAAAGTCCCAAAACAACAGATGTTGGTGGGGATGCGGAGAGATAGGAACACTCATGCACTGCTGGTGGGACTGCAAATTAGTACAACCTCTATGTTCAGATTTTTCTATTTCTTCCTGATTAAGTTTTGGTAGGTTGCATGTTTCTAGGAATTTATCCATTTCTTCTAGGTTCTCCAATTTGTTAATATATTCTTCTTCATAGTAGTCTCTTATGATCATTTGTAGTTCTGTAGCATCCGGTATGATGCCTCCTCCTTCATTTCTGATATTGTTTATTTGAGTCTTCTCTCTTTTTGTTTTTGTCAGCTTACCTAAAGCTTTGTTTTTCTTTTCAAAAGACAACTCCTAGTTTTGTTGGTCTTTTCAATTTTTTTATAGTCTCTATTTTGTTTATTTTTACTCTGATCTTTGATATTTTCTTCCTTATGATAAATTTGGGCTTACTTTGTTTTTCTTTTTCTAGTTCCTTGAAGTATAATATTAGGTTGTTTATTTGATATCTTTCTTCTTGTTTGGTGTTGACAATTATTGTTATAAACTTCCTTCTCAGGACTGCTTTTGCTACATAAGTTTTGTTATGTTGTGTTTCCATTTCCATTTGTCTCAAGCTATTTTTTAATTTTTCTGTTAATTTATTATTTGTCCCATTAGTTGTTCAGAAATATGCTGGTTAATTGCCACATTTTCTTGAGTTTTTCAAGATACTTCCTGTTATTGATTTCGAATTTTATGCCATTGTGGTCAGAAAAGGTACTCAATATAATTTCAATATGCTTAAATTGGTTAAGACTTGTTTTGTGGCCTAACATATGATCTGTCATAGAGAATATCACTTGTGCACTTGAGAAGAAAGTGTATTTTGATGATGTTGGATGGAATGTTCTGTAAATATCTGTTAGGTCAATTTGATCTAAAGTGTAGTTCAAGTCCAATGTTTCCTTATTTATTTTTTCTGTAGATGATCTGTTCAATGTTGAAAATGGAACATTGAAGTCTTCTGATATTACTGCATTGTAGTCTGTCTCTTTGTTCAGGTCCATTAGTATTTTCTTTATATATTTAGGTCATCTGATGTTTCATGCATATGTATTTACAACTGTTATGTCTTCTTGATGACTCGACCTCCTATGTTTCTTCTACAGTTTTTGATTTAAATTCTATTTTGTTTGATATAAGTATAGCTACACCCTTCCTATATTTCCACTTGCATGGTATATATACAAATATATGCAATTGTTATGAAGTGAAGAATTGAATTTGGAATGAAGCTTACAGGGAGCATTGCTCACGTTGCTAAGATTAAGTAAGAAATTCTCAAAATACAGCTTTTTCTAGGTCCTTAGAGAGCTATCACTCCATTACAAACTTTCAAGTAATTCTTTGTGATATTTATCTTAATCCCAATGGATTTTTTGAACCATATTTTATACAACTACCTCTCCACATATGTTTGTATGTTTTATCCTTCTGGTATACTCTTGAGTGCTCTCTCTCTGGAGAGTGTCTGTATACTCTGATGCTGCCCTGCTGGGGCTCCAGAGGATTTGTGGATGTTTACAATGAGTATTTCAGGGATACATCTTTATCCTCCTGGACAGCTTAATGCCTAAGTGTCTGACCCCTGACCCACTGTCCCTCACTGGAAACTTATTCATGCTGGAATATGTCCCTGTGGCTCTTGTCTACCTGCATCCAGTTTATTCCTCCCAAAATAATCACTCTCTAGGAGAGCCTTAAATGGTAAAGAAGTTAGGTTAATGTACATTGGTCAAGTGTGGTACAGAGGAGGCAACTCAATAAAACACATCAAATAATTGAATCAGTGTATTACTTACTGATCCAGAGAGAAGAGGGCAGCATGCCTTGAAGGACCAGAATGAAGGAAGGAGGCATCTGGGAATTAAAGTTTAACCAGTGTGTAGGGAGCAAGAAATAGAAACAGAGCAAGGGACCAGGGGACAAAGCATTTATTAGGGTATCTGGCATTACACAGGCAGTTTTCCCCAGAGGAATTCTATTTGGTGGGTTTAAGGTAATAAAGCACAAGTTCCATGGAGTCAGGCTGTACCTGACAGGTGATCACTGTGGCATAGCTCCACAATACACAAGGGGTGGGGAGGTCAGTGGGATGAGTCAAGTGTTGTACCTAGCTGTCCCACAGGGATGTGGTCACTAGGATGCTATTGCATGAGGTAGATATCTGAATAGACCCCATTGAGGAACTGGGTGGAGGCAGAGATGTGGAAACCATGTCAAGGGTGACTAAGTTCTGCATCTGGTATGAACAAGTAAAATGTGATGCAAAATGGAAACTGAGGCAATTCAAAACTATAAGAATTCATAACACATAAAATAAAAATATCAGTCATCCACTAAGAACTCTATCTCTAATAATTATATAGAAGATAAATATAGTTGGTTAGTTTATATGGGATGGAAGTAAAAGATAAATTTACAATTGTTAATTCTAGAATTGGATTTGAAATGCAGTTTACAAGGTCTAAGACTAGCACAAAAGTCCCCCAGATACAGCTTTTTGAAGTATTTAGGAAGCTACCACTTCAGTACAAACTTTCAACAACCTCTGCCATGTGTTTCTCTCTTCTCAATAGATTTCTTGAAACATAGTTTACAAAATTATCTTTCCACATATAATATAGGAATTACAGTAGTCCACTAATAGTTCAGTCTTAAATCTGGGAACAACATAAAATGAATTGGTTGATTTATAGGAAACTATATTCAAACATGCTTCCTTAATAACAGACCAAAATATAGCAGATGAGCAGCAATGATTTCACACTGAAGAATGAACAGTCACACAGAAAAATAGTATGCTTCAGTAATACTACAATGTACATTTTCATGTATTTCAACTAGAAATGGATCTTAAAATTGATATTGTAAAAACACAGTTGTCAGAAGGTAGTAAAATGTGATTTCTCATGTGTGCAAATGCATGGACTCAGCCTATACACCTTCCATTATCATCTTCTGGTAATATCATCATCAAAAATTGCAGAAGGGCTGTCGGTAGATTGGAAAGATAATCTCACAGATAGTAGCTTAGGTCTCTCTCAAGAAAAGAGATATAATCAAAGCTTCTGATTAGCACAAAGGATGATAATCTGGGGAAAATCATGGGCAGGATGAGTTGTGAAGTAACTCAAAAGAGTTTGATCTGAATGGGAGAAATTTCTGGAATACCTTTGTTAATGTATTTTGTTTTTTTTTAATCTCATGTAATCATAGGAGTGACATAAGACAAATATCCATATTTATATAAGTTGAAACAACTGTTTAAAATAATTATGAGATTAAAAACTCTAAGTGACAATAAATATGCACCATAGTTTGTTAATGGCTTTATTCTTCCATTATGATATATAAAGTAATAATTCATCTTAAATTGATGCAAATGTTGCATCTTGTAATAACTTAGAAAAAGCTGTCAATATTAGCAAATATTTATTAGTGGTTAGTATAGACATGTTGTTAGTCTGCAGGCTTTGGGTACTATTCATTTAGTTTTAAACAACATCTCAAAAAGTAGGCATTACTACCACCTACATGGCCCAGTTGTGAATCTGAGCTAAACCTTCTCAGAAAGGGATAGAAGAATCTTAAGCTTGACTGAATCTGCAGTGTCTTTGATCACATCGACTGTATTAGAATATCTTTTCTCTTATATGATAAATTCTAGGTCTAGTTTAAGACATCTTATGCTACTGCATTGTCATGAAATTATTTTTCTAAATTGTATTCAAAATGCTCTATCTTTTTTTACATTTTTAGGTCTATGGTTCACCTGGAATTAATTTTGTGTGTGAGGTCAATGGTCAGATTTTTACTCCTCTCCACCCCACAAGGATATTAAATTCCTTATGTGAACTAAAATAAAATCTTAACCCCTCAGCTGACCATATAGACCCCCTCTTGGCCAAGAGGAACCCAGAAATGCCCTAAAGCTGAGTTGCTGGACATGAGAAGGGAGGTCAGACATGCCTCCTCATGCCCCTTTCCTTTCTTGGAGATATCCTTTGTAACTCGTTAACAGGCCTCATAATTGGCTCAGAATAAGCCTCTTTAAGTTATTTTACAGAGTTTGGGTTCTTTTCCATTGACAAGATGGTGCCCAGATGCGGGGCTCAGAGAAGACTCAGGACCTCCTGAAGGAGTGGCCTGAACCCAGTGCCAGGTACTGGCGTGGCCCCCTTGGGCCCTCCAACTCTGAGCTGCTCATTGGATGGAACTGGTAAGTCCTCTTGAGACCCAGGCTTCCTGCTCTTGGTTGACAGTCCTGGTTAATTTGAGCAGTCAGTTTTTTTCCTAGGAATTTGTTGTTGGGGATCCTAATTTTGATTTGGAGTTGTATTCTAAAGAGTCCTCTCCATTGCCTCTGTCTCCAAAAATTAATCTCAATTGGCTTTTCATCACACTGACAAAATAGGAAACCAGACTGTCCTTTTTGCAGATAAATGAGAAACTCAGTTCCAAAAAGAAAGGGCATTTTATTTCTCCCGGCTCACAGGTGCTCCCCAGTAACTGGGGGCCTAAGTGAAAGTTGCCTGGTTCAATTCCCTGAGGCACAAGTGGCCCTGTAGGGAACCCCCAACAAAATTAATTAAAAGAAGGCTTGTCCAGGAAACACATATAAGAGCTGATCACTCAGCATTTTGAGCCCTCTCAGAGGTAATAGACCCACAAAGAGAGAAACTGAGACACATAAAACGGTGGGAAGGACTCAGTGGTGAAACACTGTGGAGTCCAACTCACAATCAGCAAACTCTGATCCACTACACTAAACCCTAGAATATAGAATGTTTGCTTCTTTTAAAGAAAAATAGGAAACAAATCCTCTAAAATGAGGAAAGATAAGGAGAATGACCCCTTTGGGAACCCTAGTTTGGTTTATGGCACTTTTACTTGCAAGTATTTATGTAAATGGAAAGGTTCAAAGCCCTGCCAGGTATTCTAGGACTCCAGCTAGTTATGGCCAATCCTTGTCCACAAGTTTTCACTGAACAGCAAATTACATCAAGGAAAATTAAGAACTCAAATGGTTGACTTGCCACTATAAAGTTAAAATGTTGAGTCTCTGAAGTTCTCTGTTTCTGTTTTCTTTTCTGGAGACAGAGGTAATGGAGAGGACTCTCTAGAATACACCTCCAAATCAAAATTAGGATCCCCAACAACAAATTCCTAGGAAAAAAACAGGTACCTACTCGGAACCTGCTAACTTTTTCTACTGATGTTGAGATAAACTCTATGTTTATGTTATTACTAACTGAAGGCTACTTGGAGATTTTGCAGCCAGTTCTAGCTAAAATGTAAACATTGAAAACCCATTTTAAACTGAAGGGGCAAAGAAAGGTAAAAGAGGTTTTTTTGAAATCAAACTGCCGTGAATACTGCTTTACCCAAAACTTTGATCCACAGTTGTAATTAGGTCACCAATCAGGGCAGCTAATGTTTAGCCATGTGAACAAGTTCCAGTTTTATCAGAAGAAATTTGGATCCAGTTGACTTTTTAAACTGGTGAGTATGTATTACTCTCATGGCTAGAGTCTGAGGTAAAAGCTATTGGAACATGGAGTGTGAGAGAGTGTATAAGTTTAGATATGTTTTGTATATGTACATGTGTTATATGTTTGTGCCTACATAGTTCCTGACTGGCTTATAAATAAGGGAGTGCTCATAAATTAATTAAACAAGCCCAAATGCTTTTCTAGTTCATGAGAATTCAGTAATCTTTGATAAATAAACTGGGTTATTAAAAAGAAAAAAAAATTTATTGGTAAATTAACTTTAGAAAAAGTTTTCAAATTGTCAGCATACATTTTTTGCCTGAGTTTTATTGGACATCTTTATATTCTTGTTATCGAAAGTTCAGTACTTGTCCCCATGGCCAAATGAAGAATGAGGACAAGCAGTTTGAAGAAAAGGAAAGGGAAGTTTATTAATTTGATGGCAAATAAGGAGGATGGTAGAGTCTTAAAGAACCATTGTCATCTTATTTCAGGAGAAATACAGAGCTTTTAAAAGGGGGTTTTCAGCTTTGGGCTATTGCTGTTCAACTATAGAATCTCCTGTGGTTTAAGCTGTTAGAAACAAAGAAAAAAGAACATTTCTCTGCCCTTCTGATTACTGGCCTTGGGCAGGGAGGCAGGTTTTAATTCCCAAAAAGAGTGGGAGGATTTTAAAGAGGCAGCTCCTAAAACATTTTGCTCTTTTTCAGACTTTTCCCTGTGTTAGAGTCTTAAGGTGTTAGGATTTGACACAAAGGTTATAAAACTATAAACCCAGCCAAAGACAAAATGATCTGTGTTTGATGATTTTTAATAAGTAAGGCAAATTTAATAATGTTGGTCTAATGATAATAGCTAAATCTCCTGAGTTATCAACAAAAAAATCCATGTACTTAATTTTAAGGTTCTTAATTAGGTAAAAATGTAGACATGCCTAAACAAAAATAAGCATCAGTATATTAGAACAAATAAAACATCAAGTAAATTGTAACATGAAAACAGAAATTTATGGTCAAATGTTTATGAAGATATTTTGGTTTTGGTCTCTCAATCTTAGCTGCAGATGCAGTTTCTTCTGCTGACTGCAATGTCTGTAGAAAAGTACACATACAACGTGTTTCCAAGTCACTCTTTCTATCATTTGATATAATGGTAGCAGTACTGGTAGGGATTCAAAGCTGTCCTAGAAATTGTAGTTACAAGAGCTTAAACTGGAAGCTTTAATTTTTCCTTTAGTCTTGCTCACTCTTGGTTTCCCCTACTCTTTACAAGCTAGTCAGTTATGTGTACATTATGTTGCCTTAGCAAAGCTTTTGCCCAGGGTGGGGAAAATCCCTAAGCTGTTATTTTTTGGAGTAATTTATTTTAAGATAAAAAAATGGTTATTAGAATCTAAAGAGAATCTCAAAACTGTCTTACTCTTTAAAACTATTGCATGTACTCATGTTTACAATGAACTTGGAACATGTTTTGAGACTATTTAGATTGTTTTTAAAATAGCTTAATCTTGATCCTCATGTAAAAAAAATTACAACTTTTTATCATTGTTTGAAGTACTAAGGACTGGTGCTGAGGGTTTTTTCAGAATACAGTCAGGTGATATTACGTTAATGGGGAATTAGAAAACTACCTTAAAATGAAGCCTTCAGAACCAAAAGTTCTGTGACCTTCACTTGTCCTCCTGCCTCTCAGTCCCGTTCTTCCCTGTGGCTAGCCATAGAAACCAGAATCCCTCTTCCCCAAGGCAAGTCGTAAAAGCCAGAACCCCTTTTTCTGAAAGCCAGCCATAAAACCTATAATTATTCTGTGTAAAAACTGGCCATAAAGTAATTATCTGACATACTTTGTTTTACTGGATAACCCCCATTCCAGAAAGGGCCTTGACCCACACCCAGAAGAAGGGAACGCAGACTCAGAAAGGCCAAACAGAATCTAGACAGAAAGGCCTTGCTGGGTTCTGCCATTCAGCCTGTTAGCATTAGATCATACCCTCTTTGTCCAATCATATTTCTACACAGCTATCCATACTTTATTGACCCTAACCATAAAAATGGATAATTTCCTCTTTATCTTTTAGTGTTCATTCTGAAGGCTCTCATGTATAAGTTTGTATTTTTTCCTCCTATTAATCAATCTGCCTAATGTCAGTGATTTTTCAGCATATCTCTATGGGGACAGTGGCCTTTGCTCCCTACAGTTTGGCTAAACTTAGAGAGGCCAGGGACCTTTCATCCCTACAATGTCAATTGATTTTGTTTTGGGACATTGATGTTTTGAAGGAACTATTTGTTAACACTTTCAAGGAGGATATATTCTAAAATTGCTACTTTATTTGTAAAACTTAGAAAAGATGTTACATTGTTCAAAATAGCAAGTCTTGCTATAATACTACATTTGCTTTCTTGGTAGAATTTTTTGAGTTTACAAGCAGTAATTAAAAATATATTTTGATGCCTGACCTGTGTTATATATCTAATATTCACAGCTATAAAAATGGTTAAAAATTACTTAATAACTGGGATATAAGTAAGTTGCTAAGATAAATAAACTAGGTGAATGTAAATGGGATAAATGCATATAAATAAATTTTTCATATAACTTGGCATCTTAACCTTTCGTTAAATTAAATAATAGATACTCATTAAATGTCTGGGTCATTTCTGGTTAACAAAAGATTATAGGGAAACAAGTGCTTAAAATTTATAAAAATGGTTTTCATCTATAAATTATTGGTATTTGACAAACAATTCAAGATCTCTCATTTACTAAATTTTCACTAAGGTTTGGGGTTATGGGGAGTTGAAATTTCTTGTTAATATATGATACTGTTGGGGCTCAAAAACCAATACCCTAAATTTGACATTTTGACATGCTAGTTGACTCAAGAAGCCTCAAGTTCTCTCTGACCTCCCCCTACCATAGATTATTAAAAAAAAAAAAAAAAGAGTTAAGAGTTTTTTTATCTGCCTATGATCCAGACCCACCTAGAACAATTGTTCTTTTTCTTCCCTTCCATGTAAGACCAGGAATGTGACCATACCTGAATAAGACTCTTTAAAAAGATAATGTCCTATCTCCACCAGTTAATCTTTGTTCTCCATCCATTCATACTCTCTAGTAATCATTTATTGCCCCTCAAGGAATTTCTCTTTTCCTCCTCCCATAACCCATTTTACCACGAAGTTTCCTGTGGCCTAATGGTTAAAATTTTATGCTTTCACTTCGGAAACTAAGTTCCCATTCACAGTCAGGAAATAAATAGGTATTTATGTGAAGCATTTACTTTCACTTTTCCTTACTTCTTCCTCTTTGCCACATTTTGTACCCCATAAAAGAACCTAGAGGGAATGTCTAATCACTAAGACCCCTTGAGGAACTCAAAAAAGTTCCACTAACTCCCTTTTCTTTGAGTTCTGTTTTCTTTGGGGATTCTAGAAAGTCATGGACAAATTCCTCCTGGATATAAAATGCCACTCTTTTTGTATCACATTACCTCTTTGGCTTTTAGGGATACTAGAAATTACTTTGTATTATCAAAAAAATTTTTGATATGAATGATGGCTACACACAATGACAATGTTGGTGTTTCTAAAAATTTGGTACTTGTCCCTGCAGCTGAATGAAGAACAGGAAAAGTGGTTTGAGGAAAAGGAAAGAGAAGTTTATTAATTTGCCGGCAAATGAGGGTGATGGTAGGCTCTCATAGTAAAGAACCATCATCCTCCCTTTAAGGAGAAATAGAGAGCTTTTAAAGGTGGTTTTCAGCTTCATGGTATTGCTGTTTAACTATAGCATCTCCTGTGAAGATGACCCCATGACCTCTGTCCAGACAATTACATTGAGCCATCTCCTGTGGTTTAAGATACTAGAAACAAAGAACAAAGAATACTCCTCGGCCCTTCTGATTACTGGCCTTGGACAGGAATGCAGGTTTTAATTCCCAAAAAGAGTGTGTGTGTGTGGGGGTAAAGAGACATCTTGTAATACATTTTGCCCCTTTTCAGGCCTTTACCTCTGTTATATATTCCCCACTGCCAATTTCACCCTTCCATATCTATGGGAGGAGGGGTGATATAGTCATTGAGCTACTTCCTGCTGAATTGGAGTTATGTTTTAGATGGAAGGTTGTACTTATTTATGCCATTATTCTTTCTGGTTTGTAAAGAATGCAACAGATTACCAGGTGAAAAAGGGCATAAGCAATAACTACATCCATGAGGACTAATAAGGCAAAATGGAAGATACTTGATAAGAAAGATTGTACCCCACTTGGTACCTAAGACACCTGTAGGACTGTCGGTCCTTACTGTAGCCTTCTACATAATGTCTGTTACAAAGCTGCAGAAGAAAGAAAACGTGGGACCTCTGAGTACAGAGCTATTAGTCATACCCTGTAGGTGATCTGAGAGACTGGCTTCTGCAAATTAAATTATATATGGGGATACTTGCACCAAGTGAGGTTTAGGTTGGCAAACTCAGCAGCAAGACAGATCAGTAGAAGAGGCAATAGTTTGGAAAATCCTCACTAAGGAGTTGTCTCTCCATCCTATAGACAGAACAAATAACCAAAGTAAGGTTAGTGAAAATATTAACACTTTTTTTTTCCTTTTTGTTAAACAGATACTTTAGATTGCCTAAAGGCTGTCCCACTCACTAGGGGCTGGGATCCTCTTTTTTTATGGGACACCTCTTTACTCTGGTATGGTAGACCCAAGGTTTTACTCTTGACAATTTCAACAAGGTAGGAGTTGTCAGAAGTACTTCATAGGGTCCCTTTGACTTTTCTGTAAGTTGTTGTTTGGGTCCTTGTTCTTTTTAGGCTTTAAGCAACACCCGGTCTCCTGATTTAAAGGGGGGAAGGGGTGTCTCTTACTGGGGCAGGGACCTGAAAGAGGCAAACTCATATATAGGGCTTAGTATCTGACCCACTTATTTGACATATTGTTTTACTCTGTTTGTTTGTTTGTTAGTTTGTTTTTTAGTCATGGTTATAATTACCATACTTACCTTGGGGTGTTAGGAAGAGTCTCTCCTAAACTATTTAATAGGGGCTTAACTTAAACCTGTTTTTAGGGGCTGTCCTTATCTGGAGGAGGGTAAGTGGCAACACCCTATCCCACTTTAGATGGGTTTCCTGTATTAATTTTGTTTACTTGCAGAGTTAACTCTGATATAAAGGAGGGTCCATTATCACTCTATATGGAGAAAGGGAGACCATACCACAGAATGAGATTTTTAAGAAGGATTTTGGTAACATTAGATGCTCTCTCCATCCAGGTAGCATAAATCTCTATATGGCCTGAAAAGGTATCTACTAATTAAAGCAAGTATTTGAAGTTTCTAGTTGTTACAGGCATTTGAGTGTTGAGCATCTACAGTAGGTAACTTTTCTGTCTTTGGATTGTTTTGAACACATAAATAGTTTGTTGTAAACAGGGTCCTCTTAAGTGGGGTCCCACCAAATTCATTAAGGCATCATGCCCATAATGTGTGCATTTATGTAGGTACCTTATAAGAGGCTGAACCACGGCTTTGGGTAGGAAAATGAGTCTGTGAGATTTCTGTCTCCACTTAGTGGTACCATTCCAAATTAGAGCCCCAGTCTTTAGTTTTAAAGGGGCTTGATCAAAATCTAGCCAGGGTATCAAGACCCTGAGGAACAGATCACCTTTAGTGGCCTACTTAGGTCTGCCAGTAGCCTGATTTCTTTTTGTAACATCGATGTTTCCTTTTTTTTTTGTGACCAGGACAGTACATGATGGCCACCAACTTGGGCTCAACCACAGCCTCTATCAGGGCCATTATTCTAATGGCATACTTAATACCCTTATTTCCTGCCATCAGGAGCCCTCTTTACTTCTAAATGACACCATGAACATGTACAATCATAAAAACATATTTAAAATCTGTATAAATGTTTACTTTTTTTTTCTCTGGATAACTGAAGAGCTCTGATTAAAATAATCAACTCAGTTTACTGGGCTGAAGTCCCAGGCAGCAGTGCCATTGTTTCCAGTACTCGTCACTCTCTGACCACCATATATCCAGTCCTGCATTGTCCATTGTCCATTTTCCATAAAGCTGTTCCAGTAGGTGAAAAGATCCTAATCTGGCTCTGGCATTGGTTGATCTGACAGATCCATCCCTCTAGAATAGAGAGCTTCCGTAATCTCTAAACAGTCATGTTGTAAATGCTCATTCTCTTCAGCTGGTAACTGGGTGGCAGGATTGAGAGTAGACATAGTCTTTAATAACAAGTCATAAGTAGCTGTTACTGCCCAGAGGCAAGGAGGCCATCCTCTCACAGTATTGCCCAGTTGTTTTGACAAGTATGTCACTGGCCATAGGATGTCTCCCAGCATCTGTATTAAGACTCCAAGGCTCATCCTTTGTTTTTATCATGAATGTATAATTTACATTATTTTTGTAAATCAAGTAACCCAAAGTGGGGGCTTTTTAAGTCCCCATAAGACTTCATAAGTCCCTTGTTAAGCTCTCACTAAACAGGGTAGGAGAATTTTTAAACCCCTGAGGCAAAACAGTCCAGCAGTGCTGTGAGGTCATTCTAGTCTCAGGTTCCTGTCATTTAAATTTGACTGAGTACCATTCATAGTCAGTTGTACAATATCATTAATGGCTTGTAGATTCTACATAAATCTATACTCATTGGTATAGGAAATTTAAATTCTTTTTGTACATCTGGGGGTCCCAGCCTATATGTTCTTACTCACTTTTTGGTAGTTTCTTCTTGAAAATGCTGTAATGATGTTTAAGTCTGCTGAGGCCCAAACTTTAAAACAAACTTCTCTGCAGTGGTAGCCTCCTGTATGTTTCACCAGGCCCTGGTATTCAAAGGTGTCCAGCAATTGCTTGGTGGCATCCTCAGAGATGAGCTTCTGCCACTTCTTGGGACAGCTCCAAGTGCCCCTGCTGTTCACTCAGGTCCAGCGTGGCCACTGAGAACACCAGAATTGGTGGAGGTGGTGGTGGAGGTGGCAGCGGGAGCAGCACTAGCTCTGGCAGCAAATTCCTGGGGTCCACCTCCTTGGCCCACAGTGATGAGTATGGCTGCCTTGCCACTGCCTGGCCCTCACCTCCAGCCTGGCTCATGGTGCACCATGCATAGCTGGTGCTGGGGTCTGGGGCAGCAGCCAAGGTGGGGGGCCCTGGACTGTTTCTGCCCACACAGATTTGTGGTGGCAGCATTCCTGTGCCAATTAAAAAGTCCACTAATCAAGTCCCCACTGTCAATCATACCTGGGGCTCCTGAAAGGATATTTGGATTGGAGCCACTAGTGAGGCATGGAGCCCCAGGCCTCCTCCTTCATCATATGAGTCCTGGACTCAAAAAAAATTTGCTGTCCTGGGGGTTTTTGGAGCCCTTTGTAATTTGGGACAATGTTCTTTCCAATGTCCTTCCTTCTTACAAAAGGCATACTGATTGTACTTCAACCTGTGGCGGCTTGTTCCAACCTTTCTTTTTCACTCTCTCAAATGACCCTTTGTTGGTGCAGCTAACAGAACACATAGGTTTTAGTTTCAGTTCTTTCCTAGCATTATATACTTTAGAGGTGATATCAACCAGCTGTGAGGGATTCCTGTCAATTGCCCCTTCCAAATGCTGTAGCTTTCTCCTTATATCTGAAGCACTCTATCTTATAAAAGTCATATTAATTATGTGCACATTTTTAGGGGTCTCTGGATCTGCATCTCTATATTTCTGATATGCCTGATGAATGCATTCCAAAAATTTACAGGGATCTTTATTAGCTTTTTGCTGTAATTCTTGGAGCTTGCTTAAAATCTCCTGTCCAGGCACTCCCCTATGGAAGCCTGCCAGAATACACTTTTGTCAATGATTTATTCTCACACCATCTGTGTCCACATTAGGATCTCAATTTTTGTAAGTCCAATAATATCCTGCTGGCCATCCTTGTGCATTCAAACCCCCACCTGATATTGTTGTAATGGCAATTGCCCTGCCCTGGCTATGGGTGCCCTCTGGCCAAATTTAATTCCCTGTTGGGTCTCGGAAGGAGAGGCCATTCTTACTCCCGAGTCATAACCCAGTGGGTGTGGGAATGAAGAATTAGTTCCAGTTACGCCCTTCTCAGCCTCTTTCATGGTGCCCAGATGGTGGTAGTGGTGGTGGGTGGGGGCAGTTGCCCCTTGCCTGGCTCCACCAGAGCAAGTTCCTGGGCTGGCCGTGGGGCTCTAGCAGGGGGAAAACTTTTCCCGTTAGTGTGCTCCATGACCACCACATCAGTGGCCCCAGCAGTGTCAGCTTGAGCATGGCCAAGGCTGTGGCACCTCCCCTGGTCAGTGGGGAGCTGGTGGCAGGTAAGTGGGTTTGAGATACAACCTGGTTAATCCCTCCCCAATTTTATCACATGACCTTTACTTATTTTTATCATGTAATTGCATGAGAGATTGTATATATGGGATCTCATCTCATTTACCTGACCTTTGACAGAATAATTCCAGCTGTAAGATAGCATAATAATTTAAGTTTCCATTAATGGCCAATTCTCCTCACACTCGAGCACATACATTGCATTACAATAACACCATTTTGTTTCAGACAGACTTACAGCTCTAAGTTGGCCATTCAGCCAAGATTCTCCCCACAGGGCTTTCAGATGTAATAGAAATGGAGCCTCCCATGTTGACAAACAACAACAATGAACACAACATGACAAGTAGACAATATAGGGAATTCCTAATGCAAATCATCTTAATATCAAGGCCTTACCAAATGAATGGGAATTACACAAATGAGAACCAAATTTTCAAACAAGATCCAATATCTCCTAATCCAAAAGGGAATGAATTCCCCAGGTTCTCTCATTGAAACTCACAAACCACAAACACAGACAATACGGGAATTCCCAACACAAACAATCTCAAATGTCAAGGCCTTAACAAATGAATGGGAACCACACAAATGAGAACCAAATTCTCAAATGAGAACCAACATCTCCTAATTCAAAAGGGAATGACTTCCCCAGCTTCCCTAGTTCTGCTCAACTGTGACTTTCACCCCCAAATGGCACCTACAAATGCCCTGCCACAGGGCTGGAAGTTTCAAAAACCTTTCCCAAATGGGTGGAATCAAGCGTCTCAATGTGCATACTGGGGAACTCACAAAAATGGCCAAGACATCTCAACACTTCCCAAATCCATTTCCTTTTCCTCAACAAGGGTCGGGTTGCAGAGAGCTGTGTCTAATTTGGGAAAGGAGAGTCAGGAGTTCCCTGAAGTGAACAGGCTCTGGTAACCACTGGGGTGATCCCTTACTCTCTCACCCTGAAAAGATGCTGTTCTTACCAGAGAAGATCTATGGCTTGACCTGGGGCTTCTCTTTTCCTCTTACAGCCATGGCAGCAGTTGCAGGGTACCATTCCACTGGGATGCCAATGGGCCCACCCAGGGACACCAAATTCTGTTACTGAAAGTCCAGTACTTGTCCCCATGTCCTCCAAAAAAAGAATAAGGAAAAGCAGATTGAGGGAAGGGAATGAGAAGTTTATTAATTTACCAGCAAGAGAGGAAGATGGCAGGCTCTTGTCTTAAAGAACCATTGTCCTCCCTTTAAGCAGAAATACAGAGTTTTAAAAGGGATTTTCAGCTTCTGGCTATTGCTGTTTAAGTATTGCAGGAGATGAAAAGATGATCTGTGACTTCTGTCTGGACAATTCTGTTAAGCCATTTCCTGTGATTTAAGATACTAGAAACAAAGAACAATGAACATTCCTCTGCCTTTCTGATTACTGGCCTTGGGCAGGGATGCAGGTTTTAATTCCCAAAAGAGTGGGGGTGGGAGTTAAAGAGACAGCTCATCAAACAATTTACCCTTTTCAGGCCATTACCTCTGTGACATTAGGGGTAGCTAAATACAGTTGTTTAACAGTTATTGTTATATGGGCTCCTCTTTTCAAGTTCAGATAAGAAAAGCCTGGTTTGAGCACCTACAGGCTATAACCTAAAGGCTCCCTATTGAGGGATAAGACTCCCATGGGGAATGAATTGGCCCAAGCATAGGCTAATTAGCATTGGGGTGCCCACCAGCTTTGGAAAATGTCCTTACAGTGAGGTGAAATATATAATCATTGCACCATCCAGTCCTGTAGCATTACCCTCTTTTGGGGAACTTAGGACTCACAGTAGAAGTGAAATCCTTGATTTTGAGGGAACTAAGTATACTGGTGCTAAAATTTCAGGGGCTCCACCCTAAAGCCAGCAATCTAATAAAGAAACTAGCTAAATTGAAAAGATCACCCATCAAACTAAATCAGCTACAGTTAGCTGACTATTCTAAAACTCCTCATGAAAGAAATTTTACCTCCAAAAAATAATTTCCTTTTGTAAGGACATCTTCCTCTCTGCACCTAAACTGCCAGAAACTTTTAGGATTAAAAAAAGACAATGACTTAATGTTTACATAACAAACCTTACCTTTGTTTACATCTAAGGTCTGCGCATTGAGATGTAAAATTTCTACCTAGTTTCATGTCTTTGGAAATGCAAATTTATCTAGGGCCATGAAACAAGTAGTGAAGAGATCACCACATCTTAAGTGAGGGAGAAAAACTATTTTAAAAACAGGCAACTGAAAAATCTTATATATCTCTAAGATCGGCTTCACTATGTCTGTATGTCATAATTTCAACATTCTTTCAAGTAATTTAAAATCTTATGTTCATATTATGTTAAATTAACTTGTAGATAATCATAAAGTATCTGAGGCATTTCTAGATAAATTAAAATACTGAAATAACTATTAAACATAAGTTTAAGTTTATACACTTTAACATCTCTAACAGGATATAAAAGGCTAAATATAATACATTCAAATCTACGGGGGACTGATGACATATCAAAGTTTCTTTAAAATCCTACATTATTCATTTAAAAATAAAAGTTACTAATAATTAACATTGTAATTGATATATGTAATTAAAAAATACTACATATTTTAAAATTTCTATATTCAAACTCCATTAGAAGGCAAGACTTTTTTTTCCCAGAATATTATGGGGGTACAACACTTTGGCCCCCCCAATGTAAAATATACATTGCCCATGCACTGCCCGTGTCAGAGCTACAATTGTGGACATCCCCAAAACTGTGCTCCCCACATCCATTCAGTGAGAGTTTTCCCATCCCATCCACCCCCCTCCCACCTGCCTGCCCCCTGAAGAATATTATTGCCATGTGTGATGTAAGTGTTGATCAGTTAATACCTATTTGATGGTGAGTACCAGTGGTGCTTGTTTTTCCATTCTTGTGACACTTCACTTTGAAGAATGGGCTCTAGCTCCAACCAGGATAATACCAGATAAGTTAATTCACCATTGTTTTTTATTGTTGAGTAATACTCCATGGTATATATATACCACATTTTATTAATCCACTTGTGTATTGATGGGCACCTGGGTTGTTTCCACAACTTTGCAATTGTGAATTGTGCTGCTCTAAACATTTGAGTGCAGATGTCTTTATTATAGAATGTCTTTTTTTCCTTTGGGTAAATACCCAATAGTGGGATTGCTACATCAAATGGTAGTTCTACTTTTAATTCTTTGAGGTATCTCCATATTACTTTCCATAGAGGTTGTATTAATTTGCAGTCCCACCAGCAGTGTATGAGTGTTCCTATCTGTCTGTATTGCTGCCAACATTTGTTGTTTTGGGATTTTTTGATATGAGCCAATCTCACTGGAGTTAAGTGATATCTCATTGTGGTTTTGATTTGCATTTCCCTGATGATCAGAGAAGTTGACCAATTTTTTATATGTTTGCTGGCCATTATTCTGTCTTCTTTTGAAAAGTTTCTGTTCATGTCCTTAGCCCATTTTTTAATAGGGTTGTTTGACTTTTTCTTGTTGATTTTCCTAAGTTCTGTATAGATTCTGGTTATCAGCCCTTTATCAAATGTGTGGCATGCAAATATTTTCTCCCATTCTGTAGGTTGTCTGTTCAATCTAGTGATAGTTTCCTTGGCTGTGCAGAAGCTTTTTAATTTGATCAGGTCCCATTTATTAATTTTTGTTGCTGCTGTGATTGCTTTGGGGGTCTTCTTCATAAATTCTTTGCCTAGGCCAATGTCCATAAGAGTTTTTCCAACGTTTTCTTCGAGAATTCTTATGGTTTCATGTCTTAGGTTTATATCTGTTATCCATTGTGAATTGATTTTTGGGAGAGGTGAGAGGTGTGGGTTCAGTTTCAGTCTTCTACATATGGCCATCCAGTTTTCCCAGCACCATTTGTTGAATAGGGAATCTTTTCCCTAGTGTACGTTTTTTTTGGAATTTGTCAAAGATCAGGTGATAATGGGGACACAAGTTATCAAAATGTGTGGTATACAGCAAAAGCAGTCCTGAGAGGAAAACCTATCGCCTTAAATGCCCACATCCAAAAGACAGAAAGGTCACAAATCAGTAAACTAATGAATCATCTTAAGGAAATGGAAAAGGAAGAGCAAAGCAATCCTAAAGCCAGCAGAAGAAAAGAAATAACCAAGATCAGAGCAGAATTAAATGAAATTGAAAACAAAAGAACAAAACAGAAGATTAATAAAACAAAAAGTTGGTTCTTTGAAAAGATAAACAAAATAGACAGGCCACTGGCCAGGTTGACCAGAAGCAGAAAGGAAAAACTTTTTAATATAAAAAGTTATAAAACATATAGAAATATAGTTTTGTTTAATGAAAATTAATTTTTTCTAATTTAAAAGTTCAAAAAATTTTTAAATAAATTTATTATAAATGGATAAAACTAAATGGATATAAAAGTTGGGAAAATTGTAAAAAATTTTAAAAGGTTTATAAGAATTTTACCTTATGGTCAAATTAATTAAATGATTTGTTTATGAGGTTTTATTAATATTTGTTTTAATATTAGTACTCTACTTATGTAAAGGTAAAATTTGTTTTTCTCTATTGAACAAAATATTCATGTAATATTAATAAATTATAAACATTTGTTTACCTTGTAAGTAAACTTTAGAAAAAAGAGGAAAGAGAAAAATAAAAACAGGTTCAAAGATTCAGAAACTAAGTCCCCTCTCCATCAAAAGGTAAAGGTTTTTGGGTTTTGAAATGTCTAAATTATCACTTTGACTAAGTAAATAACTTATTTTATAATAACCTGTGACCCTATTTTAAACTAGTCTTTTAATCATTTAATATTTGACAAACTTTCCAAAGTCAAAACTATGACTTCAGTCCTAAAACTAGCTTTTCAAATATTAGGGCCACGAAAACAAATACAAAAACAAAAACAAATACAAAAACCATATTAGGCTTATATGGTTTGTTAAACCATAGAGGAAACATTGTCAAATAAAAAGTGGTGTTTAACTTTCTCTGGGTTATAGTTGTATAAATACATTAGAAGTATGCTTTCCAACATTGTATGAGGTTCCCAAAATTCTGAAATGTCTTAGTATATGTTATATGTAATAATGATGATTATGTTAAATTTCCATATGCCACAGAAATAACCAAATATCCTTAGTGTATTTAAGGATAACTATGCTAAGATTTTTATCATCCACAGACAGTTATTATTTTACTTTGATTCTTCTCAAACCACAGTTTATCATCACTATGGTCCGAATTTGTTCTTTAAGAGAAAGTCATGTGAAAACTAAAATATATTCATGACTTTTTGTTTAAAACATTACTAATTCTCTTGCTTTGTTTCCTAGAGTCATGACAAGTATTAAGTAAATAAGCAAGTTTATTTTACCTTATGTCTCCAGGTTTTAAAACTATTTTAATCCTACCTGATTAAATCCTACTAATTTAATCCTACCGGGCCCAACCTGTTATTCACTGCCAACACCCTACTAGTAAAACTACACACATCCTCCCTCTAGGCTCAGGGACTATCATAAAAGAGGTGGGCATGTGAGATTGTAAGGGCCAATTTTCAGGGAAGGAATTAGTTCAGACTCTCCAGATCAAGTATGGGCACACAGAAGCCTAAACAAACATAAAATGAGAGATTCAAATTTCAGACCACATGATCCAAATGTCCAACCCAACCAAAAATAATTTCCTGCTTCTCATAGACTTAGAGATGCCTGGGTATAGTTGTTCCCAGTTATGGGGTTTATATGAATAGATGTATAATAAGAAATTTATTGAGCCAACTTAGGAAAAATTACTAAAGTGACTGCAAAAAATATTATTGTACAACAAAATTCTCTAAATCCCTTAGTTTAAAATGGTAACAATGCCTTTGTTTTATATAACAAATTGCAACAAGTCTGGAACTAAACCCAAGAATATAGTAGCTCAATATTTGTAGATAAATTAATTTTGTAGCCTAGCCTTTGATATTTTGTTTTTTACTCTTATGTTGCTTAGAAGATTTTAAAGCGTTGATGAATGCCTGTCTACATCCAGTCTCATCTGGCCTAGAATATTTAATTGCCTGTAAGCCCTTTGTGGCTCTTAAGTCCTCTTGGCCACAAGTGTCCAACTGAGGGCCTGAGTGGACCCAGGGCAGATAGCACCACCACCCCAGATGATGGGACAAAATAAGAGTCTGGCCATTGATGCTGCCTCTGGTAGATTTTGACCAAAAGGGGGGAACTGTGAACTGAAATCAAACTGTAAGCCCCTCCAGCCAACTGAATGGACCCCCTCTTGGCCAAAGGGACCCCCAAAATACCCTAAAGCTGAGTTGCTGGCCATGAAAAGGGAGGTCAGACACACCTTGTCATGCCCTTGTCCCTTGTTGGAGATATACTTTGTAACCCATTAACAGGTCTAAGGCTATGCAAGACATAGCTTAAGCCACCTCTGCAGGTCATCAATTTACTTAACAGATCACTTTGAGTCTCAGTGGCTTGTCTATGATTAGCATACTTCCTTATCTTAACTTGAAACATTCCAAGCCCTTAGGCAAAGCTTTATTTCTTTAACCAATTATATATCAAAGAAATTTTAAACCCACCTACAATGTATAATACCCTGCTTGGAGATGTCCCACCTTTTTGGCACAAACCCATATATGCCTTTCATGTATTGATTTATGAGTTTTCATGTAATTCCTGTCTCCCAGAAATGTATAAACCAAACTGTAACAAAACCAGTTAGACCACTTGCTCAAGGCTTCCTGGGCATGGGTCTGGGCCATGGTCACTCATACTCAGCTCAGAATAAACTTCTTTAAATTATTTTACAGAGGTCACATTCTTTTCTTTTGACACCTAGAACATTTTTTAAAATCCATGTTTTTCCCATTGATCTTTCTCATAAATTATTTGCTTATACATGCATTTGTCTGTTTTTGAAGTCCCTTTTCTTTTTTATTGGTTTATTTCTATATCTTTGCATGAATACCATACTGTCTTGTTACTAAAAGACTTCATTTAACATGAAAATTTTCCCTCCAAAGCTCATTTTCTTAAACACTATGCTTGTCATGGGGGTGAGGGGAAACTTCCTCTTCACCCAGGAAAGTTTGCTGAAAGACAAACTCACAATAAGGCATATTAGTAAGATAAAGAGATTTATTTACTGTGTGTATGGGGAGAATCACAGAGTGATTACCCATTACCCCAGTGGGAGCCAGAAATTTATATACCTTCATTTTAGAGGGGAGGAGGAGATGAGGAATATAGATGATTATGTTTAGGGGCAATAAATGGTTATTGGGGAGGATGAATGCATACTCGGGAGAATGAATAGATGGAGGGGAAATGGATTGACTTGTAAATGATGCTTTTTGGAAACTAAATTAACCTGAGAGACAGGTATTATATATAAAATGATTTAGGTCAGGTCTTGTTGCATTCTTGATCTTCTTTCTTGTAATATATTGAGATAACAGGAAGGAGGGGAAGCTGATTGTTCTTTTTGATGGGTGTGTCTGGTTTTATGAAGATAGAGGGGAAGCCCCTTCTAAGTCTGTTGATCTCTAAGGGCCTTTAATTTAAAATACTCCTTATACCAAGGAGTCATATTTTGTTGTGAAGTTTCCTGAGCTCTTTCGCTGTTATATAATGAAGTAAAAGAAGAGTAAAAGCCTGCGTGTCTTGCCCCTGCACCAATATTCCCAGCTGTACTTTGAATGAAGCAGAAGACTCAGAACTTTAGAATGTTGCTCTTGACTCATGTGTCTAAGATCCTTGTGACTCTTAGGCAATGCCCCCACACCACTCTGCCTGTGTCTTTGTTTTGTTTTGTTTAGTATTAATACATTGTCAGTGAATTTTATTTGATGTCACTCCTCCTCTCTTCTTTCTCTGCTTTCTAGAGACCCAAGGTCTTTCTGCTCCCCCAACAATAGTAAGTGGTTGTGAGAGCCTGTACGAATACCCCTGGGTGCCACCTGTGCAAATTCTGAGACCGGTGAGGTCTGTAAGGGCAAGGACAGGTGCTCTCCACCCTTCCTGTAGGATTGGTTGGGGGATTCAGTTCTTTTCTACAAGTATAACAGAAGGAATGACCTGGAAAAAAAAATGACAAAAATATTTTCTGTCTCTTTAAAACATCCCCTAGGACCTGCATCCCTTCCTCAGGCCAGTGATCATGAGGGTCAGGGGAATGTCTTTTGTTCTTTCTGCTATAGGAGATGGCTTAGCAGAACTGCCAGGCCTGCCCGGACCTGGTGGGTGGAGGCCCTGGGTGGAGGTCACAAGATTGTCTTAGGTGGAGAAGGGAGGTTAGAATCCTCAACTGTAGTTGAACAACAATTACCTGAAGCTGAGAACCCACCCTTTAAAAGCTCTGTATTTTGAAGATGGCCAACTAGAGTGAGGGCTTCTCAGACTTCCCCGTGGAGGAGTTGAGGATTGGACTGAGAGGAGTGGAGGAGGATTGCTGAACAGGAGTGGACCATGGGACCTGACACCAGAGGAGGCCAGGATACCACCAGTAGGAACTGAACAGCTGAGAGACAGGAGGATAGATGAGAAAAGTCTGTGGGAACCAAACCAAATCAAGGGAGTGCCGGAGACCAGGGAAAGGGTAAGGGATTTTTTTTCCCTTACTCCCACCAGGGTGCCTCAAGCCTCCAGCAGAACACAGGGATCTCATGCCAGGGGGAGTGCCATGAGGAACCAGAGAATTGGCATCCCTACATCTGGAAGACCCATCCTCTACACCCCAGAAAGTAATTGCTCAAACTGCTGGAAACCCTATGGCCACATCTACCCCATAGCAAGAACCAAGACACATTGCCTGACTGTCCAGAGGTAGGGAGCTTGCTCCCTTCGTAACCCCTGCAGAGTGTCTGGGCTCAGGAAGTACCCTCCCCCAACCCCACAGGGAGTGACTGGGTCTCATGACTGCTGTGCACTCCCTGGCCAGGCCAGGCATGCCCTGAGTGACTGGGCAGGTCGCGCTGCCCTAAAGTGGGAAGTGCTCTCACATTGATCCTGCATGGAGTGACTAGGCGTGGGGTGACTCGGCCACCGTGTGGTTGCAGCACACTCCCTGGCCAGGACTGCCGGGTTGCACTGCCTGGGGGAAGGAAGTACCCTCCTGCCAATCCCACACAGAGTGACTGGGCTGCGTGGTAGTGGCATGATCCCCATCCAGGTGCACCCAGAGTGACTGGGCAGGTTGCACTGCCTGGGGGCAGGAGGGGCCCTCCTGGCAATCCTCTGTGAAGTGACTGAGCCGCACAGCTAAAGACAGAGCACTCTTGGCCAAGTCTGCGTGGGTCTGGGCCCCTTTCCTGCAGGGAGTGCACACCTGGCAAGCCTGCCTCTAACCGGGCAGCTGTGAAGAAGAGGAGCACAGTACAGAAGGACTGTAATCCCCTCCCCCAACATCATAGCAGCCACTGGAGATCTCTGTGCTGAGGAGCCCCCTTTCAGTGCAGGGGGTGCAGGGGGTGTAGGGCACGCATCTCTGCCCTGAACTGGCACAGCAGCTCTCGGTGAGCCCACCTGTGGAAGGTGCAGACAGAGGGGCTTGGAGACGTGGGGAGAGGTTTCAGGATTGGGTGGGCAAGGGTCCATAAGGAGGGCTTGGAGGTGCACAGGAGAGTAGGGGTCTGTTGGTGCGACCCCCCTCCCTTGGAGAACCAATGTACTAGAGTTTGCTGAACTAGCCCCTCCCTTGAGAACCCTCATATTGAAGTTTTTGATAAATCAGCCTCTCCTTTGGAGAAACACCAAACTGGAGTTTGATGAACCTGGGAGACTCAATTTGCATAAGTATTGGTTCCAATAGCAACCAAATGCCTCTAGTGCTAGAGACTGAATCAGAGCAACTGCCCCAACCATCACTCACTTTAAAAGGGAGTTCAGCTTGATCCAAGAGCTTCTTGAGGGGCCAATATCCCGATGGGGGTAGAGTCCCCTGGCAGAGTTTCATGGGGATAGAGAGCAGACTCCCTGGTTGAGTGGGGCCACATCAACCCCTCCCGGGCAACTAAGCCCAGAGACAGAGAACTGACCTTTAACCCCTACACATCCCTTAACAACATCTGAGGAGCCTGAGGGAAGGCTCACCCAAAATAACCCCACCCAGCCTCATTCCCTCACCCGCCTCTGTTGTGGTGGTGAATAAAGGACTCACCTGGAAGTCCCAGGGCCCCACCCACCACCAGGGGTGTCAGAGTCCTCCCTCCTGAGAAACTAGAGCTGATCACAGGACCCAAAAACAACACTGCAGCTTGCTCCTTTTGGCAAGTGCCACCTACTGACAGGGAGGTCAAATTGCATGCCCTTTTTCTGCATCTACTGACTCATTACACAGATTGTGGTCAGTTCTCACCCATAAACTCCACCTATGGCTCAAAGTTTAAACAGGGCTTGTTAGTAGCTAAACAAAAGGAAATAAAAAAGTAAGAAACAACACCTGTCCCACATGAGAAGGAACCAGTGAAAGAACTCTGGAAATATGAAAAATCAGAGTGAAAGGTCACCCCCAAAAGGGAACACCAGTTCCCTAGCATTGGATACTAACCAAAAGCAAAATATATAAATGACAGATGGAGAAATTTGGGCATGGCTTGTAAGCAAACTAAATGAAATACATGACAAAATAGAAATCCAACACAAAGAAACCACAAAAACAATACAGGAAATGAATGAAAAATTCACTAAAGAAATTGAAGTATTAAAGAAAAATCAAACAGAACTTCTGGAAATGAAAGATTCTTTACAAAACACAGTGAAAAGCCTCGAGAACAGGTCAGATCAGGCAGAAGAAAGAATCTCAGAGCTTGAAGACAACACCCTCCAATTAAACAAGTCAGTTACAGAGATAGAGCAGAGAAGCAGGAAGAATAAGCAAAGCCTACAAGAAATGTCAGATTATGTAAAAAGGCCTAACATAAGAATTATAGGAATTCCTGAGGATAAAGAAGAAACTGCACAAAGGTTGGATAATCTATTTGAGGGAACAATAGAGGAAAATTTCCCCGGCCTTGCTAGAAATTTAGATATCCAGGTACAAGAAGCTCATGGGACTCCTGGAAGACTCAACATAAAGAGGAATACACCATGACACATAGTCATCACACTAGCCAAAATAAATACAAAAGAGGTGCTCTTATGAGCTGTGAGGCAAAAGCAACAGGCAACCTACAAAGGAAAACCCATCAGACTAACAGCAGGCTTCTCAACTGAGAGCCTTCAAGCCAGAAGGGAATGGGGCCCCATTGTAAGACTTCTCAAACAGAATAATGCCCAGCCTAGAATTCTGTATCCTGCAAAACTTAAGTTTCACATATGAAGGGGAAATTAAGTCTTTTCCAGACAAGCAAATACTGAGGGAATTCGTCAAGACAAGACCAGTCCCGCAGGAAGTTCTCAGAACTGCATTATTCACAGAGCATCACAAGAAACACTTACCAAGGTAAACTTACCCAAAAGGCATAGATTGATGGCCAGATACCACAATGGCTCAAGAGATAAAACAAAACAACAAAGTTCAACTTAACAGGATGAACAAAACTCCACCCCACTTATCAATTCTCTCAATAAATGTGAATGGCTTGAACTGCCCACTGAAGAGACACAGACTGGCCGAATGGATAAATATACACAAGCCAAGTATCTGCTGTCTTCAGGAAACACATCTAACCCACAAGGATGCATAGAGACTAAAGGTGAAAGGATGGAAAACAATTTTCCATGCTAATGAAAACCAAAAGAAAGCAGGAGTAGCAGTTCTCATAGCAGATAACTTAATCTTCAAATTAACAAAAGTAATGAAAGACTAATATAGTCACTATATAATGGTAAAGGGAACAATTAAACAAGAAGACATAACAATCTTAAATATTTACACACCTAACAAGGAGCACCCAGATTCATAAAGCAAATCCTTTGTGATCTAAACAAAATGATAGACAGTAGCACCATAACATCTGGGGACTTCAAAACCCCTCTGACAGTATGGGACAGATCCACCAAAAAGAAAATAAATAAAGAAACAAGGGACTTAAATAGAACTCTAGAACACTTGGACCTAAAGACATGTACAGAACATTCTACCCAAAAACACCAAATTTACTTTCTTGCATCAGCCATGGACAATTCCTAAGATTGATCACATCCTAGGGCACAAACATGTCCAACGAATTAAAAAAAAAATAATTAGTAATAACCATGCATTTTCTCAGACCACAGTGGAATAAAATTAGCAATGAACTCCACTCAAACACTCATCTCTACACAAAACATGGAACTAAATAACATGTGATGACTTCGGGTCAAGGAGGAAATTAGGATGATAAAAATGATTCTTTGAAGTAAACGATACTGAAGACACAAGTTACCAAGTCTGTGGACAAGCTAAGAGCAGTCCTAAGAGAAAGTTCATAGCCATAAATATTCATCCAAAGATGAAAGTCACAAAATCACCAATCTAATGGATCGCTAAAAACCTGAAAAGGATGAGCAAACCATCCCAAATCCAAAGGAAGAAAATAAATAACCAAGATCAGAGCACAACTAAATGAAATCAATAACAAAAGATTTATACAGAAGATTAATTTAAAAAGTTGGTTCTTTGTAAGATAATCAAATTGACACACCTCTACTAGATTAAGCCAACAGAAAGAATAACTCTAATAAAATAGAAATGAAGGAAAAATCTAACAACGACCACAGAAAAATAAACTATTATTCTGAATACTAAAATAAATACATCAAATCTCTATGAACACAAACTTGAAAACATGGAGGAAATGGACAAATTCCTAGAAACACACAGTCTCCCTAGGCTCAACCTGTAAGATGTAGATTTTCTGAAGAGACCAATATCAAATTCTGAAACTGAAGCAGTAATAAGAAACATTCCTAAAAAAAAAAAAAATTCCCGGACCAGATGGTTTCACACCAGAATTCTACCAGACCTACAAAGAAGAGCTGGTGCCTATCCTGAAGAAATTATTACAGAACATTGACAAGGAAGGAATCCTCCCCAATACATTTTATGAAGCCAATATCACCCTGATACCAAAGCCAGGAAAGGACCCAACAAGAAAAGAAAACTGCAGACCAATATCCCTTATGAATATAGATGTAAAAATTCTCAATAAAGTACTAGCAAATCGAATTCACCAGCTCATCACAAAAATAATCCATCACAACCAAGTGTGGTTCATCCCAGAGATGCAGGAATGGTTCAACATACACAAATCTATAAACGTAATCCATCACATAAACAAAAGCAAAAACAAAAACTATATGATCCTCTCAATAGATGCAGAAAAAGCATTTGACAAAATTCAGCACACTTTTATGATAAGAACGCTTAACAAAATAGACATAGATGGAACTTACCTCAAAATGATAAAAGCCATATATGACAAACCCACAGCTAACATCATACTGAATGGGGAAAAATTGAAAGCATTCCACTTAGAACTGGCACCAGACAAGGATGCCCTCTATCACAGCTTCTATTCACCATAGTCCTGGAAGTCTCAGCCAGAGCAATCAGACAAGAAAAGGAAAGCAGGGGCATCCAAATGGGATGAGAAGAAGTCAAAATATCACTCTTTGAAGATGATATGATCTTATATTTAGAAAACCCCAAAGACTCTGCTATGACATTACTGGAACTGATAAATAAGTTCAGCAAAGTCTCAGGATACAAAATCAAGGTACACAAACCAGTAGCATTTATATACACCAACAACAATCAAACTGAGAATCAAATCAAAGACTCAGTGCCTTTCACAATAGCAACAAAGAAAATAAAATACCTAGGAATATATTTAACTAAGGAGGTGAAGGATCTATACAGGGAGAACTATGAAACACTGGAGAAGGAAATAGCAGAGGATGCAAACAGATGGAAAACTATACCATGCTCATGGATCGGCAGAATCAACATTGTTATAATGTCTGTACTACCAAAAGTGATTTACAGATTTAATGCAATCCCTATCAAAATACCAACAGCATTTTTCACAGATCTAGAAAAAATAATACTACAAGGCTATAGTAACCAAAACAGCATGGTACTGGCACAAGAACAGAGACATAGACCAACGGAACAGGACTGAAAACCCAGACATAAAACCATCCTCATATAGCTGTCTTATTTTTGACAAAGCAGACAAAAACATATGCTGGGAGAAAGAATCCCTATTCAATAAATTGTGGTGGGAAAATTGGATAGCCACATGTAGGAGACTGAAAAAGGATCCTCACCTCTCACCTCTCACCTCTCACAAAAATCAATTCACTGTGGATAACAGACTTAAACCTAAGACATGAAACCATAAGAATTCTAGAAGAAAATGTTGGAAAAACTCTTACAGACAATGGCCTAGGCAAAGAATTTATGAAGAAAACCCCACAAGCAATCTCAGCAACAGCAAAAATAAAAACAATTGGGACCTGATCAAATTAAGAAGCTTCTGCACAGCCAAAGAAACTATTGCTAGAGTGGATAGACAACCTACAGAATGGGAGAAAATTTTTGCATGCTATACATCCAACAAAGGACTAACAACTAGAATCTATATAGAACTCAGGAAAATCATGAAGAAAAAATCAAACAACCCCATTAAAAAATGGGCAAAGGACATGAACAGAAACTTCTCAAAAGAAGGTAGAATAATGGCTAAGAAACATACGAAAAAATGCTCAACATCTCTAATCATCAGGGAAATTCAAATTAAAACCACAATGAGGTACCACTTAACTCCAGTGAGAATGGCTTATATCACAAAGTCCCAAAACAACAAATGTTGGCAGGGATGCGGAGAGACAGGAATACTCATACATTGCTGGTGGCACTGCAAACTAGTACAACCTCTATGGAAAAGAGTCTGGAGATACCTCAAAGAACTAAAAGTAGAAATACCATTTGATCCAGTTATCCCATTACCGGGGATTTACCCAAAGGAAAAAAAGACATCCTATAATAAAGACATCTGCAGTTGAATGTTTATAGCAGCACGATTCACAATTGCAAAGATGTGGAAACAACCCAAGTGCCCATAAATACATAAGTGGATTTAAAAAATGTGGAATATGTATACCATGGAGTACTACTCAACCACAAAAAAACAATGGTGAACTAACACCTCTGGTATTATCCTGGATGGAACTGGAGCCCATTTTCCTAAGTGAAGTATCTCAAGAATGGAAAAACAAGCACCATATGTACTCACCATCAAGTTGATACTAACTGATCAAATTATATGTGCACATTTGGAAGTAACACATTAACAGATCAACTTTTAAGCGCACGTATGGAAGAAACATTCATCGGATATTGGGCAGGTGAGAGGGGGGAGGAAGGGATGGGTAAATTCACACCTAAGGGGTGAAGAGCACACTCTCTGGGAGATGGGCACTCTTTAAGCTATGACTCGGGCAGAGTAAAGGCAATATATGTAATCTAAATGTCTGTACCCCATAACACTCTGAAATAAATAAATTAATTATTTTTTTTAAAAAAAGCTGTGTATTTCTGCTTATTATTAGGACGATGGCATTTCAGACAGGATTTTCCATTTTCCCCATTTGCTGGCAAATTAATAAATCTCTCTTTCCTTCTCCTCAAAACACTTGTCCTCGTTCTGATGCAGCCTCGAGAACAAGTGCTGAGCTTTTGGTAACATACAAATCAATTTTGTTCAAAAATTATTCTGCTTGCTCATCAATGACACCTTACTGCTTCAAGCTTTGGCTTGTAGTATGTTTTCTTAATTGTGTTTTGGCATGCAAATGTCTTCAGTGTTTGTGTATAAATTTACTTTTTTGTCACACAGTCATCATCTACAACTATATTCACATTAGTGTGTTGTGTATTAATGACTTTCATTTCTGTTTTCAAAATACATTCACAATAATTTTGAATTCATAAAACATTCTGTTTTAATGTTTTCCAGAAATACCTTCTAAAGTATCTCTGGTTGAAAATGAGAGGAACAGAGACTTTTCTAGGAGCCACAAGACAAAATTTACTCAGTCTCATACTTTGAAAAACATCATTTTCTGTAGGTGACGTGATGCATATGTTAATTTGCTGATTTAATCTTTCTAAAATGTATACATAAGTCAAAATATCACATTGTGCCCCATAAATATTGTTGGGGCTCAGAAACCAATACCCCAAAACATGGTACTCTGACATGTTGGACTAAAGAAGTAGCCTCAAGGTCTCTATATTTCATCCCCTCTGTTCTCCCAATTCTCTGTCTCTCCCAAAGCACAGGATAAGCTTCTCTCTAAAGTTCCCTTATCTGCCTGAAGTTGGGACTTACCAAAGAAAAAAAACAATTTCCTCTGGTCCCTTCCCTGAGTTTTAATTAACTGAACTCATATCACAGGAAAAACGACTGAAGAATCTTGGAAGAACTTTTTCACAAGATAATGCCTGCTTCTCAGGCTCATTCAAATTCCAAAGAGTATCATTTATAAGTTAATTTCTGCCACCAAGGAGCATTTGTTATTTCTAATAATCATTTACTGCCCCTCAAAAGAATCACCTGCATTTCCCATCTCCTCCCTCCCCTACAAAGACATATATATAAACTTCTTTACTCCACTGAGTTATTGCATAATAATTCTCCTGTGGTTCCCCCATGCTATGCAAGTAAAAATAAATTTGTATTTCCTTTGACTCATATTAATCTGCCTTTTGTCTTTTGATATTCAGTAGATGTTCAGAGGGTGAAAGAGCAGTTTTATCTTGGTCCCTACAATATGTACAACTAATAATAGTTGAAAATAAATTTTAGAAAAGCTATTGTAGAGGCCAATAAGGTTCCTCTTGGAAGGTTCAGTGAAAATCAACTCTCAAAAGGCAGGTTAGCTGTTAAAAAGGCATACAAATTTATTTAACATGTATATCCATGGGAGCCTTCAGAATGAAGACTCAAAGATACTGGGGAAATTGCCATTTTTATCCTTAGGTTCAACAAAGTATGCACAGCTGTGTAGAAATATGACTGGACAAAAAGGACATAATCTAATGCTAATAGACTAAGTGGGAAAACCCAGCAAGGTCTGTCTGTCTAAAATATTTTTGGTCTCTGTGCAGCATTCCTTTTTTCTGAAACCAAGCAGGGACCCCTCTGAGGGTGCTACCAGGCACCTCCAGCATGGAAATAAAGGAAAATCTTGATGTTCCTTCAGGGGAAGATCTAGACAGCTGGCTAGCCTTAAAAAGTGAATGGGCAACCTGATGAGAACAATGGCCCTTCAAGCAAGCCAGAGTCAGGAGGTGTTTTGATTCCCTATGGAAACTGAAAGATGGCATCTTAACATCTGTTCTTGAGTTGTTTTTCAGAAACCCCCAGGGGATGGAAAGTGCACATAAGGTGGAACTGAGGAATTGAATTCTGACTGCCATGCTTTGTTCTGAATTTCCCCGAGGGGCCTGTCACACCCATCTTAACATCTAAGAATCTCTGAATCTACCTATTCCCCCCTACTTCAGAATATCTTGCCTTTTTGGATCAGGCCTGCCTGAAATGTACCCCTACCTTTTAAAACCATGGCTAGCAAGCCACTGGGGAGTTTGAGTTTGAAGCACTGACTGCTCATTCTCCTTACCTGCCACCCTGTAATAAAAATGCCTCTTTCTCTCACTACAACTCTTGGCTTCAATGTCTGACTTTACTGTGCCAGGTAAGTAGACTTCAGTTTGGTTTGGTAACACTTCTGGGTATGGGCTAGGGCCCTGTCTAGAATGAAGGTATTATGATCTATAGTCAAACAAAGTAGGTCAGATAATTTCTTTATGGCCAGTTTTTACACAGAAAGATGGAGGGAAAATTAGATTAATATTTTTAGGTTTTATGGCTGGCTTTGGGGAAAAGGGGTTCTGGTTTTTATGATCTGCCTTGGGGAAGAAGGATTTTAGTCTCTATGTCTACCCTTGGGAAATAATGGGACTAAGAGACAAACAGGAGAAGGTCAAAGAAAAACTTTTGCTTCTGAGGCTTTTGTTTTGGAGTATTATTTTTTGAGCCCCAACATTATGAATGTTACCATTATATAGTGTTAAAAGACAAAATTTCAAAAAATTTAGTTTTTGGATCAAATTGATTTTTATTTGCAATTCATAAATTGGACAGTTTCTCATTTTGTAAAGTAAGATAGGTATTATGCTGGGCAGGAAAAAGTAGTTAGTTTTTTTGTAAGGTAGGAAGAAGGAAACAGACTAATAAAAAACAAGCTGATTGGTTACCATTGGGTTACATAATGTTACTTTCCTTATAAGGGTTAAAGCAGAGGGGACTTCTTTATCATACTGGCTCAGGTTGACTAGGCCCTTCTGTATTGATTGTTATATATTCAGTTTTCAAGAAAAACTTGTCAGTTTGGATGTTCACCTGCTTCTATAAATCTTACATTTGATTATGTGGCACATTGCATGAATGGATCCATTATGGTTTGATCTGTTGGGACCGAGTGCAGGAGCTCAGTACAAAATAATGACCTCCTATAAATTATATTTAACAACAGCTTAGTTTGTTGTAACTGTGAAAGGCTCACAAAGGCATTAATTTGTGTAGGCAGAACACTGAGTCTGCCATACTGAAAGCAGAGACCAGCCACTTTGCTACTGTGCAAGTATGAAATTCATCATATTGTTTGCTTTTCTCCTTACCCAAAAGCTATAGAGAATGGCAGGATTCTGAGATCCCTTCCACCTTTTTTTAATATTTGTCTGCATAACATTTCCTTGTACAGATGAATCAAAACATTTTATTTATATATATATATATTTTTTTTCTTTTATCACTTACTAAAACTGTTTTCTCTTTGTAGTGAAATGAAAAATGCCACTCAAGAAAAATGTACATGCATCTGCAGGCAGGATAAATTTTTGTAATATGGTCTTGAAGAATGAGAATTGCAATCTTTATTTTTTAATATTAACTAGTATATTATTTTTAAAAGCTTTTTTCAACCTGGGCATCAGTTTAAGACTCATTAGATGTAAGCAACCAAGAGAACAACAGCACTGAAACTTCAGGAGTATTCTTACTTCAAATTAATGGGATGGCCATTTGTTTTGCCAGCTGAGGCTAAAGTCAGTGTCTCTAGGATTAAATACTATATACAGAGAGTATTAAAGCCAGATTTTGGTTTTTTTTTTAAATGAACCTACCATTTTCACTCTATTATTTTATTAGATCCTGTCACCATTAGCCATAATTTCACTGCATGTAAAGAACAATCCTATATTTCATGCAAACTACATAAACTGGAGTGAAGGACATTCATCTAGTGAAGGGAAGAGGCAAGATGATTTCCCAAATTAAAGAAAACTAGAGGATTTCTGGAGGAAAAATGGAGGAGATAATTTTTACTTGTTTCTCTTTCTTTTGGTGATAATTGTGTTCTGCTATTATACACAGAATATCTACATTAATTTTTTTCATAATGTAATAAGCTTTTCAGCCACACCTAACAAGAAATCATAAGACAGACAGGTTAGGGTCCACATAAGGTGGTTCAACTTATTTATATATGTCATTTACATCATCTCTAAAGGGTATCCTGACATCCTTGGGCTTGTTGGAAGATTGTGTTATGCAAAGCCCTGTGTCTTTTTGCAGTCAGAAATTCAAAATTGTTGAAGGCCAGGTTCATAAAAAATTGATTCTTCTTGTGGCTTCACCTTTTTTCTTCTAGAATTTTCCTATAGTGCTGTAAGCCATGTCTCAGTAATGATGGCACACATTATCCCTGTCTGCATGGGCACTGGTATGACAACCTTCTCCCTTTTCTACCACTAGACGTACAGAATGGCTTGATGAAATCAGGCCAAATTGCTCTCCAGGCTCTCACTTCCATCTCCTCAACTCAGAGTGGCTTCTAAGGTTATTGCCACAACTCAACCTGGAACTCTCTAAAAATAGTAATATGATCCCTTATTAAGGATCACATCATTGGTTCACATCTCTCAGGAATCACTGTCTTTCATTGTTTTATGTAGAGTGTCTTGCAGACCATTATTTCTTATAATTTGTCCATTTTTTGTCTGTACATGTGATAAGGAATGCCCTAATACTATAATTTTTTCTATAACACCTTGATTTCTTCCTTAAACAGTTATTAAGTTATTACTGTACCTCTGACTGTGTACTTCCAGTTGACAATATTAAGGTGAATAAGGAACAATTTCAGTGAAACTCAGTGACAAAGACAGACAATTAAGCTACATTGTATCACTAAAGGGAAGGTCAGAATTCTTCAACGTACAGAGTTTGTAGGCATCTCCATGAGGCCATCCATTGTATGTCAATAACTAAAAGTTTTAGAATTAAATGAAATCGAGAACAAAAGAACAATACAGAAGATCAATGAAACAAAAAGTTGGTTCCTTGAAAAGATAAACAAAATAGACAGGCCACTTGCCAGGTTGACCAGAAGTAGAAAGGAAAGGACTCTAATAAGCTCAATTAGAAATGAAAAAGGAGAAGTCACAACTGATACCATGGAAATACAAAACATCATCTTTGAATACTACAAAAATCTCTATGCCCACAAACACGAAAACGTGGAGGAAATGGACAAATTCTTAGAAACACACTACCTCCCTAGGCTCAACCAGGAAGAAACAGAATTTCTAAACAGACCAATATCAAGCACCAAAATTGAAGCAGTAATTAAAAATCTACCCACAAAAAAAAGTCCCGGACCAGATGGGTTCACACCTGAATTCTACCAAGCCTACAAAGAAGAACTGGTGCCTATACTGCAGAAATTATTTGAAAATATCCAGAAAGATGGAATCCTCCCAAACTCATTCTACGAAGCCAATATCATCTTGATACCAAAGCCAGGAAAGGACACAACAAAAAAAGAAAACTACAGACCAATATCCCTTATGAATATAGATGCAAAAATTCTCAATAAAATCCTTGCAAACCAAATTCAAATGTACATCAAAAAAATAATTCATCATGATCAGGTGGGCTTCATTCCCAAGATGCAGGGATGGTTCAACATACGCAAATCTATAAATGTAATTTACCATATAAATAAAAGCAAGAACAAAGATTATATGATCCTTTCAATAGATGCAGAAAAGGCTTTTGACAAAATCCAGCACCCTTTTATGATAAGAACTTTTAACATTATAGGCATAGATGGCTCATTCCTAGAAACTATTAAAGCCATATATGATAAAGCCATATACAATAAACCCACAGCCAATATCATACTGAATGGGGAAAAATTGAAGGCATTCCCCCTTAAAACTGGCACCAGACAAGGGTGCTCACTACCTCCACTTCTTTTCAACATAGTGCTGGAAGTCCTGGCCGCAGCAATTAGACAAGACAGAGGAATCAGGGGCATCCAGATAGGGGAAGAAGAGGTCAAACTTTCACTATTCGCAGACAATATGATATTATACATAGAAAACCCCAAAGATTCCACCAAGAGATTACTGGAATTGATAAATGAATTCAGCAAAGTCTCAGGATATAAAATTAATACACACAAATCCATAGCCTTCATATATGCTAACAACAATCAAGCCGAGAAACAAATTAAAGATGCAATACCTTTCACAATAGCAACAAAGAAAATTAAATATTTAGGAACATATCTAACTAAGGAGGTCAAAGACCTATATAGAGAGAATTATGAAACACTGAGAAAAGAAATTTCAGAGGATGTAAATAGATGGAAAGCCCTACCATGCTCTTGGATAGGCAGAGTCAACATAGTAAAAATGGCTTTGCTACCTAAATTAACTGACAGAATCAATGCAATCCCTATCAAAATACCAACATTATTTTTTGCCAATCTAGAAAAAATAATTCTATGCTTCGTGTGGAACCAGAGAAGACCCCGTCTAGCCAAAGCAATCTTAAGCAAAAAGAACAAATTGGGAGGCATCTGTCTACCAGACTTCAAACTATACTACAAGGCTATAGTAACCAAAACTGCATGGTATTGGCACAAGAACAGAGACGTAGACCAATGGAACAGGACTGAGAACCCAAACATAAAACCAACCTCATACAGTCACCTGATCTTTGACAAATTCCAGAAAAACGTACACTGGGGAAAAGATTCCCTATTCAACAAATGGTGCTGGGAAAACTGGATGGCCATATGTAGAAGACTGAAAGTGGACCCACACCTCTCACCTCTCACAAAAATCAATTCACAATGGATAACAGGTCTAAACCTAAGACATGAAACCATAAGAATTCTCAAAGAAAACGTTGGAAAAACTCTTATGGACATTGGCCTAGGCAAAGAATTTATGAAGGAGACCCCCAAAGCAATCACAGCAGCAACAAAAATAAATACATGGGACCTGATCAAATTGAAAAGCTTCTGCACAGCCAAGGAAACTATCACTAGAGTGAACAGACAACCTACAGAATGGGAGAAAATATTTGCATGCTACACCTCTGATTAAGGGCTGATAACCAGAATCTACACAGAACTTAGGAAAATCAACAAGAAAAAATCAAACAACCCTATTAAAAAATGGGCAAAGGACATGAACAGAAACTTTTCCAAAGAAGACAGAATAATGGCCAGCAAACATATAAAAAAGTGCTCAACTTCTCTAATCATCAGGGAAATGCAAATCAAAACCACAATGAGATATCACTTAACTCCAGTGAGATTGACTCATATCAAAAAATCCCCAAATAACAAATGTTGGTGGGGATGTGGACAGATAGGAACACTCATACACTGCTGGTGGGACTGCAAATTAGTACAACCTCTATGGAAAAGAATATGGAGATACCTCAAAGAATTAAAAGTAGAATTACCATTTGACCCAGCAATCCCACTACTGGGTATTTATCCAAAAGAAAAAAAGACATTTTATAATAAAGACATCTGCTCTCGAATGTTCATAGCAGCACAATTCACAATTGCAAAGTTGTGGAAACAACCAAGGTGAAACCATAAGAATTCTAGAAGAAAACATTGGAAAAACTCTTATGGACATTGGCCTAGGCAAAGAATTTATGAAGAAGACCCCCAAAGCAATCACAGCAGCAACAAAAATAAATACATGGGACCTGATCAAATTGAAAAGCTTCTGCACAGCCAACCAATACACGAGTGGATCAATAAAATGTGGTATATGTATACCATGGAGTATTACTCAGCAATAAGGAACAACAGTGAATTAACACATCTGGTATTATCCTGGTTGGAGCTAGAACCCATTCTTCGAAGCAAAGTGTCACAGGATTGGAAAAACAAGCACCACTGGTACTCACCATCAAACTGGTACTAAGTGATGAACACTTACATCACACAGGGCAATAACATTCATCTGAGGGCGGGCGGGCGGGAGGGGGTGGAAGGGATGGGAAAAACTCTCAGTGAATGGATGTGGGGAGCACAGTTTGGGAGATGACCACGATTGTGGCTCTGACACGGGCCGAACAGGGGCAATGTGTATGGCCAAAGTGTTGTACCCCCATGATATTCTGAAATTTAAAAAATAAATTAAATAAATTAAATTAAATAAATAAATAAATAAATAAATAAATAAAAGTTTTAAGAAAAATCTAAAGTATAATATCTCTGTTGATTAAACAATTACATACATAATAGCCTTATTTTGTACTTACAATGAAAGTCTTCAAAGAATTCTAAAAATGGAAGCTTTATTCACATAAAAATGAAAGAAAGATTTAAATAATTCATAAATTTATTCACAAATATCTTAATATTCTGATTCTGATTTTCTGAATCAGATTTTGATCCAGAGTCATATATGCCTTAACATTACCCATTGACAGACAGGCTGATGACAATGAAACATTTCCTAATAAATAAGGCTGTCCCTTATCTATGTGATTCCCACCTTTCCCATTCTTCAAGTTTTAATACAGGTGAACATACCAGAAGGTGATAGCAAACGATGTCAAGAGAAGTTGTTGCATGTGCAAACAATGAAAACCATGTCATGGCTGCCATCAGAGTAACAGCAATTGTGGTAAAATGTGAAAAAAATATACGTCTTAAAAGGTGAAATATGGTAACTGATAAGGATTTGAAAATATTTATCAATGGAGACATATGAATAGATTGGAGAACAAGAAACATTTCCCTGGTCTAGGAGGGCAGAACTACCCAGAAGGACAGTAGAGGTGCAGATGAGGCAGACTCAGCATGGTGCATTCGAGGGTCTGTACAGCAGGTTGAGAACGGGGCAGGGGGGTGTGCGGGAGAAGAGACTGAGGGGAGTCAGGGAGGACAGAAGAGATAAAGAAAAGTTAACTTTCAAATTCAAACCCTTTTCAGACTGAAAAACAATTTGCAGTTTATTGGGAAGAAGGTAAAATATAGATGAGTATTTTGAGTGATTCAATAATTCATTTGTGAAATCCAATATCAAAGAGAATCTTCAGTGTTGCTCTGTGTCCACTACATGTATGGGACTCACAGGGGTACAATGTAGACAAAGTTTTCATATTCTCCACTATTTCAGTCCGGTGGGGATTCAGCAATCTTAATAGAAACTAAATTGCATGTGGAAGAGCTGCCCTTGGGAACATAGAGGACAGGCGTCAGACCTGGAATGGGACAGGTAAGGAAGGCCTCTAGGAGGAGGAACGTTGAGGAGATTCTGAGGAGTAGGAGCAGGGAGTCTAGCAAACATGGGAGGGAAAGGGAAGAGGAAAACATGTGTCTATGGCACAGGCCAGGGCATGAGAAGAGGGCAGTGCATTTGAAGGATCCCTGAGATCAGTAATGTGTGAGGACGGCAGGAGCAGGAAGGTCAGACTGGGTGTAGATATGAATATGTTTCTCCATGAACACACACATGTTCATGACTCTGTGCCTGCATCCTCTTACATGTTCTTTCATACTCATACAAACCTCAGAATATTCTCATGCGCCCTAGAGCATAACATGTATTATATGACATTACCATTTCTGTCACATGTCCCCTTTTAAATGTTATATGTAGCAATAGTTACCTACCTAAATTTTTATTGACGAATTATTTATATTTACAGAATTTGTCTACTTAGTAAACAAACAAGGTTGTCCTGCTTTAGTATGCTTTTGTTTGATCATTTCTCACAATTATTAATAGTATCATTTTACCTCATTTATATATACCTCATTTCAGGTGGGAGTCACCTCTGCAAGCTCTTAAGCAAGAGTTTTATTTGGTATCTTGTGTTTTTCTTCTTAATTGTTGTTACTTCTATGTTCTGGAAACTATAAAGCTATCAATATTTGTTTGCAATTGTTTCATCTTTTATTTTGTTCTTACTGTCTTGACAATATTATGTATTTTATTCTGCTTACTTTGGATTTAATTTGCTCTTCTAACTCTATGTTCCTAATGTGGGAAACTTCAATGGTTGATTTTAGGTCTTTCTTCTTTTCTAACATGTATGCAGTACATTTCCCTCTAAGGTCTCCTTCCATTGTATCTCACAAATTTGGATAAGCTATGCTTTCATTTTAATTTATTTCAAAAAAAGTTTATATTTCTCTTGAGATTTATTTTTTGGGCCATGTTGTATTTAGAAGTGCATTGGTTAATTTCCATGTATTTGGGGATTTTCCAGTTATCTTTCTGTTATTGATTTCTAGTTTCATTGTTGTGTGAGAGCATAAAATGTATCATTTTTATTCTTTTACATTTTTTAAAGTGAGTTTTATGTCCTAGAATATGTCTATTTTGGGGAAGAGTTTTGTGTGGGCTAGAGAAGAATGTATGTGTATTCTAGCTGTTGTTGGATTAGGTAGTCTATCTAGATATAACTTATATTCAGATGAATGATGGCGTTATTGAGTTCAAGTATATCCTTACTGATTTTCTGTCTGCTGAATGTTTCCATTTCTGATAGGGAGATGTTAAACTCTCCCATGATAATGGTGGACTCAACTATTTCTCCTTATATTTCTATCAGTTTCTGCCTCACATAGTTTGATGCTCTATTGTAGGCACATAAATGTTAAGGATTGTCATACCTTCTTGAAGAAATGATGATTTTATCATTATCTAAATCCCTTCGAATCTTTGTTTTTGAAGAATAACTTTTATTATTTTGGATTAGTGTTAACAAGATATATTTGTTCCATCCATTTGCTTTTAATTTATATGTGTCTTTATATTTTAAGTGGGTTTCCTATAAATAACATATATTTTAGTCTTATTTTTTAATCCACTCTGATAATTTGTGTATTTTAATTGGTGGATTTAGACCATTGACATACAGTGAGATTATTGATATGCTTGGATTAATATCCACCATATTTGTTACTATCTTCTAGTTATTGCCTTTTTTTTGTTGCTATTTGTGTCCTCCTCTTATTTTCTGCCTTTTGTGGTTTTAATTGAGCACTTTATATGATTCAGTTTCCTCCCCTTTTTTAGTGTTTCAGTCATACTTCTCCTTGTACTTATTTAGTGGTTACAATAGGAATTTGTTGTTGTTGTTGTTTTTTCAAGACAGGGTCTTGCTCTGTTGCATAAGCTGGAGTGCAGTGGCACAATCGTAGCTCAGTGTAACCTCAAATTTCTGGGCTTAAGGATCCTCTTGCCTCAGCCTCCCAAGGAACTAGGACTATAGGCATGCACCACCATCCCTGGCTAATTTGTTTTTATTTTTTGTAAAGCGAGGGCCTCACTCTGTTGCTCAGGCTGGCCTCAAACTCCTGCTCTCAAGAGATCCTCCTGCCTCATCCTCTCAAAGTGCTGGAATTATAGGCATGAGCCACTATGCCCAGCCAGGGGGGAGAAATGTATATTTCAGATTTTAATTGATATAAGAGATAGCAGCTATTTAAAATAGTAATAGCAACAATGTATATGATTAGATATGATTTTTATATATGTTATATATGTATATTTATATATTTACATAAATATTTATATATGTGTACTTATATACGAGTGAATTTTTTTGAAATTAATGAAAGAAATTGTATGAGGGATAGTAGGAAAGAATTAGGGTATTCTATCACTACAAGGTATTCACACTACCTCTGAAGTGATGTACTCTTATTTGAAAGGGGGATTGGATTAGTTTTAAATGTAATATTGCAAACCACAGGGCAGGCCATTGGACCAAAGGCCTCAGGTCCTTGCTGGCTGTTGACCAGAGGCTGCATTCAGTCCCTTCTCATGCTGGCTTCTCACACACGGCAGAATGCCTCATCAAAGACATCAGGCTACCAAGACAGAAATCACAATCTTATGTACATAATTATTGAAATGATATACTATCACCTTGCAGTATTCTGTTGTATTAAAACAAGTCACAGTTGTGCACAAACTCACAGCAAAAAGATTGGAATATGAGGTTTTGTACATCAACAAGTAAGGATCACTGGGCACAGTAACAGGGTCTGCCTGCCACATCAGGTCCTGTCCAGTCTGGAGCAGGTTCTCAGTCTTCACTTATTTCGAATAACCTTGACTCTTGACCCTTGTGAAAAGAATTGGCCAGATATTTTCTAGGATGTCCCACAATGTAGATTTGTCTGATAATTTCTCATGATGAGACTAAGATCATGGATTAATTTAGACACTTACATTTATCTAAGTTTGAAGACAAAATAATAAACAATAGATTATTTAGAAATATAAACTTCAAGAGAAAATAATAAAGAAAAATAAAGGAATGACAAGTCGACAATGTCGACAATTCAAAATAATAGTAATCTTCACCAGGTAAGTAAAAGGATACAATTGGGGAGATACAGATATGGGGCGATGACAATATTAATAATGTTCTGTTTATTAAGCTCAGAATTGACTTACAAGAAAAAGATAAACTTTTTTAAAATTTTAGAGTAGTATTAGATTTACAGAACTGTTGCAAAAGTAGTGCAGAGAGTTTATACATACCCTACACAGTTTCCTTTATTTACCCTGTACATTAGTGTGACATATTTGTCACAATTAATGAACCACTATTATATATTATTATTTGCCAACATCCAAACTTTATTCAGATTTCCCTAGTTTTTATTTAATGTCCTTTTTCTTTTTCAGGCTGTCATATTACAATTAGATATCACGTCTCCTTAGGCCCCTTTCGGCTGTTACAGTTTCTCAGACATTCCTTGCTTTTGATGACATTGACATCCATAATTTGGGATTCCTCTGATGTTTTTCTCGTGATTTAACTATACTTATACTAGTTTACTTTTTTCATTGTTAAAATTGTTCCAGTGTTTCAATTTTGGTTATTTGAAGGTCTTTAATGTGATTCTATACCATTTTGAAATACCCAGATTATTGCGGTTTGATTTGTTTGTCTGGTTGGTTGGTTCATTCTTGTGTAGCATTTTCTTGTTTTCATGCACTGCAAGGTTCTCCAGGTTAATTGTATTGATTCCCTTCCCAATCCTATATTCACCTTTTCTGTATGAAGTTCTAGTTCCTTTTGTTGGCTAATGGTATTAGAAGCAAAAATTTGGGCACTAGGTGCACTCATTGCTGGTAGGGAATCTATTGATGCTAGTCTTTGTCAGCTGAAAGAGAAAAGGAATACTAACTCACACGTATGCTCACATGTTTAAATATTTCTACAATTGTCTCTATATGTCTATATAAAGTTAAATATGAATTCTGAATCATGTACTAGATTAGATTCCTAATCTAGTATCACCTGAACCAATATACCCATTCTCACTTACCTGTATGTAACCTCCTACTTCAACAGTGAGAAATTTGATTTAATTTATTAGATCATTTAATTCAAAAATACATGCACAGTGGTTTCAAAATTGTTAACCCATACCCTCATTGAGAAACAACATTACCAACTATAGTACAATGCTCATGAACAATTCTTTGGCCTTTAGACAGAATTTTCAGTTATTTTGTAAGTTGCATGGTCGTCCCCTTTTTCCCGACCTCCTTCAGTGAATTTATCTTATACATTTATTATATAGTTATATTATTTTGTCTGAATACCACCCTGGGATCTCCCAACTTACTACATAATATTTTTAATTTGAGTAAATTTAGATTTGCTCTTCATCATATAAAGTTCTATAAATTTTTAAAAATAATATCATTAACATAACATTACAGTATCATAGATAATAATTTCACTGTCCTCAAAAAATCTTCTGTATTTCACCTATTCAGCTTTCCTCTCTCTGAAGCCCCTAGTAACCACTAACCTTTTAGCTCTCTCTATAATGTCACCTTTCTAGAATGTCATATAAATGGAATTACATATTATGCAGTTTTTACAAACAGGCTTTGTTAAGGATATGCCTTTAAGATTTGTGCAGTGTATCTCATGATAATTTAGATTTCCATTTCCCCAAGGACTAAGAGTGTTGAGCGTCTTTTTAATGTGTTTATTGGACATTTCTGTAGATTCTTTGGAAAAATATCTATTCATACAATTTACCTACTTTTAATTAGGGTATTTCCATTTTCATTTTTGAGTTGTAAGAATGTTCTATACCTTCTAGGCAATAGATCCCTAACAGCTACATGATTTGCAAACATTGTATCCCATTCCTTGGGTTGTTTTGATGGTATACTTTGAATCATAAAAGTTTTTAATTCTAATTTGATTAGGTCCCATTTATTTATTTTTGTTGCTGCTGTAATTGCCTTGGGGGTCTTCTTCAAGAATTCTTTGCCTAGGCCAATGTCTATAAGAGTTTTTCCAACATTTTATTCTAGAATTCTTATGGTTTTGTGTCTTAGGTTTAAGTCTGTTACCCATTGTGAGTTGATTTTTGTGAGAGGTGAGAGGTGTGGATCTAGTTTCAGTCTTCTGCATGTGGCTATCCAATTTTCCCAGCACCATTTATTGAATATGGATTCTTTTCTGCAGTGTATGTTTTTGTCTGCTTTGTCAAAGATAAGATGACAGTGTGAGGATGGTTTTATATCTGGGTTCTCAGTCCTGTTCCATTGGTCTATGTCTCTGTTCTTGTGCCAGTACCATGCTGTTTTGGTTACTATAGCCTTGTAGTATAGCTTGAAGTCTGGTAGATTGATGCCTCCCAATTTATTCTTCTTGCTTTAGATTGCTTTGGCTCTATGGGGTCTTCTCTGGTTCCATACAAAGCATAAAATTATTTTTTCTAGATCTGTAAAAAATGATGTTGGTATTTTGGTAGGGATTGCATTGATTCTGTAGATAGCTTTAGGTAGTATAGACATTTTAACAATATTGATTATACTGATCCAAGAGCATGGTAGGGTTTTCCATCTGTTTACATCCTCTGCAATTTCTTTTCTCAGTGTTTTGTATTCTTCCTATATAGGTCTCTCACCTCCTTAGTTAAGTATATTCCTAAATATTTAATTTTCTTTGATTTTATTGTGAAAGATATTGTGTCTTTGATTTGATTGTCAGCTTGACTGTTATTGGTGTATATGAAAGCTACTGATTTGTGTGTGTTGATTTTGTATCCTGAGACTTTGCTGAATTCATTTATCAGTTCCAGGAGTCTCTTGATTGAATCTTTGGGGTTTTCTAGATATAATATCATATCACCAGCCATGAGGGAAAGTTTGATCTCTTCTGCCCCCGTTTGGATGCCCCTGATTCCCCTCTCTTGTCTGATTGCTCTGGCAAGGACTTCCAACACTATGTTGAATAGAAGTGGAGATGGTGGGCAACCTTATCTGGTTCCAGTTCTAAGTGGGAATGCTTTCAATTTTTCCCCATTCAGTATGATGTTGGCCGTGGGTTTATCGTATATGGCTTAATAATTTTGAGGTATGAGCCATCTATGCCTATTTTGTTACTCGTTCTTATCATAAAAGGCTGCTGAATTTTGTCAAATGCCTTTTCTGAATCTACTGAGAGGATCATATGGAAATCTGATGAAGTTCAATTTATCTGTTTTTTTCATGTGACACTTGTATTCTGGTGTCATATATTAGAACCAATTGGCTGGGAAGAGTGCTCATGCCTGTAATCCCAAAAATTTGGGAGGCCAAATATTGGGAAGATTGCTTGCAGCCAAGAGTTCAAGACCAGCCTGGGCAACATAGTGAGACCCTGTCTGTACAAAAAATAAAAAATAAAAATCAGCCAGACATGGTGGTGCATGCCTGCAGTCCTAACTATTCAGGAGGCTGAAGCAGGAGGCTAGCCTGAGTCCAGGTGTTCAAGTGAGCTATGATTGTACCAGTGCACTCCAGCCTGGGTGACAGCAAGATTCCATCTCAAAAAAAAAAAAGAAAGAAAAAGAAAAAAACCATTGTTTTACCTGAGGCCACAGGGAAATATTTCTATGTTCTTCTCTATAGGATTTTTAATTTTAGCTGTTACATTTAGGTCTGTGATCTATTTTGATTCAATTATGTACATGGTGTAAGGGAGGAGTCCCATTTCCATGTGAACATCTACTCATCCCAGGAACATTTGTTGAAAAAATATTTTTTCATATTGAATTGTCCTGGCAACCTTGTGAAATCAGTTGTATGGGTTGTTGAACACTCAATTCTATTCCATTGACTTATTTCTTTATCCTATACTAGTATTACAATGTCATGATTACTTTAAGTTTGTAGGAAGTTTTGAAATCATGAATTATGAGGTTAGTACTTCAATCTTATTCTTTTTTTTCAAGATTGTTTTGGATGTTATGGAGCATTTTCATATAGATTTTAGAATCAGTTTGCCAATTACGACAAAAAAATTTTTTTTTTTGAGGTTTAAAAAAACTTTTTATTTTAAAATAATTTTATGCTCACATAGAAGTTGCAAAAATAGTACTGAATATTTTCATGTACCCTTCACCCAACTACCCCCCCGCATGATAACATCTTATATAACCATAGTATAATTACCAAGGCCCAGAATTGACATTGGTACAATACTATTAATTTTACAGATCTTATCTGGAGTTCACCAGTGTTTACAAAAAAATTTTTTAAAGGAAGCTAGGATTTTTATAGGATTGTATTGAATCCGTAGATCCATTTTGAAAGTATTGCCATCCTAACAATATTAAACCCTCTGATCAGTGAACATCAGCTATTTTTACAATTGTTTAGGATTTATTTAAATTCTTTCAATATGTTTTGTCATTTTCTGTTTATATATTTTGCACTTATTTTATTAAACTTATTCCTAAGTATATATCCTTTTTGATGCTATTTTAAACTGAAATGTTTTTTTAAATTTCATCTTTAGGTTGTTAATTGTTGGTTTATACAAATATAATTGATCTTTATATATTGATCTTGTATGCTGCAACCTTGCTCAACTTGATTATTAGTTCTAAGTATATGTTAATAAAGTTTTTAGAAATTTCTGTACACAAGACCATGTCATTTGCAAGGAGAAATAGTTAGATTTCTTTCTCTCCAACTGGGATGTTTTACGTGTATTTTTCTGGCCTAATCACCATCACTACAAATTCCAGTACAGTGTTGACTATAAGTGACAAGAATGGACATCATTGTCTTATTTCTAATCTTGGGTAAATTACTGAGCCATTCACAATAACATGTGATGTTATGAGAATTTTTATGGATGTCCTTTATAGGTTAAAAATTTTCTTTCTGTGACTAAGTTGTTGAACATTTTTATCATGAATGTGTTTTGGATTTGTCAATTTTTTTTTCCATATCTTTTGAGATGATCATGTGGTTTTTCTTCTTTATTCTGTTAATATAGTGCATCACACTAATTGTTTTTGTATGTTGAACCAAAGTTCTTGGGCTAAATCATAGTGTATAATCAACTTCTCATCTTGATGATAAGAACATTGCTTTTCTTCTAGTATAGGCAGGACAACATTCACTTCTGCTTTTATGAAATAGAAGGGAGTTCAGAATGATCTTATACTTACTGTTTTGAGGTGCCTATAATTTAAAATAGTCCATATGCCAGAGTGGTATATTTTTAACTCCTTCATTTCTCCAGTCTGAAAATCCCTCAAGGTTTTATATATTAAAAGCTGACTTGGTGAATTTGGAGAGAAAAATCAAGTCAGTGGCTGAGTGGCAAGGGATTTTCAAAAAGAGATAACATAAATTAGAACAAGTATAAATATGCAGAAAAGAATATTTGCCCATATCCGATTAAACCAGTCTTTAATCCTTGGGGATAGGTCAAATAAAATGGTTGAACTTCATTATCTGATGGAAAGAGTTTACCTTGCCTTTTAAAAGGTGCAGATTATACATTATTTGTCCCTAGCAATTTACATAGAAGCAGCATTCTCCAGTGGTTGCACAAGCTCCTCCTTGTTGGGCCATCAGTGTCCAGGGCATGACGATTTTGAAGTACAACAAAATATAATCTATTAACTTCTGATTGGAGTGCTTCCAATGTTTGCACAATGACATTTAATTCTTGTTCTATTACCATGAAATGATTTAGAACTGCCTTTTCAAATTTGCAAGTTCCAAAGCCTGGGAAAAGGGATCACAATACTGAAAAGAAGTTAGAGTCATATGGTATTTCTATTTTCAATGTTCTGAGGAAACTCCATACTGTTTTTCATAATGGCTGTACTAATTTACCTTCCCACATGCAGTGTGTAAGCATTCCCTTTTCTCCACATCCTTGCAACACTTATCTTTTGAATTTTTGATAGTAGCCATTCTGACTGAAGTGAGGTGATCTCTCATTGTAGTTTTCATTTGTGTTTTCCTAATGATTGGTGATGTTGAGCATCCTTTCATATATCTGTTGACCATTTTTATGTCTTCTTTCAGAAATGTCTGTTATGGTATTTTGCCCATTTTTTTAATCAGGTTATTTGTTCAGTTGTTTGAGCTCTTTTATATTTTGCATTTTAGCCTCTTATCAGATGTATACTTTGCAAATATTTTCTCTCATTTGTTAGACTGTTTATTGTCTCTTTGCTCTATTGATTGTTTCCTTTGCTGTGCAGAAGCTTTTAAGATGATGTAATCTCCTTTGTCTATGTTTACTCTTGTTGCCCTTGTTTTTGAGGTTTTATCTAAAAGATCCTTGCCTAGACTAACATCATGAAGCTCTTCCCTTATGTTTTCTTCTAGTATTTTCATAGTTTCATGTCTCATATTAAAATCTTTAATGCATTCTGAGGGGTTCTTTTTGTATATGGTGAGAGAAGGGTCTAGTTTCATTTTTCTTCATGTGGATATACAGTGTGTTATATAATCAAAGAAAGTGAAATCAGTATGGGGAAGAGATATCTACATTTCTGTGTTTATTGCAGCACTATTCACAATAGCCCATAAAAAAAGTGTGAAATCCTGTCATTTGTGGCAACATAGATGAACTTGGAGGACATTATGTTAAGTGAAATAAGCCAGGCACAGAAAGACAAATGCCACATGATCTCACTGATATGTGGAATTTTAAAATTCATTCTCATAAAGGTATAGAGTAGAATAGTGGTTATTAAAGGATGGGGAGGGTAGAGGAAAGGGAGGGATGGTCAGAGATTTGTCAATGGATACAAAGCTACAGTTAGAAAGGAAGAATATTTTCTGGTGGTCTGTTGCATAGTAGGATGACTCGGGTTAACAGTAATGAATTGAATATTTCAAAATAGCTAGAAGACAGATTTTTGAATGTTCTTATCACAAAGAAATGATAAATATTTAAGGTTATGGAGATCCTAATTACCCTGATTTGATCATTATACAATTTATATATGTATGAAAACATCACCTTTTACCTGTAAATATGTACAATTGTTTGGCAAGCATAAATTTAAAAAATAAAGCCGCTCACAATGCAAAAGAGAAAGAAGTTAGAATTGTGAAAAACAAGTGGGTTTTCTATAACGTCACTTTAAGTTTATTTATGTGGCACTACTTTATGAACAAATTAACCCAAGTTTGTAATTTTGCTGGCATTTAAGGTGGAGTACTTGGTGATAGAAGATGTCAGGTATCCAAGTCCACATGGTCATGACCATCTAGGCAACAACCATTATATATCTTGTTACCACATAAGACAAAAAGAACAGTGTTGTTCAGGGATAAAGTCAGAGTGTAATTTGTGACGCTTGGTTGGGGTTTATTGTGTCTTCTCACCTGTCATGTTGGTATCTGCACATCATCGTTTTTCGTGTATCCCTGCCAGTCTGTAGGAGCAGAATAGGTTGTGAAATGTCTGATAGAGGAGGCCTGCAGTTAACTTTGGCATCTGTATGGCTTAGTTTTGTCCCCTGTCCAAGTTAGCTCAGATTTTTGGTCTACCCCTATATGATCATTGGTGTTTGGGAGCCTGATTAGAGGGGAAGGTGAACTAGCTTGTGAGCCAGCCATAAAATCTGATGATTTGGCAAATGTCTGTATTATAAGAATGAGGGTTAGGACCATCTATGACATTTATGAGAGGTTTTCAGATGCCACCAGTTGGATCAAAGCACAGGGGTTGATTACAACATAGCCTTGGTATGTCACCTAGGAAGAGTCCAGCGTAATGACTGTTTCCAACGTAAACGGGAAAATTCCCTTCTAAGGACTATCTGAGCATAGGGCAGTGCTTACGCTTCCACAGAGGGTTTTCTGTGTCCAGTTAACTCATCAGAAGAAGTAGAAGAGAGTGACATCGTTCATTTGGTCCTTGGTGCCATATCCTGTCATATATCCATTTTCTGGAGTTTTCCAACACGTGTTGGCATTGGCAGGGATGAAAATTACTTCACTTCTTTTGCATGATCTAGGAGTTGACTGCTCAGCAGTCAGACCAATTAGTTAACATGGCTAAGGGTTGGAAACTGGTGCAAAAGGGTGCTGCCTCTGTGTCTGACCTGTTGAGAAAGCAGTGAGGGTTAATAAGAGTCAGATACAGTTTGAACAAAAGCCCAAATTTGAGTATCAGGGAGAGGAAAGGTAAATTGAAACAAGCAATCTCTAGTCAGCCCCTGCTTAGATGACAATAAATGGGAAAAAGAAAAATTGGGGGGAAGATGTATTAAAGAGGAGAGTTTTGTTCTGTAGTTATTGTTTTGAAGGTAAGAAGGCTTAGAAAGGGAAGCAAATATATGAAAGTAAAGTTTCTTGATCTCTGATCTTGGGAAAACTGCCTATATTATGTTGCCATCTGCTTCTGGGGCCTGGGAATTGACCCTGGAAATCTTTACTTTAAGGTCACCTGTAGGGATGGTTTTCCAATTGTCCTGGGAGTGCTGATGTGGGTCTAGCTTGGTGTGGCTCATGTGAATCAAGGAGGATTTCTATCTTATTTTATTTTGATGGCAATGTAGGTGGTTAGCAATACTTTTTAAAGGCCTTCACAGCAGGGTGTCAGTGCATGCTTTCTTCTATAAACTTCAACGTACACCTGACCTGTTAGTTGAAAAGGATGGCAAATTTTATCAGTCAGAGGAGGCCACATCCTTTTTACATGTTGATGATATACTTCAAGTGCAGTAGTGAGTTTTGTATATAGTTTGTCAAAGCATCAAATTGTTCACTTAGGTCCCCATAATATTCATTCAATCCCTAAATGGAAACTTTAATATAAGTACCCATAGGGTAGCCAAATACTATTCCAAAAGGCATTAATCCATTTCTTCTATTTGGAATATTCCAGATTTTTATAAAGGCCAAGGGTAATATTTCTGGCCATTTAAATCCAGTATTTTGACAGACTTTTTCTAATGTCCTTTTATGTCTAATTGAATATGGTAGGAGGTTTGAAATTTTAATGAGGACCCCGATGTTTTTGGAAGAAAGTGGTTTACTTCTTATGTAAAATAAATTCCTCAGCCTGATTCAGTTTTTAAAGGAATGCAACAGAGTGATAATCTCAGTTATTAATTTCTTTACTGCTGTTGTAGTGTCATCATGTCCAGTTATACAGCATTCAGTCTGTCATTAAAACATACAGACAATGACCAAACAGTGAGAATAGCCTAAAGAGGCAGGTAAATACATAAAATCCATTTGGAGTGCCACAAGGGCCAGTGTGAATTAACTGCCTGGGGCATGTTAGTTTCCTCCAGAAATTTGATGAGATTTATAGGTAGTGTCCTTGGCCAGAAATTTTGTGGATACCAGGGCAGAAACAATTATCTTTTAGCTCCTGAACTATCCCTTGTGTGCACATATACCCACTCTGTTGGGAGATAAGTACAAGTCAAAAGGTCAAAAGAAAGAGGGCCATAGGAAGTCCATTTGACCCCATGTATGTATAATCCATCTAATAATTGTTTGGCATGCTTTTGTATTTGTCTTTTTTAGATTATGGGACATATGCCTGATAATCAATAACATCAGTCACAAACAAAGGGAGGTTTATAAAGTGGGTGGAAAAAGTTATAAGGGTCCTTTTAAGGTTGCATACTTAGCAATCTTATAAATACTATTGTTCCCTATAAATATAGTATCATTTTCCTAAGTGTCAAGTGTATATAGTCAACAACAATTTTAGCCAAGAATTGAATACCTGTCATGGGACAGTAATTATATGGCAGCAGAGGTTGCGAATTAGGAGGATTTTTAAATTGTGTCAACTGCATGGTAGACTCCAAATGCATATATAGAGTCAGGGTACCTAGTGACAGGTTTCCCTTACTAGTGCAACGTCTTGTAAGAGCTGTCAATATAGCAGCTTGGGCTGACTTTATAGTGGGCAAAAGTATGCCTCAAGTGTTTCATTTGGGGAAGCTATTGCATAGCCATTTATTATGTTACTCTGAAAATTTTGTCTCCAGGAGCCATCACAAAATAGAATCAAGTCTAAGTTGTCTAAAGCTGCAGTCCTCCACCCCCAGGCCATGGACTGGTACTGGTCCATGGCCTGTTAGGAACCAGACTGCACAGCAGGAGGTAAGCAGTAGGCAAGTGAGCAAAGCTCCATCTGTATTTACAGCCACTCCCTATCACTGGCATCTCTGCATAAGCTCTGCCTCCTGTCAGATCAGTGGCAGCATTAGATTCTCACAGGATTGTGAACCCTACTGTAAACTGCGTACATGAAGGATCTAGGTTGCCCGCTCCTTATGAGAATCTAATGCCTAATGATCTGAGGTGGACCTGAGGCAGTGATGCTAGCAATGGGGAGCGGCTGAAATTTAATAAATATAATGTGCTTGAATCATCCTGAAACCATCCCCCTTACCCCCCTCCCAGTCCATGGAAAAATTTTCTTCCATGAAACTCATCCCTGTTGCCAAAAATATGAGGGACCGCTGGTCAAAAGGGCTAACAGGTTCTGTTGTGGCTTTGAGACCATTTCTATAGTTGCAAGGCAGTCATGTGGGATGGAGAGAGGCTCCTCATTATCAGGGAGGGATAGCAGAGTACCTGGATTTCAAGTGTTACAATGACATAAGATGATGGAGGGGTTGGTTACTGAGAGCTGTTCATAGGTGGTCTGCTGCCATATAAAGAGATGTTGTGTCTTATGAACTTGTAGGAGAGCAGGCATAGTATGTGAAACAACCCATACACATCCCTGTTCACAGGCCACAGCACTCTGCTAGGTAGGACCAGGGTTGTATCCAGGAACCATGCCTACCAAGCTCACAAACCTGTGGAACTGCAGACTGCACTCCCATCAGTATCTACAAAGTTAAGGCTCTTGTTTTATGGTTCATAATCATGGAGTACATTCTTATACCACATTCATAGTTTCAGTGAGAAACCTGGAGACCTAAAGTGAGAAATACACCTGACCTGGACCATATTTCTACTTCTGAGATCAGGATAGAGGATATTTAAATGCTGATATTTTGGGAATTTGTAATTCAAGAATTCTCACTCCTCCAAGGTCATAGTTTACTCATACATTATAATCCATCATGATGTATATTACAAATATCATCCTTCACCAAACTCTTCAGCAAAAAACAAACAACAATAAAATGACAAAAATACACAGTGGCACATCATAAATGAGCCACAAGTAGGTCTGGACAAGGAGTGACCCACCTCAAAGTGGAAAATGATGGTCATTGAGCTCTAAGTGCTTAGGGTTAAGAGAGGACAGGTGATAGACACAAAATCGTGGTAACATGATGTCACAATCACAGAAGACACAATGCTGAGCACAACCAAATCTCCAAGCATTACTTGCTGAAAGAATGAAAGATATGATTTCCCATAACATGCTAAACAATCTGAGACCAGATTTTATGGAGGTTGGACTCTTCAACAGAATTCTCAGAAAGATGTCATTGTAAACATTGCAAAGTGAGATCACACCATAAGGCAAAAACCCAACACCCTGTCTCCACACTCAGGCCTGAATAGAAGATGTAGTCCAGTGGATGAACAGCTCATATGCTTGAGATGAGGACTTGCTTATAACTTAATTCAGCCTTCCTGGAGCCTGAAACTCTAGGTGACATTGCCGACAACATTTTAAATCATGAATTAATGAATTTCTTCTTCACTTAATATATTCATCAGGGAATAACAAAGCCTATTCAAATTCACAAGTCCCCAAAAGTAGAGTCTGTCAGAGTAACAAGAATGAGAGCAAACCATTTTATGAAAACCGTAATCCATCTATTTCTCTAGGAATTGATCACAAAGTGATTTGTGTGATCCCCATCCAAGTGATTAGAGAGACAAATAGGAAAAAGAAAAAAGATATCCAACTGTTCTGGATTGAAGAACTGAATTTGGAATGCAGATTACAGGGAACATTATTAATGTTTCTAAAATTAGATGAGAAATTCTCAAGATACAGATTGTCCTAAGACTTTAGAGAGCTCTACTCCAGTGCAAACTCTCAAGTAACTCTTTGCCCTTTCTCACTTCCTTCCCAATGGATTCCTGAATCATGGTTTATAAAATTACCTCTCCACATATGTTGCATTAATATTTTTGTTATTTCTAGTTTGGTCTTGAGGACTGTCTCTGTCCTCTATAAACTCCAGCTCTGATGGGGCTCGAGGGGATTTCTTCACAGATGCTTACAATGTGCCTATCATAGGATACTTCTTTATCCTGGTGGACAGCCTGATGCCTAAGTGTCTGGCCAGTGACCTGGTGTCCCTCTCACTGGAAATTGTTTATTCTTGGAGATGCCCTTGTGGCTCTTGTCTGACCTGTGTCCAGTTTGTTCCTACCAAGAAACTCCTTCAATCTTCGTTCTTCAGCCTGAGCACCAAAGCTCATTGACCCTCACTTGCCACTTTGAGGTGGGTCACTCCTTGTCCATCCAATTCTCCTTGTGTCTCCCTCATGGCCTTCCTCTCAGCCCTGTTTGTTTTTTCTGTTAAGAATTTGATGATAGATGATATTCACCGTATACATCAATATACACTACAATGTATTCATTCAAATGAAGAGGAAAATTTGATTTGACAAGTCACTTTACTATTATAAGAATTTATGTTATAACAAAATTTATAAAATAAAATTTCTTATTTTAAGACAATATATTTAAATGACATTTTCCTTTCTCATGGAATAAAATATAAGCTTGGAAAGATAAAAAGTTTCTTAACTGGGCCGGGCGCAGTGGCTCACGCCTGTAATCCTAGCACTCTGGGAGGCCGAGGCAGGAGGATCACTTGAGCTCAGGAGTTCGAGACCAGCCTGAGCAAGAGCGAGACCCTGTCTCTAAAAAAAAAAAAAAAGTTTCTTAACTTACAAATGCCCCAAATAGCAGACCTTACATACCTACTATCCTGATCTCATAAGTAAAAAATGTGGTCCAGATCAGCTGTATCTCTTACTCCAAGTCTCCAGGTTGCAGGAGCTATTGCTTTTACTTAACCTATGCATGTATTTTGGAGAATATACCCCATGATAATGGTATAAAAAAAGCAAGAGTCTTGACTTTGTGGATGTTTATGGGAGTGCAGTATTAAATCCTATGTCTTTGAAGGTGTCAACAGAAAAGAACTCAAACTCTGTAAAATAATTTAAAGAGGTTTATTCTCCACCAAGTATGTGTGACTATGGCTCAGAGAGCCACATCAAAGAAGTCTTGAACAAGTGGTCTTGCTGTGGTTGAGTTACAGTTTGGTGTTATATATTTCAGGGAGATAGTAATTACAAGTAAATTCATAAATCAGTACATGGAAGTCATACATTGGTTTGGCTAAAAAAGGTAGGACAACTCAAAACAGTGTATTACAGGTTACAGGTGGATTTAAAGATTCTTTGATTTGTGATTGATTAAAGAATTGAAAAGATGTGGATACAACCCAAGTGCACATCAATACATGAGTGGATTAATAAAATCTGGTATGTGTGTACCGTGGAATATTACTCAGCAATAAAAAACAATGGTGAATTAACACATCTAGTATTATCCTGGGTGGAGCTAGAGCCCATTCTTTGAAGCAAAGTATCACAAGAATGGAAAAACAAGCACCACTGGTACTCACCATCAAATTGGTACTAACTGATCAATACTTATGTGCACATAAATAAGTATTATTTATGTGGAAATAATATTCATCAGGGGTTGGGCAGGTGGGAGGGGGTGGATGGGATAGGAAAACTCACACCTAATGGGTGCGGGGCACATTGTCTGGGGGATGTTCACGATTGTAGCTCTGACTTGGGCAGTGCATAGATAATATATGTAACCAAAGTGTTTGTACCCCCATAATATTCTGAAATAAAAAAAAAAGAAATGAAGCTTTGTCTAAAGGCTTGGAACATTTTAAGTTAAGAAAATCTGTTAACTGGACAAATACCTGCAGGTGTGGTTTAAGCTTTGCCTTGCATAGCCTTAGGCCTGTTAATGAGCTGCAGTGATATCTCCAAGAAAGGAGGGGGGCATGACAAGGCATGTCTGACCTTTCTTCTCATGGCCAGCAACCCAGCTTCCATGTATTTGAGGCATCCCTCTGGCCAAGAGGGGATACATTACCTAAGCTGGGGGGGCTTCAGATTTTATTTTCATTCACAAAGACTTTGTAGGTAAGGCTCCTGAAAACAACCCTGGTGTTACCCTTCAAAGTGATTTGGTTTGTGGTATGGAAATCCTTGTTCCTTTTTTTTTTTTTTTATTTGCAGTAACTGGCAAGCCAATTCTAAAATTCATGTAGAAATTCATGAGATCCAGATCAGCCAAAACAATCTTGAAAAGAAGAACACAGTTGGATTATTAGATTTCAAAACTTAGTACAAATTGATAGTAATCAAGATATTGTTGTACTTGTAGAAGTACAGCCATATAGATCAATGGAATAGAATTGAGTGTCCCAAAATAAACCTGACATTTATGGTCAACTGAATTTTCACAGTTGCCATAGCAATTCCTGGAGAAACATTTTTTTTTTTGCCAAAAATGTTGCTGGAACAAGTGAATATCCACAAGCAAGTTTGACTCCTCCCTCATGCCATATACATAATTACTCAAAATGGATCATAGACCTACGTTTAAAAGCTAAAACTACAAAACTCGTGTAAGAGAACGTAAAGATGTGTTTTTAAGGCCTCTGGTTAAATAATATTTCTAAGATGCAGCACCAAATACAAAAGTGACAGAAGCAAAAATAAACTGGTCTTCATCAGAACTAAAAAGTTTTGTAATTCAACATACACTATCAAAAAGTTAAAAGGTAACCCCTCAAAAGAGAGAAAATGTTTGAAAGCCACATAGATGAGAAGGATCTTTTGTTTAGAATATATAAAAGGTTCTTACAACTCAAACAAAAAAAAACAAGATAAACATCCCAATTAAAAATGGATAAATTGTGTAATAGACATTTCTGTAAGGAAGTTATACACTTACCCAATAAGATCGTGAAAAAATGATCAATGCCATTAGCCCTTAGGGAAATGCAAATCTAAACCACCATAAGATACACTTTATAAAATTCAGTACATATTGAATAAGTGAATGCAAGTGAATAAGCCAGATTGAAAAGACTACAGGTTGTGTAATTCCATACATATGACACTCTGGAAAGAGTAGAACAACAGAGATAGTAAACACATTAGCAGTTACTAGGGGCTGGCAAAGTAGGAAGGTTGAATAGGTGAAGTACATGGAATTTCTTTAGGGCAGTGAAAATAGTCTATATGATACTGGAATGGTGATACAACATACTGTTTACAAAATCCTACAGAACTTTAAATCAAAGCATAAGCCTAAATTGATGAAAATTAAAAACATTATTTATATAATCCTATGGAGAAATGCAGACTAAATCATATAAATGTATAACAAATGTATGAAGTAACCTCACTGAATGAAGTTGGTAAGGAGCTTACCTAAGTAACTTAGGAAATAAATGGAGCTTCTGAGTCTACAGGCCAAAGGAATTGTCCATAAGCACTGCACTTTATTTGGTAAAGTTGTATCTCATGGGGGTAGGGCTTAACAACTCTGAAGCCACTGCACGTGCATTTTGTGACCCAACATTTAAGTAAACAAGGCCAACTTTCTCACTGTTAGGGTGGGAGATTACGTACAAGTAGTGGGAACAGGTAGATTGATTTACATGGTACTGGATTAGATCATGTGGGTCTGGAGCCATCAGTAGGAATTCATGCTTAAATTTGTGTAGACATATATGGAGAAATATAGAAATATTTATACATATGTATATATGTGTGAGTTAGTTTACACACATACATTTCTTTGCCATGTCAGCGGACAAGGCCTCAAATCAACAGATGACCCATTAGCAATGAGTACACCTGTTATCCAAATCCTCATTTCTAATTCTATTCTCCATTAAGAGAAACAAGGCCTCCTTCAAGAAATGATGGATACTAGGCTTGCCCAGGGAATAAACACACTTAGCCTGGACCACCTTGTAGTTCCTGAAGGTAAGACAATGAGGAAAAAACCCAACACAATCAGCCAGAAAAATAAACAAAATAAAATCAGAATAATGTTGGTATTTCAAGACAATGCAAGAGACAACTGAGAGACCATCCTGTGGCCAACACTGGAGCAATCTGACCAACAATATAAATAAAGTAGTATAAATAAATTGTAAACTATCCATAATTTCATAAATTATTACATATGATATAAATGAATGATTGAATACAAATGTAATGAGTGGTGACAAATAGGCAAATTGACCATGGTGAGGGATTCCTAACTACTTTTTCAGACACTCTGTTCATATAAGTATCTGCTATGTATAGTGACTTATTTGTAAAAATATAAATCAGAGAAAGGAGAAAAAGAGTAATTTTACAGTGGAGAGATCCGACAAAAATTGTCTTATCCAGGTGATCAAATTACTATCAACAATGGTAAAGCATGTTGAAAGTTAGGTACCACTTGATATGATTTGATGAGAATGGTTCATTCCCTTGGTGATCTTTCTTCCCCAAACCCACAACTCCAGTATAATCATGAGAAAAACATCAGAGAAATTCATAATTAAGGATGTAAATGTCATCAACAACAAAGAAAATCAGAAAAACTGTCACAGGCATAGGAGCATAAGGAGAAAGGATATCTAAATGTGGTGTGGAATACTAGATGGGATCATGGAGCACAAAATGAAAATTAAGTAAAAACTAAAAAATCTAAATAAAATGTGGATGTTAGTGAATGATAATGTATACGATTATTTCATTAAATGTTACTAATGTCCCAACTAATGTAAGATGTTAATAATAAGGGAAATTGTGTGTTGGGCATACGGTAATTATGTGTACTATCTTGGCAACTGTTGTGTAAATGTAAACTATACTAAAATTTAAAAGTTTATTTTTTCTTAAGTCCTTGACCAGCTTAATAAGCAAAGTATTATTAATATCGTTTATGCCCCCAATGTATCCCCCAATTCCGTCCTCTTCTTTACCTACTGAAGGTTACTATTATTTTGAATTCTCTGTCATTCCCTGAATTTTCTTTATTATTTTCTCTCAACTTTTATATTTCTAAATATTATATTATTCGATTTTTCTTATATTCGAAGTCAGTAGATGTTAAGTGTCTAAATTAATCTATATCTCTAGTCTGATCATGAAAAAACATGAGACAAATACATATTGTGGGATATTCCACAAAATTCCTGACTGGTACTTTTCAGAAGAGTTCAGATCATGAAAAATATGTGAAGATGGAGAAACTGTTGCAGATTGGAGAATATCCAGTGGTACCCAATGATACTCACCTGTTGGTATGCACAACCTTGTATTCTGTAATCCTCTCCCTCTGAGCATGGGCAGGAACCTTGACTTGCTTATAAACAAGAGAATACTGCAAGGTGATGTGATGTCACAATGTTATGTTATGTAAGACTGTGATTATTGTCTTACTAGCAAACTTTCTCCCTTGATGACTTTGATGGAGCATTCTGCCATGTGGGAGGAGCTGAATGCAATCTGTGGCCAATAGCTAGTAAGGCACTGAGGCTCTTTATCCAACAGCCATTCCTAGAATTTACAATATAAATTTATAACTAATCCAAGCCCCCTTTCAAATAGCATTATATTGCTTCACAGGTATGATGAGTTCTTTATGATAAAAAAGTAATCCTAATTCTTACCCATAGTCACTTGCATTATTGCTGTCATTCATTTCACATATATATGGGCATTCATGCTTGTATATGTGGGTGCATATATATAATATGCATAAGATATTAACATATAAGATACATCATCAAATACATTATTGGTGTGATTGTTTGCAATACACTGTTATCTGTTAGATTAGGTAAGAATACGGAAAATAAAAGATTTTATTCTATAGAGCAATAACTAGAAATAATTAAGAAAATAAATATAACTTATATGCTAAGTAAGGGAAGAAAAAAAACCATATAAAATTATCAGTTTAAACCACAAAAGGCAGAAAATGGGTGAAAGACAAAAATAGGACCAAAGAACAAGGGCAAGAAGTGGAAAATTGTAACAAATATAATAGGTATAAATCCGACTATGTCAATAAGAACTTTGAATATCAATGTGTAAATACAACACTTACAGACACATACTGTCAGAGTGGAACAAAAATAAGACCCAACTATATGTTGTCTACAGAAAACCCATTTATATCAAAAAGTCCCAAAACAACAAATGACGTGGATGCAGAGAGATAGGAGCACTCATACACTGCTGGTGGGACTCCAAAGTAGTACAACCTCTATGGAAAGTAATATGGAGGTACCTCAAAGAACTAAAAGTAGAACTACCATTTGATCCAGCAATCCCACTACTGGGTATTTACCCCAGGGAAAAAAGGACATTCTATAATAGAGACATCTGCATTCAAATGTTTATAGAAGCACAATTCACAACTGCAAAGATGTGGAAACAACCCAAGTGCCCATGAATACATGAGTGTATTAATAAAATGTGGTATATGTGTACCATGGAGTATACTCAGCCATAAAAATCAATGGTGAATTAATACCTCTGGTATTATCCTGGATGGAGCTAGAGCCCATTCTTTGAAGCAAAGTATCACAAGAATGGAAAAACAAGCACCACTTGTACTCACCATCATATTGGTACTAACTGATCAATACTTATGTGCACACATGGAAATAATATTCATAAAGGGTCAAGCAAGTGGGAGGGGGGTGGAGGGGATGGGAAAACTCACACCTAATGGGTGTGGGGTGCACTGTTTGGGGGATGTTCATGATTGTAGCTCTGACTTGGACAGTGAACAGGCAGTATCTGTAACCAAAGTGAACCCCCGTAATATTCTGCAATTTAAAAAAATAAATAAATATGAAGACACATATGTAGAAATGCAAATTAAAATTACATTGAGATATCACCTCACACTTGTCAGAATGGCTATTTTGTAAAAGGCAAAAGACAAGAAGTGTTGAACATGATATGGAGAAAAGGGAACCCTTGCATACTATTGGTGGGAATGTAATTTAGCTATTATGGAAAACAGTATGGATGTTCCTCAAAAAATAAAAATAGAACTGTTATAAGATTGCACAGTCTCACTATCATATATATATATACACAAAGGAAATGATATCAGTATGTTGAAGCAATATCTGGACTCCCATGTTTATTAAAGGAACATTTACAATAGCCAAGATATGGAACCAACCTAAATGTCCATTGACAGATGAATAGGTAAAGAATATAAAGAACATATGGGTGTGTGTGTGTGTGTGTGTGTGTATAGAATACTATATATAAAATAGAATAACATTCAGCCTCACAAATGGAGAAATCCTGTCATTTGCAATAACATGGATAAATCTGGAGGACAATACGTTGAGTGAAATAAGCCAGGCACAGAAAGAGAAATATCACATGATATCCATGATCTCACTTACAGGTGGAATCTAGAAAAGTTGATTTCCTACAAGTGGCAGTAGAATGATAGTTACCAGAGCCTGGCGTGGTTGCTGGGGGGTTAGGTAGATTTCTGTGGATGTATTCAAAATTTCAGTTAGATAGAAGGAGTAAGTTTAAGATATTTATTTTACAACATGGTGTCTATATTTAATAATACATTAAAAATGCCTAAGTAGTCAATGTATAGTTTTCTCACCACAAAACTGATAATTATGTGAGGTAATACAATGGTAATTAGCTAGGTTTAGTTATTCCACAAAGAATATTATTTTCAAACATTATGTTGTACATAGTAAATACACCCAATTTTATATTAAAAATATAGACACATATATATATTAAAAATAAATGGCTGGAACACAATACACCATATGAATAGTAATTTAAAATAGCAGGAGTAGCATTTAGTGTATATATTAGAAAAGAAGAAATCTAAAAATCAATGATATAAATTTTCCACTTTAGGACTCTTAAAAGAAAATAGAGTGAATTAAATCCAATGTAAGGAGAAGAAAGTAATATAATTATTGCAAGGATAGTGAAAATAAAACATAAAGCAACTGGAATTTTGAAAGGAATATTGGTAGCTTAATAGTTTACAGAATTTAGCATTGTCCAAAATTAACTAAGAAAAGATGACACCCCCAACTGAACCCTTGCTTGTGGGCATGCATATGTTTCTCCCTCTTGCAATGAGCATATTTTATCTTCAGAAATGATAATCCAAAAGCATACAAAGCAGGGTAATTTCATTTGGTCACTAAATTGGCAAATACTTTAACTGTGAATAATCTACCATTAGAAAATTTAGGTAAGTATTGCTAGGTATACAATGTAAGGGTACATGTGGTAGAAAGAATAAAGTTAAAATTCATATTATGGTCTGAGAAACAGAAAACTATGAGGCTTGTATGAAAATATTAAAGAACATGAAAGAGGACAGGCAGACTGAGATGGGTGAACATGTGTATGTCTGGGGTGAAAAGTTCACTCAAGGCTGTGCGGTGCCCATTGGCACCCACTGAAACCTCTCCAGTCCCCTGCCTGCCTTGCCTGTTTAGCTCACTTGGGGTCTCTTCTCTGAGCAGCTTAGGATGACTTTAATCCTTAGGTTCCTCTTAGGCAGCTCTCAGTCTCTGATGTATTGATGCCAGGTGGCTGTGATTTGGCCAGTGTGGATTTTCTGATCCATGGATCCCGCCAGTTTGGGCCATGCTGTTTGAGTAAGGCACCAACAACTCCATGACATCCTGAATGATAGAGATCTGGGCATCCAAGCTGGTAGGTGGTAATCAGCAGATTAAATTAGCTAGCAAAGTCTAGAGCTTTATTGGAGATTGGAGAAGTATTTTGCCAGATCCAGAAGCTCAGATTTTTCCCAGGGAAGAAACTCTGACCTGGTAGCTTTACTACCACCTCCAGTAATCTTGAAGGGGTCTAGGTAGCAAATAACTGCTGAGTCAGGGGTATAAAGGTATAGTTAAGAGGGGTCTGGTTATACAGGAGGGAAAGGAGGGGGGGTCACAGGGACTGCAGGGTGAGGAGGAATTAAGATGGGAGGAGGAGTAAGAGAGGGAGAGGGGAAGGAAGGGAAGGATAGAGGAAGGAAAAGTAGCCCTCTTTATTTTGCATGCACCATTTTTCTTGCATTTTTTCTAGTTTATGAAGTATCTGTTTAATTTCAAGTTATTCTCCTTAAATCAGGCTATAACAGACTCTTGATTTCTTTTAGAAGAATTGAAACACTAATTATGGAATGATCTTCATTGCCTTTGGGAAGTTCGATAGCCTCTTTGTTCCAATTGAGTGTGCAGATAAACTAGTGATCACATAAGATTCTCATTGTGGCCAGCAAAACTTTAAATCCTCCCAGGTTAGATTTCTCTATGATCTCAAATATTTGCAGGAATTTTTCTATAGTTCTCACAAATGTAAGTCACTGGAGTCCCTGATGGCTGCTGAGCAGAGACTGTATCCTTAGAAGTAAGCTTCTCTATAACCAAACTGTCCGATTAGGACTAAGGTTCTCTATAATGCAGTCACACATGAAGGTGTCCCTTTGAGTGCCCTTAGCATGAGCATCCTCAGGAAACTTTATGGACCAAATGAATCAGACTGGATTTGGATAGGCCACACCAAGCTCTGTGGCAGATAGGGAAGGTCTCCCTCAGGGTCCTGATGGAGAGAACCAGGAAACCTGAGAAGAGCCCCAACCCAATTCTGGGGCAAATAAAGATGTTCCCTCCAGAATCCAGACGGAGGGACCTGAGACAGGGACAAGGAAGGAACTGGGGAGAAATGAAGCGAAGAGGTGGAGAGAAATAAAGTCTCCAAGATCCTTACCCTAAAAGTAGGAGATCTTAGATCTTAGATCTTAGTACTTACCTAAATTCCTTGCAGCAATGTTGGGGAGACAACTGATTTGTCAGTGGGCTCCTGCATACATCAGTGTGTTGACTTCCAATCACGCTGGGAGAAACCAGGGTCTCTGCACATCCCATCCTGGTAGGGCAATTATGTCAACTGAAGAAATGAAGAGGTTTATAAGTTGGCTGGGAGAGCATAAAAAGTTACAGCTTGCAGGGTGCCATTCTGAAAGGCTGGGATGCATAGTCTTGGGCAGAAGCTCAGAGCTTGCACTTCCTATCAGTCTTTTGAATTTGCAGTTTGTTTGTTTGTTTGTTTGTTTGTTTATTGATACAGATTCTTGATCTCTCACCCCAGCTACAGTGCAGGGGCATCATCATAGCTCACTGTAACCTGTAACCTCAAAATCCTGGGCTCAAGTGATCCTCCCATCTCAGCCTCCTGAGTAGCTGTGACTATAGTTGTGTGCTACCATGCCCAGCTGATTTTTCTATTTTTTGTAGAGACAAGGTCTTTCTCTTGCTCAGGCCAGTCTTGAACTCCTGACCTCAAGGAATCCTCCTACCTTGGTCTCTTAAAGTGCTAAGATTACATGTGTGAACCACCCCACCTGGCCTCAATTTGCAGTTTAGTAAATTATAAAAGGAAAAAAAAATCTCATTGATGTTCATATGCTGATTTCTTTGTTTAGTCTCTGACTATCTTTTCTCATGTAATTTATTTATGATTTCTTATTTGTTTCTTTTGCCTATTTTTCTCTGATTTTTTCCTCATTGATTTATAAGAGCCTTTAAATAGTTGGGATAGTAACACTATATCATATATATGCAATATTTGCCCCAGTTTTTCGTCTGTCTTTTAACCTTATTTCTGATAATCATTTTTATTTTCTGGTTTAGATGCTCTGTATTTTATCTGGTAGAGATCAATAGAAACTTTTCCTTTATGAGAAGTCATAAATGTCAAGTCATAAATGTCAACTTTTCCTTTATGAGAAGTCATTAATGTCAAGCCTTTTCTGTATTTTATCTGGTAGCGATCAATAGAAACTTTTCCTTTATGAGAAGTGTCTACTGTTAATGTCAAGCCTTTTCCTTCTCATCATTACAAAAATATCCACCCACGTTTTATTTTATTTCTTTTATGGTCTCTCTTTTACATTTTAACCCTAGGCCCATTTAAAATTTATGTTGAGGTAAAGAATGAGACAAATAGCCAACTTTATTTGTTTTTCTAATGAGGCTACCCAGTTTTCCTAACACTATGTGGAGACCCAGGGAAAAGTTCCCATTTAGCCTCTGAAGGTTCACTGAAAATAGGTGATAAGAGGCAGATTCATAGGAGAAAAGGAATACAAATTTATTTGATCATAGTTTTACATGACACGGGAGCCTTCAAAATGAGGACCTAAAGATACAGGGACACTGTCCATTTTCATGGTTAGGTTCAACAAACTATGGACAGCCGTGTAGAAATAGGATTGGACTAGAAGGGTATGATCTACTGCTAATAGGCTAAATTAGGGAACACAGCCAGGCCTGTCTGTTTAGGTTCTTGTTGGCCTTTCTGAGCAGCATTCCTTCCTTGTGGGTATTAAGCAGGACCCTCTCTGGAATGAGGGTCTGATGAGCTACAATCAAACAAGGTAGGTCAGGTAATTTCTTTGTGGCCAGTTTTTCCACAGAAAAGTAGGGGAAAAGTTTGAGTAATATTCTTACATTTTATGGCTGGCTTTGAGGAAAAGGGGTTCTGATTTCTAGGACCCACCTTAGGGAAGAGGGTTTCTAGTTTCTATGGCTAGCCTCAGAGGAGAATGAGGGCTCAGAGACAGGAGGGCAGAGGAAGGTCAGAGGAAAACTTTTGCTTTTGGGGCTGCTTCTGAGGCCTTCATTTTTACATATAGTTTTCTGAGTTCCAACAATTATTTAGACAACTTTATCTCATGACTGTAAACCTCAATGTAAATTTCCACATGTGTATTTGAATCTAAAGAACTCCTAACAAGAACCCACCACTCATCAAGGAACTGAGTACTTTGATTCTTGCAAATTATTCACTCCTGGACAAAAATGAATATATACCTTAAAAACCAAAGTTTGCCTTATCTTTCACTGGAAGCTGTTTTACTTGATAGCAACTGGTATCCCAAAGATAAAATTCTCATTATTCAGGTTAAGATTGTTTATATTTCCCCTGAACAGAGTATTAAAATTATTTAGAATTTAGCCATGTAGATATACTAATGCTGTACATTTTGCTCTATCTGTATACATGTGTAACCATGATTATGGAAATGAAAATTTGCAGAGGGAAGTGCCAAACCTAAAAGTTTGATGGGAGACTCACTTGAATTCCTGCTCCACTGTTCAGAGGTGTGTGGTCCTGAGGCCCTTTACCCCTCTGGGCCTCAGCCCCTTTGTTTGTAAAATGGATATTATAATTATAATACTGGCCTCTTACAGTTATTGGGAGGACTGAATGAAATGAAGCCAGAATGTACCGTGCATGGGGTTAACCATGTACATCAAGGTGCCCCTAGACCTGTGGTCTTAATTTAACCCCCACCCCATCTCACCTTGATACCTTCAGCCAGGATTCACTTTCTGTTTTGTATTTATCAAGCCAGCTTCTGACTGCACAGCACACTTAACTGAATCTTGACCTTCTGCCTTGTTCTTGTCATCCTCCACCCAAAGACTCCTGTCACTGCCTGGGGTCCTGCTCCCATTACAGGCCACTGTCACCTGATTCCATTCTTATTCCAACCAGGAAAGCCCTGGCCCACCCATGGGAGAGACCTTGTACCTCCAGCCAGAGGTCACCCTTCCCTTACAGCCCTCTGCCTTGGGCTACTGGCTGGGGTCCACTGGGTCATGTCACTTTTGCCTTCCCGTGGCCTGTGGTACCAAGGTCCCGGGGGGCCTTGTGGGTAATTAGGATGCTTAATTCTCACTGGGAATTTACATTCCCAGAGAGGATGATTGGGAATGTACATGACTCCCCATACTCTCAGAATTTCTGGCATTGTGACAAAGTAGAAGTACAACCTGTGTGTTGCTCCAGGGTCAGGTCTTCTGTGGTACCCATAAACTTCAGGGTAGTTTACCTAAATGTGGCTTTTGCTGTCACTCTCTGCTTTATGAGACAGCTATTGATATGTCTGACACATGTCCCTGCTTTGACTGTATAGTCCATGAAAAATGATCAGTTACTCATCTCTCTTCTGGATAGATGGGTGTGTCCTAGGATAACTAAAGTGTTGCCCTGCCCTGACCCAGGAGCAGGGGTTGGTGATCCAGAAACACCAAGGAAATGTCTGATTGTTCTGGAGTGTCTGCCCCAATGTATCCTAGGAATTCTAAAATCTGAAAAGCAAATGGTAACTTGGAAGCAAAGGGAGTGCAGGAAGCAGGATTCTTCTTTCTTGGAAAGGGACAGAATCCCAGCTCCAACTGGCTTGTGAAAGGAAAAGTACTGCAAAGACCAGGGTTGGTGCAGGCTTAGCTGGACCCAGGTAACCATATAGATTTGCCATATTCTTCCTCCTCCTTCCTCCCTGTTTCTCTGAGTGGTTCCCTTCTCTTCAGGCACCTCACTCCTAGCATTGAACATGGCTGCCAGCAGCCCCAGGTCCATATCCTCATCCACAGTGACCCCACAGAAAAGACATTTCTCTTCCCAACAGGCTCCAGGAAAATCCCTGGAACAGCCTGATGTGGATCACATGCCCATCTCTGAACCAAGCAGTGTGGCCTGGGAGATAGAATGTCTGATGGGCTGACCAAGGTTGGATGCCCAACCTTCAAATGGGTGGGGGGAATGAGGTGGGGAGAACTGAGTGATGGTGGGTGGGGTGTCTGCTCTGCCCAAATCATGTGAACCCAGAATGCAGGAATTGTGATTTCCCCAGGGAAAACTAAGATGCCATCACCCAAGGAAGGAGGGAGCAGATCTTGATCTGATATTCCTGCCAGATACCCATGGGATCAAGGGACACAGCAGGAGACAGAAGGGAGGGATAGTAAGACAGACTGTCAGGGAAGCCAAACACTGACAGAGAAAAAGGAGACTTTTGTGATTTTAAGGAAAAAAGTGCCTTCAATATAATCAAACAATCATTACACCAATGTTCCTAGCAGCATTGTTCCCGAGAACCAAAAGGTACAAACAACCCACTTGTCCCTCAACAGATGAAGGATAAAGAAAATGTGGTCTATACATATAATGAAATGTTATTTAGTAGTAGAAATAAATGATATTCTGACATGTGCTATAACATGGATGAACCCTGAGGACATTATTCTGAGTGAAATAAGCTGAACTCAATAGGACAAATACTGTATGATTCCCCTTATATGAGGTACATGAAGAAGTCAAATTCATAAAGAGAGAAGGTAGGATGGTGGATCCCAAGACCTGGGGGGAGGGGAAATGGGGAGTTGGTGTTTAATGGGTACAGAGTTTCAGTTTGGCAAGATGAAAAAGTTCGGGAAATGGATGGTGGTGATGGTTGCACAACAATGTGAATGTACTTAGTGTTACTGAACTGTACACCTAAAAATGGTGAAAATGGTACCTTTTATGTATATTTTACCACAATAAAAGACTAAATTAAAAATGGAAACACTTACGATTGGAACTGGGAGCAAGGAAACCATTTTTTTCATGCCTCCTTAACAATACTCTGAACTCAGACTTTGCTTAGTGCAGTGCTCTGTAGACAGAAGTCAGTATGAATTTTCTAGATACATCAATAAAACAGCTTGAGATGTTCTGGTCCCATCACCAAGCCAGCAATAATTTCTGGGCAAATATTAAATCATCATCCCACAAATGCTACATCATAGCTGTGAATGCTTGGGTCTTTGCACAGACCTCAGCATTATGTCAGAGAAACATGATCATTGCCATGTGTATGTCAGACAGAGGAGCCTTCCCCCAATAGCCCAAATCCCCTTGGATCCCCAATTTTGCCCCCCACAGGACAACAGGCAATATCTAGAGACATTTTTGGTTTTTATAATGGGAGGGAGAGGTGTGTGAGGTGGGTGCTACTGGAATCTTATTTATAGAAGCCAGAGATGGTGCTAAATGTCCTACAATGGACAGGACAGCCTCCCACAACAGAGTCATCCAGTCCTCAGTGTGAATAGTGGTGAGGGTGAGCCCGCCTGGGAAATCCTCTTACACGTTCAAGGGCTTAAACACACACACACAGGCAGACTCATGCCCTCTCCTATATCCTCTAGTTACCTTATTGGTCTTTGTCAATTGCTGATGAATAACAAGAAGTTTACAGCATAAAAATACACATTTAAAATTGAATTCCTGCTTAATATCCTTTAAATCAAACAGCCATGGAATAAATCTGCCTTGGATTGGATTATGAGACTGGGATTCTGTAATAACATGGCAGAGAAGGCAGAAGGAGGAAGAGCCTAATTGGAATGCTGCTGTGCACGCTCCCTCCCGGCTGGGACCCTCTCAACCATTCTAACATCAACAGACAGATGTAAACCATCCAGTGGAGGTTGATGTCCACAACAGGAATTCTGGAGGCTTGAGAGGGAGTTAGGGGTAAGGAAGGGAAATGCATGTTGTTTGAAAAAAATATGTTTAATGTGGTCCTATAATATTATCGTGAGAAATGAACACATATTGGTGTTTTTAATTTTCTTGAAAGGTGGCACCACTTAAGGGAATGCTGCAGTTCTACACATTCTAGCAGAGTCATAAGTTAAATTTTCCACTTGATTGAGAAAAACTCTCTTTTAAAACGAAGTCAGAAAACTAAAAGTAAAAGCAAAGAAGTCTAACCACATTACTTATTCCTATTCCACTTTTAAATATTTTACATCCAGCCAGGCTCTGGGTGGATGAGTTAGGCTCAGCAATTTTTACATTCAAACAGTTCAAGTAGCTCTTTTACCTCTATTCAATTAAAAAAACAAGTTTCAATGTTTTTCTCTACATTCACAGAATTTCTAGAATTTTTTTTAAAACAATATTTTTTTAAAGAAAAAGTCTTAGGACATGACATTTAATTTTAAAAATGAACTTTTCCTTATCCCTCAGCAAGCATATTATTCCAATTAGTCTAGATTTTAGACTAGATTTTAGATTAGATTTTTTTAAGAGATGGGGTCCTGTTCTGTCTCCCAGGATGCAGATCATATCTCACTACAGCCTCAAAATGCTGGTGTCAAGAGAACCTCCCTAGCCTCCTGAGTAGCTGGGACTATGGGCACCTGCCGTCATGGCCTGCTAGTTAAAAAAAAAAAAAAAATTAGAGACAGAGTGTCACTATGTTGGCCAGGTTCTAGGTTATTGGTTTCCTAGGGAAGTTAGAAGTTCTGGAGAAAAAGGAGAATAATATAAATTTGGAGAAGATTCTTAATTAATGCCAATATCTATTCCCTAACTCTACCCCAGGGCAATATTTCATCATCCCGAAGTCCATTTTCACAAATAAAATAGAACTAATTGAGTCTGTCAAAAGATAATGTTGGTTTCTGCTTTTAGGTAGTTTACCTCTTATAGAGACATTTTACCTCTTTTTTTTAATTTCAGAATATTATGGGGGTACAACACTTTGGCTATATATATTGCCCATGCACTGCCCGTGTCAGAGCCACAATCGTGGTCATCCCCCAAACTGTGCTCCCCGCATCCATTCAGTGAGAGTTTTTCCCATCCCCTCCACCCGCCTCCTGCCTGCCCGCCCCCTGATGAATATTAAAAGCACAATCTTTCAAGTTAGCAAACTGATTCAGATCTTAGGACCTTTGAACTTATTCCTGTCTGCAAATGGGGAACAATATCTACCTTAGGATTGACATGGGGAGTACACAGAATAATATTTGTTGAATGTTCAGTAAAAGGCCGGAGCTAGGACTTCCTGGCTGTTAAGCTTTATTATTATTGATATCATGGGAACTTTCTAATTATTCTCATAAAATCTGTTCATAGTATCAAGCTCCCAGTAGGTTCTCAGTGAATGGCAGCCATTTTTACTGTTCCAAACATGCAGATGGTGAGAACATGGACCCTTTTTGATGATATATTGTGGACTGCTTCCTCAGTTCAGTGACTTTCCAGCTGTGTAAGTTCTGAAATAGCCAACATGTCTGCTTACTAGAGATTTGACAGACATTAAACACTTTCAACTTGACACTGCAAGGGAGAAAACAAGGTGCTGGTGACTTCCATAAGGAAGGAAGTTGTTCAGGTTCAAACTAATCCTGCAGGTTGAGCAGGCAGGTGAAAACTAGACTAATTTCCAACAGCTAAGTTATCCTGAGCTCCAAGTGATCATACACTGAAAACAATTATGTAGATAGAAGTAAAGCCACCATTTCAGAAGAGAATGAGAGGTTTTCATTAAGCTTCTGTGGTTGTCCACAGAGCACAAATATCAGGATCATCTCAAATTATGAAGCTTCTGCATCATGAATGGTGGCCAGTTTCAAGAAGAAATTACTAAACTGAAAGCCCAGTATGTCTGGAATAGTGGGGATGATACATCTGCTGGAAATGTTCTCTCCTGCAAACACCCAAAATAAAGGACATACAGTGTTTATTTCAGTGGTCCCCAAACTTCCTTGGCTCACTCAGCATGGAGTCCAAAAGAAATATCCAATAGTCCTGTTTATTAAGCCATGAGGTCCAAAATACTTAAAAGTGGTTATGTTCTAATAACTTACCCTCCCAAAGTGCTAGGGTTACAGGTGTGAGCCACTGTAACCAGCCTAACTTTCATTCTTTAATACTACAACCACTTACCGTGGGCTGGGTGTGCCACTGAGGCACTGCACAATCTCACAGACCTTGGAATCAGATGGGATACTGCTACTCTCATTTCTTCTTCCACATTAGCTTCCATGGAGTACTTGCATTGTAACGCAACTGCTGTAAAACCAGCATCACAAATATATAATGTCATTGAAAAACAGTAGAGCCAGCTAATATTAAAACAGTAAACTACATTGGGCTAGTAGATACCATGGTGTATGACAGATACTGAGCATCACTGTGTTTCTCTTGAAATTTAAAATATATGCAGCCCCTCTATGAGTTCACTGTAGCTTCTTGCTGTGCCCTGGCTCAAAATATACAAACTTTAAGTTAATTTAACATGAAGTCTGGAGTAGGTGGTCTTGGGGTTAGTCTGGTGGCTTGGTGATGTCATCAAGGATCCACCCTCTGGGTAGTAGCACCTCATGGTCTCAAGATGGCTGCCATGGCACCAGCATCACATTCTTGCATGACAGTGCAGCCATCAATTTCAAGAAAGGAGGGACATGTGATGTGCCTGGGTAAAATGTGGTCTTTCATTCTCCATCTGTTCCTGGTGGTAGATGGCAGACAGGGTGGGTATACATGAAGAGATGTCTTGAACTGTTGCCATCCACATGTGGATAAAACTTATAGGCCTTTGTCATGTCAATTAGACCTGGAATTGAGATACTGGGAAGTTTGCAAGCCAAAGAATTTCTTAGGAAGACACTATCTCCTTACCCCCCCGGGTTTCACAGTGGTTTGGGGGACACCAGTGCCTTGTGTATGAGGGCATTAAGCCATGTAAAAATTCTCATGCAGTGAAAACATGTTGTTTTGCCTGAATAACATTCAGATTTTCTCTGCAGAGCCACTGGTTTTGGAGCTATGGACTCCAACCTTACCTCTAGTGAGGGAAAGGTGTGTCTAGAGGACTAACATTTAGTTGGGCCAGGAGTCAGGGAGGTGATGAGATATCTGATCTGAGATTTGAAAGAGGAGTAGAAGTTGGCCAAGGGAGGAAACGAGGACTCCAAACAGAGGGACCACATGGACAAGGAGTGTGAAGGTGCCTGGCTCTCCTGAGAAAGTGTTTTGGGTTCATGTTGCAAATGATGAATTGGGGCTAGGACTTAATGCCTGTGTGGCTTGTGAAGGGAGTTTGCTTTTGTCCTGAAAGCATGGGAGATGCTGAAAAGTTGTAAGTCATGGAAGGTCCTGATTAGAACCACAGTCCATAGAATAAAAACTACCATGTGGTAGAAATTGTTCAGCACTTATAAGATGCCTTTTTTTTCCCTCCTGGACACACAGCTAGACTACATCACCCAGATCACTTGCAGTCAGGTGAAGCCATGTCACTGAGTTCCAGCCCATCAAATATGGATGAAACGGATATTTACCATTTTCAGGCACAGCCCATAATATCCTCTTTCACAACCCTCTACATTAACTCCTTCCCTATTTGCTGGTTGAGATTTGAAGACTTAAATGGGGAAGCTCCAAGATGGAAGTAGCCTGGATCCCTGAGTCACCATTTGGTTAAAAGCCTGCTGTGTACTATTATGTGAGAAATGAATCAAGTTTTCTTATGCTAATGCATTGTAATGTTTTTTTTTCTTTAACAGCAATTAGCCTATTCTGACTAATACAAACCATAATAAGAGCTCCTACTTCTTAAGATACTTGCTCTGAATTGAGCACTGTGTTAAGTGCATTGTCTCATTTCATCTGCACAAAAACCCTATGGGTGTGGGGACCACCATTACCCACTGTGTCCTGCTGGCTCCCAGTGTTAAAGGAATGGATGATGGTTGGGTGAGGCAAGGAACCAGATGAGGAGTTATTATAGCAATCAGCATCACCAGGACATTCCTGCTGTGAAATGGGTTAAACAATAGGATATTTTAAGTATGAATTGAAAGAATGTGTCTGAGGTGTCCAGTGCAGGGCCCAGTATCCAGCAGGTGTATAATGAATGTTAGTGATTTTTCTCAAGGGACTAAGCAAGCACTGATGAAGGCCTGGGTGAAGACAGGAGAGAATTATGCTGGAAGCAGCACTGGGAGGACTTGAGCAAAGAATGAGGGAAACAGGGAAGCTGAGGGTTGGATGACTTCTGTTGCTATTTACAGGGACTTGGGAGGAGGTCTAAGAAACATCTTGTAGAACACCCTGTGTGGTAGGGAGGAGGGAGGGAACAGGGCTAAAGACAGACAGCAAGAAAGCAGATCCTGAAAACCTCTAGGATGAGCAGATGTTCAACAGAGGTCCTACATTCCCAAGACTTGGGCTGATAAGGGCTATCAACAAATTGTCTCAGCCTTGTCCAGATATATCCACATCTGTCCTGAAGCATATATTTTTCATCTACATGACCATAGGTCAGTTCCTTAACTTCTTTGCTCCTCATTTTTCTCATTTAAAGATGGGGATATGAAGGAAGGGACTTATCTCATAGGGTTGTGGTGAATATGTGCAGAGTGCTTAGCATGGTGCCGGAGATGGAGTGAGTAGTCAGTAATGCAAGAAATGATCATTAAAATTCCTTTATCTCTATTATTATTCTCTATCTCTAGCGATACATACAAACACTCAGACATGGCTGTGAGCATGGAGCTGAATCCTTGCCTGTCAGGTCCACTGCTACATCTCCAGCCAGCCCTCTGAAGGGTGTCTGGCCCACAGTGACAATTTACACATTTGTTGAATGAAGGAATAAGGAAACCCACCTCACTGTATTTCCTCCCTCCCTCCCTCTGTAATTCTCTTTTGTCCTTTCCTTCTTCCTTCCATCCCTCCATCCATCCATCTTAGAAAGGCAGTAGAGCATGGTGGCTTAGCTCACACATTTTCTTTTTTCCAAATGTGGTAAAATACACAGAAAATTTATCATTTTAACCATTTTAAGTGTACAGTTCAGTGACATTAAGTACATTCACATTGTGCAAATATCTCTATCATCACCAGAACGTATTCATCCTCCCAAACAGAAAATCTGTACCCATTGAACACTAACTCCCCTTTCTCCCTTCTTCCCTCCCCCTGGTAACCACCATTCTGCCAGCAGATTTTTCCTCCCTTATATGTCCTTGAGATACATTATTTTTCTTCCTCTACAAACCAGGGATTATGCATAATTGCCACTACCAAGGTGGCTCTGGGAATTTTCCAGGTGCAATTGCTTATTTTCCCTAAAACAATCCGTTTCGGTATCAGTCCTATGTCAGCTACTGGCTGAGACGGTTCCTGATGGTTTCCGTTTGAGGCCCAAAGATTCTCTAATGAGAATAGATGACTGAGAAAATACCTAAGTGCTACGTCTGTATAGAAATGTCCTGTGTCACGTTCGGTGGCACCGCCAGCCCCGGACCCAGCCTAGCCCTGCCCCAACCCCATCCGACCACCCCCTAGTGCATTTCAATGCATGAAAACCTGCCTCTTGTTGGGCACCAGCTCGGTGCCTTGCAAGCTACTAGGACCTTTACACTCTGCCTGTGGCTGATCGATGGATCGATACAGCAATCAATCGGGAGATACAACTGACTCCTCAGACGAGATCTCAAACACATGTGGGAAGAAGCCAGACACCAAGAGTGTAAACGTTCAGTCCCCTATGTGTGACATCGAGGACCGGGCAAAACTCATCCATGGGAACAGATACCAGAACCAGGCCTGCTGGGGCGGGAGGGAGGAGGTGGAATGGCAAAGGACACGAGGACCTTTTCTGGGTAATGGAAATACTCATCTCCTGAAGGGTAGACCTTATGCACAGGTGTAGACATTCATCATAACACCCTGATTTGTGCTCTTCAGAAGCAAAAATGGATGCTTTCATTATCGAAATTTACCTCCATTTAAAAAGTAACTGTGGCGTGAACATCACCAGCTGCAGAACACACATGTACTGTATGGTACCGCTATAAAAACATGAAGAGAATGTGTGTTTTCTTAGCACGAGCTCACAAACTCGGGGAAAGGCACTTGGGGGCTGCCCTCTTGGAGCGGGGGTCTGGCCAGCGTCTGGGTGGCAGGAGGGGTGCGTAGCTCTAGATGAAGTCACTAATGCGGAGGGAGAAGGGGCCTCCACGAGGGTGGGCAGAACGTGGCCACTCACCGGGTGAACAAGGCCCCGTGCTGTGGTCACTGGACCCACGCCCTAGTCAGGCCCAGGCCTGACCTCAGCGTTTCCAGGCAGCGCCCTGCCCCCAGGGGGCTCTGAGCATGCGTTGCCTAGAAACGCCCCATTGCGCACTTGGTTATCCCTTGTTGTAGCAACTGAGAGTCTCCCTAGGTCCTCAGACTGGACTCAGATCCGACTTCGCTGGACGCTTTTCTCAGAGTAAACCAGGTCAGTTCTATGACCTGAAGCAATGTCATCCTGGTTGGGTGGCGTTGGCTCCAGCTTAGGCCACTTCCTGGGGCAAGTGGGTGGCCATGTGGCTACCTTCAGGAATGAAGAACTTAAGGAATCTATTAGTCAAAATGAGGAGGAGGCACTTTCTAGAGTCAGAAATGACTTAGCACCGCCTGTTAATCAAGACTCTAACAGTAATTTTAAGGATGACTTACTTAAAGAAAGGAAAGGTGGAGTGAGAAACTTAAAGCCAAGTCTTTCAGAAATGAAACAGCTCAATGAAAATTTAAAGAGAGTTGTTTTAGATCTCAAAATGGAAAATAAAATATTGCTTTGAGTTCATGAAGATGGAAGACACACACACCCTCAGCTCTTTCCAGCCAATGCTGAAGAAATTAAAAATTTGGAAAACACCACAGAACAAAGATCAGTCAAAGGGATGAAAGAACAAGAATTGGACATGAAACTTCTCAATGAAAAGAATATGTCTTTCACTAAAAAGATGGATGAGTTGTCCAGTGATGAGGTAGGTAAACCAACTGGGATTTTCCAGAAGAAAGATTTGGAGATACAGGGTCTTCACCCTAGAATACCTTCGGCTTCTTACACCCACGATGGTGCTTACCTTCAGCAACAACTCCAAGCACATGCTTTGGCACAGGAACAAGTGTTAGCTGTTTGGAATGCAAAGGCTAATGAAAACAGCTATCTCAAAAGAGCGTATCAGCAAATGACGGATACCATTGTTGCCAAAGAAGCAGCCATCAGCAAGCTGCAAGATGAAAATAAAGAATTGTCCACTAGCCTTGGAAGTTGTGGTCATGATGAGATGTTTAGAGACACCATTCAGCATTTATCACATCTCATTAGAGAAAAAGACCTTGAAATAGGTGCACTAAGTCAGAAGTGTCAGATTTTAGTCACCATTTTGCAAACATATGGCACTGGTAATGAGATAAGAGGCATTGATAGTAACTGGTATGAGGAACTTCTAGAGGAATGTGAGAAATTAAAACACCAACTTAAGGAAATGAAAGAGTGGCCACAGCAGGTAATGACCACAGTACAAAACACGCAGCACAAGGCAGCCCAACTTCAAGAAGCACAAATTCAGCACTGCACAGGGCAGCTTTGCAGTGGGAAGGTCAGTCTTTTAGGGCAACTCAGAATTCTATCACAGCTCTGTATGGAATCATCAGTCTGGTCACAGTCAGCTGAATCTTTTGAGGCAATTAAGTCTGTTGTATTAAGTGAGACTTCAAAATTGCTCTAAGAAGACATTGACAAACTTAAGAAATCAGTGCTAGATAAAGATGCAAGAATTAGAATCCTCCAGAATTATAATCAGAGACTGTCTGATTCAGTTGCTGCCACCTCAGCACTAGAAAGAAAAGCAAGTGAACAAATGGATTTGGAAATTACTGTGCTAAAGCAGAAACAAAATCTCCTACACACGTTAATTAATGGGAAAAACCTTTTCATCAATGCCAAAAATGGTCAGTTCACATTCTGTCTGGGAGAATCTCAGAAAGGTAATCAAATGAGATTTGGAGGCAGGCAGTCAGAAACGTTTAGGAGAGAATGTCAGTTTTAGAAATGGATGTGTGTCAACTGAAACACCAAAATGAAAAAGAAAAAAAAAAAAAAGAGAAACATCCAGGGAAAAGGAAACAGAGCATGTGGCATTACAGGAGACCAATATGAAGTATGCCATGATACTATGAGAAAAAGAGTTTGAGTGTCGTGCAGTGAAGAAGGAGGCCACGATTTTGAGCAACTATTGATAGAAAAAGAACAAGGCAGAAGTGGAGAATTACACGAGCGTTTGAATACACTTAAGTCAGCGCAAGAGAGAGCAGTTGTGCTTCAGCAAGAGAGAGATTAAGCCATGTTGGCCCTGCAACAGAAACACATGGAAAGCCAGTCCCTACAGAATGAGGCTCAACATTTTCATGACAAGGACCTTCCCTTAAACCAGGAGTTACAGAGTTTGCCTAACTGACCATTACAATCAGAAGATTCCTATATTCATGAAGTTTTGGCTGAAAAAGATCAAGTGGATAAACTACCAAAGAAAGTCACAGTATTACAGGAAAATGTAGTTTCATCAACAAATGAAATGGAAAAGCAAGCTGGGAAGCTAGCTTGCAGGTGGAGTCATTGCATGAAAACTTGAATATTGTCTCCACACAGAAAGAGGAAATGGCATTGCAGCTTTCTGTCTCAGAGGAACAGAAAAAGCAGTATGCTGTAGCATTGGCTGAATGGAAAGAAAAGGCAGAACATCTAGAAGGAAAATTTGTGTCATCACAGGAACATTTGTGTAAAGCAAATGCAGTCTTGGCGCTGAAGGAAGAACAAATGGAAATACTGAAAAATCAAAATGAGGTTTAACAGGAAGTGCTGAAGGTGGTGCAAAGGAAATTGATAGACTTACTAAGGAGCATGGAAGGTAAAGTAGACAAGTCCTCATGAGAAACCCTTTCATTGCATATTTTCAAACACCAAAATGGGAACAACATGAAGTGCGACAACTAATAGGAAACAGCCAGGGTATCAAAAGAAAGGAAATGGAGCATTTGTTGAAGGAAGATCAAGGTGCTATCACCAGGTGTATGACTGGGTGGCTGGGAGGAGGATCAAAAAGTATACCCAACACACCTCTGAGGCCTATTGAGCCAGGTGTGCTTAATAGTTCTTTTGCAGAATATTATCTTAAATTTCCAGAAGCTGAATCTCAGTCACCAGTTGCTGAAATTCCAGAATCTGAATCTCAACTCTGCTAGCAAGGCTATCTCCTCATGATAAGAAGCCTCTATCTAGATCTGCCAGGAAAGAACAAACTACCTAAAAATGTAACATAAAGTTTCAAAAATACCCCAGGATCCATACTCAACAGAGCAGATGGCAATCCCTGCTCCACAATCGAGTCTCATTAATCCTGATGGATTTACATCCCATAGGTCCCAGAATCTTCTTTTAAATGCTGTTGCAGAGATGTTGCCCACAAATACACCTTTGCTAATTTCACCTGGTGAGAATTCAGGACTGGTGCTGACAGGCCTTTCAAAGCAATAGAAAATTTTCAAACGAGATACGTTTAAAGAAACCAAGCCTCTATGTGCATGTACTTTATCACAAAGTGGCCTTTTGGAAAAAATAATTTATTTGTTTTCAGTTTTACTTTCTTTAAATTTAACGAAAATGTTCTTCATGTTTTTTTATAGTGTCTGTTAAGGGCTCTAAATGTGTTCACCAAACTTAAAACAGTGGTTCCTTATTGTGAGGGTGGGTATATAGAGTTCCTTTTTTTGGCTGAGTCCTACTCCCCATTCTAATGTCGCCTAGGGAAGCACTTCATTTTTAAATTGTTTTATTTCAGATCTTTTTAGAAATATAAGTTTATTTGTATATTTTGGAATATATTATTCTCTGACTTGATTTCTAAAAAAAAAAAGAAAAAAATCACTACAACTAGTTCCTATTGATCAATATTTAAGCAGTTTCTTCCCCAAATCCAAACAAGTGTCTGTGGTCAACTCCCTGGCCCTCAAGGACCACTTGAAATCTTTATCACTTTCCTCAAGCATGATCAAGCCTTATGCACTCTTGAAGATGTTACAAACCAGCAAGCAAGAACTCCTAATTTCCCATACCCCTTTCCTGTATGCCACCATCCTCTCTCCATCCTTCTTCACTCCTTCCCTTTTGTTTTAGAGTCAAAAGGATCAAGTTTTTTAGCTCAAGCCTCAAAAGTATACCCTAACCACTTTGGATTCAGACTTGTTCAATGACCTCATTCTGTTAATTTTCCACTCCTTTATCTTCTGCCTTTTTTCCTAGGCATATGAGCATGCACATATTGCTCCTGGCATAAAATACAATCCTTTCTGCTCCTCCAGCAACCACATCATCTCTCTGCCTTTCACAGCTAAGTGTCTGAAAGAATTCTTTACTTCTGTTCACCATCTCATATTTCACTGACTCCTTTATGAAAGCTCCAGGAAAACTTGTCTCATTAATGTCCCAGGAATTGCTAAATGCAATGCACACTTTTCAGTCCTCTGTACAGTTAAACTCTCTGCACTGCCTGATAAATGTTGACCACATCTTCATTCTTTAAATTCTCTTTACCATCTTCATTTCTTTGTGATCTCACTCTTCCCAGAGTCCTTTTCCAACATCAGACCCTTCTTTTTCAGTCTCTTTTATGGCTTCTTGTTCTACCACTTCATAAATGTGAATGTTCTTCAAGGTACTGTCATCCGTAAACAGGATCTTTGCACTTCCCCTGCGTTCTCAGGGCAAGCTCATCACTCCCATAATTCAACATTCCCCAATATGCCATTGACTTCTCAATGTCCATGTCTAACCTCATCCTGCTCCTGATTCCACACTGGTTTACCTAATTGCTTCTGGACACTTCTATCAGAATGGCCATCAAAATCAACATGAACAAGAAGGAACTCAGTATCCTTCCTTGCAACACTCTCATCTCGCAGTCAAAAGGCCTCAGGACCATGATTTATCTCTCTCCCTCTCTCTCTCTCTCTCTCTCACACACACACACACGTATACTTCATATCCTACTACCCAATAGATCTTAATTCTCTCCATTCTTGTCTGTTCCCACTGCTTTGGCCAATCCCTTTTTGTCTCTTGTGGCCTTTTGGACAAGAAGACTACTTTCTGATCTTACTGGTTCCATTCTTGGCCTCCCTTGAATCCATTCTTCACATTGCTGTGAGGGTGAACTTCCTAAGATCTGGTCACCTGATAATGTTACTTCCCTGCTATAAATGATTTTAGGAGTTCTCATTGCCTGGAGTCCAAACTCTAACAGGACATTCAAGTCCTTGCCGTTGCAGCCTTACTTTCTGCTGGTTGTCCACACAGTGACTACCTTTCAGCCACATGCTACTTTTTGCAAAGCCCTAGCACAGTATTACCCAAATAGCATCACACTCATGAGCCTAGACATACCACAGTAATGCCTTCAAAGGTTTTGATCAGAAGTGTTTTATTTTCCTCCTCTTCACCCCATCCATAAGGGAGGGATATACATCTTACAGTGATGGGGATGGCCATTGAATGGATGAGACATCAATTTATGAGCCACATATACTCAGAGACCAGGGGAGGAGGACACTACAGACCACACAGTGTCGTTGGGTGATTGCAGAGAACTGAACAAAAAAGCAGGTGCTGTTGGAGGCAGGCTCTGTGGTAACAAGAGGGTGGGGTGACCCTTGGTTTTCATAGGAAGGTGCGATTGGCTTGATTGAATAATTTCACAGGCTGGGAAGGAACTGAACCCCATTACTTAGAAATAAGCTGTGCCTTGCACTTGGCATAAGGAGGATTGTTTGGCTAGGGCATACTATCTGTGGGAACAGAGAGGAAAGAGAACTTGCAGGTTAGCCATTTGAGCTCCTCTCGATTTTACCAGATGTCAAAGCAACACTTAATAGTGAATTTTAATTTCAGGCCTTATATCACAACAACTATTAAAAAGTAATACTTCCTAGGACTAATAATTGAGTTCTGTAATGTCACAAGATGCAAAAGAAATATTCAGAACCCTGTTGTTTTTCTACGTAATGGAAATTAACATTTGGACACCAAAATAAAGAATACATTGACAATCAATAATGACAGTAAAATACTTAGGTCTAAATCCAATAAAATATGTACAGGATTTGTATGCTGAAAATTACATGATGCTGACAGAAGAAATCAAAGATCTGAATAAATGAAGAGATATATCATGATCATAGATTGGAAGACTAAACGTAATAAAGATATCAGTTCTCCTTAAACTGACATAGAAATTTAATGCCATTCCTATCAAATTCCAACAAGATTTTTGCAAGCATAGACAAAATTTTTTATGAAATCTATTATAAAGTGTGTATACAATAGCTAAAACAACTTTGCAAAAGAAGAATAAAGTGTGAAAATCATTCTATCCAATTTCAAAACTTATTGTATAGCTATAGTATTCAAAGGTGTGTAATATTTACCAAGGGGTAGACATATAGATCAAAGGAACAGAGGAGCAACCCAGAAATAGTCCCCCACAAATATACCTAACTTATTTTTGACAAAGGTGCAAAAGCAATTCAGGGAAGGAAAGACAGCCTTCTCAACAGGCTATAGCTACTTACAGCTTGTGAGAAAATTACAAGCAGAAAACATGAAAAATAGGACCAGCAAAGAATACAGGTAGTAGTTTGACTGAGGTCCTGCCAGGTGGTGATGGGTGAGGAGGGAGAGTTTACACCCAGCTCCGAAGAAAAACTGTGAGTGCTTGTCATCTTTCTGAACTCTACAACCTGGACCTGAAACCATTATTCAACTGCTTCTGATTTAACACCTTCACAGGTGCTGGTGACTTTCCCAATCAGCTCCCACACTGCAAACTCGAGTCACCCCAAACCCCATTAAACTTTCCTATTAGCATAATTCTCAGCTTAGCAACAGGTAGCAAGATGTCTCTCAGCAACTACAAAGGTACATCCTCCCAGGGTCCAGTCTGGCAGAATAGAGAGCTCTTCTAATAAACTTAGCAGCTTCCATTCAGCTCTTAGGATTGATTCTGAGTCAATCAACATGGTGAGCACTTTCCCCAACACCCACTATGCCCTGAAGTGTCACTAGGTGACATTGTGTGCCAATTGACCAGGTCTTGGTAAGTTTCCACCCTGCAGTCAGTCCTGGAGCCTCATTTGATTCATGTGGTCTGAAAGAAGAGCAGTTTAGTTCTTCATAAGAAACTCTAGCTATTTGTTGTAGAAAAAAGGAATACTGGATGCGAAAGCAACATATGGCCGCTCTGGCCTCTGGAAGACAATGTGCATGGGGTATGTACAGGGTATTCTTTTCAATATTCATGTTCTCAGGGCTTTTACACTTTGGTGTGTCTCTCCTCTTGACTTTGTCAGAGGATGCAGACTCAGTGGTGGTGACCTTCTCTGGCTGGGACATTGCTCCAAGACTACCCCAGCATTGTATAATATTAAAGGCACCATTCTGTGTGAGAGGGCTCCGCTTGCCATCTCCAGGCTGCACTCCATGTCATAATCCTTCAGACCCTTGACCAGGAGCTTGAATAGAATTAGCTGGCCCTGCAGAAAAGTCACAGAAACACTTGGTGTGGCCCTGAAGGAAAAACTGACCACATTTCTCTGACTCACCAGTTTTTCTGAATCGGGATCACCCAAGACCACAAGTATCATTTGCTCATCAAAGAAAAGAGGTGTCAACGCATCTTCCTCCACCTTCTGCCAGTCCCCATCAGCCTGAACGTCCACACCTACGGGACTGACACCTTATACTATTTGCTATTGACACGTTTTACCCACTAACACCCATGAAATGTGTACGCTGCCAAGTTCGGAGACTATGCTTGTTCTGTGGTTTGCATTACGCTATTGGCAGATGACTGCTCCACAAAATGGTGTATTTCATGCCATTAGCACTGCCCTTGGCAAAACCCCATAACCTCAGTTTTCTCTCACTGTCATTTTTACCCTGGTATCAATAAGCTCTTGTGTCTCCACCAAACACTAACCAAGCATCTGATATTTGATGTCACCCCAAGGTGTGTGTCATGGGTTTTTATTGTTGCTCATTTTGCTTTTTTGTTTGTTTCTTTGAATAGGGCTTACTCAAAGTTTTGAAAGTGAAGTATATCCATAGCGATTCCCAACACCTCACAGACAATGAAATGGAATATACAAACACGCTTCTTTTTTATTTAGAAAATGTTTATAATAAATCTAGTAGAATATATATGTAATGAACATATTGAATATCCATAAGAATGAAACAAACACATGTGAGATATTGAAGAGGTGTCTGTGTAGCCTTTCCCAAGCTCCTTTCTCTGCTTTCTTGTGGCCTACGATCCCTACTCCCCTGAGGTCAAATATACCCTGTTTCTTTTTTTAAATTTTCTCATACTTTTGCTTCTCTGTATAGTATTTTCCCACATATGTATGTTTCCTTAAACACCATTAGTTTTACTTAGTTTGAACTTTGCAAAAATGCCTTTATACTTCCCTCATTCACTGGATATTACGTTTCTGAAATTCGGCCTTTGATGTTCATATCTGCTAGCTCTAGTTCACCCATTTCCACCGCTACACAGCTTTTGATTGTGTCAATGTTCCACACACGACTGCCTTCACAACATTTCATGGCAAGTGTGTGCAAAGCCCTTAAACAGTCCCGGGGTAGAGTCCACACTCAGGATAACTTTTGCTACATTGTTGAATGACATTCAGCCCCAAGTGAATGTAACAATTTACGCTTGTTTGTTAAGGCTGGATTATCTGTCTTTCATCCCAATGCTGAGAACCCAGCCAGCTCTTCAGCCCTGATTTATAACAGTTACGAAGTGTCACCTGGGTGAAGAAATGGTTTTATATTTGGATTCCCAGTCCTGTTCCCTTGATCTATGTCTCTGTTCTTGTGCTAATACCATGCTATTTTGCATACTATAGCCTTGTAGTATAGTCTGAAGTCTGGTAGATTGATGCCTCCCAATTTGTTCTTTTTGCTTAAGATTGCTTTGGCTAGACGGGGTCTTCTCTGGTTCCACACGAAGTGTAGAATTATTTTTCTAGACCAGCAAAAAATGATGTTGGTATTTTGATAGGGACTGCACTGATTGTGTAAATCACTTTAGATGGCAAAGACATTTTTCCAATGTTGATTCTACCTATCCAAGAGCATGGTAGGTTTTTGCATCTGTTTACGTCCTCTGCAATTTATTTTCTCACTGTTTTGTAATTCTTTCTATATAGGTCTTTCACCTCCTTAGTTAGATATGTTCCTCAATATTTAATTTTCTGTAGTGCTATTGTGAAAGGTATTGCATATTTAATTTGTTTCTCAGCTTGACTGTTATTGGAATATATGAAGGCTATTGATTTATGTGCATTGATTTTGTATCCTGAGACTTTGCTGAATTCATTTATCAATTCCATTAATCTCTTATTTGAATCTTTGGGATTTTCTAGGAATAATATCATAACATCCACGAAGAGTGAAATTGGAACTCTTCTTCCCTCATTTGGACACCCATGCATCCTCTATCTTCTCTGATGGCTCTGGCAAGGACTTCCAGTACTATGTTGAATAGAAGTGGAGATAGTGGGCACCCTTGTCTGGTTCCAGTTTTAAGGGGGAATGCTTTCAATTTTTCCCCATTCAGTGCGATATTGGCTGTGGGTTTATCGTACATGGCTTTAATAATTTTGAGGTATGAGCCATCTATGCCTATATTGTTAAGAGTTCTTATCATAAAAGAGTGCTGCATTTCATCAAAAGCCCTTTCTTCATCTATTGAAAAGATCATATAATCTTGGTTCTTTCCTTTATTTATGTGGGAATTACATTTATAGATTTGCATATGTTGAACCATCCCTGCATCTCAGGGATGAAGCCCACCTGATAGTGATGAAATTTTTTTTGATGTACATTTGAATTTGGTTTGCTAGAATTTTACTGAAAATTTTTGCATCTATATTCATAAGGGATATTGGTATGTAGTATTCTTTTCTTGTTGTGTCCTTTCCTGGCTTTGGTATCAAGGTGATATGGGCTTTGTAGAATGAGTTTGGGAGGATTCCAGCCTTCTCAATGTTTTAGAATAATTTCTGCAGTATAGGCACCAGTTCTTCTTTGTAGGTTTGGTAGAATTCAGGTGTGAACCCATCTGGTCCAGGACTTTTTTTTGTTGAAAGATTTTTATTACTGCTTCAATTTCACTACTTGATATTGGTATTTTTAGGAATTCTATTTCTTCCTGGTTGAGCTTAAGGATGTAGTATGTTTCTAAGAATTTGTCCATTTCCTCCACATTTTCGTGTTTTTGGGCATAGAGATTTTTGTAGCATTTGAAGATGATGTTTTGTATTTCCATGATATCAGTGGTGACCTCTCCTTTTTAATTTCCAATTGAGCTTACTAGAGTCCTTTCCTTTCTGCTTCAGGTCAACCTGGCAAGTGGCCTGTCTATTTTGTTTAACTTTTCAAAGAACCAACTTTTTATTTTATTAATCTTCTGTATTGTTCTTTTGTTTTCAATTTCATTTAATTCTTCTCTGATCTTGCTTATTTCTTTTCTTCTGCTGGCTTTAGGACTGGTTTCCTCTTCCTTTTCCATTTCCTTAAGATGATTCATTAGTTTACTGATTTGTGACTTTTCTGTCTTTTGGATGTGAGCATTTAAGGTGATAAGTTTTCCTCTCAGGACTGCTATTGCTGCATCCCACAGATTTTGATAATTTGTGTCCCCATTATCATTTAGTTCCATGAATCTTTGGATTTCCATCTGAATCTCCTCCTTGACCCAATAGTCATTCAGCAACAGATTGTTTAATTTCCATGTTTTTGGATGAAGTTTGAGTTTCTGTTGGAAATGATATCTAATTTTATTCCACTGTGGTCTGAAAAGATGCATGGTGTGATTTCTATTCTTTTAAGTTTGCTGAGATCTGTTTTGTGGCCTAGGATGTGATCAATTTATAGGAAGTTCCATGAGCTGATGAGAAGAATGTATATTCAGTGCTCCTTGGGTGGAGTGTACTATAGATATCTGTTAGGCTCAAATGTTCTAGAGTTCAGTTTAGGTCCATTGTTTCTTTGCTTATTTTCTGTTTGGAGGCTCTGTCCAGTTATGTCAGTGGGGTGTTGAAGTCCCCAGCTATTATGGCATTGCTATTTATTATGTTGTCTAGATCAAGCAGTATTTGCTTTTTGTATCTGGGTGCTCCTGTGTTGGGTGCATAAATCATTAGGATTGTTAAATCTTTTTGTAAGATTTTTCCCTTCACTACTATACAGTGTCCATCTTTGTCCTTCTTTACTTTTGCTGCTTTAAAGTTTATATCATCTGAAATAAGGATGGTTACTCCAGATTTCTTTTGGTTTCCATTAGTCTGGAAAATTGTATTTACCTTGAGTCTGAATGAATCCTTCTGTGTAAAATGTGTTTCCTGGAGGCAGCAGATACTTAGCTTGTATTTATAATCCATTCAGCTAGCCTATGTCTCTTCAATGGGCAATTCAAGCCATTCACATTTATTGAGAGAATTGATATTTGGGATAGATTTCTGTTTACTTTGTTGGATAGTCTCTTGTTCTGTTTTACCTCTTGAGTCATTGTGAAATCTGGGTTCTGGATTTTAGCTTTTAAGTAGGTTTACCCTGGTGGGTGTCTGTTGTGCTGGTTAGTGTACAATGCAGGTCTAAGCACTTCTTGCAGGGCCAGTCTGAACTTTGCAAATTCTATCAGTGATTGCTTGTCTGGAAAAGTCTTTATTTCTCCATCATATAAGATGCTTAGTTTGGTGGGATAAAGAATTCTGGGTTGGCTGTCATTTTGTTTTAGAAGACTTAGGATGGGTCGCTATTCCCTTCGGGCTTGTAAGGTTTCAGCTGAGAAATCTGCAGTTAATCTAATAGGTTTCCCTTTGTGGGTTACCTGCACTTTTCACCTCACAGCTCTGAGGAGTGCCTCTTTTGTGTTTACTTTGGTCAGTCTAATATTTATGTGTTGTGGTGAATGCCTTTCCATGTTGAATCTCCCAGGAGTCCTGTGTGCTTCTTGTACTTGGATATCAAGATTTCTGGATAGGCCGTGGACATTTTCCTCTATTATACCTTCAAATAGGTTTTGTAGCCCACATGAATTTTCTTCCTCTCTCTAAGGAATGTCTATGAGCCTTATGTTTGGCCTCTTTATATAATCCCACATTTCTTGTATGCTTTATTCATGCCTCTTGTTTTTGTGTTCTTTCTCTTTGACTGCTTTGTTTAGCACATAGAAGTTATCTTCCATCTTTGAGATTCTTTCCTCTGTGTGAGCCATCCTATTGTTGATCTACATCTTCACTATAATGTATTAAACCTTTAAATCATGTTCAGAAGTACTGTATTGGATTCCAAAAAACTGACGGTCTGATAGAATCCTCCCACCTTACTGCTCCCAGGGTAGGAGGTGAAAATCGCCATCTGCTGCCTGTGCACAGACGGGTCACTCCGAAAACAATATTGTGAATTTACAGAGAAATATCGTAGGACACTCAGCCCATAAAAACAGTTGACTGGGACATACATTCACAAGTATCAGAGAGCACAGGGAGTACAATAGAACCCGGAGCACAGGAAGGACATGCTTGCCAATTTAGCACAGTGCGACCTGACATACAAGTGGTTACGTACCTTCCCCACGGACTTCCTATCCACTCAGTCAGGAGCAAGCCCAGAGTTGGGGCAAAGCTGTAGCTCGAGACAGCAGGCTCTGTGGAGAGGAAGCAATTGTGAGAGCCATACAGAATTCCAAGCTGCACTATACAGGGACTACTCAGGGCTGGGCAGAGATATAGCTTCCCAGGACAGTGCACGGGAATCTGCAGACCAGCACCATGCCACTGGAAGTCAGTAGGACCTTGGTAAAGGAGTTGAACAGAGAGCAGGACATGCCCTTACGGACTGCTGGCAACAGCCTCTGTGGGACCAAGGCTGGTTGAGAAGAGCGGCATTCACGGGCAAAATTTGAGCCCTGCTGCATGCCAGGCTAGTGGCCAGCAAGCATCTTTAAAGTCTCCCCCCTGGAGCTGTGAGCTAGGTCTCTAACTTCACCCCCCCGGCCTGGGGGGTCTTTGGCTGGGGTGTTACAGGCTCCATCCTTGGTGGCCAGGGACAGCTGCATCCGTGGGTTCCAGGTGGGATGAGATCCTGGAACTGTAGTGGAAGAACTTTTGTGTATTGGAAACAGTTTGCAGCCCATCCATCTGTTCCTGCTACCCCGGCTCTGGCTTTTTATGAATCCACTACCTGCTGGTACTAGTGCCCACTCTTCAGGTCCCAGCCATCCTGTACCCCAGAGATAGGTCATTTTGATGGTTGGTGGTTATAGTGACTCATTTTGTATAAGTACTGGGTGTCATGGCAACCAAATGCCTCAAGAACCACAGGCTGAACCTCAGCAGCTCCCTCTAACCCTGCCCACTTCATTAGGGAATTTCAGTTGATTCAAGAGTGCCTCCAGTGGCCACTATTCCCCCTGGTGGGAACCTTGCCCTGGCAGAGCCTTCTGGGGATAGACATGCCCGCCCACATTGCCTGGGGTTCTAGGGGCAGAAAAGGGGTGCACAATTGGAGATTCCCCTATCAGCCAGTGACATGTGGAGACAGACGTCAGAGGGCCAGAAACATGTGGCCGGATAAGCAACCTCTGAGCTATTTAGAATTTTCCCAATTGAGCTCTCGCACTGCAGCCAAAAGCAATTGTGTTTCTACCCACACCTCAGGAGGAGCAGTGTCAAAGTAACCCCTAGGAGCTAAAAGACCCCTCCCAAAGCTTGGGGCTTTTGTACACCCCACCTGGGGGATCAGAGCCTGCCACAGAAACAACAGAATACCTAGCTATTAGGGAGCTGTTGATTCATACCCTCAAGTACAATCCACCAGTTTTGTGCTCAAGCTGGGAGGAAAACCTCACTACACTCCACTGGGAAGAGGAGAAGACAACAGGTCATAAGGGAACCCAAGAGATCCACCAAACTTGCTAAAATACACCTAAGGCAATATAGACCACTACTCCTCTCCCTGGCCCTGCCAAGGAATGAACCTTGGGGGCTTGGAGATAGGGCCATAAACTAGCCCTAACACCCCCAGCTAGTGACCAAGAGGCCAGATGAGAAAAAATCAGTGAAAGAACTCAGGAAACATGAATAGTCAGAGCAAAAAGTCACCACCAAAAGAAATCATTAGTTCCTCAGCAATGGATACCAACTCAAATGAAATGGGTAGAATGACGGAAGAGGAATTTCGTTTATGGATTATAAGAATGCTCAGTGTAATTCAAGAAAAAATTGAATCCCAGCACAAAGAAACCACAAGGTAGCTGCAAGAAATGAATAAAAAATTTTCTAAAGAAATAGAAGAATTACAGAAAAATCAAGTAGAAATTCTAGAAATCAAAGAGGCATTCAAGGATCTACAAAACACAGTGGAAAGCCTTAAGAATAGGCTGGATCACACAGAGGAAAGTATCTCAGAGCTGGAAGATAATTCCTATGTGCTAAATAAATCAGTTGAAGAGAAAGAACACAAAATGAGGCATGAACAAAGCATACAAGAAATGTGGGATTATATAAAGAGGCCAAACATAAGGATCATAGACATTGCTGAGGGAGAGGAAGAAAATTTGTGTGGGCTGCAAAATCTATTTGAAAGAATAATAGAGGAAGATGTCCATGGCCTATCCAGAAATCTCGATATCCAAGTACAAGAAGTACACAGGACTCCTGGGAGATTCAACATGGAAAGGCATTCACCACGCCATATAATTATTAGACTGACCAAAGTAAACACAAAAGAGGCACTCCTCAGAGCTGTGAGTCGAAAAGAGCAGGTAACCTACAAAAGGAAACCTATTAGATTAACTGCAGATTTCTCAGCTGAAACCTTACAAGCCAGAAGGGATTGGGGACCCATCTTAAGTCTTCTGAAACAAAATAACGTCCAACCCAGAATTCCTTATCCTGCCAAACTAAGCATCTTATATGAGGGAGAAATAAAGACTTTTCCAGACAAGCAATCATTGATAGAATTTGCAAAGTCAAGACCGGCCCTGCAAGAAGTGCTTAGTCCTGCATTGTACACTAAGCAGCACAACAGACACCCACCAAGAGAAAACTACCCAAAAACTAAACTCCAGAACCCAGATTTCACAATGACTCAAGAGATAAAACAGAACAAGAGACTACCTAACAGAGTAAACAGAAATTTACCCCAAATATCAATTCTTTCAATCAATGTTAATGGCTTGAATTGCCCATTGAAGAGACATAGGCTAGCTGAATGGACTACAAAATACAAGCCAAGTGTCTGCTGCCTCCAGGAAAAACATTTTACACAGAAGGACTCATTCAGACTCAAGGTGAAAGATGGAATACAATTTTCCAGGCTAATGGAAACCAAAAGAAACCTGGAGTAACCATCCTTATATCAGATGATATAAACTTTAAAGCAGCAAAAGTAAAGAAGGACAAAGATGGACACTATATAGTAGTGAAGGGAAAAATCCTACAAGAAGATTTAACAATCCTAAAGATGTATGCACACAACAGAGTAGCACCCAGATACAAAAAACAAATACTGCTTGTCTAGACAACATAATAAATATCAATTCCATAATAGCTGGGGACTACCACAACCCACTTATGGAACAGGACAGATCCTCCAAACAGAAAATTAGTAAAGAAACAATGGACCTGAACTGGACTCTAGAACATTTGGGCCTAACAGACATCTATAGAATACTCCACCCAAGGAACACTGAATATACATTCTTCTCATCAGCTCATGGAACTTTCTCTAAAATTGATCACATCCTAGGCCACAAAACAGATCTCAACAAATTTGAAAGAATAGAAATCACACCATGTATCTTCTCAGACAACAGTGGAATAAAATTAGAACTCAAGTCCAACACAAACTCACACCTTCATCCAAAAACATGGAACTTAAGTAATCTGTTGCTGAATGACTATTGGATCAAGGAGGAAATTCAGATGGAAATCCAAAGATTCATGGAACTAAATGAAAATGCAACATAAGTTATCAAAATCTGTGGGATGCAGCAATAGCAGTCCTGAGAGGAAAACTTATCACCTTAAATGCTCACATACAAAAGACAGAAAAGTCACAAATCAGTAAACTAATGAATCATCTTAAGGAAATGGAAAAGGAAGAGGAAACCAGTCCTAAAGCCAGCAGAAGAAAAGAAATAAGCAAGATCAGAGAAGAATTAAATGAAATTGAGAACAAAAGAACAATACAGAAGATTAATAAAATGAAATAATGAATGAATGAAATGATGAAAATAATAATGAAAATAATTATATATATATTATATATAGTAATATATATAGTTATATATATAATATTATATATATAATTATATATATAATGAAAATAATAATAATAATGAAAATAATGAATGAATGAAATAATGAAAATAAAACTTTTTTTGAAAAGTTAAACAAAATAGACAGGCCACTTGCCAAGTTGACCAGAAGCAGAAATGAAAGGACTCTAATAAGTTCAATTAGAAATTAAAAAGGAGAGGTCACCACTTATATCATGGAAATATAAAACATCATGTTCGAATACTACAAAAATCTCTATGCCCAAAAACATGAAAATGTGGAGTAAATGGACAAATTCTCAGAAACATTCTACCTCTCTAGGCTCAACCAGGAAGAAATAGAATTCCTAAACACACCAATATCAAGCACCAAAATTGAAGCACTAATAAAAAAATCTTCCAGCAAAAAAGAGTCCTGGACCAGATGGGTTCACACCTGAATTCTACCAAATTTACAAGGAAGAACTGGTGCCTATACTGCAGAAATTATTCAAAAACATTGAGAAGGATGGAATCCTCCCAAACTCATTCTACAAAGCCCATATCACCTTGATACCAAGCCAGGAAAGGACACAACAAGGAAAGAAAACTACAGACCAATATCCTCTATGAATAGAGATGCAAAAATTCTCAATAAAATCCTAGCAAACGGAATTCAAATGTACATCAAAAAAAAATTCATCACTATCAGGTGGGCTTCATCCCTGAGATGCAGGGATGGTTCAACATATGCAAATCTATAAATGTAATTCCCACATAAATAAAGGAAAGAACCAAGATTATATAATCCTTTCAATAGATGCAGAAAAGGTTTTTGACGAAATTCAGCACCCTTTTATTATAAGAACTCTTAACAGTATAAGCATGGATGGTTCATACTTAAAAATTATTAAAGTCATATATGATAAACCCACAGCCAATATCATAGTGAATGGGGAAAAATTGAAAGCATTCCCCCTATAAACTGGAACCAGACAATGTTGCCCACTATCTCCACTTCTATTCAACATAGTGCTGAAGTCCTTGCCAGAGCAATCAGACAAAATAGAGGAAGCTGGGGTGTCCTTATGAGGTCAGAAGTGATCAAACTTTCACTCTTCATGGACAATATGATATTATATCTATAAAACCCCAAAGATTCAAACAAGAGATTACTGGAATTGAAAAATGAATTCAGCCAAGTCTCAGGATATGAGAGAAAGTCACACAAATCAATAACCTTCATATATGCCAATAACATTTGAGCTGAGAAACAAATTAAAGATGCAATACCTTTCACAATAGCACCAAAGAAAATTAAATATTTAGGAACACGTCTAACTAAGGAGGTGAAAGACCTATATAGAGAGAATTATAAAACACTGACAGAAGAAATTACAGAGGATGTAAACAGATGGAAAACCCTATCATGCTCTTGGATAGGTAGAATTAACATTGTAAAAATGTCTTTGCTACCTAAAGTGATTTACAGAATCAATGCAGTTCCTATCGAAATACCAACATCATTTTTTGCTGATCTAGGAAAAATAATTCTATGCTCTGTGTGGAACCAGAGAAGATCCCATCTAGCCAAAGCAATCTTAAGCAAAAAGAACAAATTGGGAGGCATCAGTCTACCAGACTTCAGACTATACTACAAGGCTTCAGGAACCATAACAGCATGGTACTTGAACAAGAACAGAGACATAGACTGATGGAACATGAGTGAGAACCAAAATATAAAACCATCCTCATACTGTTATCTGATCTTTGACAAATTCCTAAAAAACATACACTGGAGAAAAGATTCCCTATTCAATAAATGGTTCTGGGAAAACTGGATGGCCACATGTAGAAGACTGAAACTAGACCCACACCTCTCACCTCTCACAAAAATCAACTCACGATGGATAACAGATTTAAACCTAGGATGTGAAACCGTAAGAATTCTAGAAGAAAACACTGGAAAACCTCTTGTGGACATTGGCCTAGGCAATGAATTTATGAAGAAGACACTCAAAGCAATCACAGCAGCAACAAAAATAAATACATGGGACCTGATCAAATTAAAAAGCTTCTGCACAGCCAAGGAAACTATCACTAGAGTGAACAGACAACCTACAGAATGGGAGAAAATATTTGCATGCTACACTTCTGATAAAGGGCTGATAAGCAGAATGTATACAGAACTTAGGAAAATCAACAAGAAAAAATCAAACAAACCCATTAAAAAGTGTGCAAAGGACATGAACAGAAACTTTTCAAAAGAAGACAGAATAGTGGCCTGCAAACATATAAAAAATTGCTCAACTTCTCTAATCATCAGGGAAATGCAAATCAAAACCACCATGAGATATCACTTAACTCCAGTGAGATTGGCTCATATGAAAAAGTCCCAAAACAACAAATGTTGGCGGGGATGCAGGCAGATAGGAACACTCATACACTGCTGGTGGGACTGCAAATTAGTACAACCTCTATGGAAAGTAATATGGAGAGACCTCAAATAACTAAAAATAGAACTACCATTTGATCCAGCAATCCCACCCTGGGTATTTACCCAATGGAGAAAAAGACATTCTATAATAAAGACATCTGCTCGCGAATGTTTATAGCAGCACAATTCACAATTGCAAAGATGTGGAAACAACCCAGGTGCCCATTAATACATGAGTGTATTAATAAAATGTGGTATATGTATACCATGGAGTATTACTCAGCAATAAAAAACAACGGTGAATTAACTTATCTGGTATTATCCTGGTCGGAGCTAGAGCCCATTCTTTGAATCCAAGTGTCACAAGAATGGAAAAACAAGCACCACTGGTACTCACCATCAAATTGGTACTAAATGATCAATACTTATGTGCACACATGGAAATAATATTCATCAGGGGGCGGGCAGGCGGGAGGGGGGTGGAGGAGATGGGAAAATTCTCACCTAATGGGTGTGGGGTGCACAGTTTGGGGGATGTCCACGATTGTATCTCTGATTTGGGCAGTGCATAGGCAATACATATCACCAAAGTGTTTGTACCCCCATAATATTCTGAAATAAAAGGAAAGAAAAAAGAAAAAAAAGAAAAAAAAAACAAAGTACCATTATTAAATAAGGATCCCTTACGTGAATTGTGGATAAATTACTCTCCTCTTTCTGCCTCAGTCTCCTCATCTCTAAAAATGGGGGTAATAGGTGTAACCTACCTTTTGCGTTTGAGGGTTAAATGAGATAATTGACTTAACACGGTTAGTGTCTGGCACAAAGGGAAGGCCTCTGTAAATTATTATTGCTAGTTTTGATTTCCCTCCAGTCTGTGTGTTATTTGGTTGAAGTTGCTGAATAGGCAGTAGCTATGAGTGAGGCTGGCCCTAAGTGGGTTACGGCCATAAAATCCATAAAATAACACTTTTTAAAAAGCCAGTTAGTCTTCCATGATGCCTACAATTCTGTTGCTTCTGTTTGCATTTTTTCCTCCTTTGGTTCAGTCGTTCTGGGCATGATGAGGATGTTATATCTCAGAAGTTTGTAGTGAAGATTAAATGTGAAGTGCTTCCAACAGTGCTTGGCATACGGCAGGTGCTAAACATTGGTGGTTACTCTCATCGTCATCACCCTCTCTATTGTCATCCTAATCATCATCGACTTAGGCTATCAGTTAGAACTGTTCAGTTTGGATATATTAGGTTTATGCTTACTAATTCCATTTCATTCAACAGAGATGGATTGAGCACATAAGGAGGTAGCTAACTCTCCCACTCTCCTTATGCCCATCATGCAATGCCCCTAAGTCAGTTGTTTACTCTTCTGTTTACCTGTGAACCAACCCTCCCACAAAAGCCTCACTGTGTCCTCTGGAATCACCACTCTGTAATCCACACCCGCCTCTATTTCTTCAGCCTCTCCTCAGCCATTCCCTCCCTCCCTTTGCCTTAACCCTGACGCTTCCCTAGGACTATCCTTTGCTGGAAGCCGTCTCAAGTGGTGACTGTTCTCTCATAGCCTGCATATCTCTGGATCATGGGGTTTGAGATTTGTGTCCTCCCAGCTGTTTGTTCCCCATCCTTTTTCTTTGAGATCCATCATACCTAGTTGGACCACTGTTCATTGCTGTTGTCTGCCTTCTCCTGGTTATTCACCTAATTCATCCAGACTCGGGTGCCTGACCCACAGTGCTCCTTTCTACCTCACTTCCTTACATCATCCAAGATGACCTCAGTGTCCATGTGGATGATGCAGCCCACACACAGGCACTCAATTTCTTGAATGTCTTCTCTGCAATGATTAGATCTTCTCATCCAATTCTGTCACCTACTCTTACCACGACACCCTAGATTTCCATCGCGATTATGCACTGTCACACAGATGAAAAGTGCAACACTGTCCACTCCTGACCTCATCTGCCCAGGTCGAGATTGATTGGTCATTTATTTCTGTTATGCTCATTCTTCCTTAGGACCACCATGGTTTTTTGTATCCCTTAGATACTCTGTCTCTCTGCTGGTCCCTCTCAGTTGATCTTAGAGTTTATAGTCCATCACTCAGTAATTATTTTGTCAGTGTTGTTATCTCCCTTGCCTTTTGATCCTAATAGACCTAAAACTCTAGTTGAATCAAACTGGCCATTTTCACCTTGAATACAGGTGGTAGAAATCACAGAACAGGGCAGTTTGGTATGACTGACTATGAATTCATGTCAGTCAACCTCACCTGTGCCCTCAACAGAGCCTGAGAACTCCAGTATGTTTCTCTGGTCAAGTCACTATCCCTTCTCTAGAATATTTTAATTCAGATATTTCCCATTTTGCTCAAACTTCTGATTTACCCCACTCCTTCTTCATTCTAAAGATAATGTCAGCCATTGCATAACACAGAAAGTGGAAGCCATCACATTGAAACTCCATTAACTTCTCTTTAAGAAACTAACTTTAATTTCCTCCCATTTCAGTTGCAGTGTCCTCCAGTAAATCCCACCAGAAGCACACCTGTAGTGAAGCAAGTTGGGTTTATTACTTGCGGCAATGAGGGAAAACTCACACTGTGAGGAACTATGGGACATATATCAAGAAAAGTGTTAGAAAGACCTTTTATAATAGGATTTGGACTTTGGCTGGATGATATGGAGGAGGGTCCAATGAAGAAGGGATTTTTTCTGGACTGAGTGCTCATAGGAGGTGGGGACAGTTCTATCATCATCTTGCTAAATCAATCCTTTCTAGAAGGGTTTTTGGCTAGAGTAGACTTAAATGTGTAAAGAAGCCACAGCCACTCACATCAGCTGGGAGAGATGGATGTTGGTGTTTTGTGGGTGGCACAGTGACCTTGTTTTTGTCTGTGTTTAGACAAAATTTCTAAGTGGCTTTGTCTCATCTCACATCATCACTGTTGCAGAGGGCCCTTGTGTTGGTGTTCGGTGGGATCATTTATGTCCAACGGGAGTACAACTTGGCTTTGCTTGGGGTGCAAGTCAACTTCTAACAACATTAAGACCTGTCTCAGGATATCAGGCCAGTTCCTAGAAGTCAAGGCTGTTTTTCTCTGCATGAGCAGAGGCATAGAGACTGATGCAGAATGTTGTGTTAGGGGAACTTGACAAAGTGGGTGCCAAGAGTATTCAGAGAGGTTGTCAGAGAATGAATTGTGGAAGGTCCTGAGGAGTGTGGGTTTCATCCTGAGGGACTTTAACTAGGGGAACTGACATGATCTGGGTTTGTATCTTAGAAAAATTCCCAGCAGTAGTTCAAGATGTGGGTTGGCCACAAAAGGAAATTTTAATCTTCTTTCCATGGCCACAGTTTTTGCTTGGGCTCTCTCATCTCATGCAATCCAATGCAACACTTCCTGATTGTTCTGCCTGCTATCCAGGTGATTTTTCAGAATCCCAAATCTTAGAAGTATATACTCTTGGCTTCTTCCCCAGACTATGCTTCCCAGCCTGTCAGAAAGGCCATTTATGGGCTGCAACCCTTGATGGGAAATAAATATCTCCTTTCTAAATCTATGAACCTTTTCCTGTATTCAGTTGACACACTTTGTGGCTCCAAGGATGGGACCCAGGGAACACACCACAATTTCCCCAAGAATCACTGGAAGTCAACACACTGATGTCTTCACAAGCCCATTGACAGCTCAGTTGTCTTTTGAACCTCAGTGGGAAGAATTTGGAAATCAACAAAACTTCTTTCTTTTGAGCTGTTTATAGATATAAATTGTATCTGCATGGCAAGAAAAATGCAGTGTCCTCCTCACAGGTGCTAGGATGTGGCTGTGTGTGGCTTTTTTGAGGAAAAGCAATGACCCAATATTATTAGAGGATAGTGCACATGGAACAGGGAGATGCCACCGGATTCCAGCCTGGGAAAAGATTATGAAACCTTTTTGTGACTTTCTTAGAATATTGGAACCTCTAGGCCAAGTGGAAGATGTGCAAAGCTGCCACATAGGGAAATGAAGTGGTCAGATGTGTGCCATGGGAAGAAGACTGTGACATACTTGGCATACTGTGACATCTACATTGGTGGATGGATTGTGGTGAAAAAAATTGAATCTTAAGAAACCTATTCACTTTGTTTGATATGTGGACCTAAAGGAAAAAAGTGAGGCAAACTTAGTATAAGTAGAGCATTTATTTGGGCCAAGTATGAGGACTGCAACCCAGGAGCATAACACAAGTTGCCCTGAATATATGCTCTGATTATATGTGGTTTATAAAGGAAAAGAGGAGACAGTGCATAAGTTGTTTACCAAGAATTTACATTAAAATAACATAAGTTATTTAAAAAAATGAATTGCAAATCTTATCATGACACTTACTTAGAATCTTACAGTTTCCCATCAGCTACCAGGTAAAAATCTGCAACTGTTTGCATGCCATACAGTACCTTTTCATGATCTGGTCACTCTAGCCTCATATCTGACTGCCAATGACAAATCTCCACTTGGATGCCTCAGAATTATCTCAAATTCACCATTTCTACAACTATATTTGAGATCATCTTGCCATGCTCTCCTCCCTGCTCCCCGCTTCAGTGAATGGTGCCATTGTTTATTGGGTTCCCAGGTACAACAATGTAGGCATCACCTTGGAACTTCCCTGTCACTTCTGCCTTATGTAATCAATCAGCCAGACCTGCTGATTTTATCCACTAAATATTTCTGGAATCTACTTCCTTTCCTCCACCTTTGTTTCTGGCATTTCAGTCCAAGGCACGGTCATCTGTGATCTGAGCTACAGCGCTAGTCTGCCAGCTGAGCTCCCCCATTTCACACTTACCTCCCCCCAAATCCCTGTCTCACACTGAAGCCAGAGGTGTGTAAAAGGTCCATTTTGTCATGCCATTCCCTAGCTTAATGTCTTCCTATTGCTGTTAGAAAAATACCAACATTCCTTCCATGGTCTCTAGGGCCCTTTGGCCCTGTCCTGTTTCCCCAACTCACTTCATACCACTCTTCCCTCCCATACACCATCCTTTCAGTTGTTCACGCCTGTATACTACCACCCGAAACAAGACATAAAATATTTTTTTTCTTTTTCTGTTTATTTATTTATTTTTCTGTAGAGACTGGGTCTTGCTCTGTTGTGCAAGCTAGAGTACAGTGGCAGGATCATAGCTCACTACTGGCTGGAATGTCTGGGCTCAGAGATCCTCCCACCTTGGCCTCTGCAGTAGCTGGGACTACAGGTGTGTGCCACCACACCCAGCTAATTTAAAAAAAATTTTTTTTTTTTTAGACATGTGGTCTGGTTCTGTTGCCTGTTCTGTTCTTGAACTCCTGGCCCCAGCCTCCTGAGCTGTTGAGATTATAGGCATAAGACACTGTACCTGGTGCTAGATGTATTTCTGAAATTCCAGAAGTTTCTGTCATATCTCTTTCTAGTTAGTCTTCCCCCCCACACCTAGTAATCATTTTTTTTTAATTTGGTTATTATAGATTAGATTTGTCTGTTCTCAGATGTTATAAAATCCTGTATTATTTTGTGTGTCTTTTACTCAACATGTTCTTTGAGATTCATCCATAGTGTGTGTGGTGTCAAAGGTAAACAAAGCTGGACACTAACGTGGTAAGTACAGGTGTTAATCAGTAATAAATGTTGAAATTCAGTCACATTCAAGCAGCATGAACTGAGCTTACTTTCAATTTGTATACAGGTGACTGGGTGTTGTAAAAGGCGATGAGAAAGTAGGGACATGAGTGGGGCTCAGAAAAGTTGGAGAAGTGAAAAGTTACAAAATGTAGGAAGGGAGGGTGGGTCCATGTGAAAGCCCTCTGGGTTTGACAACTTGGACTTACCCAAATTATGCTCCCACCCTCCCAGAGGCTGGGAGAGGGAATCTATCTTCAGGTGTTGGCGGGAGCAAACAGTAAATTATTTTGGCAGCCTTGACTTTTCTCTGGCAGGCAGGTTTAGGGGGTCATCCTGGGGATGAGGCCTGGAGCTGTTAGAAGTATGTTAGTGTTTAAGTGTTTATAGGCCAAGGTTGAGGCCTAGTAGAGAAGACGGCTGAGAGGAGCCGGGCTAGAGTTTGGTCAAAGTGAGAATCTTCGTCAGCATAAAGTATAGGCCATTAAATATGAAATGTCTGATTTTGAATCAAAAGTTTAGTTTATTGTATCTCAAACAAGAAGCAGTACAATTAATCAAAGTATACACCTAAACTATCGACACAATTTTCCCGTCTTAACTGTAGCTTGCTTATGACAGCAGCAAAGAATCCTGGAGAGCAAGTGGTGATAAAATAGTGAAAGGCGTTTTCCACACCTTGTTGAGAACTGAATATTTTTCCTTGCAAGAAGTGGTCCAAAGCCTGGAAGAAGTGGTAGTCAGTTTGTGCAAAGTCTGGTGAATATGGTGGATGACAGAGAGTTTCCAAGTCTAGCCTCTGTAGTTTGAGCAGCTTTGTTTGTGCGACATGTGGTCGAGCTTTGTCTTGCAAGAGGATTGGCCTGTCTCTATGGACAAATCTTGGCTGCTTAATCACAAGCATCCTCATCATTTTGTCCAGTTGGTTGCGGTTGACATCAGTGTAATCAACTGACCAGGTTTCATAAAACAGTAGTGGATAATGCCAGTGCTGGACCACTAAATAGACACCATTAGCTTTTTTTAATGAATATTCAGTTCTGGACTGTGTTTCAGCACTTCATCTTTATCCAACCATTGTGCTGAAAGCTTGTGATTGTCAAAAAGAATCCATTTTTCATCACACATAACAATATGGTGTAGAAATGGTTCACCTTTATGTCGTGACAGCAAACAAAGGCAAGCTTCAAGATGATTTCTCTTCTGATCCTCATTTAATTCATGCAGAACCCATCTATCTAGCTACTTTACCTTACCCATTTGTTTCAAATGGTCCAATATTGTTGTAATTGTAATGTCAAACCTTACTGCTAATTCACGCATAGGTTGAGATGGATTTGCTTCCACTAGAGCTTTCACTTTACCATTATCCACCTTGGTCTAAGGTTGCCCATATGGTTCATTCTCAAGATTAAAATCACCGGAACAGAACTTCTCAAACCATTGACGTCCTATGCACTCATTAGCCACATCCTTCCCAAAAACTTCATTGATAACTCGAGCTGTCTGTGCTGCATTTGTTCCACAATGGAGCTCATATCAAAAAATAACACACATTTTTTACTTATCCATAGTTTCACAAAAATTGCTCTAAAAAAGTTAGAAAGATAATTACAAGCCAAGCCATGTGTTTCAAAAGCATGAGGATGTACCTTCACAATAAAAATAAAACAAGAAGTGTCAAAGTGAAATGTCAAGAGATGTCAACTGTCAAACTTAGTACTTAAGGAAATCAGACATTTCATACTTAATAACCTAATAATTGCTATTCTGAATTCAGAAATGAGAAATGTGGTCCATGTCAGCTGTATCTCTCACTTCAGGTCTGCAAGCCATAGGAGCTTGTTTTCTCGCCAACGTTATGAATGTGGTGTGAAGAATATACCTATTCATTATGGATAGTATAAGCAAGGGTCTTGACTTTGTGGATGCCCATGATAGTGCAGTCTGCAGTCCCATGACTTTGTAGGCTTTGCAGGCGTGGTTCCTGGACACAACCCTGGTGATGATACCCAGCAGAGTGCTGTGGTCTATGAACAGGGAGTTGTGTGGGGATGAGTAGACACTGCTCCCTGCTATGGGATTCTTTGTTTAGCCAGCACATATGCAGAGTCATCCTTCAACCTGTGTTCATTTCTTAGATCACTGCATGAAAGGCTGGAAATATGTTGCATTGTGCTTGTATTTTTGTTTTTTCTACCATACTTTCTCTACTTGTGTACAACACATGTATATCACTCACTAGAATTTACCTGCCAAACACCTGCTATCTAATAAATTCATTACATGGTCTGTGTAAGCAGGGACTGGCCTAAACCACCATGTTTTAAAATATAATTTATTTTCCCTGTCACTGAAATTTCTCAATCTTGGCTTCTAATGTCTGAAGTCATGTCTTCTCAAAAGTCTTTAGTGGGATCCTGCAGATATACTGCTGAATGATGTCTGAAAATGTGTTCTTCTGGGATATGTAAGGCACAGGCTCCTACCTCTCTTTGAAGAAGTGAGACCGGCAACAACGGGTAACATAATACCACGATGTGAATGTCCATAGAATACATGACCCCAAAGAATTCCTGATGGATTCTGGACGATGTGGAGAACTTAATCCTCACAGGGCCTTTTTCAAAGGCTTGAAGATCCAGTTGTCTTTTTATAACTCAAAGAAGGAGAACCTGTACCAAGAAAACATTCTGCTGAATGTAGAAACATGATTTATGTTCCCTGTCCCTGACATTTATTGATCTTGGCTTCTAATATCCAGAAGTCATGTCTTTCATAAAGGATTTAGTGGAATCCTGCTTATATGCTGCCATAGGACTTCTGAATATTGGACTTTCTGAGATATATGAGGCACAGGCATCTATCTTTGAAGGAAGTGGTTACTGACACTCAAAGTGGTGACAGAAGGAAAGTGACATTCGATCACATCGTATCAAGGGTACATACTACCCACATGCTTTATGACTATTGATTTTAATTTGATTGCTTGGGTGAAGTAATTCCTATTAAATCTGTCCACTGTAAAATTAACCTTTTCCCACTTTCCAGGTTATATTTTTTCAAGAAGAGGTCACTCACAGCACACACTTACACCTCAAAAATAAAAGGCAATAACTCAATTAAAAATGGACATTTATTTAAATAGCCATTTCTCCAAAGAAGGTATAGTCATGTCCAATGAGCACATGAAAAGATGCTTTATGCCATACCATACAGTCATTTGGAAATGCAAATCTAAACCATGAGATATTCTTCACAAATCTAAAAGGCATATTGCTATGTGAAAGAAAGCAATATGGGAAAGGCAAAATATTGTGTAATTCCCCTTATATGATCCTCTAGACAAGGTAAAAGTATAGAGATAGCAAAGAGATGTGTGGTTACTAGGGGCTTGGAAGAGAGGAATGTTGAACAGGTAAAGTTCAGGGGATTTCTTTAGGGCAGTGAACATATTCTTTATGACACTATAAAGGTGGGTATGTAATCCTATTTTTCAATTTGTACAGAAGTTTATAACACAAACAGTGAACCATAATGTATGTAAATTAGAAAAACATTATTTAACAGGTTGAGTGGTCCCAGGGAAGAGTGCAGAAAAAAGAATATAACTATATTACAAATATATAAGATAACCTCACTGAAGGGAGGGTAGGATAAGGAGGCTGACCTAAATGACATAGGAAATGGAGATTCTGGAGCTATGGCCAAAGAATTTGTACATAGGCACTGCACTTTAGTTGGCAAAGTTGTTTCACCTGGAGGTATATATTACCAATTATGAAATAACTATACGTGTATTTTCCCATAGTATGATTAAAGAAATGGAGCCAACTTTCTCACTCTTTGTATGGTAGGCTACATACAAGTAAGTGGGAATGGGTACATAGATTCATATGGTGTGGATTATATCATGTGATACTGAAGAAATTAGCAGAAATTCATGTTTAATTTAATGTAGATACATATAGACACATGTTGAAATATTATTGGACATGTGTATATTTAGGATTTATAACACACCAATATATTTCTTTATTCTGTCAGCTAACAAGGCCTCAAATCAACAGACACTGCAGTCTCCAGGCACACCTGGAGACTATCTAATTCAATTTTTCAATAAAAGGACCTAGAACTCCACAAAGAAGTGGTGGACACTAGGGTTGGGCAGGGAACAAAGACAATTATCCTGGAGCATCTTGAGTTGCCAGAACAAAAGAAAATGACTAACAACCATGCAACCAACCAATCATATAACATGAAACTATAATTATGGGGGTATTTCAAAATGATAGAGGATCTAACTCAAAGAGCTTCCATTGGCCAACACTGGAAAAATTTGAGCAACAGCATAAATAAAGTTGCATCAGTAAAGTGTAAAATGAGTATCTGTGTTTGCATCCTGACATAAATAAATGATTAAATAAACATATAACAAATAGAGGAGATCAGGCACATACACATGATAAAGAATTCCAAATAATTTTTGTAGATATTCTGCCCACAAAGATATGGAGCATGACTTCTCACTTCTTAAGTGTGTGCTGTGAGTAGTGACAACTTTTTTGAAAAAAAAATACAACATGAAAAATGGGAAAAGACTAATTGTACAATGGATACATTTGATAGGAATTACTTCATGAAGATGATCAAAATAACATCAGTAATGATAAAGCATTTAGCATGTACCCTTGATGCGATGTGATGAGAATGTCACTTTCCCTGTGTGGTTTTCCTCCCCAAATCCCCAAAATCAAGTCTAATCACAGGAAAAACATCAGAGAAATACCAAATTAGAAATGTCTATGTGATCAAAAACAAAGAACATCTGAGAAACTTATAGTCAAAGGCATCTAAGGAGCATGATATCTAAATGTGATCCTGGATGGGATCCTGAAACAGAAAATGGACCTTAAGTGAAAACTAAAGAAATCTGAATAAAGTGTGGATAGTAGTTAATGATAATGTGTAATATTGGTTTGTTAATTGTGGCAAATGTCCCACACTAATTCTAAGAGCTTAATGATAAGGGAAACTACGTGGAGGATATGTGGAAATTCTTTGTATTATATTTGCAATTGTTCTGTAAATCTAAAACTATTCTTAATCTTTTTTTAAAAAGTTGTTTTTAAAAGTCACTTCTCACCTTGAAAAATAGAACATTAGCTATATTCTTGATGCCCTCTGAGTGCATCTCCCCAATTTCATTGTCTTCCATAAGAACAAAAGGTAAATATTATTGTGGATTCTCTGTCAGTCCCTAGATTTTCTTTATTATTTTCTCTCTACATATGTTTTCCAAAATAGTATATTGTTCAGTGTTTCTTGTCTTCAAACTTATATTGATGCAAATGTTGAATTTATCTGTATTGCTAGTCTAATCATGAGAAATCATCAGACAAATCAATATTTTAGGACATTGTACAAAATACTTGATTGGTAATTTTGAAAAGTATAAAGGTCATGTAAAATAAATGAACTGAAAAACTGTTTCAGATGTGAAATGACTTGATGTGGCAGGTAGACTCTGCGATGGCACCCAGTGATCCCATCTGTTCATGTATAGAACCCTGTTCTAATCTGTTCCCCATGAGCACGGATAAAAACTTTAATGTGCTTTGAAATAACAGAATACTGCAAAGATGAAGGGATGTCAGTATGGTGGTTATGTTACATAAGTTTATAATTCTGTCCTGCCAGAAAAACTCTCTACCTTGATGTATTTTATAAAATATTTTGCCATGTGGGTAAGGACATAGTGGAACTGAACAACACCATCATTCAACTGGGTATAATTGACACCTATAGTCTACTTCCTCCAACAACAGCAGATTATACATTCTCCTTAAGCTCACTTGAAACATTCACCAAGACAAACCACATCCTAGGCTATAAAACACAACATAAAAATTTAAAATAATAGAAGTCATGCAATGTTTGTTCTCAGACCACAATGGAAGTACAATAGAAAATTAAAAAAAATTGGAAGTATAACTGGAAAATCCCAAAATGCATGGGGATTTAACAACACACTTCCCCAAAAAAAATATTAAGACAATTTAAAAAAAATTTGAATGACAATGAAAATAAATGACAATGAAAACATAACTTATAAAAATTTGTGGGATGCAAAGAAAGCAGACATTAGAGGGAAACATAGAGCATCAAATTCAAATATTAGAAAAGAAGGTCTAAAATCAATCATCTAAGATTCCACCTCTGGAACCTAGAAAAAGAAGAGCAAATTAAATCCAAAATAAGTACAAGAAAATAGATGACATTGTAATGAGAGAAAAAACAAAATAAAAGTTAAAGGAATTGATTTTTTGAAACAAATATTTATAACTTAACAGTTTTCAGAATATAAAACCATCTAAAATTAACAAGGAAATCACAATGCCCAAAACAGTACACTTGCTTCATAAGATGGAGAGGTGACTCCCCTCTGAAATGAGGAGATACTAATTTTCAAAAAGCATACTAATTCAGAATAATTTATTTTGTCTACTGAGTTTTATTGCCTATTTTTAAATTGCCAAAAACATATTTAATGTTTTCACCACAAAAAATGATAAGTTGGTGAGGTGATGGATATGTTAATTAGCTTGATTAAATCTTTCTATAATGTATACATAGATCATAACATCACAGTGTATCTTAAGTGCATACAATAATTATTTTCCAATTAAAAAGAAGTAAATTAGTAATTTCTTTATGAATAAACCACCAATAAGAAATTTAAGTAAGTAACTATTGTGACATACATACTGTAAAAAGGCATATCAGATAGAAAGAATGAAGTTAAAATATATATTATGGTCTGAGGAACACTAGGAAATCATGAGATTTGTATCAGAATACCGGATAGCATATAAGATAATTTGTAGACACAAATGCATGAACATCACTAAGTCTGCAGAGAAACATCCCACCACCTGTCACCGCCACCTACCACCTGCCACCAACCTCCATGAGCCAGCACATCGTGCCTCCCTTGTCTGCCTTGCCTGTGCCACTGGCCTCAGGTGTGTTCTCTGGGCAGCTGTGAACCTTCCTCACCCACACTTATTGTTTGGCTATTATTGGCCTCCTACCTGTGGATGCCAGATGGCTATAAGTTGACCCCTCTGAATTTTCTGATCCATGCATTCCACCTATACCTGCAAAAAGAATGAGGGAAAGGAATTTGCACTCGGGATGGAGTAAGGGGTCAGAGGGATGGAGAAAGGAAGGTGAACAGGAATATCCAAGTCCCTGATCCTGCTAGTCCAGGAGCCTGGGGTCTTCTCTGCCCCTTTCCACCCTCACTCCTCCCCAAACCCAGACCCACTTCATAATGCCCAGAGACAACTCCTGTGGACAGAAACCATCCTTACTCATTCTGAGTAACTGTCTTCCTACAGGCAGAACTCATGGGTTTTTGTAACATCTCAAGGAGCAAGGCCCAGAAACTCAAATTCCACCACACCACATGTATTCCTCTGTGAGCTGTATCATGTCCTGACCTGCCCTCCTCACCTGCCCAGTACCACCATGGTCTGCCCTTCCTGCTCCTGCCATCCTCACACATTATTTATCCCAGTGGTCCTTCTAATCCACTGTCTTCTTCTCATGCTCTGGCCTGTGCCATGGATACACTTTTTCCTCTTCTCTTTACCATCCCATATTTGTTGGACTCTCTACTCCTCACTCTCCAGAATCCCCTCAATGTTCCTCCTCCTGGAGGCCTTCCTTGTCCATCCCATTCCAGGTCTGATGTCTGTCCTCTCAGTTCCCAAGGGCAGCTCTTCCACCCACAATTTAGTTTGTGTAAATTTTCTGAATCCCCAGCAAACTTAAGCATTAGAGAATATAAAAACTTTGTTTATATTGTTCCCTTCTGAGCCTCATACATATAGTGGACAAGGAACAATAAAGAGGAGTCTCTAATAGTCTAAAAAGTCACAAGCATAATTGAAAATATTTGGTAGCTGATAAAAATAAGTATAAGCTTCAATTTCCTTTCTACAAGACCATATTATAAAAATTTGTGCTTCTTGGAGATGTATGTACACATTTTCTGGTGGCATGTGGTTTTTTTGTTGTTTATTTTGTTTTGTTTTTTCTGACAATTGAAAACAATTTTAGTAATCACTTGTCAAAGAGTAAGAAATGAATACATATCTATGTTATGGTTTATCTGTAAGGATATGTCATACAAGACATTTACAAAAACTCTGTGGAAGGAATCTGAGACTCTAGCCAACGTCTATAACTGTTGGGTAGAAAAATATCAAACAGTATGCTGAAATTCATTAGTGCATATTAATAAAATTGCTGCTCTTTTTGTTCAGGAAGGGAGTTTTAGTGTTCTGTCTATACAAATGAATGCTTTGTGACCCTTTCATAATTAGGACAAACACTAACCCATATAGCTCCTTTTAATCATAAGACTAGGCAAATTTTGTCTTGTGGATCCCAGAAAAGTCTCTACTTCTCTCCTTTTCAACTAGAAGTATTTCAGAGGTAATTTCTGGAAAATACTAAAACAGAGACTGTGTAATATCTTTCCTAATAAAAGTGATATTCCAAAAAATTGATATTCTGTTAAACTTAGTAAATATTGATGCTTGAAAAGATGAAAATATCTTGAAACTACTAGAAAGAAACAGGGGAAATGCTTCAGGATATTGGTCTGGGCAACAATTTTCTGGGTAATACCTCAAAAGCACAGACAACAGAAGCAAAAATAGACAAACGGTATTACATCAAATGAAAAAAACTTCTGCATAGTAAAAGAAACAACCAAGAGTGAAGAGACAACCTAAGAATGGAAGAAAATATTTCAAACTATTCACTTGACAAGGGATTTAATATCCAGAATGTATAAGGAATTCAAACAACTCAACAGCAAAAAACCAAATAATCTGATTACAAAATGGGCAAATAGACTAAATAGAAATTTCTCAAAAGAATACAATACAAATGACAAAGAAATATATTTTAAAATACTCAACATCACTAATTATAGGGGAAATACCAATCAAACCTGCAATGAGCTACTATCTTACCCGAGTTAGAATGGCTACTCTTAAAGACAAAAAACAACAGATAAATTAGAGGGACAGGCAAGATGGCTGACTAGAGACATGGTTTGCCAGACCGTCTGCAGGGAAGGAAGGAACTCAGCTTAGCTGTAGGTCACAGAGAGAAGGGCTGGAGCCTGCTGGGGGCCTCACGGAGGAAAAATGGCAAAACAGAGAAGGAAGAGGATAAAGGAAACAAAAAAAGATATTGGTGAAGATCAAACCCAGAAATGCTTGCCTGAGCCCAGTGAAGGGGTAAGGGGGGGTCCCTTTCTCTCTCCCACACTCCTTCAGTGATCAGCAGGCTACCAAGTTATTTGGAAGGTTTTCCACTCCCACAAGCACAAACACTGTGGCAACCATAGAATTGTGGGGAAAACTTGCGTGATCCCAGAGCTTGGACGTTCCATGCAGAGTTCCCCTCCAAGGAGAGTGACCCAAAAGGCCGGAAAGCTCACTTTCTTCCATTCAGACTCTGATCCTTTCCTGCCCCTCCCCCACCCACTGCAACCAGAAGAGCAGTTTGAGCTGAGAATTTGGCAAGCAGCTGCCTCTCCCCAGCTGGCGTGTCCTCCAGTCTGAGGTTTCCACAAAGAGTGGGGCCTATACCTTTCCCCATGAGGACTTGCAGTGGACCCTGAGTACCCAATCTGGGAGCTCCCTGCCCACTGGCATTTCTTGGAGATGCAGGCCAGATCCTATGCCCCCAGGATTCAAGCAGGTTGCTGGGGGACACAAAGGGGACGTTTGGGAGCTGGACTTGAGAGGTGAGGGAACCCATGTGGTTAGAACTGATGGGAGAATACTGTGGGGGTCTGAGATGCAGCAATCTGGGAGAGTGCCCATTCCTCCCACAGGAAAGCCACACTGTTGGACTAGGGGTGGGCCCTCTGGCAGGGAAGATGCCAGCCCAGGGCACCATAGGAACCAAGCATGGCATGCTCAGGTACCTGGGCTATTAGGGAAATGTGGCCCATTCCTCACCAGCAGCCTTCCTAGTCTGGAGAGCCTGCCTTGACCCTCCTCCCGAAAGCTCCCCCTAGTGGCTGGGAAAACAACCTCTGAGCCCGGCTGAGTCTTGGTAAAGCCTTCCAGGCTCACACAACCTAACCACACCCTGCCTCAAACCTCCACCCACCTTTGCTATGGTGGAGATCAAGCAAACTCCTGGGAGCTACAAAGCCCCTCCCAAAGCTTGGGGCGTTCAAGTGCTCCACCTGAGAGATTAGAGCTTATCATAGGCACAAAACAACTTCTCAGCAGTTGGCTCTTTCCTGAAAGCATCTCTATAACTCATCACAGCATCTACCAATACAATCAAACAGTGCTGGGCTGATTCTTACAAGTATCACCCATCATCTTGGAAATTAAGGTGAGGTTCTCAGTACAATTCACACTGCAGGGAAAAGGTGAAGACAGCAGAATAGAGGCAACCTGAGGGGACACTTCTTAATAGTAGAGAAACAAAAGTTACAAGCAGTCTGATCTCTGAGGGGTCTCCTTCTTCCACTTCAGACCTCTGGGCTGATTGGGGAGCTGCTCAGAGTCTGTGCAGAGACATTCCACTGAAGAGCAGCTGCAGGAGAGGACTGATGCCCACCGATCCCAATCCTGAGCCTCCACCATACCTGCGACTCCACCCCTGAGGCACCAGAGTTGTGCCTTTTCCCCAAGACCCCACTACTGAGTCCACATCACTACCTCTGGGTCAGAAGAACCTCTCTCAGATCCAACACTTTACTCAGAGCCCCCCAGCCCTGATCAGCTGTCACTTATGGACTTGGTTTGAGAGAGTCCCCAGCAAAGGAGAACAGGTGCCCTGCAATCCTATTATCTCACAGCTGAGAGAAGAGGAGCCAGATGAGACAAAACCAGCAAAAGAACCCTGGAAACATGAAAAAAGTAAAATAGTTCAACTCTCCCAAGGGAACACAGTGGAGGTACAGTAGTGGACTCCACACACAAGGAAATTGCCAAAATGACAGAAATGGAATTCAGAATATGTGTGACAAATAAGATGAATGGAATTAAAGAGAAAGTTGAAAACCAATGAAAATAAGCCAAAAAAATTTTTTTTCAGGAAATCAATGAAAAAAAATGAAAAAGTCACTAGAGAGCTAGACAACCTAAGAAAGGATATAATAGAACTTAAAGAAATGGAAGAGTCATTTAGGGAATTTCAAAACACAGCAGAAAGCTTTAACAACAGGCTAAACCAAGGCGAAGAAAGAATCTTCGCCTTGACGACAAGGCTCTTGAGATAACCTTGTCATTCAAAGAGGGAGAGAAGAGTATTAAAAAGTTCGAGCAATCACTGAGAGAGATATGGGACTATGTGAAGTGAACTAACATTTGAATTATAGGTATCCCTGAGGGAGAAGAAGAAAGAGCCAAAAGCATGGAAAACCTATTTGAGGAAATTATTGAGTAAAACTTCCCTGGTATCTCCAGAAATTCATACATACAGATACAAATGGATATCAAACACTGAGAAAATTCATAGCAAATAGATCATCTCCCAGGCACATAGTAATCAACCTGGCCAAAGTCAAAATGAAGGAGAAAATTATGCAAGCAGCGAGACAAAAGAATCAAATAACCTACAGAGAAAAACTCACCAGGCTAACTGCAGACTTCTTGGTGTAAATCTTAAAAGCCAGAAGGGAGTGGGGCCCCATCTTCAATTGACCTAAACAGAACACTGCCAGCCTAGAAGTTTGTATCCTGCAAAATATAGTTGCACAATAGAAAGAGAAGTTAAGTCTTCTCCAGACAAGAAAACTCTGTGGGAATTTGCCATGACCAGACTTGCTCTGCCCAAAATTCTTAGAACAGCACTATACACAAATAAGCACAATAGATTCTCTCCAGTGTAAATTCACCTAACACCCCCCAAAGCTCACAACTCTTATAAAAACAAGAGGTAAAACAATGAAATAAGGGACTACCTAACAGGATGAACAGACCAAAATCCCACATATCAATGCAATCGATTAATGTTAACAGACATTAATCATAATGACATTTCAAAAGACATAGGCTGGTTGAATGGATGAAAAAATGCAACCCAACTACCTGCTGTCTCCAGGAAACACATCTAAATCACAAGACACACACAGACTCAACATGAAAGGATGGAAAAAAAATATTCCACACAAATGGAAATCAAAAGACAGCAGGTGTAGCCATTCTTACATCAGATAAAATTGACTTTAAGCCAGCAAAGGTAAAGAAAGACAAAGATGGTCATTATATAATGGTAAAGGGAACAATTCAACAAGAAGACATAACAATCCTAAATATACATGTGCCCAACATAGGAGCTCCCGGATACATAAAACAAATTTTACTAGAGCTAAGCAAAGAAATAAATAGCACCATCATAATAGCTGGGGACCTAAAGACACCATTGTCAGAGCTTGACAAATCATCAAAGCAGAAAATAAATAAATAAAGATGGACTTAAACCAAACTATAAATCAAATGGACCTAACAGACATTTACAGAACATTCTACCCAAAAAGTACAGAATACACATTCTTCTCAGCAGCACATGGGACATTCTCCAAGACTGATCATATCTTTGACCACAAAACAGGTCTCAAGAACCTTTCAAATTTCATGTTGTATCTTTCTATACTCTGAATTTTTTGACCATGTGTCTCATTGCTTTTGTTTAAATAAAATCAACAAGGACTCTAAGTCCTTCTTGGGTTTCATATTTACAATATTTATTTTAAAATAGAGAAGAATGGTTTCTAATATCACTTAAAAACACTCTCTCATTTAAAAAAAAAGTTCTAATTGTTTTCCTAAATATTTTTGAATTGTTATTTCTCCCTTAAGCTGGTTGTCACAAAGATTGTATGTAGGGAGTTTGAAATACCTCTCCCTAGGGGGAATAGGAGTAAGGTTTGAGAACTTATTTTTTTGAGAGCTCACTCTGTTAACAATGCCAGAGTGCAGCGGCATCATCATAGCTCACTGCAACCTCAAACTTTTGGGCTCAAGTGATCCTCCCACCTCAGTCTCCTGAGTAGTTGGGACTACAGTTGCAAGCCACCATACCTGGCTAATTTTTTAATATATATACATATTTTGTAGCAATGGGGACTTGCTATGTTGCTCACAGTGGTCTTGAACTCCTGGCATCAAGCCTACCTTGGCCTTTCAAAGTTCTGGGATTACAGGCATGAGCCACCCACCCAGCCTCTTCCTTCAATTTGGAATAGCACAGTGCATGAGATAAAGTGCTATGGGGGAGGGAAAATTCTTGTGTTAAACAAAGTCTTTTAGTAATTAAGACTGTGTGGTATTTACATAAAAATAGAAAAATAAACCAATGAAAAAAGAAAAGATCCCTCAAAAAAAAGCATGTACATATATCAGCAAATATTATAAGAAAGATTAATAGAGGAAAGATGGATATTTTTCAATCAATATTCTAGATAATTGAACATCCAAAAGGGTAAACAAAATCTACCTTTAAGCTCACATTACACACAAAGTCAATTCCAGGTGGATCATAGACCTAAATGTAAAAAAAAAAAAAAAATTAGTACAATATTTGTGGTCTAATTTAGGAAAATAAATTCAGGATTACGGGGTAAAGTAAGATTTCTCAATCTAGACCTAGGAAGTATTTACCATATAACAGAAAGATATTCTATCATAGTTGACATGAGTGAGAAGTCTGGAGACAGACTAAGATAAGTTCAAAGTTCTACTCCTTTCCTGCAGGGCTTTAGCTCAAATTTGAAACTTGACCATGGGGGTGGTAGTAGCGCTTACCTCTTGAGATGTATTGAGCATTGAATGAACTAATACACAGAACATCTAGATGAATAGTAGGTTCATACTAACCCCTAAGTCAGTATTTGCTAATACTGACAGCTTTTTCTAAGTAATTGAAAGATATATTATATGCATTAATTGTAAGATGCATCTTTATTTTATGTCACAATGAAAGCATAAACACACTGACAAAATTATAACACATAATTCTTTTCATGTAGAATTTTTACCTACTAATTATTGAAAAAACACTTTTCAACTTATGTAAATATGGATATTGTCTTAAATCATATCTATGATTACATGAAATGAAACACATAAACAAAATACATTAACAAATATATCCCTGAATTTTCTCTCATTCATATCAAATGTTCTGAATCATTTTTCAACTCATTTTGTCCATGATTTTCCCCACACTGTCATCATCTGTGTTAATCAGAAGCATTGGTGATACTACATTTCTTGAGAGAGTCCTATGCTACTCTCTGTGAGATTATCCTTCCAATCTACTAATACTCCTCAGCAAGTTTTGATGACAGTGATATCATCAATGGAAGCTTTTTAGACCAAGTTCATGTAGGTACACATGAGGACAATGACACTATGACTATCTTGCCAAAGTGTTTTGACACTATCAGTTTTAAGATGAATCTCCCTTTGAAAGATGTGAAAATGTGCATTTTAAGATCAATGGAATACACTACTTTTCTCTGTGACTGCCCGTTCTTAGAGTAAAATAATGGTGGCTCATCTGTAGTATTCTGGTCTATTATTGAAGAAACATGCTTAAGTATTATTTCATATAAGTTGACCAACTCCATTTATATTCTACCTAGCCATTATAGATATCAGAGTAATTAGTCAACTACTGGGACTTCTATTTTACATGTTGTAGCAAATTCTTATAATTTTATGTTGTCTTGGCATCCATTTTAAATATAGGTTTAATTTGCCCATACCAGAAGCAGGGCTTAAAAACCCTTGAAACATTTTCAAGTTCTCCGCCTCTTCCCAGTTCCTCAATGAGGTCTATCAAGATTTCTACCTTACACCACCAGCTCTTGGTGACCACCTCCATATGGGACAGCTATATTCAACATTTGACTGGCCCCACTGACCTCAACTCCCCATGTGCATTGTGCAGATATCCTGTGGTGACAACTTATCAGTCACACTGTGACTTGATGGAACTCTTGCTTGCTTGCTCTAAATACATCAGTTAGAACTCCCCTTGGGAAACCTGCCCGGGTGATGTCCTATTCCCCAATAAATGCTCCAGCCCACAGGGCCCTTGCTATGTCTCTCACTGTCTCTTTACTCCTCACTTGCAAGTTGTGGGTAGGTGTGTCTCATATGGCTCCACCCTTCCTGTTGACCCTGCATGGCATGCTGACCTCTTCTCTCTGAAATGTATAAGTAATACACTGCTTCTGTTGCTTCATGTGTTTTGTTGAGTTGCCTCCTCTGTGTCTCACTTGGCCAACACATGGAACTGTAACCTTTTTCCCATTCAGAACTATTCTAGAGAGTGGCTATCTTGGTAGAAGTAAACTGGACACAGGTGAGACAAGAGCAACAGTGGTATCTGCCAGGATAAACAAGTTTCCTGTGAGAGGCACCCTGGGTCACTGTTCAGACACTTAGTCATTAGGCTGTCTAGCAGGATAAAGAAGTATTCCATAAAGGCACACAGTATACATGCTCAGCCAAATCCTCTGAAGCCCTATCAGGAGAGAGCTAGAGGTTACAGCCACTGTCCAGGCAGAAACCTCAAGACCAAATGAAATTTTAAAAAAAAATGTGTGGAGAGGTAATTTTATAAATTATGTTTCAGGATATCATTTGAGAAAAAAGATATAAATGACAAAGAGTTACTTGAAAGTTTGCATTGGAGTGATAGTTTCCTAAAGACTTAGAAGAAGCTGTATCTTTAGAAATTCTGTCCTAATCTTAAAAATACAAACAATGCTTTCTGCAAGCTGCATAGCAAATCCATTTCTTCAATACATAACAATTGTGTATTTACATTTTCTTTTTTCCCATTTGTCTTTCTAATCACATGGACTGTGATCATACAAATTACTTTATGATCACTCACTGCAGAAGTAAATGCATTATAGTTTTCATAAAATGTTTTGCTCTTCCCCCTTGCTACTCTGATAAACTCTACTTGTGGGTACTTGTAAATTGGAATGGGCTTTGGTGTTCCCTAATGAATATATTGAGTGAAGAAGAAACTCATATAATTCATGATTTAAGATATTGACTGAAACTCCATACAGACTTTCAGGCTCCAGGAAGTCTCAATTGAGTTATCAGCAAGTCCTGATCTCAAATATATAAGTCATTTATCCATTGGACTACATCTTCTATTCAGGATAGTGTGTGGAGACAGAGTGGTACATGATTGTCTCATGATATGGTCTGATGTTGAGGTGTTTGCAATGACACCTTTCTGAGAATTTTGGTGGACAGTCCAAACTCAGTGAAATCTGGTCACAGGTGGTTTAAGAGGTTGTGGGAAATCATATCTTTCATGCTCTCAGACAGTAATGTTTGGGGCCTCAGTGCTCAGCACTGTGTCCTCTATGCCTGTGACATCATGTTAGCACAGTTTTGTCTCTATCACAGGGTTATGTTCTCTCTTAACCCTCAGCACTCAGAGCTTATTGATCCTCAGTTCATGCTTTGAGATGGGTTCCTCCTTGTCCAGATCTACTTGTGGCTCATTTGTGGCCTGCCACTCTTTTTTGTTGTTTTTATTGTTTGTTTTTTGCTGAAGAGTTTTATGAGGGATGATATTCACAGTACACATCATGATAGATTATAATGTATGCATTGAAATAAAGAGGAAAAGAGGATTTGGCAAGTTATTTAGCTATTATAGAACCTACAGGTAAAACAAAATAAACAGAATAATCATCCATGTGTTAAGATGTGGATTTTGAGTGTTCTTTCTCAAAGAGTGAAGTATGCACTTGAAGGGGTGGCAAGGTTTCTTCCATTACAAATGCTAAAAATAACAACACCTAAATTATTGCTATCCTGAGCTAACATGTGAGAAATGTGGTCCAGGTCAGCTGTGACTCCAGGTCTCCAGAGCACAGGAGCTTGTTTTCTCATTTAAGCTACCAATGTGGTATGGAGAAATTACACTCACATGTTGCTTAATGATGGGGATACATTCTGAGAAAACTCTTGTGAGGTGATTTTGTTGTGTGAACATCACAGAGTGTACTTACATAAATCTAGATGGTGTATCCTACTATACGTGTATTCTATATGGTATAGCCTATTGCTTCTAGCCACAAAAGTGTACACCATGTTACTGTACTGAATACTGTAGACAATTGAAACACACTGGTAAGTTTTATATATCTACACATAGAAAAGGTACAGTAGAAAGTATTATAATTTTATGGGACCTGTCTTATTTGCGGTCTTTCATTGACCAAAATATCGTTATGTGACATGACTGTACTCCACGATTACAGACCATAAAGGCAAGAGTTTTGATTTGTGGATGTCCATGGAAGTGCAGTATGCAATCCTATGAATTTCTATGCTTTGTAGGCATGGTTCTTAGACACAACCCCGGTGCTACTCAGTAGAGTGCTGTGGCCTGTGACAGGAAGCTGTGTGGGGAATGTTCCCTACATTGTGTCTGCTCTCTTACTAGTTCATAAGATGCAGCATCTCTCTACATGGCAGCAGACCACCTATGAAAAGGCCGCAGTAACTAACCCTTTCATCATCCTCCATTGTTGTTACAGTTGAAATCAGCTTATTCGACTATTGCTCCCTGATGATGGAGAGCCTTGCTCCATTCCACCTGTTTGACTTGCAACTGTAGAAATGTTCTCAAAGCCATGAGAGGACCTCTTAGATACCATTTTAGACAACTCAAAGTTACCTCTATTTTGTGATGGCTTCTACAGACAAAATTTCCAGGAAAATATAATAACCAGCTGTGCAATAATTTCCCTACATGAGACACACTGTCTGCCCACTATAAAGTCAGCCCAAGCTGCTGTACTGACAGCTCTTACTAGAGCTTACACTGTCAAAATGAAAACCTGCCACTATTTACAGTGACTCCATATATGCTTTTGGAGTCCACAATGCAGTTGGCACGATCTAAAAATCCCACCAGTTCTTAACCTCTGCTGGTACTCCTATTGCCAGTGGACATACAATTGTTGCTCTATTACAGGTATTTACCTCCCTGCTAAAACTGCTTTTGCTCATGTATGGCTCACACTTAGATTACTGATATTATATCTGTAGGGAACAATAGTGCTGACAAGGCTGCAAAGTACACAACCCTAAAATGACCTTCATATCCTTTTTCCACCAATTTATAAACCTGCCTTTTTCTCCGGTTGCAATTAATATCAGGTAAATAATGTACGATCTGAGAAAAAAGATGAATAGATACAAAAGGGTGATAAACAATGATCAGATGGATTATACATTAGGCTAAATAGACTTCCTGTGGCCCCTTTTATTTTGACCTTTATGCTTACACTTATCAGATGGGATATTTGTGCAGACAGGGATAGTTAATGAACTAAATGATCATTGCTTGTGCCCTGGCATACACAAAATTTCTGACAAAATTATTTCCCAGTGCACTATCTGTAAATCTCATCAAATTTCTAGAGGAAACTAGGAAGGCTGTTAATACCCACCTGGCCCTTGCAGCACTCCAGATGTATTTTATAGATTTACCTCTAGCTTTAGGCTATGCTTGCTGTTTGGTTATTGTCTGTATGTTTAGTGGATAGACTGAATGCTATCTAACTAGACGTGCTGATGCTACAACATTGGAGAAGAAATTAACAACAGATTATTCCTCATGTGGAATTCTTTTATGGATTTATTTCAGGCCAAGGAACTCATTTTACAGCAGAAATAAACCATTTTCTTGCAAAAACTTTGGGGTACTAATTAAATTTTTTATCCCATATCATCCCCAATCCTAAGGACAAGTGAAATGTAAAAATTTAAACATAAAAAGGACCTTAGGAAAAGGGAACTCTGTTCAGATCTTGTTAAAATAACTCTTATCTTTTAAGCCTTCCTGCATAATTTAGTTGATTTATCACAACTTTAGGTATTGTCCAATTCAGTATATAATTGATTGACTCTAATTGTTCGTTTGGGTCTTCATTTCTTTACAAAGGCTCCTGTATCACATAAAACTTGTAGTAAATAAAGTTGTATGCTTTTCTCCTGTTGATCTTTTTTATGTCAATTTATTTCTCAAATCCAGCCAAAAGAAGCTCTAACTGGAAGGAGGTAAAATTCTACCTCAGTCACCTATAGTACAGAGAGTTTCATGTACCTTGAGCTTCCTGTAATGTTAACATTTTATATAACCATAGTATGTTGGACTTTCTTCATGTTGTACCCATGTTTCACACTAATGTCACATTTCTGTTTCCAGGATCTAATCCAGGATACAACATTACATTTAGTTTTTATGTGTATTACCTGTTTATTGCTGCATAAAAAATGACCACATAATTTAGTACTTAAAACCACAAACAGGGATTTCATCACAATTTCTCTGTGTCAGGAATCCAGATGTAGAAAATGGCCAAGACTGAGGTCCCAAATGAAAGTTCAGCTAGTTGGGAAAGGATCCTCTTCCAAGCTCTCATAATTGTTATTAGGATTTAAGTTCCCACCCAGATCATGATGACTTCACTGGTGAATTATTTGAAATCTTCAAGATTAATATCAATCCTATACTAACTCTTCAAAACAAACATAAATAAAAACAAACAAACAAACAAACAAAAAACAGAGAAGAGAATGCTGCCCAGTGCATTCCCTGAGGCCAGTTTATCTGGACACCACAGGTAGACAAAGACATTACAAGAAAAGAGAAAATTACAGACCTATATGACTTATGATTATATAGGTTAAAATATTCAAGGAAATACTAGCAAAACTAATCCAGCAATGTAAAGAGTATTAAATATTATGACCAATGGTATTTATCCCAAGAAGGAAACTTTGGTTCACCGCATAAAAACAATTAATGTAATGTACTATTTTAATAGAATAAAGGACAACAACCTCATAATCATCTTAATAGATATAGAAAAAGTATCTGACAAATCAAAAACCCATTCATGAAAAAAAAACACTCAAAAAATTAGGCATAGAAGGGAAATTTGGTAACCTAAAAAGAGGTCCACAAAAAAAAAATTCTTATAACATCATGTTATAGTGAACAGCTCAGTAATTTCCCTCAGATTAGAAATAAGCTTATCCCCTCTTGCCACTTTTAGTCCACATGATTATGGAGCTTGTACCCAAGAAAATTAGGCCATAAACATTAATATAAGGCAACCAGATTGGAAAAGAAGTTAAACTATCTCTCCTTGCAAATGACATGATCTTGTGTGAAGAAAATCCTAAGGCATCTACTGAAATAGATTAGAAATAAAAAACAAGTTTAGCAAGGTTGCAGTACACAAGATCAATATACAAAACTCAATTGTATTTCTATACACTATCAATTAACATTCTAAAAATAAAACTCAGGAAACAATAACATTGACAAAGCATCAAAAATGAAATATACTCAGGAAAAATTTAACAAAATAAATGCAAGATATGTACAGTGAAAAATATAAAATGTTGAAAGAAATTTATAAAATCCTAAATAATTGGAAAACATTTGATGTTGAAGGATCTGAATGCTTAATATTGTTAAGGTGGCAATACTTTCCATATGGATACACAGAGTCAATTTAATCCCTATAGGAATCCTACTTTCTTTTTGTTTTTATTTTGCTGTAATTGGCAAGCTGATTCTAAAATTCATGTGGAAATGCAAATGCTCCAGAAGAGCCAAAACAATTTTGAAAAATAAGAATGTTACAGTACTCAACTCATAATTTCTGTTATCAAAACTTAGTACAAATTGATAGTAATCAAGACATTGTGGTACTGGAATAAGGAATGACATATAGGTCAATGGAATAGAGTTTAGTGTCCAAAAATTAACCCTTACATTTATGTCAACTGATTTTGCCAGGTAGCCAAGACAATTCAATATGGAAAAATATTTTTTCAATAAATATTGCCAGGAACAGTGAATATCCATATGCAAGCTGGACTACTCCTCACATCATATACAGAATTGACTCAGAATAGATTATAAATCTAAATGTGACAGCTAGAACTATAATCCCATATAACAGACTACAGGAATAAATCTCTATGGCCTTAGGTGAAACAATGCTATACCACTTAGGTTTTTATGCTATACCACCAAAATAAAAGTGGCAGAAGAAAAACATAGATAAATTGTACTTTACCAGAATTAAAAACTTTGATGATTCAAAGAACAACATCAAAACAACCCAAAGAATGGGAGAAAATGTTTGTAAATCATATATCTGATTGGGATTTATTGTTCAGAAGATATAAAACATTTTTACAACTGAAAATTAATAATTGAAATATCCTAATTTAAAGTGGATAAATTATGGGAATATATATTTCTCAAAAAAGCTATAGAAATGTCTAATACACATGTGAAAAGATGGTCAACACCATTAGTTCTCAAGGGAATGCAAATTTACCTCATCATGGCATATACTTCACAAATCTTAAGGCACATTTTGAAGTAAACAAAACCAGTTTGAAGACTAAATACTGTGTAATTCAATTTATATCACACTCTGGAAAAGGTGAAGTTGTAGAGAGAGTAAAAAGATCAGTGGTTACTAGGGGCATGGGAGAGAGGAAGGTTGAAATACAAAAGATTTTTTTGGGGGGCAATGAAATTATTCTCCATGATTCTTTAATGATGTGTTAAGGATACTGTTTTTCAAACATGAAAGAAGTTTATATTACAAAGTGTGAACGTGAACGTGAATGTACGCAAATTTAAAACATTATTTGGTATGTTGGAGGATCCTAGGGTGGAATGCAAATAAAATAATATAACTGTATTACAAATATTTGAAATAACCTCACTGAAGGGAGTGGAGGAAGAGAGAATGGATCTATGCAACTAGGATATAGGTGGAGATTCTAAGTGTAAAAGCAAAGGAGTTGTACATAAGCACTATAATTCAGTTTGTAACACTGTTTCCCATGAGGTATAGATTAACAATTTTGAAACCACTATGCATGTAATTTTGGATTGAATGATCAAATAAATGGAATTAAATTTCTCACTGTTCAAGTTGGTGGTTACAAACAAGTAGTGGGGATGGGTAAATTGATTTGTGTGATGCTAGATTAGATTTATGAAGTTCTGGAGACATTAGCAGGTATTTGTGTTTAAATTTTGATAGAGATATATGGACAAATTTACATATATTTATACAAATGAATATATGTGTGAGTTAGTATACATACATATATTCCTTCGCTCTGTCAGCTGACAAAGGCTAGAATCAATAGACACCCTAGTAGCATGAGTGTCCAACACCTGGTTCCCAAATTTTCATTTCTAACACTAATCACCAACAAAAGGAACTGGAACTTCGTGTAGAATTGTTGATTACCAGGGTTGGGCAGAGAATCAACAAAATTAACCTGGGGCACACTGCAGTTCAAGAAAATAGGAAAATGCTAAACAATTCAACCAACCAATCAAAGTCGAATTGCAATTATGTGTGTATTTCAAAATGGTATAGGAGCCAGCTGAAAGACCTTCCAAGGGCCAACACTGAAACAATTTGGACAATGAAATAAATACTAATATAAGTGTAATATATTCATGAGAAGACCTTCAGAGAGATCCCAAATTAGGAATGTCAGTGTCATAAAAAATAATGAATGACTGGGAAACAGAGCCAGAAAATACCTAAGGAGACATGGTATCTAAATGTGATGTGGGATCCTGGATGGGATCCTGGAAAAAGAAAACAGACATTAAGTGAAAATTAAATAAATCTGAATAAAAAGTATGGATGTTGGTGAATGATAATATACAATATTGTTTCATTAATTGTGACAGATGTGCTACACTAATACAAGAGTTAAATAATAAGGGAAACTGTGTGTTGGTTGCATATAAACTCTTTGCATTTTCTTCCAATATGTTCTGTAGACTTAAAAGTGTTCTAAAATAAAAATCTTTCTCTTTTTTTGAAAGTCACTTGTGAGTTTAACAAGCAGATCATTATCAGTATGGTTGATGCCCCATGTGTGCATCTCCCCAATTCCATCCTCTTCCTTACCTGGTGAAGGTTACTATTGTTTTGAATTTTCTACTTGCTACTTCCTTATATTTTATTATTTTTCTCTCTGATGTTTTATTTTTAAATAATAAATTATTCAGTTTTCCTTGTCTTCTAACTTAGATAAATGTAAGTGTCTAAATTAATCCATAACCCTAGTCTAATCATGAGAAATCATCAGCCAAATCTATAATGTTAGACATCCTACAAAATCTCTGACCAGTTCTTTTCACAAAGTTCAAGGTAATGCAAAATAAGTGAAGACTTACAGACTGCTGCAGATTAGACACGATCTAATGTGTGTCCCATGATCCCATGATCCCAACTAATTGGTACCAACAACCTTATATACTAATCCTCTCCCCATAAATGTGGACAGGAACTTTGATGTGTCTTGTAGAATACTGTAAAGGTAGTGGGATGTCACTTGGGTGATTGTATTAGATAAGATTCTGACTTATGCCTTGCTAGAAAGCTCTTTCCCTTGATGGCTTTGATTAAATTCTGCCTTGTGGGAGAAGCAACCATGGGAAGAAAATGAACATAGGCTCTGGTCAATAGCCAGCAAGGAAGTAAGGCTTTTTGTCCAATAGACTACCCTATAGTTTGCAATATTATATTTGCAATTAATCTAACCCCCCTTTCAAATAAGAGTATATCACTGCAGACAGTATGAATACCTTATAATAACAAAATAATAAGGATTGTTCTCTCCCTTCCCTTGCATCATTTCTGCCATTCATTCCCCCTAGGTGAAATTGCATATATATTTATGTATATGTGTATACATATACATATATAACAAATACATAAGCATACCTGAACACATACATTCTTGCTATTATTAACAAGCTGTTATCTGTTAGATCAATTAAGAATATGAAAAAATAAAAGTCATTGTTCATTAGGGTAACCACTTAAAAAGTAAAACAAGAAGTATGACTGATACAATAAGAAATGAGAGAAAATGAAATCATATAAAATGCTCAGTTAAAACCACAAAAAGTAGAAAGTGAGTAGAAGACAAAAATAGGAACATAGACAAGGTAACAACTTAAATATGGTAACAAATATGGTAGATATTAATCCAATTATATCAATAATCTCTTTGAATGTCAACAGTCTAAATGCACCAACAAAAAGACACATTTTCAGAATGGATCAAAAAACGAAACCCAACTATATGTTGTTTACAAAAAAATCACTTTTCATATAAAGACACATACTAATTAAAACCACATGGATGGAACAAATATATCATGTTAACACTGATCTAGTGAAACCAGTTATACCTATATTAATCTCCAACAGAGCAGACATTGAAGCAAGCAAAATTATCAGGGATAAAGAAGGGCATTAGGTAACACACACACACACACAAAAGGATCAACTCTCCAGGAAGATATAACGATCATTATCATGCATGCACCTAATAGTAAGGTGCCAAACAATATACAGCAGAAACTGTTAGAACTGTAAGGAGAAGTAGATGAGTTCATTATTATCACTGGAGACACCAATACCCTCTATCAGAACTTGACAGATCCAGCAGGCAGAAAAACAGTAAGGACATAGTTGAACTCAACAACAACATCACTTAACTGAATATAATTTACTACTTAATCCAAAAATAGGCAGAATATACATATATACATTTTTCTCTTTCTCACATGGACTTCTCCCTAAATAAACTCTATTCTAAGCTATAAAATACACCTTAACACATTTAAAAGATTAGAAGTTATATAATGTCTGCTCTCAGACTATATGGAATTAAAACTAGAAATCAATAATAGAAAGATGACTAGAAAATCTCAAATTACATGGAGAGTAAACAACATGCTTCTAAATAACAAAGGGGCCAAAGATGAAATCCCGAAGAAATTTTAAAAATATTATGAATTAAATGAAAATGAAACTACAACTTATCAAAATATGTGGGATGCACCTGAAACAGAGCATAGAGGGAAACGTATTCAATGCATATGTCAGAAAATAAGAAATATCTGAAATCAATCATCTACCTTTTCACTTCATATTCAACCTAAAATAAGATGAGCAGATTAACTTTAAGGAGAAGAAAAGACTTATGATTGTAAAGGTAGTAAAAACAAAATAGAATATAAAGCAACTGGATTTTTCAAATGAATATTGATAGTATAAAAGTTCCTAGAATGTGAACATATCCAAAATTAACATGGAAACACAACAAGCCAAGCAGAACCCTTACTTAAGAGCATGGTGAGGTGACTCTCTCCTGAAATGAGGAGATACTAATCTTCAGAAATGATCAACCAAAAGCAAATTAATGCAGGGTAGAGTTATTTATTTACTAAGGTGTCAAATACTTTAAATATAAGTAATCCCCCAATAAAAAATCAGGTAACTATTACTATGTATGTAATGTAAAAGGGGACATGTGTTAGAAACAATAAGGTCATGTAATACATGTTATGCTCTGAGGTGCATGAGAAAATCGTGAGGTTTGTATAAGAATGTCAAAGAATATCTAAGAAGATATGCAGACACAGATGCATGAACATGTGTATGTCAAGGGAGAAACATCTCCACTGGATCAGGGTCCAGTCTTATGATAGTCTGCTCTTCCTACTCCTGACGTCCTCATGTATTACTGATCCCAGGGGCCCTTGCAATCCACTGCCCTCTTCTCATGCCCCAGCTTTTGTACCATGGACACACTTTTTCCTCTTCTTTCCCTCCCCTGTTTGCTGGACTCTCTGCTCCTCACTCTGCAGAATCTCCTGAACATTCCTCCTCCTAGAGGCCTTCTTTGTCCATCCCATTCCAGGTCTGATGCCTGTCCTCTCAGTTCCCAAGGGCAGCTCATCTACCTGCAGTTCAATTTCTGGCAACTTTTCTGAATCTCCACTGGACTGAAAGAGAGAATATGAAAACATTGTCTTTGTCATTCCCCCGTGAGCCTCGCACATGTAGTGGACAAAAAGCAACACAGAAGATTTCTCAACAAAATTAATGAATCAAATTCCACATATATATTCTTGTTTGTTTCCCAATGTCCTCTATCTATTTTTCAAACTGAAGAGGGTTTGAACTTGAAGATGGACATGCATCTTTTGCCCCCTTCTGTCCTCAGGACAGGATATGAGCCCCGACTCCACTCAGCCCCTTCTCCAGCCACCTCATTCTCAACCCACTGTACAGACCCTTGAATGTACCGTGCTGCTCCTGCCTCAACTGCACCTCTTCTGTCCTTCTCCACAGTGTTGACCCCTTGGCCAACAAAAGTCATGTTCTCCAAGATTTTGGTCTATTACTATGACTCTTCTGATAATTATTTTCAAATTATTATTAGTTACCATATTTCACCTCTTTTAGAATGTATATTTTTTTCACACTTTAGCACAATTGCTGTTAGCCCTGTGGCAGTCATGATGTGGTGTTCATTATCTGCACATGGATGAACTTCTCTTGAAATCTTCTGCTGTCACTTTCTGATAAGATCACCTGCATCATAACTTACAGAATGCACGTCAACAGTAAAGGTGGAAACACACAGACAATGGTGCAGTCTCTTTTATTAAGAAATGTTTCATTGCCATCAGTCTTCATGGCACAGAGGGTGATGTGAAGACATGTATGACTCTGTACTAAAATCTAATTAAGAACAGTCAGAATAAAAATATCAAGATATTTGTGAATTTATATATGAATTAATATCAATTTTAATTTATGTGAATAAAACATGTGCCTTTATAATTCTGTAAGGACCTTTACTGTAAGTATAAGTGATTTTTTGTATAATAGTTTAGTTGCAAGAGGTGTTATCCTGTCTTTTAGATTCTTCTTAAAACTTTGATTCATTGACATACAGTGTATGACCCCATGGAGAACTCTACAGACTCTGTGCATTGACCAATTCTGACCTTTCCTTTAGGAATACAATGTTAGTTCAATTATCTTTCTTTCTCTGTTAGTTTCAGTCACAATGAGACTGTAGGAGTGCTTACTTCAGAAGAGAATGGGCTCCTCTCAACACAGTCATACTGGCACTAGGGCCATCCACATTGCAGGCCCTAATTAAATTGTAATCTGCTTGTTGGAGTCCTGAATTGCTTCTTCTCTCTTACAGCTTTTGTTCCTTCTGGTGATTTCAGGTGATGAAATAAATCCCTGTTTAACTTAGGTTGAGGAACCCCATCTTCACTAGCCAGTATGGTCAACCACCTATTTACAAACAAACAAAATCGGAGGAATATCAAAGATTCAGCCTAAAACTTTAGACATCAATGGATCATCTAAATAATAGAAAAGTGGGTAAATTATTGACTAATTTAACAAAAATGAAATTTAATAAAACTCATAATTATGAAAACATTTAAAAAATATTATGCTGGTTGATAGTAGAAAATAAAGGTTGCAATTCCCTTTTTATAAGCCAATGTTACAAAAATATATGCTGCCTAGATGTATATGCACACATTTCCTAAGTGGCATTTTTCATTTCATTAAAAACTGGAAACAATTTTAGTAATTACTCATCAAAGAATGAGAAAAAATGCATATATATTATATATATAAAATTGTTCATCTGTACAAATAAATGTCATACAGGCATTTATAAAAAGGAGGTGGAGGGAAACTTGGACTCCAGTGAATGTCTGTAACTTTTTAGTAAGAAGAAAATTAAACAATATGATGAATTTCATACTTGCACAGTAGCAAAGTGGTTGGTCTCTGCTTTTAGCACAGCAGTCGTAGTGTTCTGTCTATACAAATTAATGCCTTTGTGAACTTTTCACAATTAAAACAAATATAGTTTATGGGGGGTCATTATTTTATACTTAGCTCCTGCACTAGGCTCCAACAGACCAAACTGTAATGGAATCACTCGTGCCATGTGCCACATAATCAAACTGAAACTGTAAGAAGCAGATAAACAAGCAAAGATACCAGTGCTTCTGACAAAAGGAGATTTGCTGCAAAAAGTGGGAGTGGGCCCAGTGTAACTGAGCCGGAATGATAAGGAAGTCCCCTCTGGTTTAACCCATACAAGGAAAGTAACGTGAAGTAAGCTGATGTCACCCAGTCAGCTTTTTTATTATTCTGTTTCCTTGTTCCCACTTTATAAATCCAACTGTTTTGTCATGCCCAGCAGAGCACTTGTTGTATTTTATAGAATAAGATATTGCCCAATTTAAGAATCACAAATAAAAGCCAACTAGATCTAAAAACTAAATTTGCTGAAATTTTGTCTTTTAACACCATATGATGGAAACAATCATACCTTTTTTTAAAAATTTATTTTTCACTGACATATAATAATTGTGTGTACTTATGGGGTACAATGCAATGTTTGGATTGATATATACATTGTAGAAAGATTCAATCAAGCTAATCACATATCCATCACCCTACCTACAGAAAATCATAGCTTTCTTAAGAACAAGAGTTTGATCAAATTTTGTCTTGTGGATCCCAGAAAGTATATGTCTCTCCCCTTTTCAACCAGAGATATTTCAGAGGAAATTTCCAGAAAACACTAAAACAATATTTTATGAATGCAAAATTATTATGGATGCATTTTTTAAAGCAGACATGAAAGGCATTAATATAAAACACAAAAATATGAATTTGGTTATTGATATTTATGTGACAAAAAAAAGTAAATTTATATACAAGTGTTAAAGATATTTGCACCAAAACAAAATCAAGAACAAATATTATAAGGCAAAGCCTAAAGCAGTCCTGTGTCCTTGGTCAGCAGTCAACAGGCAGAATGATTGTTGAACAAACTTCATTTGTATACAAAAGAACTGAATTTCCCAACCAACCACAGAAGGAGGGCAGGGAGCATCTGGCCTTGACCATGCAGACCACACCAGGGTCTCTGTGCCTGCACAGGTATGTCTGTACAGGCTCTCAGCACGGCTGACAGTTGCTGGGGGAGTGGAATATTCCTAAGGCCCAGAAAGCAGGGAAAGAACAGAGGAGAAGTGACATAGAATAAAATACATTGAAAATGTACTAAAAGAAAAGCTACAGTGTGGGAGATTGTCTAAGATTAATAAGGATGTTATAGACATAAGCATCAACAGCAATTATTCTAAAGTTCTAAACTCTCCACTTCATTCAATTTACAGTTGGGAATATTGGTGTAGGTGCAAGGCAGTCAGGTTTTCATTCTTCTCTGTTCAGTATATAATAGCACAGTGGTTAAGAGACTGGGCTCTAAAGGGAAAATTCTTATTTTAAATGAGGTCTCTTACTAACTAAGACAATTTGATATTTGTAAAAAGAGAGTGCAATGAACTGATGAGAAAAGAGAGCTCAAACACAGACACAGGTATATATAAGCAAAAAAAAATTTATAAGATCAATAGAGAAAATGTGTATTTTTAAATAAATGTTCTAGAGAATAAATACCCATTTGGGGGAGAATAAAAATCTGACCACTGACCTCATATTACTCACATCATCAATTCTTAGTTGATAGTAGAACTAAATATAAAAATAATTTAATACAGCATTTGATTGTAATTTAGGAAAATAATTTCGTATCATGGGATATGAAGATTTCTGAAACTAGATCTAAAAAGTATCTATCATATAGGACAAAAAGATATTCTAACACAGTTGATATGAGCAAAGACTCTGGAGACAGACTGAGTCAACCTCAAGGTTCTTCTATTCCTTTCTTGTAGGGCTTTAGCAAAGATTCAGAACTGTACTGTTGGATTGGTATTAAATAACAGTGCCCACCTCTTGAGATATTGAGAGGAGTAAACGAACTAGTAATACATAGAACATGTAGACAAGTAGCAGGTCCATAGGAACAACTAAGTCAGTATTTGCTAATACTGACAGCTTTTTCTGAGTAATTGCAAGATGTAACATTTGCATCAACTGTAAGATGCATCATTACTTTATGTATCACAATGGGACAATAAAACTATTGACAAACTATGACAAAAAATAATTCTTATCACTTAGAATTTGTATCTTATGAATGCTGAAAAATTCTTTCAACATATTGAAATGTGAATTATTTGTCTTATGTCCCTCCTACAATTTACGAGATGGGAAATATAAGCAAAATATATTAATAAAGATATTTATGAAATTTCTCCCATTAAGATCAAACTTTTGAACTCATTTTATCTATGATTTACCCACATCATTATCATCTGTGCTAATCAGAAGCTTTGGCTATGCCACATTTCTTGAGAAAGCCCTAAGCTACTCTCTATAAGATAATCTTTCCAATCTCCTGAGAGCCCTTCTGAAAGTTTTGATGATGTTGATACTACTAGAAGTTGCTGATGGAAGATTTTTAGACCAAGCTCATGCATGTGCACATGAGTACAAGCAAATTATTTACTGCTTTCTGACAATTGTGTTTTTACAATATCAATTTTAAGATGCATCTCTATTTTAAAGATGTGAAAATGTACACCCTAGTATTAGCTGAATGCACTGTTTTTCTGTGAGACTGTCCATTCCTCAGTGTAAAATCATGGTTGCTCATTTGCTATATTTTGATCTGTTATTGAGGGAACATGATTAAATATAGTTTCATATAAGTTGACCAAATCCTTTTACCTTCTTCCTAGCTATTAGAGATATCAGAATTATTTTAGACTACTGGAATTTCTATTTTAAGTGTGAAGATGTAATTTTATAAGCTATGTTTCAAGAAATCTATTGAGAAGGAAAATAGAAACTGCAAAGAGTTTGTTTAGTATTTACACTAGAGTGACAGCTTTCTAAAGAAAAAGCTCTATCCTGAGAATTTCTCCCATGACTTTAGAAATGTGAACAATTCTCTGTGCAAATTCCAATTCTAGAATCCATTACAACTGTATCTATATTTTACTTCATTCCCATATAAATTGACAAACTCCATTTCCCCTAGCTATTAGACATATTAAATTTATTAGTGTATTACTGGACTTTGTACTTTATATGTTGTGAATTTTTATAATTTTAAATTACTTCAACATCTATTTTTATTGAGATTTAACTTGCTTATATCAGAAGCAGGACTTCATCACCCTTGGTGCGGTTTCCTGTTCTCTGCCTCCTCCAAGTTCCTAACATTTTTAATCCAGATACCTATCTTATACACTGCCTTCTTGTGACCACCTCCCTATGTTGCAGCTAGATATAATACTTGACTCACCCAACTGACCCCATACCCTGTGTGGACTGTGGAGCTATGTCACAGTGGCCACCTGTCATCAGACACAGTGTGACTCCATGGAACCTGTGCTTCATTGCTCTAAACCCACCAAATAGACTTCTCCTGGGGAAACGTGGTTGGGTAATGCCAGGGACCCTAATAAAAACTTCATCCCATAGCTCCTTCCCTCTCTTTCTCTCTCTTGCTGCTCAAGCAGTAGGTAAACCACAATTACTGGACAGCTCTCACTTTATTTTGACCCTGTGAGGTGTGCTGCCCTCTTCTCTCTTAGATCTATAAGTAATATAGTACTTCTATTATGCCATGTGTTTTGTTGAGTTGCCTCCTCTGTGTCTCACTTGATCAACACACCTGAACCTAACTTCCTTCCGATTCAGGGCTTTCCTAGGGAGTACCTGTCTTGGTAGGAATAAACTACACATAGGTCAGAGAAGAGCTACAAGTGCATCTGCCAGTGGAAACAGGTTTCCTGTCAGAGGGACACCTGGTCATGGGCCAGACACTTAGGAATTAGGCCATTAACTGGATAAAGAAGTATCCCAAGGAAGGTACATTGTAAACATTCTCTACCAAATCCTCTGGAGCTCCATCAGGGCAGCACTAGATTTATAGCCACTCTCCAAAGAGTGACCTCAAAACCAAACAAAATTAGAAAGTAAATTGAACAACCCCCCCCAAAAAACAAAAACAAAAACAAAATACACACCATATGTGGAAAGGTCATTTTATAAACTACAGTTCAAGAAATCCCTTGAGAAGGAAGGTAGAAATCACAAAGATGGTAACCAAAATATACACCATGTTAGATTATAATGTATGCATTGAAATGAAGAGGAAAAGGGGACTTGACAAGTCATTTAGCTGACACAGGGACTACAGTTAAAATAAAACGACTTGAATAATCCTCCAGGTTTTAAGGTGAGGAATTTAAGTGTGTGTTCTTTCTCAAGGCATGGATTATGAACTTGGGGGGGTGAGAATGTTTATTGAATTTTGCCCCCTAAAGAATTACTATCCTGATCTCAGCAGTATTTCTCACTCTGGGTCTCCAGGTCTTAGGAGTTCATTGCTCACTGAAGCTACGAATGTGGTGTGGACAATACACTTGTAGGGTCCCCCATTCCTCCCCACTTTCTTTTCTGTGTCCTGACCAAAAATCACAGTGTGCCTTGACCACTTTTTGACCCAGCTAGCTGCAGGTTTTTCCCAGCAGGCTTGAACCTATACCAGGGCCTTGAACATTCCCAGGCACTGATAAAGGTATCTAGGTTGCTGCCCCAAACACTGAAAGATGCTGGCCCTGGTGTCCCAGAGCCAAATTCCTAAAACCCTCATAAAAACTCTGTACCCAGACCCCCTTACTGTGGACATAGCTAGGTAGAACACATTTTCTCTCACTGTCAATCACAAGGATACGCTGCAGTCCTCTCTCAGTAAGTTCCCCCAATAAATGCTTTGGACTGATCACCCTGGTGTTTAGTGCTTCTTTTTTTGGAATCCCAACCAGCTCCATCCTCCATCTCAGAATGGTTTGAGGCACTCTCTTGTGGGAACTCCCTTGCCACTGCTTTTGAAGCAATTCTAGCTCCAGGTTCTTCAGGAGGAAAAAACATCCCATGTTTATAGACTAAAAAAGCAAGAGTATTGACTTTGTGAATTTCCATGGTAGTACAGTCTGCAGTCCCATGTCATTATAGTCTTTTCAGGCATGATTCCTGGATACAGCCCTGGTGCTACCCAGCAGAGTGCTGTGGTCTGTGACCAGGCAGTTGTGTGGGGATGAGTGGACAGTCCTCCCTACTGTGGGATTCTTTGTTTAGCCAGCACATATGCAAAGTCATCATTCAGCCTGTGTCCATCTTTTAGATCATGACAAGGAGGGTTTGGGATATGTTGTACTGTGTTTGTAGGGTTTTTTTTTTGTTGTTGTTGTTTGTTTATTTATATATTTTGATAACAGGCTTTCTCTACCTGTGTACATGTTCTGAATCTCCCACTTGTCTTCACATGCCAAAAACCTGGTGTCTAAGGGTTCATTTCCAGGTTTGTGTTAGCAGGGACTGTTTTAAACCACCATGTTTATAAACATTGGTATTACCCAGTGAACCTATGACCATGGCAATATCTATTTTGTGGCTTTTGGGCTTAGCAATGGGTAATAAAATTTAAGATATGTGTGAGAACAGCATATTTGGTACTTAAGAATGCATGACGGAGTCTGTAAAATGAAAAAAAAAACCCTTAATTATCATATGGTTTTCTCAATGGCTTGAAAGTATAGTTGTTCTTTGAAACTTGAAGAAGAAAATCCGGTACCAAGAAAAAACTCTCCTGAATTCAGAAATATATGTTCCCTGTCACTAACATTTCTCATTCTTGGCTTATAATGTCTAGATGTTATGTCTTCCAAAACATCTTTAGTGGGATTCTGCAGATAGATGGGGCTTTCTGGGTTATATGAAGCACAGGGTCCTATCTTTGAAGAAGTGGTTACTGATACAAACTGGTGACAGGGTGATGGGGAGTATGATGGGAAAGAAGAAAGACGATGAGAGTCCCTGGAGCTTGATGGTGTCTCTTTGAAGCAGGCACACCTTGGTTTAGAATGGTGGATAATAACGGAAGGTGCTTTGCTGTTCTCTCCCAACATGCCCATTCATCTCCTGAAACCAAGAATTTTTCTTATTATGTTTTCAATTTTTTAAAAATTAATACCTTCTAAAACAATTTTATTTTTACATAATTTTGTATTTACAGAAGGCTGTAAAGATAGTACAAAAATTTCTTCTATCCTTCTGTTTCCTGTATGTTAACATCTTACATAACCATGGTATATTTATGAAAACCAAAAATTGACAGTGGTACAGAACTATTAACTGAACTACAGATTTTCCTCATATTTTACCAGGTTTTCCAATGATGTTATTTTTCTGTTCTAGGATACAATCCATTCCAAGATATCACATTACAGTTAGTTTTTGGATGTAGTACCTATTTATTGAAGTGTAACAAATTAGAACATAGCTTATCATCTTAACACCACACACATACTACTATCTCACAATTTCTCTGGGTCAAGAATCTAGGTGTAGACGATGGCCAAGGCTGAGGTCTCACCTGAAGGATCACCTAGGGAAGAATCTGTTAGAATTCTATCCCCTGCCCAGGTCAAGATGGCTTCAATGTTGAATTATTCCAATAATTTAAATAATAAATATCAATGTTTCATATACTCTTAAAAAAACACAGAGAAAAAGGAAACACTTCTCAACTGTCTTAGACTGTTCATGCTGCTATAACAAAATCCTACAGATTGAGTTATTTATAAATAATTGAAATTTATTTCTCACAGTTCTGGAGGATAGAAAAATCGAAGAAAAAGACACTGGCAGATTTGGTGCTTGGTAGTGGCTCACTCTCTGCTTCCAAGATAGAGCTTTCTTGCTGCATTCCACGTGAACAAAAGAACAAATGTTATGTCCACACATGGTGAAAGAAGAAAATCAAAGGCGACTAGCTAGCTCCCTTCAATCTCTTTTATGAGGCACTAATCCTACTCATTCCTATCCTTAATCATTCAATTCTAAAATACATGTGTATTTGCTTCAGAATTGTTAATCCACACTCATATGGAAAACAACTTTACCAACTAAAATACTATGTTTCTGTACTCCTCCTTTGTCCTTTAGACTTAAAATCTCCACTTATTTCTTAAATTACTTAGGTCAGCCCCCCTTTACCCCCCTCTCTTCAGTGAGGTTGTTCCATACATTTGTTACACAGTTACGTTATTTTGTCTGCATTCCTCCCTGGGATCCCCAAACCTACTAAATAATGTTGTTTTTTTTTTTATTTCCATATATTTAGGATCACTTTCTGTGTTAGAAAGTTCTGTAGGGTTTGAAAACCAGTATCAGCCATCCACCTTTACAGCAACATACTTCCGTATGTTACTTTACTGCCCTAAAGAAATCCCCTGTACTTCACCTATTCAACCTTCCTCTCTCACAAACTCCTAGTAACCACTAATCTGTTTACTATATCTATAGTTTCACAATTTATAAATTGTCGTGTACATGGAACTATACAGTGGCATCTGTTGAAAGTGGCTTCTTTCACTTAAGAATGTGCCTTTAAGATTGTGAAGTGTATCTCATGGTTTAGATTTGCATTTCCCTAATGACTAAGGACATAGAACATCTTTTCATGTGCTTATTGGGCATATCCATAGCTTCTTTGTAGAAATGTTTATTCAAATAATTTACCTACTTTTCATTGAGATATTTGTTTTTGAGTTGTAAGAGTCTTTTATATTTCTGGAACATAGACCCTTATTACCTATATGATTTGCAATATTTTCTCACAATTGCAGGTTGTCTTTTCACTTTCTGATAATGTACTTTGAATCAGAAATGTTTTAAATTCTGATAAATTTCAATATATTTTTTCTTCTATCACTTTTGTTTTTGATGTCATATCTTAGAAATTGTTGCTTTACTTAAGGTCACAAAGATTTATAGCTCACTGTAACCTCAAACTCCTGGGCTCAAGTGATCCTCCCACCTCAACATCCTGAGTATAGGCATGCACCAACACATCTGACTATATATACATTTTTTTTTTTTTTTTGGTAGAGACTCACTATGTTGCCCAGGCTGATCTCAAACCCCTGGCCTCAAGTGATATTCCCACTTCAGTCTCCTTAGTAGCTGGGATTACAGGCATGAGTCACTGTGCCTAGCCCTGGAATTTTTAATTTAAGCTCTTACATCTAGGTCTATGATCCATTTTGAGTCAACTCTGTATTTATATGTATGAAAGGAGTACAACTTACATGTGGATATCCACTTGTCCCAGCCACATTTATTGAAAAAATATTATTTCCACATTGAATTGTCTTGGTAACCTTGTAAAATCAGTTGACAAGTATTAAATAAATATAAGAATTAATTTAGGATGCTCAATTCCTTTCCACTGTTGTATATGTCTAACCTTATACCAGTATCACAATGTCTTAAAAACTATCACTTTGTAGTACGTTTTAAAATCAGGAATTTCATGGAAATCTATTTTGTTCCTCTGTTTTAAGATTGTTTTGGCTATTCTGGATCTCTTACATTTTCATATGAATTTTAGAATCAGGTTGCCAATTACTGCAAAATAATAATAATAATAATAATTAATAATAGACAGTGGGGTTTTGGAGAAGGCTTGCATTTACTCTATAGATCCATGGGGAAAGTATCGCCATCTTAACAATATCTGATCAATGAACACAGAATTTCCTTTTCATTTATTTAGGATTTTTTAAATGCCTTTCAATGTATTATGTAGTTTTTAGTGTACATGTATTAAACTTACTTTGTTATATTTATTTCTAAGTATATTTCCTGTTTTGATGCTATTTAATTGGGATTGTTTTCTTAGTTTCATTTTTAGTTTGTTAATCAATAGTGTATAGAAATACAAGCGATTTTTGTGTATTGACCTTGTATACTGTAATCTTGCTGAACTCTTTTTTTATTTCTAATCATATTTTAGTAGCTTTCTTAGGATTTTCTATACATAAAATTGGATAATTTGCAAAGAAAGATTGTTTGACTTCTCTTCCAATCTGGATGTCCTTCTTACATTTATATTTCTAGCCTAATTACCCTGGCTACAACTTCCAGTTCAATGTTGAGTGGAAGGGGCAAAAGTGGACACTCTTAACTTATTTTTAATATTGCGGAAAGTGCTAAGACTTTCAGGATAATATATGATGGTAGGTGAGTTTTTGTGGATGCCCAATTCAAATTAAGAACATACCTTTCTATGCCTAATTTGATGAGTGTTTTTATCATGAATGGGTTTTGAATTTGTCAAATGATTTTTTCTGTGATCATGTGGTATTTGTCTTTTATTCTATTAATACAGTATGCTACATTAATTGTTTTTGCATGTTGAGCCACATTTGCATTCCTAAGATAAATACACTTGATCATAGTGTATAATCCCTTTTATATTTTGTTGGATTTGGTTTGCTAGTATTTCCCTAAGGATTTTGCCTCTATATTCCTAATATGATAGATATTGGTCTGTAATTTTCCTTTCTTGTAATGTTATTGTCTAATGTGGTATCAGGGTAAATTGGCTCCATAAAATGAATTAATAGTATGCTTTGAATGTTTGTATTTCTCCAAAAACTTGTTGAAATTTGATCCCCTTTTTGGCGGTTTTAAGAGATGGGGCCTTTAGGAGGTTATTAGGTTATTAAATGGAACCAACTTTATCACTGTTAGAGTGGTAGGTTACACACAAATAAGTAGGAATGGGTAGACTGATTAATGTGTTACTGGATTATATCATGTGGTGCTAGAGATACCATGAACAATTTATGTTTAATGTAGATGCATATGGACACATGTAGAAATATATGTATATGCATATGTGTGAGTGAATATACACACAGGTATTTTTTTGGTCTGTCAGCTGACAGCCTAGAATTAACAGACATCCCATTAGCAATTAGTACATCTGTTGCACAGGCTTTCATTTCTAACACCAATCTCCAGTAAAAGGAACTAGGGCTCCCTGAAGAAATGGTGCAGGGTGGTGAAGACAGTAATGTGGTGGAATAGGAGGACCCTGACTATCCCTCCTCCTACAGACACACCAAGGAAACACCCACACAGGGATAAACTCTATCCAAAGGAAGAATCTAATTGAGACTCCTACAAACCAGATGACTGAGAAAATATCCACATCAAAACAGGTAGGAAAAGCAGAGAATACACTCAAGCAATAACCCCACCTGAACACAGTGTCTTACACTTGGGAAGGAAACCATATCTTCCAGCCATTTCTGAGGGGGAAGGGGCTTGTCCCACACATACGGTGCTCTACTTTCGTAGTTCCCGCCATAGATCTTGGCTTTTAAATCACAATGTTTGATTAAGGGAATGGACAGGGTTTTGAAAGATTTCACTTAAGCACAAAGAACAAAAATCAATTCAGAAGTGCATGAGTACTTCCAGCAGCTATAGCTCTGGAAATCAGTTCAGCTTTCAACTTCCCCCTAGAAAGGATTTAGCCACATGCTTTTCCAGTAGTTCCCTGTGGTTCTGGCCACTAACAAGCCACTATCTGGAAGCCTAAGTAGTAAATATAGAATAAACTTCCTTGATTCTACATGGGAGTAAGATAACACTCCCAGCATATTCTTCCCCAACTTGCTCCAGCAATAATCCCAGCCCTGCATTAGCTTCATGGAAAGTGTGTGGAGACCTCTGCCAGAAAGAAAGGAAGGGATGACACCCTACACACCTTCTTCTCTGGCTACCTCCTGAGATAAATTCCTGCAATCTCTCATGGGAGTGAGGATAGGGTGTAACAGGAACAACACAGAAAAAGTTGCTGCCCAGGAATTAGAATTAGAACACCATACCCAAGTGGCTCAAGACAGTGCCCAGAGATAGGAACTTAGAGGTATCTCTCCTGCCTAGCAGGCTGGGCTCCCCACTTTCCCACTGCTTCCTTTAAATGAACCATTCAGGCATTTTCCCATGAACTTAAAGTGACTCACACTCTATTCCCTTATATATACTGCCAGTTTCTATGTGCTCATTCATGCTCTAGCTCTTTCTGGCTGATTCTTCATCCCTGCCTTGCATGACCCTGAGGCAGAGAACTGCCATCCCAACTCACTGTGCCCTCACTGCTCTGGATCTGTAAGTATAAATCTTTGAACTTATTTCCTATTGTGGTGGTGTGTTGAATTTGCACCTTCCATTGGAAGAACCAGGCCTACCCCAGGCTGAGTTTTCCTCAGGACACCAGGGAGAACACAGGCCCGGATCCCAGCATCAGAGCGATGATCAGGCAGGAATAAACTGGATATGAGCCACAAAGCTGTCTGCCAGTGTAAACAAGTTTTTCATGTAAGGGACACTTGGTCACAGGTCATACAACTAGGCATTAGGACATCTTCCAGGTAAAAGAAGTATCTTGTGAAGAGCACACTGTAAATACTTGTTGTTCATTTCCCATTCATTTCCAATTAGGACAGGTTGCTGGTTGCTCTGGTGCTAGAACCCCAAGTTAGCTGTGGGCTCTCAGAACAATTAGTGACAAAGACAGGATGTTGGTGCAGGTCATACACCTCCATAATACCTATGAGCTGTGAATGGCTTGCAAACTGCCTCTCCCAAAGGGCCTGTCCCTGTGGGAAGGAAACACCATGTGCTAGTGGTCTGTAGCTTTACTTTGTGCAACCATGTATTGCTGCTGAGGGTTGTTACTGTGTCTTTCTACCTCAAGTTGTCAGTGCTGGAAAATGAATTCTCTTGTGGCCTCTGACCAGTGGTCCCCAGTGTGAAGCAGGTATGTTACCTTACAGTCTCCCATAGAGATTCCTCTGAGGGCAGGTCTGAACATTAATTGTCTGGTGCACAGCCAAAGTGCCCGTGGTGAGCCAAGGAGAGCTAACTGGGACAGCAGTGCTCTACCTTCACCCTTTTTCACCCTTTGGACAAAACCTGGGCACTGGCTATAGGTCCTGGGAGCCCAGGAGAGTCCTCTAGTTAGTGCTGTTTGGGGATGCCAGCTGCCAGGCCCCCTGTGTTGGTTTCAGGACCTGAGTTACCACGGAAGAAATGATTAGTAAAGGTAAGCCTAACCCATGAAGAAGGTGACATCACCAGGAAGACTTGGCACCCCAAATGGGCAAAGACTGCCAGGGCAAGCCCCCTTATGTTGCTGCACTCCTTGTTATGTTGCCCTCATCCCCAACCCCATGGGGTATCACGGGTCTAATCCCTGGCACCATGTGGCTAAGACTGATGGGCAAATATAATGTTTTTGGTGGAGATAGGAAGATTAGAATAGTTAAACATAATAGCCTAGAACTGAGGGGCCCTCCCTTTAAAAGCTCTGTATTTCTGCTTATGTTCAGGAAATTTGAATTTTGAGACAAGAAGGTCTGCCATTTTTCCTCCTTTGCTGGCAAAGTAATAAAAATTCTTTCCTCCTCCCCAAACAATCTGTCCCCTTTCTTCTGATTCAGCCTTGTGGACAAGTGCTGAGCTTTTGGTAACAGATTTTGGCGTCATCGGCTTCCTGGTAGAATGGCACCCTGCGACTTCTGGAAAGGGCAGGGAGCAGCTCCAGGTCAAGCCATGGGTGGGAGCACCGCATCTTCGGGTAAGAAAGAAGGGGATTGTTGGCATGTGCTGGGGCTCAATTAGTTCTGAGGAACCCCGTTTCTTCCTACCCAAGATGGGCGCAGCTCCAGCCAACCTGAGCTGATCTGGGGAGAAGGAAACAGATTTGGGAATTGTTATGACTGCCATGGCCATTTGTAAGTAAAGCCCTCCAGGATGCTGAGACCCTGTTTCCACCTATTTGGGGGGGATTTTCAGACCTCCCTGTTGGTTTAGAGATGCCGTTTGTGGGTGGAAATGTAGTGGTTTAGTGGGGCTGGGGGACCTGGTGTGAATTTGGAGCTCTTTTGCTGTTCCTAGGGAATGGGGGGAGGTGAGAGGGGTGGCTAGGCCACCATTTGGGAAGGGTCTTGAACCTTCTGGCCCTGTGGTATGGCATTTGGGGCACTGTTGAAGTACAATTTGGGATGGTGTTTATCCCCTTTGGATTCCCATTTGTTTGATAGGCCTGACATTTTGTGTTGATAAATCTCTGTGTTGTCTGTTTGTTTGTAAAGTTTTGTTGCAACATAGAAAGTTCCATCTAAAAGTCCCTTGGGAAAAATTGTGGCTGGATGGTTAACTTATAGCTGAGAACCTACGTCTAAGGAAAATGGTTTTATCGTAATCCAATGTATGTGCTAGAGTGTGAGGAAAAGTGGCTGTTAATGAAACTTTAAATTGTACTGTCTTGTAATTGACATTATTTTGTCAAAGGTCAAGTAAATGAGACAAGATCCCATATGTGTTGGGTTATTGGGTAGAAAATGTTCAATTCCCTTGTTTGATTCCAGGTAGGACATTTCATATTTAATGATTTAATAAGGGGTTAAAAGTCTGGGATAAAGTTAATAGTTTAAAAAGTTGAATTTCCTCGATGTAAGGGGGAACTGGTGGGCATGGCCTGCCACCACGTGGTGAGGGGGTTGGAGGAGAGAGAGAGTGTCTGTTGCCCCCACCCGTAGGCACGTGCAACAGGGTGGAGAAGTACACCGACTCCCTGGGAGGGGGCCAGGAGAGCAGCCTGGTGCCTGCTGCTGATCTGCTGGAAGGCACTGCAGGCTCTGATCTACCCCATGCCAGAGGCCGGCAGCCAGTTGGGGAAACAGTGCCTTCCCCATCTGCATGGATGCTGGCCTGGGGCAACTATGTTTTGTGCCAGCAGAATTCCTATCTGCCATTGGTGTTTGCCTAGCACAGGAGCAGGGTACTTATTTATATGCCGTCCCCAGTACTGTGTAGGCTGTCGGTGGCTGATATGATGAAGGTAAGGCAGGCTCAGGGCATCAAGGAGCACCCATGCTTTCTGAGCTTCTGTGGGCCTGTGCAAGTGGTAAATGCGGCCTGTGCATGATCTTGGGAAAGCTACAGCCCATTATTGTGTGGGAGAAGGGCAGACAGCCTAAGCTGCAGCCTGTGGAGAGCCCGCTGTTGCTGTGAGGGCTGGGGGAGGTTGTGACTGAAACACTTCAGTCATATACCCACTAAATTGTAACTTGGGGTAGTAGTGGTCTCAACTTCTAGGAACAGGCAGAAAATTCAATTTGGCCAGGGTACGTTCCATAATCAGAAGGGGACAAATTATGTACATTTAGGATGCTTTTTGTAAAAAGAAAGGACATTAAAAAGGGCATTGCCCAAAAGTTACAAAGGCCTCCAGATGGTAAGAAGCCCCCAGGAGAGAAAAAGTTTTTCTTTTTTAAGTCCAGGACTCAGACGGTGAAGGAGAGGTTGAGGCAGAGCCCTTTGCCTCCAAATATCCCCACAGGAGCCCTGGGAGAAATCGAGAGTGGGGATTCGATTAGTGCCCACCTGCATGGAAGCGGTCCGGCAGGGACACTTCCCCCGCCCTGCCCCCCCACCTCCTGTCCCCAGCACTCAGCGGAGAGCAGTGGGGGAGGGGACCGATAGCAGTGAGGCAGATATAGACAAGCTGCAGCTGAAGAACTTGAATGGTCTTCAATAACATTTAAATGACAGGCTCCTGGGACTGGAGTGGCTTTACACTGCTGTTAGACCGTGTTAGGAGTTTTAAAAGGGCTCTCCTGCTCTGTTCGATAAAAGTTTAGCAGGGGATTTATGAACCTGCAATCAGACAGATTTGTCAAGTTATATCAACTTATCTGGGGTTCCTTGGAATGGTGTCTGGATCCCAGACTTCGGACTGATGGTAAATCCCTTGTATGAGTCCCTTTAGGGAACAGGTTATGACTGCTCCACTCTGGGTTTTCCTGACTTGTAAATAATATGAAAAACAAGGAATGAGCCTTAGAGTTTTAGATGCTGAGAGGCATGCAAAGGCCAGTGGCATGTTAAAGCCACTGAACAATATTGTGAGACGGCCTCCTTGATAAATTGTTATTAAAGACTGTGTCTATTCTCAATCCTGCCACCCTTTTGCCTTTACAACATGACTGTTTAGAGGTTCTGGAGATTGTAGCAGGATGGATCTGTCAGATCAGCCGATACCAGAACAGGATTGGGATTTTCTCACTGGTAGAACAGCTTTATGGACAAGGGACCCCCGATATGCAGTGATCACAGTAGTGGCACTGCCACCTGAGACTTCAGACCAGGAAGCTGAGTTGTCATTATCAGGAAGAAAAAGGTAAACATTTATATGGACCCTAAATATACTTTTATGATTATATATGCCACTGAAATAATGGCCTTGGTATAGGCCATGGCTGAGCCCAAGCAGGTGGCCAACATGGCAAAAAGAAGTCAGGTCACTGGCAGAGCTGCTAAGAAGGCCACTGGAGGTGATCTGTTCTCTGGGCCTTGATGCTAGATTTAGACCCCCTTTAAAGCTAAAGACTGGGACTCTGCCATTTTGGATGGCAGAGTTAAGGAGACACAAATTTCTCACGGACTCCTTCTCCTACCCGAAGTTTTGGTTTGACCTCTCTTGAGGCATCTACACACATTATGGGTGTGATACCTTAATGGATTTGGGGTACATCATTTAGGAAAACCCCATTTACAATGAACTGTGCATCTGCTTGCCTTAATGGATTTGATGAGACTTCATTTGGGAAAACCCTGTGTACCACAAACTGTTTATGTGCTTGAGGTGGTCCAAGAACAGGAAGGCGACCCACAGGGAGCCCAGCATGCAGGAGGCCCAACCCTTTTGATGAATGACAGTCTAATAGATAGCTTTTCAGGCCAGGAATGGAGAGAGCATCGAAAGCTCCAAGCTGGGCTCCTGTCTGGAGCTGCTGGCCTGGGATAGGGCCTTTGCCGAGTTCCTGTGCATGTGTGCCAGAGGAGCTGGAACAAGCCTCAGAGGAGGACAGGATGATGGACATCAGCAGTCCAGGGAAAGAGGCCAAGCAGGTGGAAAATGGCATGTTGGTGATAGACACAGTGGGCAGGCAGCTGCGGAAACAGCTCAACAACTCCTCCCCCTACACCGAGGATGTCAACAAGCACCACAGCAGCATGGCCGAGCTGCAGAAATCTGAGGCCAAGAAGGAAGGGACCTGTAAACCAACAGAGGCAGAGGAGGCCCAGACAGCCCCATTGTTGAGAGGAACCAGGAACCCAGGGAGCCCTAGGGCATTTCACAAGGTGACTATTCCATAGTGGCGTTGCTACCTGTGGTCTACAGCTGGATCGACTGTATAATGTCCTGTTGTCGCCCATGAACTTGAGTGAAGCCTCAGTGGAAACCTGGTGAGCTTTTCCTACACGGTGGATTCAGTGATCCCACAGGTCATCAAGACGTTCATAGGTTCTTCTCCTCCATACAAAGTGATAATGGACATGCTTTTGAATCGGAGATAACCCAGCAAGTAAACAAAGTCCTACATCTGGAATAAAAATTACATACAATCTAAAATCTATGCAGAAAAGTAAAATAGGGTATTGCTGTTTGTCCCCCCTACCCCCGAATAAGGATATCCCTCAGAAACAGGCTTAAGTTAAGCCCCTAATAAATAGTTTATGGGAGACCCTTCCTAACACCCCAAGGTAAGTATGGTAATGTAACCATAAGTAAAAAAGTGGGGTAAAGCAATATGCTAAATGAGTGGGTCAGGTACTAACCACTATGTATGAGTTTGCCTCTTTCAGGTCTCCACCCTAGTTGGAAACAAAGAAGTGGAAGAAACCCTGTGAAGTGTCTCTAAGAGCTCATACCTTGTTGAAATTGTCAGAAATGAAAACTTGGGTCCATCATACTAGAGTAAAGAGGTGTTCCATGGAAGAAGAGAATCAAGCCCCCAGTGGAGGGGCCAACCTTTAGGCAATCTAAAGTTTAAGGAAGGGAAAAAATGAAAAATGTTAATTTTTTTTGCTAACCTTTCTTTGATTATTTGTTCTGTCTATAGGATAGAAAGACAACTCCTTAGTGAGGATTTCCCTGGGCTATCCCCTCTTCTGTTGATCTGTATTTTTAATCTGTATATGATTTATGAATTTGTAGAAGCTGTCTCTCCAGTCACCTACAGGGTGCTTTCTAGCCCAGCCCTGTATTGGATATTGTCTACAAGGTGTCAGCCCATTTTGCCTTGCCAATCCTTGCTGTTGTAGTCATTGTTTTTTTTTTTTAATATACTGACAAAGCTTTGCAATTACATACATAAGTATAAATCTTCCATCTAAAACGCAGCCCCCCATTTCAGTAGGAAGTAGCCTGATGACTACATCACCCCTCCTCCCATAGATATGGAAGCGAAAAGTTGAGAGTGGGGAATATGTAACAGGCAATGGCCTGAAAGAAAAAGAAAAAAAAAATATTTTCTGCTCTTCGAAACTTTCCCCACTGTTTTTGAGAACTGAAACCTGCATCCCTGCCTCAGGCCAGTGGTTGGGAGGAGCAGGGAGAAGGCCTTTCGTTCTTGCATCCTAGAAGGCGCCACCCCACCAGGTGGTCGATTGGCAGGCTTTCACAGGCTTTGTCTTTGGCAGAGATGGGACTATTAGAATAGTTAAACATAACAGCCTAGAACAGAGGGGTCCTCCCTTTAAAAGCTCTGTATTTCTGCTTATGATCAGGAAATTTGAATTTTGAGACAAGAAGGTCTGCCATTTTTCCTCCTTTGCTGGCAAAGTAATAAAAGTTCTTTCTTCCTCCCCAAATAACTTGTCCTCTTTCTTCTGATTTGGCCTCACGGACAAATGCCAAGCTTTCAGTAACATTCCCTGTCCCACTGAAGACACCAGAGGATGTCAAACAGTGCTTAGGTAAATGCAAAGCTCCAGGGAAGCTGCATGGGCTATACTCACTGATGCTGCAGATCAACATACAAAGCTCTAGTGATACAGTCCTAGGGCCCAGGAGCCAACCCTAATGATAATAAAAAAAGAAAAAAAAAAGGATGATGCTCGTGGCTATGATCCCTCACAGGTCAACTGGGACATCCTGGAGTGGTATATGAGTGTGGTCCTCCCCACGTGTTCTCGGTCACCATTCATCAAACCAAAATGACCCAAGATAATCAACAGGACTAAAAAATGGGAACCACAAATGGAGACCTCCACTCACCACAGATGCTACCAGGATCTTGTCAGGTAATCATCCAAAGAGAGAATGAAAAGAAAAGATAAAAAAAAAAAAGAATTTTAGCAACCTATAAATACAAGCCATTCTAAAGATTTTACTCAAAATAAAAACAGACAAACAAACAAAAAACATAGAAAAACAGGACTGATTGTCTTGCAGTGGGGTCATCCCAGGACGAGGCTTCTGCCCAGAGGCACTAGGCACTTCCTCCTCCCTCTTCCTCTTCTCAACCAGAAGCAGAAACTCAGAACCTGGGCTGCAGGTGTTCACAAAGCCTTAGAGAGAGTGGGAGAGAGAGAAAGCCACTTTAGGCAGCTACAAGTCCAAGGAGAAAAAAATAGGAACTTTAAATGTTATGTAAACAAACATCAGGTCCAGCAAACATAATGCTAGTTCTGAATTACTCATTGATTTATGAACAAAGTCCTAGATATGAGGGTGGGATGGGGAGAAATTAAAAGCTAATTAAATGGATTATATCTATATATATAATATTTAATATATGGTAAATAGATATGTTGTTTATAGATATATGTGATATATTTTCCATAATGTGATTCAATTGGAAAGTCAAAATTCATATACTAATTTATACACTAAATAATTTATATTGTTACAGCAACCAAAATCAGATAGACCGGGAACACACCGAGCAGCACACGAGGACATAGAGAGAACAGGTCTATTTTATGCCAGTGGGCTCAGAGGGACAATGCCACCAAATTCTGAGCATCGCACTTTAGATATAATGATCTTTTATAGAGGTCTATACCAGAAGTGTACAGATGAGGAAGTTACTGTCATGTACAGATAGGGAAGCTGCTGTAAGGGAGCTACTGAAAGGTGATTACAGAAGTGAGAGCTGCAGTCATTAAGCAGTTTCAAGGACAGTGAAATTTTCCATTTCCCCATCATTCCCCCCTTTTGATGCTCATCTTAAAATTTTAGTGATGCATCATGTCCTGTGTTCCATCTATCTTTATATACTCTTCTAGAGTATGTAGGGGGTGGTAGCCCCTTATTAGCATCTGCTTTGCTGTCACTTGTCTGGCTATTTGTTAAATGTGCTAGTGAAAACCTGGGCGTCCTGTTCTAGGGGTATGGGGTCGGTAGGGTCAGATTGACAACAAGCAGTATAAACATAATACAGTACCCCAACAAAGCAAGACGAAACCTGCCTTGTAAACCCACGGCCATTCTCCTGGTGTTACCACCCACAGTCCAGTGCCCAGCAATAGGGCCAGGAGTCCAAAGACTCCAGGCTCAACGAGTCCGGAATTGCCTGGTCCTAGTTGCTTCATCTGTCCGGGGCACCTCCGTCTGTCCTGGTTCTGCATAGGTGGAGCTTCAGGGGGCTGTCTTGGGCTTTGTTGGTCCTCCAGCGCAGCCCTCTTTACTCATGTGTAATGAATCCACAGCATGAGACCTGAAACTTTAACAGCATTTGGTGTAACTAGTACAACAGTATGTGGTCCTGTCCAGGTGGGCCCTAGGGGTATCTTCTTCCAATCCTTAACCCATACCAGGTCTCCAGGCTTGTGGGGGTGTACTGGGGCCCCCAGGGCCAAGGGGGCCCATTCTAATACTGTTTGGCTAATCTGCTGTAGCATCTTTGATAGCTGTATAAGCTGACCTGTAAGTTCATTTCTCCTACCTGCCTAACATCCCCTTTGAGGCCCCTGGTGATGGGGAGGGGTCTTCCGTATAAGATCTTGAAGGGAGAGTACCCCGTTGGCCCTGGTGTGCATCTGGCTATAAGAAGTGCTAAACTGAGCATGTCTATCCATGGTAGGCTTGTCTCTTGACATAGCTTGGCTAGGGTGTTCTTAAGGGTCCGGTTCATATGTTCTACTTTCCCTGAACTTTGTGGCCAGTATGCAGCCTGAAGTTTCCATTTTATTCCAAGTGTCTTGGCTATAGTTTGAATTATTTCTGCTACAAAACTAGGTTCATTGTCACTTCCAAATGAGAGGGGTATGCCATACCGAGGAATTATTTCTCTTAGTAGAGCCTTTACTACCTCCCCCGAGCCTTCTCTGTTCTGGTGGGGACAGCCTCTACCCACCCTGAGTAAGTGCAGATCATTACTAACAAGTACTTGTATCCCTGACAGGGCTTCACTTCTGTGAAATCTATTTCAACATCTTCAAAGGGTGTGGCCCCTGAGTGCTGAACACTGGGTATAGGCTTCGGCCATGTTGTGGCGTTTTTTTGGGCACACGTGTCACATCAGGCACACACTGTTGCAGCCAGAGTTGGGAGTTTGGCTATGTAGTAGACCTTGGCAAGGAGGTGGGTGAGTACAGTCTTCCCCATGTGGCCTAAGTTATGGTGTTGGGTAGTGACCGAATAGGCTATGTTTCCTGGGATGAAGGTTCTGTTGTCTTGTAGATGCCACCACCCATCGTCACTCTTTCTGGCCTGTTCTTGTCTTGCCCACTGGTCCTCTTCAATTGTATAACATGGCCTGTCTGGCCACTCTGGGGCTGGGAGGATTTTACTAGAGACTAACAGCTCACCCTTAGTCTCTTGCTCCTGGGTTGCCGCTTGTTTAGCTGCTTGGTCTGCCAGACGATTTCCTGTAGCTATTGCAGTTGTTCCTTTCTGGTGTCCTCGGCAATGAATGACTGCTGCCTTTTCGGGTTCCCACACGGCTTCTAACAACTGAAGGATTTCTTCCTGGTGCTTTATCCCTTTACCCCCTGCAGTCAGCAGTCCTCTTTCCTTGTAAATAGCCCCGTGAACATGTATGGTGGCAAAAGCATGTTTAGAATCAGTGTAGATATTTACCTTCTTGTCATTAGCTATTCTGAGGGCTTGGATTAAGGCCCAAAGTTCAGCTGTCTGTGTAGACCACCTGTGAGGCAAAGGCCCTGCTAGGATGACTTCACTGGCCGTGGTAACTTCATAACCTGAGAACTGTTTCCCATTCTGAACATAAGTGCTGCCATCTGTGAACAATTCCAGGTACAGGGCTGTCAGAGGTGTGTCTTTCAGATCTGGTCTACTTGCATATATTTCTTCCATCACCTCTGTACATTCATGATCTGGTGGCCCTGGTTCAACAGGCAGGAGGGTAGCAGGATTCAGGGTTCACACAGTCTCTAGAGTAACCTGGGGGTCCTCACGGAACAACCCCTGGTACTGGGCCAGCCTACTGTTAGAGAGCCACCAATGTCCCATGCTATTAAGGAGGTGGAGAACCACATGTGGTATGTGTACGGAGAGCTTTTGGCCATATATGAGTTTATCTGCCTCTTTGACCAGCAGGACTGTGGCTGCCAGCACTCATAGGCAGAGGGGCCATCCAGAGGCTACTGGGTCCAGTTGCTTAGACAGATAGGCCACAGGTCTCAGCCAGGGTCCTCCGGTCTGGGTCAGGACCCCCACTGCAACATGTTGCCTTTCACGCACAAAGACATTGAAGTCTTTGGTCAGATCTGGCAGTCCCAGCACAGGGGCCCTTTGTAGCAGGTCTTTTATGGCTTTGAATGCCTCCTCTCACTGGTCTGTGCACTCGATCGACTGCCCCTCAGGTCCTCACAAGGCTTCATACAAAGGTTTGGCTATAAATGAAAATCCAGGGATCCAGATCTGGCAGAACCCTGCTGCTCCCAGGAATTCTCTGAGTTGTCTCTTGCCCTCAGGTCATGGTATTGTGCAGATAGCATGCTTCCACTCATGGCCCAGCTTTCGCTGTCCTTGGGATATGTGGAAACCCAGGTATCTGATGTGTTGTCTGCAAATTTGGGCCTTCGTCCAGGATACTTTGTACCCAGAATCTGTGAGTAGTTGGAGTAGAGCTCGAGTGCCTGAGAGACAGTCTTCTTGGGTGGGTGCTGCCAGGAACAAGTCATCTACATACTGGAGGAGGGTGCAGTGGTCTTGTGAGTAAGTTGCAAGATCTGAGGCCAGCACTTCCCCAGTGTTGGTGAGTACTTGAATCCTTGGGGCAATCGCATCCAGGTGAGTTGCATTTTCCTCCCAGTTTGGGGTTCTTCCCACTCAAAGGCTAAGAGGGGCTGACTTTGTGGGGCCAGTTTCAAACAGAAGAAGGCATCCTTTAAATCCAGACAGGTGAACCAGGTGGCGTCCGGGGGAAGGAGGCTTAGAAGAGTGTACGGGTTAGGCACTACCGGGTGGAGAGTTACCGCAACCTCATTGACAAGCCGTAAGTCCTGGACCGGGCGGTAACTCCCGTCAGGTTTCTTGACCAGCAACAGAGGGGTGATCCATGGGGACTGGTATTCTACCAATATGCCCTCCTTCTGGAGCCTATCCAGGTGTTTCTGGATTCCTTCCTGGGCCTCCTTCAGGATCAGATACTGTCGCTTTCTGACAGGCTGGGTCCTCGGCTTTAAGTCTATTATTAGGGGCGCGTGTTGGTGTGCCAGACCTGGGGGTTGTCTTCCGCCCATACTGTTGGAAAGTCCTGTCAGAGGTCAGATGGATCTTGATTTTCTTCTGCTTTCCATAAACAGCCGCCACTCAGCCTCCCGCAGGATGGTGACTGCTAGTATGAGCGACCTTGTGGGTTGCAGTGAGAGATTTGCTGACCCTTCCTCATGGAAGGTGATCTGGGCCCCCAGTTTATGCAGGAGGTCTTGCCTGAGCAGGGGAATGGGGCGGTCTGGGATGTACAGGAACTCATGTTGCACCTTGTGGCCTCCCTTCTGGCAGGTCCGTGCTTGGCAAAAGCGGCGTGCTTGTTGGTCCCCAGTCGCCCCTATAATGGTGGTCTCCTGGTGAGTCAAGGGGACCACTGGTGTTGTGACCTGTGAATGCTCGGCTCCTGTGTCTACCACAAAAGTCACTGGTTGGCCCCTACTTCCATGATGACCATAGGTTCCCGGGGGCCAAAGTCAAAGGAACCCGGTCGGGCCTAGTCAGTACCGGCCCTGGCTAGGCCTATAAGGTCCTGAGTTTCAGGCTCTAGCTGGTATCTCTGGGGTGGATTCCTTTTCCCATTGTCTGGCTTTTAATTTGGGCATTCTTTTCTCCAATGCCCGGTCTCCTTACAATATGCGTATTGGTCTGGTCGCAAGAGCCTTCATCCCCGTTGGATTCCATCGGGGTAATTTTTGCATCGTGGGGGTGGAGCAGGGTTCCCTAGTGCTGCTGCCAGGAGTGCTACCTTCTACTTCATTTTCCATTCTCCTTCCCGCTGAGCGACCCGGTCCCGGTTCCTATATACCTTCTGTTCCACTTCCATCAATTGGGACATGTTCATGCCCACAAAGCCTTCGAGCTTCTCCAGTTTCCACTGTACACTGGGATAAACTTGTCCTACAAAGGCTGCATTCACCATGCGTTGGTTCTCTGGAGCTTCAGGGTTGAAGCGTGTGTAGATCCGATATGCTTCGCAGAGGTGCTCATAGAAGTCGCTTGGTGCCTCGTCAGCCCTCTGAACAGTCTGGGCAACCTTGTACACATTGGTGGGTTTCTTGGCACCTTCTCGGACGCCACTCAGGAGGACCTCTCGGTAGCGGACCAATGAGTTGTGACCTCCAGGATTGTTGAATTCCCAGGCCGGTGTGCTGTCAGGAATGGCTCACTGGGCCCATTGTTCAACATCCAGGATCCCTCCGGGAGCGTGTTCTTGGGCCCACCAGCAGGCTCCCGAGAGGATCCTGCACCATTCTTCTGTATTGAAGAGTGTCAGGAGGAGGTGGCGGCAGTCCTCCCAAGTTGGCTGGTGGGTCTGAAAGATACTCTCAAGGAGGTTGATCATGGCCTGAGGTTTCTCACGAGTAAGGAGAGGTTTGTTGTTTCCAGTTCAGGAGGTCTGTAGTTGAGAAGGGTTGGTAATACAGGATGGGCTGCCCGGGATGAGTGGTGCCATCTTCCACAGTGTGGGGCTGGCCTCAAACTTCATGGATGGGCATCAGTAGGGCCAGTTCTTGGGTCTGTGCCAAGTGGAGACAATGAGCCACAGGGGTCCCTGGGCCAGGTTCCGGGGATTGCTGGGGTGGCGAGACAGATGGGGGTGGCATGTCAAGAACTGTTAGATCGGAACTCGGGATGGATGGATTATAGGGTGGCGGCAGTGGCAGTTCTTCCTCTTGGGGCTCTTGGTGGATAGGGTCTGGTAACTTCTTGGGTCCCGATTTCGTGGACTTGCAAGCCAGAAGAATCCTACTTTTTCCCTTTCCTGAACAGAACTGGACCCATGGGGGCAAGGTCTGGGCTACCTCAAGCCAAGAATCAACATAGAGGAACTGGTCTGGATGGCCTGGGGTCCCTGTAATGACATTCCAGACTGCTCTGACAAGTTGGACATCTAAGGTGTCTATTATTAGGGGCACGTGTCTGTCCAACCTACTCCAAAAGAAGGCCACTCAATTTTGCAGAGCATAGGGTGCTTCCCCAGTGTCATCTTAACCCTGTAATCACCGGAGAACCCCTTCCTAAAATTTTTCAACATACAACTGAGAACAGTAGGCTTAGACTAGTTCCCACCCATGTCTATAACTAAATGAACGGTGTCGCACAAAATGTGGGGGATTAGTCTTTCAGGCACCTGTTTGGCCGCTCCCCTCATGGGTATTTAAGACACGACTTGGCTAAGGTGCATCCGTATGAGTCCTGGACCAGGTTGCCCCCCTTTTGGGAAAGCAAGTCACTGTTATGCCGTATGTTGTTGTCACGGAACCACAGATTGGGACTCACTCAGATTCTGTGGCAGAGCCGTGGATCCAAGACAGTCACTCGCACTTTCATCCACACTCACACACACTGAGAGGCTATAATAATTCCCACCCAGCAGGACAGGCCTGCCTGAAGGAGGTGATCAGATTCCTCTTCTGTCCACTTGTATGGGCCTGTCTGAAGTCGGGTCCTGGGACCATACCATGTCCGAAGCTTGCAAGCTGTCCCTGGCTGCCTGTCTGCATCCTCACCATGTCCGGTTGGCTCTCGGAACGGCAGCTGACGGGACCCCACCAAGTGCAGAGGGGATCCAAAATTGGACTTGGTGTGCCTAACTACCTCGCGGTCACATGAGGGGTCGCTGGCCAGCGCTCCACCCTGCACCAGTGGGGTTCCCCATCAGGGAACCAACTGTTATGGCAACAGAAATCAGATAGACCAGGAACACACCAAGCAGCACACGAGGACTTAGAGAGAACAGCTTTATTTTACACCGGCAGGCTCAGAGGGGACTCTGCCACCAAATTCTGAGCATCACGCTTTAGATGTAATGACCTTTTATAGAGATCTATACCAGGAAGTGTACAGATGAGGAAGTTACTGTAATGTACAGATAGGGAAGTTGCTGTAAGGGAGCTACTGAAAGCTGATTACAGAAGTGAGAGTTGCAGTCATTAAGCAGTTTCAAGGACAGTGAAATTTTCCACTTGCCCATCAATATAACAAAAAAAAGATTTGAACAGGGCACTGACTGGCTCTACAATATAGGTACTAACTTACCTAAAACATTTGTTAAAATGCACTAATTAACAAAAATTAATGGACTTAATATTCAGGCCCAAATTATATTTATACATTGGGATCCCACTAAATTTAAACACTGTACCTCTATAATCTTGAGAAGGGCATTAAATAGAAAATAGAGGGGGCAAACAGGTATGCCTTACTTAAACTGTAGCCTTGCCTAAATTTCCCATAGTTGTATACCCATTGCTGTAAAATATTCTCTTGGATATAGATGTTCTGACACAATAAATAATAAATTAAAATTGAAGTAAGTTTTTGTACCTTCAAATTGGCTTGATAAAATGGGACTCCATGAACCCCCAGTTAAGATAGTTAAGATGGACCAATGTGAGTTAAAGCAGGGCCTTCAAGGATAAAGGTTATTATATAAAACCTAATTAATAAAGTGTGATTATTCCTACTCTTTTCTATTTGAAAGCTCAATTTTTTCCTGTTTGCATATATGAAAAAAATTAAAGGCACCTATGTTGGATCACTACAACCTTAATGCTGTGGTCCTAACTATCAGGGTCCCCATATTTAATAACTAATATTATTAAATTATTGGTTCTATTCAATCAACAATTGGAAAATATTTTTCTGTTATACATTTGGCTAGCATGTTATGTTCAGTGCCTATTTCAACAGCCTCTCAACTGCAGTTTTCCTTCACCTCCAAAGGAACACAACAAACTTTCCCAGGCTGCCCATAGGGGACTGCTACAGCTTTGTCACCACACACAATCTTTGCAGACAAGATCTTAAGGACATCCCCTTTTTCCAGGAACATAGTATTGCATTACCCTGAGGACATGCTCCTCCAAGGAGATTCATTTGACACACACATTAAGGACATATAAGTCCAATGCTTCTTAGTACTTCTGGATTCTGGTGGCAACATATTCCTAATTTATAAATGTTACTTCTAAACTAAGATCAGTAGGCACTCCTGTTTTTTCCCTCAAAAATTTATTCATTATAGAGGCTTTGGCAACATTTTGTTATGCCTTCTGGAGTCTTTGGACCATTTATTGGCCATTAGTTGCCCCAAGGCTTCTGAAGTAAGATATTGCCACTCTTTGCCTTGTCCTATACACCATTAAAACAACAGGTTACTGGCTACCTCCTGGGCTCAAATAGAGGCTTTCACAGACCCTGTGCATGTGACTCTTCATATACAGCTGTCCATTATGCTTTGGGTGATGGGAGCATCACCCCCAAAACTTGGCATGGCTACTGAGGCCTCCCTAAGATAGGAAGGAACAAAACTTGTGCCCTCTGGAATATTCCACCTGAAGGAGGGAGTGGTTTCCCCTGTCCTCAGTCCCTTGCCAAATGCCAGGGTGTTAGCTTCCCCAGACCCCCTTGACCATCTGAAAACCTATTGGGATCCACTAAGTAAATGCAAATGGGAGTTTGTAGACTATGCAAATGGCACTGCTAACCATCCTACATGATGGAACTCAGTGGAATGTTACTGCTTTCTGTCCTTCAGCCAGGATGTCCCTAATAAAAGATGCAAGAAAGAACACACTTGGCCAAACTTTAGGAAGTTGTTTTAGCATGGGATGCTCTGGTCAACAAATGTTCCCTTCTTCACATTATTATAAACAATTAGGGCATTACCTAAAAAGTGTCCCCATCAAGGTAAAACACACACACACACACACATACAAAAAAAAAAAAAGAAAAAGAAAACCAAACTCTGGGAATCTCTTGCCTTACAGATACCCAAAGTACAAATCAAATTACACATCTCCACATATACTAAGGCCATAATGCAAGGCATTGCTAGTACACACCTTATTCCCTTTGAAGTTATAGACATTGCTAATAGTAACCAAGGCACACATTTCACTTCTTAGAGTACACAATTCTGGGTTCTTGGAAAATATATTCCATAGAAACATTATGTCCCTGATAGGTCCCAAATAATTGGTTTAATGAGAAATATAATGATGTCTTTAAATAGCTCCTTTCCAAATTCTAGTCCAACAAATAAACCCCTAAAATTCGCTCTCCTGTCCCAGACCTTAACCTACTTTTTAATACATTTTTGAACTTGCCCCCATCCCACAAGGGTTAGAGGCCAGATTAAGGGCACACATAATCCTGGGACTCATCAACCATATATTGGCTCACAGGCCAGGCAGCTGCTCATCTGATGTGGGAACCATTTGAACACAAACTTCCATGCAAAACTAAACCTTGCAAGATACAACTACATACTATTCTGCTAATTGTTGGTCTTATTACTGGTTTGGGTGCTTTCATTGTTTTACAACTGGAAGCCCAAACCCTCCACTAGACCATTGTTTCAACCACACATGGCAAATGCTGAGGTACACATCAACTTGAGTGGGTACTAACTTGAAAAGACTATCGCAGTTCCATAACCTAGATGACATTGCCTTGGCTAAAAATCTCACCATTGGAGATGACAGTGCCTCAGGCATCTCCCCAACCCAAGACCTTGATGTTGGAGAAGATTTTGCCCCTTACACTAAACCTCCACTGTAGTGACATCCATGGACTGCCTTTCCAAAGACAAAAATTGATAAAGGACATTTTTTCCTTTCTTTCTGAACTCCCTGTCTGCTTAGCCCACGATCCTGGTATACTCCTTGCTCTCTGGTGAAATGCACATTCCTACATTTCCACATCTGAAGGAAATTCTGGCCAAATACAAGCCAATCCAAAAGCCACGGTTCAACAGGTGCAGGTATTTCATGACCTTACCCAGCTTTACAACAACATTCCTTCCCTGACTCTGGGCAATGGATTCAATCTATTCATTTGGCTCAAGCCTACACAATAGGGTGGATGGCTGTGTATGGGATTTCAGATGATGGGTGAATTCACTAAATTTAATTGACACACAACTTATCAAAATTAGGGGGATAGAACAAAGGAGCTTAGAGGGGAATTTTTAGCATTGAATGCATATTTTAGAAAAGAATAAATCAAAAATTCAAACATCTAAGTTTCCACCTTAGGAAACTTAAAAGAAAAGAGCAAATTAAATCCAAAGTAAGCAAAAAAAAAAAAAAAAAAGATATTTTACAAACAGAGAAAACAAAGTAAAAGATAAAACAACTAGATTTTTCAAGTGAATATTGATAGCTTAATAGTTTCCTGAACATAGATGTGTCCAAGATGAACAGGGGAACACAATACCCCAAGCAGAACTCTTGCTTAAGGACATGTAGAGGTGACTACTCCATGAACTGAGGAGATACTGATCTTCAGAAATGATCTACCAAAGGCATACTAATGTGTTTAATGATTTAGTAAATACTTTAATATGAATAATCCACCAGTAAAAAAATCTAGCTAAGTATTGCTAGATATACAACCTATTCTTTCTATTCTATAGAAAGAATAAAGTGAAAATATATTTTATGCTCCTAGAAACACAAGGAAATCACTAAATTTGTATGAGAGTATCAAATGACATGTAATGTGTATGTTTGCAGAGATACATCACATAAATTCCATTGCACTGCCTACAGCCAGCTACTCTTGTCCCCTGATGGCCTCACTCTCCTTGGGTCTCTTCTCTGTGTAGCTGTGGACCTCCTTATCCCCAGCCTCCATTGGGCTGCTCTCAGCCTCCAGTGTATAAACAATAGGTGACCAAGAGCTAGACACCCTGAATTTGCTGATTTGTAGATCCCACCTACATCTGCAAAATGAGGAAGGGGACAGGACCCTCTCCTCAAGATGAGGTGGGATATGAGTGAGGAAAGGGGAGATGAGCAGAAGCATCCAAAATCCCTGATACTGCCCACCTATAGTCTATGGACCCTTGCTGTCCCTCACCTCACTCCTCCCCAGACCCAACTCCTCCTAACGATGCCCAAGGACCTCCCCAGCAGTCGAAGACCATCCTCACTTTTTCTGATTATATGTCTGACAGACAGACTTAATGGGCTGAGTAATTTTTCAAGGAAAAAGAAAAAAAGACCCAGACACTCAAAATCCCTCCACACTACATGCATTCCTCTGTGAGCTGTCCCTGCTCACTTCCTAACCTACCCTCTCTCACCTTCCCCGTCCCACCATGGTCTGCCCTTTCTGCTCCTGCCATCCTCACCCATTACTGATGCCAGGGGTCCTGCCAATCCACTGCCCTCTTCTCATGCCCTGTGCCATGGACACACTTTTCCTCTTCTCTTTCCACTCCCCTGTTTGCTGGACTCTCTGCTCCTCACTCTCCAGAATCTCCTCAATGTTCCTCCTCCCAGGGGCCTTCCTTGTCCATCCCATTCCAGGCCAGGCCTGTCCTCTCAGTTCCCAAGGACAGCTCTTTCACCTGAAGTTTGGATTTCCATTAAGTTCCTAAATCCTCACTAGACTAAAATATCAAATCCTTACTAGTTCACCAGTTTTAGTATATGTACTGTTTTTATTTCTCAAACTTTGTCACAATTGCTGTTAGCCTGGTTGCAGGGAAGACAGTTTTCCTTGTTCTCGTATGGATGACATGTCCTGAATTACTTTCAGTGCTTTGTTGAGTTGCCTCTGTGTCTAACCTGACCAATACACCTAAACCTAACTTCTTTCCACTCTAGAGAGTGGCTATAGGAACAAAGTCATAGGAAGAAACAGGGTACATGTCAGAGAAGAAACACAACTGTGTCTTCAAGTATAAACAATTTTTCTGTGAGAGGGACAACTTGTCACAGGTCCAGCACTTAGGCATTAGACCATCTTCCAGGATAAAGAAGTATCCCATAAAAGGCACATTTTAAACACTGATGACCAAATTCCATGGAGTCACATCATGAAGTTTTTGAGTTTGTGGTCCCTATGCAAAGAGAGACTTAAAGACCAAACTGGAAATACCAAAAATACTGTATGTGTGGGGAGGTAATTTAACAAACAATAATTAAAGAAATCTGTTGAGAAGGAAGATAGAAATGGCAAAGAGGTACTTGAAAATTTGTAGTGGAGTGGTAGCTTTCTAAACTTAGAAAAATATTGTATCTTGATAATTTTTCCCTTAATCTTACAAAGATGAGAAATGTTCCCTTTAAGCTGCATTTCAAATAAAATTTTTCAATTCATAAAACTTGGATATGCAAGTATTTTTCTGACTATTATTTCTAACCACCTGGATTGTGATCACACAATTCATTTTGTGACTAATCACTACAGAAGTGGTGCGTTATGGTTTTCATGAATGTTTTCCTCCGCCCCTTTACTTCTCTTATTTTTACATACTTGCAAAATGGAATTGGGCTTGATGTTCCCTGATTAATATATTGAAAGAATGAGAAACTCATATGACTTATAGTTTCGAATGTTGACTGATTCATACCTACAGCTGCAGGCTCCAGGATGGTTAAATTATGTAAGCTGTAAATCCTGATCACAAATTTATGAGGCATGCATGCATTGGACTGTTCTATGTAGGCGAGAGTGCAGAGGTAAAGTGTTTACTTTTTGTTTCATGAAGTGGTATGACTTTGGGATGTTTGGTCTCTTTCTGAGACTTCTGGTGGCTACATTAGTCTCTGTAAAATCTGGTCACAGGTGGTTTATTAGGTTGTGGGAAATTATATTTTCCATGCTATTAGAGAGTAATGGCACCTAGCTTTGAAGAAGTTGTTACTGACACTCAAGCTGATGACAGGATAATGGGGAGTATGATGGGAAAAGAGAAAGAGGATGAGAGTCCCTGGATATTGTTGGTACCATTCAGGAGCAGGTGTACCTGGGTTTGGAATGGTGAATAGACATGGAAAGCTGCTTTTCTATTCTCTCCTTATATGTCCATTCATTTCCTGAATACAAGGATTTTTGTTTATGATTTTTTGTTTATGTTTTTATTTTGTGTTTTTTGTACTAAAATAATAATGTAAAAAAACATTTATTTTAAGATAAGTTTAGATTTACAGGAAGAACTGGGGATAAAATAAAATAAAAGGCTTCCCCCCTCCCCACCACCTGCTGACTGAATGGACCCATCCTGGCCAAGAAGATATCCTAAAACTAAATTGCCTGCCAGGAGGAGGGAGGTCAGACATGCCTCACCATGCCTCCCTCCCTTCTTGGAGATGTCCTTTGTAACTCATCAACAGGCCTAAGGCAATGCAAGATAAACCTGTAGGTCCTCAGTTTACACAACTAATATATGTCCTGTGACTTATCTGTTCCTTATCTAAAAACATTCCAAGCCTTTAGACAAAGCTTCACTTTTTTAACCAATTACAAGTCAAGGACTCTTTAAACCCACCTATAACCTACAAGCCCCCACTTCAAGATGGCCCACCTCTTCAGGCCAAACCAATGTATGCCTTCCATGTATTGATTTATGGCTTTACCTGTAATCCTTGTCCCCCTGAAATGTATAAAACCAAACTGTAACCCAACCACAACGAGTCCACTTGCTCAAGGCTTCTTGGGTGTGGCTTTGTAAACTTTGCAAAGTTATTTTGAACTGAAGAAAAAAAAGGAGTAAAAAGGTTTTTAAAAATCAAACTGCTCTGGAAACTGCTTCACCCAAAACTCTGATCCACAGGCATAGTTAGGTTGCCTATCAGGGCAACTAAAATTTTGCCATATGAACAAGCTCCAGTTTTGTCAGAAGAAATTTGAATCCAGGTGTCTTTTACAGACTGGTGAGTTGTGTTATCACAGGGCTAGACTTCTAGAGTAAAATCTATTGGAACTTCGTGTGCATGTGCATGTGAGAGTGTATGTGTTTAGATATATGTTGTGTATGTCCATGTATTATGTTTGTGCCTACATGGTTCCGGACTGGATTATAAATAAGGGGCACACATAAATTAATTAAACAAACCCAAATGGTTCAGGTGAATTTAGTAATCTTTGGTTAATAAACTGGGTTATTATTTTTTTTAAAAAAGTAGTGTTATTAGTAAATAATAGTAAAAACGTTTTCAAATTGTCAGCATACATTTGTTTTTGCCTGGGTTTTAACGGACAATTTTATGTTCTTAAGGAGTCAGGGTTTTGACACAAAGTTTATAAAACTATTAACTTAGCCAAATACAAAATGATGTGTGTTTGTATGATCTTTGATAAGTAAGGTAAATTTAATATTTGTTGTAATGAGAATAGCTAAATCTCCTGAGTTATCAACAAAAATACTTATGTGTTTAACTTGAAGGTTCTTAATAAGGTAAAAATGTAGATGTGTCTAAATAAAAAATAAATGTCAGCAAATTAGAATAAATAAAACACCAAGTAGATAAAGCATAAAAGCAGAAACTTATGCTCAAAGGTTTATGAAAATATTTTGGTTTTGATCTTTTAATCCTAGCTGCAGATAGTTTTTCCACTGATTTCAATTTCTATGGAAAGGTACACATAAAATGTGTTTCTAACTCACTGTTTGTATCATCTGATATTAACAGTACTGTTAGGGATTCAAAGCTGTCCTAGAAGTTGTAGTCACAAGAGCTCAAATTGGAAGCTTAAGTTTTCCCTTGATCTTCCCCATTTTTGATTTGCTAGCTGGTTATATGTGCATTATGTTGCTATAACAAAGTTTTTGCCTAGGAAGAAAAATCCTAAAGTGTTAATTTTTGTATAGGGATTTATTTTAAGATAAAAAGTAAATAATTGTTAAAATCCAAAGAAAATCTCAAAAGTCTTAAATTAAACTCTTTAGCAATATTACATGTACTCAAGTTTACACCCAAGTTGAAAAATGTTTTGAGAATATTTAGATTGTTTTTGAACAGCTTAATCTTGATCCTCATGTAAAAAATGTGTTACAACTTTGTGTTATTGTTTGAGGTGTTAAGGATTGGTGCTGAGGTTTTATTTTCCGTCTAAAGTCAAGTAATATCGTGCTGATGGGGTTCAGAAAGCTACCCTAAAATGAAGGCCTCAGAAGCAAAAGTTCTCTGACCTTGACTTGTCCTCTTACCTCTCAGTTCCATTCTTCTCTGAAGCTAGCTGGAAAAATCAAAATCCCTCTTCCCCAAGGCAGGTCATAAAGGCCAGAACCCCTTTTTTTCCTGAAAGACAGCCATAAAACCTAAAACTATTCTATGTAAAAATTGGCCATAAAGTAATTATCTGACCTACTTTGTTTAACTGTAAAACCCCCATTCCAGGAAGGGCCCTGCCCCACACCCACAAAAAAGGAATGCACACTCAGAAAGGCCAAACAGAAGCTAGAAAGAAAGGCCTTGCTGGACTCCCCACTCAGCCCTTTTGTCCAATCATATTTCTACAAAGTTGTCCATACTTTAAACATAAAAATGGACAATTTCCACTGCATCTTTGAGAGTTCATTCTGAAGGCATCCATGTATAAGTTTTTAATTTTTTCTCCTATTAACCTTCGTGTCAGTAAATTTTCAGCAAATCATTATGGGAAAATTGGCCTTTGCTCCCTTCAGTTTGACTAAACTTTGGGGGTCAGTGACACTTTGATTCCTCCAATGTCAATAGATTTTGTTTCGGGATGTGGTGTTATGGAAGGATATAATTAATTAACACCTTTAAACAGGATATATTCTAAAATGTCTACTATATAAATTATAAATTATAAAATTTAGAAATGATGTTATATTGTTTAAAGGAGCATCTCTTATTAAAATACTTTGAGGTTTTTTTTTGTTTCTTTCTTGGTTAAGATTTATGAGTTTAAAAACAATAATTAAAACTATATTTTGATCCCTGTTCTGTATTATATCTAATTTACAGGGTGTAAAAATGGATAACAGAAAAATAATGATGTTTGGAATCTAAGTGAAGTGCTAAGATAAATAAATTAGGTAAGTTAGGTAAATATAAATGGGGTAAAAACAAATGAAATTTTCATATAATTTAGAACCTTAAGTCAAGTTATGTTAAGAGGATGATCATGAAATGACTGAGTCATTTATAAATACTAAAACATTTTAAACATAACTTTAAGTTTATATGCCTTTACCTTATTTTTGTATACTAATAAAATTGGGGACTGATAACTGCTCAAAGTTTCTTTAACTTTCTAGGTTTCTATAAGAGTTGACATTATGATTAATATATGTAATTAAAACTGCTAGGTAAAAGGGAAACACTTCTATATGAAAATTAAAATTAAACTATTTTAAATTAAATAAGTAAATAATGATTAAAATTAAATGGTTGTAAAAGGCTTATAAAGGTAAGTAAAAGGTATGCAAAGGTTATAAAAATCTTACAAACTGGTTAAAATTAGATGGATTTGTTTATAAGATTTTAGTAAAATTAACTTTATCAGTAATACACTAATAAAATGAAAAAAAATGGTTTATACTTTGGAAGTAGACTTTCATATGGCATTAATAGGAAAAGCAAAATTTTAAGAATAACAAAAGATTCTTTGTTCACCTTTTGAATAAACTGCAAAAAGGGGGGGAGGAGAGAGAAAGACAGATTCAACTCACCTCCTAATTTGCATTTCAGTTTGTCTATATTAGGTCTTATGATTGTTTGGGAAACTGAGTATCAAAGGACAAGATTTTTGCTTTTTAAAATGTTTGAATTATCAGTTTGGCTAAGTAAATGTCTATAATTTTATAGTAACCTGCAATCTTGTTTCATGACAACATTGGACAATTCATGACTTCCTGCTTTTAAGCTTTCACTAAAATTTAAAGTTACTAAGAATAAGAATTCTATTTAATGCATGTGATTCTATACATAAAATACTAAAATAATATACATAATATACATAAAATACTAAAATAATATTCTAAAGAATAAGATTTTTTAATAAGATTATAAAAGAAGCGTGAAATGTATTCTTATTAAATATATATGTAATCTTGTCTAATTCAGAGGTTATTTAAAGGTTGAATCAAAATATGGATTTAAGGAAATAAAAACAAAATAGAAAGTAACCTGTGAGTAAGAGAAAGAGATGTAAAAAGGCAATGAGTGTGGAAATATATTTTTTGGTAAGCAAGGTTAAACAGAAAGGAGATTAATATTATAAAGAAAGGATCTTGTCTGGAATTTTAGTCCTAAAATGACTGGTTATTTAGGAAATGGGAAAGTTAGGACAAAACAAAGTTTTTAGGCATGTTTTGTAGGGGGTCTGTGAAAGTTGGGATAAAGTTTATAAAGGGAATTTATGAAGGAATTCTGTATTTGTTCCAGTTGCTATAATTAAAAAGATAAATTTTAGTTAAAATGAAGTTTTCTTGAGATATTAATTTGCTCTTAATGAAATTACATAATGTACTCATTTGGATTCTATAACCTGTGTCTTTATTAGGTGTTAAGTAACAAAAAAACTAAACTTTAAGGGTGAAGGTTTATACCCATATATCTTCCTTTATCACCTTTAGAATCTTTTGATGACTAACTCTCGTAGTTAAATAAATGACCATTATTTTATAGTGGCTTGTGATTCTATTTGAATAAATGTTTCAAGTCTTTGATATTTGACAAATTTTTCAAGACCAAAATTCTAAATCCAGCCTTTTGATCTCAAACCAACTCTTTATGTATTAGGGCCACTGAAAGGCTAAAAGAGACATATTTAGGTTTATTTGTCATGTTAAAACTGTACAGGAAGCACTGTCAAATAGGAAATGTATTTAACCTATGTTGAATTATATTTATATAAACATATTAACATATGTTCCAATATTATAAAATATTGATATGTCTTGGAGTATGTTATATTATGTTAAATTGCCATATATCACAAAAATAACCAACCTTATTTGACGATTGTGTCTTTAACGATGACTAGTCTAAGTTTTCATTTTACTTTGATTCATCTCAGAAAGTGTTTTTGTTTTTGTTTTTAAACTGGCTAAGTCCAAAGTTTACTCCTTCAAGGATAGTCATGGAAAGGACCAAGTTCTCTTGAACACAGGTTTCTGATAACTTTGGAGATTATATGCCATTGTACTAAAACAGAACAAACTTCCAGGACTTTAATTAGAAAACTGATATGTCCATGAGTATCCTAACTCAACCTCATGAGACCAAACTAAATTTTATGACATGTTATTTAAAACATTACTGATTTTTTTCTTTGTTTTCCAGAGTACTGACAAGTTTTAAGTAAATAACAAGTTTACCTGATATCTCCAGGTATTTAAACTATTGAATCCTGTTGGGCCCAAACTGTTACTCCCTGACAGTGCCCTGTTCAAACATCCTCCCCTCTAGGTTCAGGGACTATCATGGAAGAGGTGGTGTGTGAGATTGTAAGGGCCGATTAGAGGGATTGAATTAGTTTAGACCCTCCAGATCAAGGAGGGGCACACAGAAGCCTAAACACACAGAAGCCTTAACTGAAAAACTTTGTGTTTTTAGGCCATGTGGTACAGATATCCACCCCAATGATAAAGAAATTTTCCAGCTTCCCATAGACTTAGAACTTCCTGAGTATAATTGTTCTTAGTTTTGGGGTTTGTGCAAAAGGAGATATGACAAGTGGCTAATTCATCAGCCACCTCGGGACAAATTACTAAAGAGACTAAAATATTGTGATACAACAAAAGTCTCTAAATTCCTTAGCTTGAACAATTAACAATACTTATGCTTGCTACAAGTCTGCAACTAAACCCAAGAATATAGTAGCTCAACACTTATAGATAAAATAATTTGGTAGCCTTGCCTGTAACATTTTGGTTTTTACTCTTTGTGTTTCCCAGGCTTTAAAGGGTTGATGAGTGCCTGTCCACCTTCAGTCCTATCTGGTCTAAAACATTTAATTGGCTGTTAGCCCCTTTTGGCTATTCAGTCCTCTTGGCCACAAGGATCCTAATGCGGGCCTGGATGGACCCAGGGCAGGGAGCCACACCACCCTGGCAGCAGATGGAACAAAATGAGAGTTTGGCCATAGATGCTGCCTCTCACAGATCCTGGCCAAATGGGGGAATTGTGAACTAAAATGAAATAAAAGGCTTTCCCCCACCAACTGACTAAATGGGCCCCCTCCTGGCCAAGGGGATATCCTAAAACTAAATTGTCTGCCAGGAGGAGGGAGGTCAGACATGCCTCACCATGCCCCCTCCCTTCTTGGAGATATCCTTTGTAACTCATCAACAGGCCTAAGGCTATGCAAGATAAACCTGTTGGTCCTCAGTTTACACAACAAATATACGTCTGGTGACTTGTCTCTTCCTTATCTAAAAACATTCCAAGCCTGTAGGCAAAGCTTCATTTTTTTAACCAATTACATGTCAAGGACTCTTTAAACCCACCTACTTGAGCACTCCATGGGCAACTCAGGACGAGCACGCTTCTCCATGGCAGGGTCAAAGACCGAACTTGGGGGACTGGGGACAGACCTGCAGGCTGGATCCTTTATTCCCAGCAGGACTCAATCATGTTGTTCAGGGGCATGGAAGGGAGATGTGTGAACTAACCTTGGGAGGTGAGGGAGCCCATATGGGTAGAACTGAAAGGAAAGTGCATTGTGAATCCGAGCTGCAGAGCACTCGTAGAGCACAACTCCTCCCACAGCAAAACTGCACTTTCAGTCCAGGTGGGATCTTGGGCAGGGGAGGGCCAAGCCTGTGCGCCATTGTTTGTGACTTCAGCTAGTCTGGGTGGCTGCTGGTGGCCAGAAGCTGGAAGGAGATCCATGGACAGAGGAGTAGGGAGAAGAGCAAAACCCAATCCTGACAGTCAGTCTGTGAATGCCAGATGGCCTCTCCCTCATGATCAGATCTTCTGGCCTGGTGGGGTCACATCACCCCTCCCTAGTAGCTTTCCCCAGTGGCCTGGGAGCTGACCTTTGAACCCTGCTGAAACAACTCTTGTGCCCACCATTGTGGAGCCTGAGCACAGGCTTGTCCAACCCAGCCCTGCCCAGCATTGCTCCTCTAACCACCTCTGCTGTAGTGCAGATTAAGAAGTCCCCTGGGAACTCCAGGTCCCCACCCTCCACCTGGGTCATTCAAGTGCTTCTCCTGATTGACTAGAGCTGGCACAGGTCCCAAAAAAATTCTGTGGGAGCTGGCTCTTTCCTGTAAGCACCACCGACTGGCAGGGAGGACAACTCATACAGCCTATGACAGCATTTAGTGATTCAATCATATAGGGCATGGCTGGCTGTTACCCACAGCATCACCTACTGTCTGAGAGATTAAACTGGGCATCCCAATATAATTCACAATATTAAGAAGGCATGGAACATTCTCCAAGATAGACCACACATTTGGCCACAGAAGAAGTCTCAATAAATTTTAAAAAATCAAAATTATATAAAGTATCTTCTTGGATCACAGTGGAATAAAACTAGAAATCAACTCCAAGAGTAACTCTTGAAACTATACAAACACATGAAAATTAAGAAACTGCTCCTGAACAATCTTTATGTCAATGGAAATAGAACTGCAATTTAAATTTAAAAATTAACAAATGAAAAAGGAGACCCAGCATATAAAAACCTCTGGGATACAGCAAAAGTGGTGCTAAAAGTGAAGTTTGTATTGTTAAATGCCTATATCAAAATTAAAAAAAAACTGGACAAATCACAAATTAACAATCTAATATTACACCTCAAGGAACTAGAAAAACAATAACAAAACAAACCCAAAGGTAGAAGGATAAAATAAATAACAAAGATCAGAACAGAACTAAATAAAACTGAGACCAAAAAAAAAAAAATTCAAAAGATCAAAAAAATGAAAAGATAAACAAAATCTATAGACTACTAGCTAGACTAACCAAGAAAAGTGAGATAAGATTAAAAAAATACAATTAGAAATGAAAAAGGAGACATTACAACTGATACCACAGAGATACAACAGATCATCAAAAACTACTATGAACAACTCTATGCTCATATCCTAGAAAATCTAGAGGAAACTGATAAATTCCAAGCAGAAACATACTACATCCCAAGATTGAACCAGGAAGAATTAAAAATGCTGAACAGACCAAAAATGAATAATAAGATTGAATCAGTAATAAAAAAAAAATTCCCAACAACAACAACAAAAAAGCCCAGGAGCAGATGGATTCACAGCCAAAGAATTCTACCAGACATACAAAGAACTGGCACCTATCCTACTGAAACCATTCCAAAAAATTCAGGAGGAAGGAATCTTCCCCAATTCATTTTAGAAAGACAATATCACCTTGATATCAAAGCCAGGCAAGGAAACAACAATAAAAAGAAAATTATAAACCAAAATATATGATGAACATAGATACAAAAGTCCTCAACAAAATACTAGAAAACTAAATCCAACAGCACACCAAAAAGATAATACACCATGATCAAGTTGGTTTTATTCCAGAGATGCAAGGATGGTTCAATATATACAAATCAATAAACTTGATCCACCATATAAACAGAATTAAAAACAAAAACCATATGATCACCTCAACAGATACAGAAAAAGTATTTGATAAAATTCAGCATTCCTTCATGATAAAAACTTCAACAAACTAGGCATAAAAGAAACATGACTCAAAATAATAAAAGTCATATACTACAAACCCACAGCCAACATCATTCTGAATGGGGAAAAAATGAAAGTATTTCCCATAAGAACTGGAACAATATAAGGATGCCCACTTTCACCCCTTCTATTCAACATAGTACTGGAAGTCCTAGCCAGAGCAATCAGGCAAGAAGAGAAATAAAAGACATCCAAATTGGAAAAGAGGAAGTCAAATTATCTGTTTGCTGATTACGTGATCATATACCTAAAAAACCTTAAAGACCCCACCAAAAGACTCCTAAGTTTGATAAATGAATTTAGTAAAGTTTCAGGATACAAAATCAACATACACAAATCAGTATCATTTCTATACATCAATAATGATCAAGCTGAGAATCAAATCAAGGAATCAATTTCATTTACAATAGCTACAAAAAAAAATACCTAGGAATACATTTAACCGAGGAGGTGAAAGTTCTCTATGCAAAACTACAAAACACTGACTAAAGAAATTGTAGACAACAAAAATGAATGGAAAAACATCCCATTCTCATGGATTGAAAGAATCAATATCATTAAAATTACCATCTGCCCAAAGCAATCTACAGATCGAATACAATTCCTATCAAAATAGCAATGTCATTTTTAACAGAATTAAGCAAAAACAATTCCAAAATTCATATGAAATAAAAAAAAAGAGCCCAAATAGCCATAACAATCCTAAGCAAGAAGAACAAAGCTAGAGGCATCACATTACCTGACTTTAAATTATACTACAAGCCTATATATAACCAAAACAACATGATTCTGGTATAAAAAGTAGACATATGGATCAATGGAACAGAATAGAGAACCCAGAAATAAAGCCACATATCTACAACCAACAGCTTTTTGACAAAGTTGACAAAAACATACACTGGGGAAAGGACAACCTATTCAATAACTGGTGCTGGGTAAATTGAATAGCCATATGCAGAATGAAACTAGACCCTTCTTTCTCATCACATACAAAAATTAACTCAAGATTAAAGACTTAAATGTAAGAGCTGAAACTATAAAAATCCCAGAAGAAAACCTAGGAGAAAGTCTTCTGGACATTGGCCTAGGCAAAGAATTTGTGACTAAGACCTCAAAAGCAAATGCAAGAAAAACAGAAATATGCAAATGGGACATAAGTAAACTAATAAGCTTCTGAATAGCACAAGAAATAATCAACAGAGTGACCAGACAACCTACAGAATTGGAGAAAATATTCACAAACTATGTATCTGACAAAAGGCTAATATCCAGAATCTACAAGGAACTCAAACAACTCAGCAAAACAAACAAATAAATAATTCCATTAAAAATGGGCAAAGGACATGAACAGGCATTTTTCAAAAGAATACATACAAATGGCCAGCAAGCATATGAACAAAATGCTCAACAGCACTGATCATCAGAGAAATGCAGATTAAAACGATAAGGAGCTACCATCTTCCACAAGTCAGAATCGCTATTACTAAAAAGTCAAAAAAAAAAAAAAAAAGATATTGTTGAGGATGTGGAGAAAAGAGCATGCTTATACACTGTTGGTGGATATATAAATTAGTATAACTTCTATGGAAAATAGTATGGAGATTTCTCAAATAACTATCAATAAAAATAGAACTACCATTCAATCCAACAATCCTACTATCGGGTATACACCCAAAGGAATAGAGATCAGCGTATCAGAGAGATATCTGTACTCCCATGTCTATTGTAGCACTATTCACAATAGCCAAGACATAAAATCAACAAAGTGTCCATTAACTAATGAATAGATAAAGACGCATATATACACAATGCAATGCTATTCAGCCATTAACAAGAATGAAATCATGTCATTTATAGCAACATGGATGAACCTGGAAGACATTATGTTAACTGGGAAAAGCAAGGCACAGAAAGACAAATACCACATGATCTCACTGTTATTTATAATAGAATCAAAATAGCTAGAAGAAAGAATTTTTAATGTTCTCATCACAAAGAAATGATAAATATATGAGGTGACTGATAAGCTAAATAACTTTATTTGGTTACTATACAATGTATACATGTATCAAAACATTATACTCTAATCCATAAATATATACATTTAAGTGTCAACTTAAAATTGGGTAAATTATTAATATTTGAATAGATATTTCTACAAAGAAGTTATAAGTATGTCCAATAAGCAGATGAAAAAAATGGTCAATGACTTTAGTCATTAGGGAAATGGAAATCAAAATCACATTGACATACACCTCACAAATTAAAGGTATATTCTTAAGTGAAAAAAGCCACTTTCAAAAGACTATATACTATGAAATTCCACTTATATGATAATATAGTAGGTGGGGGGATCCCAAGGAGGTATGCAAACAGAATAATATAACTGTATTACAAATGTATAAAGGGAGTTGGGAAAAGGGGACTGACCTAAATAACTTAAAAGTAAGTGGAGGTTCTAAGTCCATAAGCCAAAGGATTTGTACATAAGCGTCACACTTTATTTGGTTAAATTGTCTCTTATGGGCATATACATTACCAATTTTGAAAACACTATTAAAAGTGTTTTGGTATTGAATAAGTAAACAGAGCCAGCTTTCTCTGTCTTATGCTGATGGGCTACATACAAGTAAGTGGGAATACATAGATTGATTCATGTGGTACTGAATTAGATCATGTGGTAGTGGAGATATTAGTTGAAACTTATGTTTAATTTAACAGATACATATGGACATCTACATATATTTATAGATATGTGTATATAGTATATACAGATATAAGTCTTTGTCAGATGACAAGACCTCCAGTCAATAGACATTCCAACATCAATGAGTAAACCCTGTGACCAGATCTTTGTTTCTAATTCTATTTTTCAATAAAAAAGCAAAAACATAGGAATCCATAAAGAAATGGTAGATACTAGGCTTGGGCACAAAATACACACAATTAATCTGGAGCACCTTGCAGTGCCTAAACATAAGAAAATAGTAAACAAGAGCACAACCAGTCAACTCACCAACCACACAAAAACATCAAACAATAATAATATGAGTATTTCAAAATGATACATGAACCAACACGAAGACTTTGCAATGGTCAACACTGGAACAGTTTGAGCAGCAAAAGAAATAAAATTGTATATGTAAAGTGTAAAATAAATATCCACACATGGAGAGGACAAAGAACAACACTGAAGATTCTCCTTTATAATGAATTTGACGAATGAATCAAGAATCTCTCAAACTCCTCACCTATATTCTTGCCTACTTCCCAATAAAATCCACTTCTTTTCAATCCAAAGAGGATTTAAACTTAAAGTTGACCATGTCTCTTTTGCCCCCTTCTGTCCTCAGGACAGGATTGACACCCCTCAGCCTCTGTTCTAGTCCCCCATTCTCAACCCACTGGACAGAAACTCAAATGGACCATGCTGCTTCTGCTTCATGTGCACCCCTTCTGTCTTTCTGAACAGTTTTGTCCTCTTAAACCAGGGAAAATCTTTTTGTTCTCCAAGACTCAGCTCTATTAATATGGATCACTTGACAAATATTTCCAAATCCTTGCTAGTTGCTATATTTAATCAATTTTAGTATGTTATTTTCACTTCCATTAAAATTTTACTTCAATAAATTTTCACTTGAAAATTTACACTTTTACTTAAAATTTTACTTCAATTCCTGTTAGCCTGGTGGCAGCCATGATATGGTTTTCATTGACCGCACACGGATGAACTTGTCTTACTTAGAATCTTCTGCTATCACCTTCTTGTAAGGTCGCCTGCATCATAACGATCAGAATGGGTGTCAACATGAAAGGGGAAATCACACAGAAAATAGTGTGGCCAATTTTGTTAAGAAATTTTTCATTGCCATCACTCTTCATGGCACAGGAGGTGATGTGAAGATATAAAAATCTGGTTCCTAATAATAAAAATTAGCATGTCAAGATATTTGTGAATTTATTTATAAATTAATTTTGCCATTGCTTTCATGTTCATCTGAATAAAACTTGTTATTTATTAATAATTCTAACTGATAATTTATTAATAATTTATTAATTTTGTTATTTATTAATTGCTTTTAAAAATAAATATAAAATAAGGCTATTATGTGCACAATATCCTTTCTTCTAGATCCATCTTAAATCTTTGATTCATTGCCATACAGTGGATACTATCTATTGAGACTCCTATACACACTGTGCATATAATAATACAATTCTGATCTTCCCTTTAGTGTTACAGATGCCAGCTCACTTGTCTTTCTCTGTGAGTTTAACCCACAGTGTCCTCATTCACCATGATATTGCCAATTAGAAACATAGAACCAGGGGTACAGAAAAGACTAATTTCAGTAGGAATAAATCAGGATATTGCGTACAAACTAATAGAAATTATATATGCTTTACCCTATGCAAAAACAAAAATTAGAACAGATAGATAGATGGCTTGCAAGAAACTGTATATTAAACAATGAAAGAGAGTTATAACTGAGAGATATGAAACAGGGATGTCAGTCCTACTATTGTCCCAGCTTACTGTTTTGAGAAGGTTACCAGGCCATTGTTGGCAAGGATCTTGGCAGAATTTCTAAGTTGAGAAGATGGAACTGAGCATCTGGAAGAACAAACTGTCCCAATTTTATGAGGCCATTCTTCAAGTTCATTGTTAAGAATGGGAGAGGGTAATCATGCCACCTCCCATGCAGATGAGATTTCTATGTGCCATAATTCCTGTAGTGAGGCAAATTTTGATGGTGGTGATATCACCAGGTGTAGTAAGTGGAAGGTTTTTAGAACAAGTTCATGCCTGTGCACATAACAACCGAGTGATATTACAATATCCATTTTAATATGCATCTCTACTTGAAAAACAAGAAAATGAACACTGTAGCATCAAAGGAATACAACTTTTTCTCTGTGACTGTCCACTTCTCAGTGTTAAATCATGGTGGCTCATCTGTTGTATTCTAGTTTATTATTGAGGAAACATGCTTCAATATACTTTCACATAAATTGACCAAATTCATTTTCATTATACCTAGCTATTAGACATATTAGATTTATTAGTGGACTACTGGAATTCCTAGTTTATATGTGGAGAGGTAGTTTTATAAACTATGGTTCAAGAAATCCAATGAATAGAAAAAATAGAAATTGCAAATAGTTATTTGAAAGTTGCACAAGATTGGTAGCTTTCTAAAGACTTAGAAGTAAATGCATAATAGTCTTCATAAAATGTTTTTGTCTGTCCCCCTTACTACTCTGGTCAACTCTATTTTGGGTACTTGTATATTGAAAAGGGTTTCGATGGTCCTTCATGAATATGTTGAGTGAAGAAGAAACTCATATAATTCATGATTTAGGAGACTGACTGAAATGTCACCTAGAGTTTCAGACTCCAGGAAGGCTGAATAAAGTGAACAGCACATCCTGATCTCAAATACACGAGCCATGCTTCCCCTGAACTCTATCCACTATTCAGGCTACAGTGTGGAAACAGGATGTTTCACCTGCCCAAAATATGGTTCCTAAAGGTTCATTTTTAGGTCTTTGTAAGCAGGGAATGAACTAAAACACAGTGATTATAAACATTTTTTTTAACTTCTCACCTGGTCCCATGATGATATATATTCTGTGGCTTTATGGCTTGTCAACAGGAAATATAATTCCACTATGTGAGTGTCAAAAGAATACATGATCACAGATATTGCATGATGGAGTCTGTAGAATGAAAATAATTTAATTATCACAGGTTTTCTCAAATACTTGAAGGTACAGTTTTTTTGTTTTTTATTTTTTTTTTAGAAGAAGGAAAACCAGCACCAGGAAAACACTCTCCTGCATTCAGTAATCTCATTTATGTTCCCTGTCACTGACATTTCTCAATCTTGGCTTGTAATTTCCAGAAGTCATGTTGTCCAAAAGTCTTCAGTGGATCCTGCAGATATACTTCCTGACGAAGTCTGAAAACGAGGCTTTCTGAGATACATTAGGGACAGACACCTGTTTTTCAACACATTAACTGCCATGTGAGTTGTATTTAACTCACGCTAGTGTTGATCCCAGGGCCTCATGAAGCACCCTGCAGTTGGTTCATGAAAATCGTACCTGTTGATGTTTTTATCGTTACAATTAATATTGACAATTTAATTATAAAAACGTGGATTGCATTGCATGTAACTCACACAGCGAAAACAATAAAAAATAACAAATTAGAAAGGATCATTTTGCTTTAATAAAACACTGTGGCCTCAGGGAAATTTTTTTTTCTAGGGTGGCAGTCAATGTGTTAAAAAGCGGTTACTAACACTCAAGGTAGTGACTGCATAATGGGGAGGGAGTATAATGGGGAAGAAGCGAGAGGAGGAGAGTCCCTGGAACCTAATGGTATCTTCCTGCATCAGGTGGCTAGTAAGGGATGCTGCTTTGCTGTTCTCTCCCAAAATATACATTCATCCCCTGAGCCCAAATTTTTTGCTTACATTTGTGTTTGTTTCTTTGTACCAAACTAATGCTTTTTAACAATTTTTATTTTGAGATAATTTTAGATTTACACAAAGATGCATGGATGGTACAGATACTTTCATATGTTTTTGCTTCCTGTATTGTGAACATCTTACATAACAATTGCATATTTATTAAAACTGTAAAATCAATATTGGAGCAAAACTATTAACTGGTCTACAGACTTTATTCATATTTTACCAAGTTTTCCTATTATACTATTCTGTTCTAGGATAAAATGCAGGATACCACATTATATTTACTGTCAAAAATATAAGGATACCACTTTATATTTACTGTCAGATGTATTACTTATCTATTGCTGCATAATAAAGTAACACATAGCTTAGTGTCTCAAACACACTCACACACATTACTCAGTGTTTCTGGTTCAGGAATCAGATATAGATGACGGCCAAGGCTTAGAGTTCGACTAAAGGCTCACCTGAGAAATGCTCTCCTTCTAAGCTCATGTGATTGTTTATGGGATGCACTTCTCTGCCCAGGTAGAGATGAATGAAATGGTGAATTATTTCAAATCTTTAAAGCAATAATACCAATCCCTTATAAACTCTTCAAAAGCAGCAACAACAACAACTACTACAACAACAGTGGATAAGGGAGGACTTCCCAATGCAAAATGTACTCTGGTACCATAACTAGACAAATACATTACTAGAAAATAAAATTATAGGCCAATATATGTCTTAAAATTATAGACCAATATATGTCTTATGAATATAGGATTGAAAATCCTAAAGCAAATACCAGAAAAACACATCTTCAACATATAAAAATATTACACACTATTACCAAGGGTATTTATCCCAGGAATTATAATTAAAAACAATTTCATGTACTGTATTAATAGAATAAAGGACAAAAACCATACAATCATCTCCGAATATGCAGAATAAGAATTTGACAAATCCCAAACCCATTCATGATAAAAATACACAATATATTAGGCATAGAAGGGAATTTTCTTCACCTAGCAAGCATACTCATGAAAAACTCACATTACATTATACATTACCATCTGCAGCTCAGTAATTTCCCCAGGATTAGAAAAAAGACAAGGATGTCCACTCTTGCCACTTCTACTCAACATAGTACTGTAGGTTGTGGTCCGGGCAACTATGCCAGAAATATAAATATAAAGTATCCAGATTGGAGATGAATTCAAACTATTTTTCTTTGCAAATGGCATGATTTTGTGTATAGAAACCCTAAGGATTTTGATATATTATGATTAGAACTAAAAATCAGAAATATTTCCATATACAAAATCAATATACAAAAATCAATTGTACTTTTATTCATTAGAAATTAACATTCTAACAATGAAACTCAGAAAACAATTCCACTTAAAGTAACATCAAAAAGGAAAATTACTTAGGAAAAAATTTAAGAAAGTAAGTGTAAGATATGTATACTTAAAACTATAAAGCATATTGAGTAAAATTAAAGAAGTCCTAAATAAATGAAAAAACATTCAATGTTCATTGATTAGAAGGCTTAATATTGTTAAGATGGCAATAATTTCCAAATGGACCTATAGATTCAATGCAATTTCTATCAAAATCCCAGTTGACGTTTTCTTTTGCCTAAATTGGCAAGCTGATTCTAAAACTTATGCTAAAATGCAGGAGATCCAGAACAGCCAAAACATGCTTGATAAAGATGAACAAAGTTAGTATACTAGATACATACTTACTCACTGTTCAGCTTGCTCAGGGTGGGAACTCGAAAAATGTATGGAAAGGAATGGGGTAGATGAAGAAGTCAGATTAGGGCCTCTGGAGGCTCCAGTGCCTGATGCAGAGGTTGTAAATGTAACTCTGAATTACACAGTATGGGATGGAGCCCATAGAAATTGGCAGCTGTTCCAGAAAGAACTCCCCCTCCCCAAACTGTCATTCAAACCTTCTATAAAACTATCCACTCTTCCCCTCCACCCACCTGCACCCAGGTGCCCAAAGTAAACAGCATTTTACCACACCCCCAGGCTTGCGTGTTTTCCTCTCAGTTCTGACCTAACACAGATTTCATAACTTACTTCAAAGTGATAATAATGAAGATTTGTGGTACTAGTATAAGGACAGACAGATAAATCAATGGAATAGAATTGAGTGTCCCAAAATTAACCCTTTAAAATTAACATTTATGGTCACCTGATTTTACAAGGTTGCCAAGTCAGTTAAATATGGAAAAATATTTTTTCAACAAATGTTGCTGGGACAAGGGTATACCACCTTCAAGCAGACTCCTCCCTGACAGCATATGCACAATTGACTCAAAATTGATCATACCCATAAATGAAAGTGCTAAATAGGTCAAAAACATAAAAGAGAACGTAGAAATACATCTGTGGATTTAAGGTAAACAATGTTTTTTAAGATATGAAACCTAGGTTCTAAAAAATGGCGGTGTGATAGGGTCCTCCCACCGTACCGCTCCCAGGAAAGGAGGTGAACAACGCCAGCGGCTCCTGCGAGCACGGACCGCTCACTCCGAAAACAGCATTGCGAATGACAGAGAAACAACGCGAACGCCCAGCCCAAGAAAACAGGTACAAAATTTTCACAAAGATCGGAGGGCGCACGGAGCACAATAGAGCCCAGAGCGCAGGAAGGACGCGCTCGCCAGGTCGGCGCAGTGCGACCTGCCCCCCAAGCGGTTACGCACCTCCCCATACACGCAGTCAGGGACAAGCCCAGAGTTGGGACAGAGCGGTTGCTCGGGACGGCGAGCCCTGTGGAGAGGAGGAAGTAGCCAGAGCCAGACACAACTCGCAGCTACAATATACAGACACTGGCAAGGGCTGGGGAGGAACTGGGCGGGGACCCAGATTCAGCTTCCCGGGACAGTGCGCGGGAACCCGCAGGCCGGCACTGCGCCACTAGAAGTCAGCGGGACTGGGCCCAGGAGTTTATCGGAGAGCGGGACGCGCCCTTAGAGGTTGCTAACAACTACCGGCGGAGAAAAACTGCGCTCCAGGCGCGATCGGAGCCCGGCTGTTCGCCAGGCTGGCGGCGGCCGCCATCTTTACAGCCGCCCACGCGGAGCCGTGAGCCGCGTCTCTAGCTCCGCCCCGCCCCGGCCCGGGGCTCTTCTGCTGGGGCGAGACAGGCTTTGCCTGTGGTGACCAGGGACAACTGCATCCTTGGGTTCCAGGTGGGACGAGATCCCGGAACTGTAGCGGCGGGACCTTTGAGTATTGGAAACAGTCTGCAGCTCCTCCATCTGGTTCTGCTACCCCGGCTCTGGCCTCCGACAACTCCGCTCCGTGCCGGTCCTAGTGCCCGCCCCTCAGGTCCCAGCCCTCCTGTACCCCAGAGATCGCTCATTTTGAAGGTTGCTGGCCATAGTGACTCATTTGGTATAACTGCTGATTCCCATGACAACCAAATACCTCAAGAGCCACAGGCTGAACCGAGCAGCTCCTCATAATCCTGCCCACTTCAATAGGGAATTTCGTGCCATCCAAGAGCGCTTCCAGTGGCCACTACTCCCCATTCCCTGTGGGAACACCCCCCAGTGGAGACTGCTGGGGATAGAGACGGCCACCTGCCTCGCCTTGAGGTCTAGTGGTGGAAAAGGGGTGCACAATTGGAGATCCCCCTATCAACCAGTATCACGCGGAGTCACACATCAGAAGGGCAGCCACACGTGGCTAGATGAGAAACCTCTGAGCTGTGTAGAATTTTCCCAACTCAGCTCTCACACTGCAACCAAAGGAAATTGTGTTTCTACCAGGAGCTCAGGAAGAGCAGGGTCAAAGTAACCCCTAGGAGCTACAAGGCCCCTCCCAAAGCACAGGGCTTTCGCATACCCCAACTGGGGAATCAGAGTCTGCCATGGACAGAACAGAATACCTAGCTAATAGGGAGCGGAGGACTCATATCCTCAAGTACAATTCATTAGCTCAGAGCCCAAGCTGGGAGGTCATTCTCACCACACTCCACTGGGAAGAGGAGAAGACCACAGGTCAGAGTTAACTCAAGATCCAACAAACTTGCTAAAATACACCTAAGGCAATACAGGCCACTACTTCTCTCCCTGGCTTTGCCAAGGAAAAATAATTGTGGGCCTGGTGACACAACCATAAACTAGCTCTAACACCCCCAGCTCTCGACCAAGAGGCCAGATGAGAAAAAAACAGCAAAAGAACTCAGGGAACATGAAAAATCAGAGTAAAAAATCACCCCCAAAAGAAATTATCAGTTCCTCAGCAATGGATACCAACCCAAATGAAATGGGTAGAATGACAGAAGAGGAATTTCGTTTATGGATTATAAGAAAGCTCAATGAAATTCAAGAGAAAATTGAATCCCAGCACAAAGAAACCACAAGAAAAATGCAAGAAATGAATGAAAAATTCTCCGAAGAAATAGAAATATTACGGAAAAATCAAATAGAAATCCTAGAAATGAAAGAAGCATTCAAGGATCTACAAAACACAGTGGAAAGCCTTAAGAATAGGCTGGACCATGCAGAGGAAAGAATTTCAGAGCTAGAAGACAGCTCCTATGAGCTAAATAAATCAGCTGAAGAGAAAGAACACAAAAACAAGAGGCAGGAAAAAAGCATACAAGAAATGTGGGATTATGTAAAGAGGCCAAACATAAGGATAATAGGTATCCCTGAGGAAGAGGAAGGAAATTCGCATGGGCTGGAAAATTTATTTGAAGGAATAATAGAGGAAAATTTCCATGGCTTAGCCAGAAATCTCGACATCCAAGTACAAGAAGCACACAGGACTCCTGGGAGAGTCAACGTGAAAAGGCATTCACCACGCCACATAATTATTAGACTGACCAAAGTAAACACAAAAGAGGCACTCCTCAGAGCTGTAAGACGAAAAAAGGAGGTAACCTACAAAGGGAAACCCATCAGATTAACTGCAGATTTCTCAGCTGAAACCTTACAAGCCAGAAGGGAATGGGGAGACATCATCAATCTCCTAAAACAAAACAAAGGTCAACCCAGAATTCTGTATCCTGCCAAACTAAGCTTCTTATATGAGGGAGAAATAAAGACCTTTCCAGATAAGCAATCACTGATAGAATTTGCGAAATCCAGACCGGCCTTGCAAGAAATGCTTAGACCTGCATTATACACTAAACAGAGCAACAGACACCCACCTATGTAAAACTATGCAAAGGCTAAAACCCCAGAAACCAGATTCCACAATGACGCAAGAGGTAAAACAAAAGATACCACCCAACAGAATAATCAGAAATTTACCCCAAATATCAATTCTCTCAATAAATGTAAATGGATTGAACTGCCCATTGAAGAGACATAGGCTGCCTGAATGGATTAAAAAATACAAACCAAGTATCTATTGTCTTCAGGAAACACACCTTACACACAGACACATTCAGACTCAAGGTGAAAGGATGGAATACAATTTTTCAGGCTAATGGAAACCAAAAGAAATCCGGAGTAGCCATCCTCATTTCAGATGACATAAACTTCAAAGCAATAAAAGTAAAGAAGGACAAAAATGGACACTATATAGTGGTGAAGGGAAAAATTTCACAAGACATTTATGCAACCAACACAGGAGCACCCAGGTACATAAAGTAAATGCTGCCAGATCTAGACAACATAATAAGCAGGAATGCCATAATTGCAGGGGACTTCAACACCCCACTGATGGAACTGGACAGATCCTCCAAAGAAAAATTAAATAGAGAAATAAAAGACCTAAACAGGACTCTAGAACATTTGGGCCTAACAGATATCTACAGAATACTCCACCCAAATAACACTGAATATACATTCTTCTCATCAGCTCATGGAACTTTCTCTAAAATTGACCACATTCTAGGACACAAAACAGATCTAAACAAATTCAAAAAAATAGAAATCATACCATGTATCTTTTCAGACCACAGTGGAATAAAATTAGATGTCAATTCCAACAGAAACTCACATCTTCCTCCAAAAACTTGGAAACTAAACAATCTATTGATGAATGATTATTGGGTCAAAGGGGAAATTCAAAATGAAATCAAAAGATTCTTCGAACTAAACGATAATGGGGACACAAATTATCAAAATCTGTGGGATACAGCAAAAGCAGTCCTGAGAGAAAAACTTATCGCCCTAAATTCCCACATCCAAAGGACAGAAAAGTCACAAATCAGTAAACTAATGAATCATCTTAAGGAAATGGAAAAGGAAGAGCAAAGCAATCCTAAAACCAGCAGAAGAAAAGAAATAACCAAAATTAGAGCAGAATTAAATAAAATCGAGAACAAAAGAACAATACAGAAGATCAATGAAATGAAAAGCTGATTCTTTGAAAAGATAAAAAAAATAGACAGGCCACTTGCCAGGTTGACCAGAAGCAGAAAGGAAAGGACTCTAATAAGCTCAATTAGAAATGAAAAAGGAGAAGTCACAACTGATACCATGGAAATACAAAACATCATCTTTGAATACTACAAAAATCTCTATGCCCACAAACACGAAAACGTGGAGGAAATGGACAAATTCTTAGAAACACACTACCTCCCTAGGCTCAACCAGGAAGAAACAGAATTTCTAAACAGACCAATATCAAGCACTGAAATTGAAGCAGTAATTAAAAATCTACCCACAAAAAAAAGTCCCGGACCAGATGGGTTCACACCTGAATTCTACCAAGCCTACAAAGAAGAACTGGTGCCTATACTGCAGAAATTATTTGAAAATATCCAGAAGGATGGAATCCTCCCAAACTCATTCTACGAAGCCAATATCACCTTGATACCAAAGCCAGGAAAGGACACAACAAAAAAAGAAAACTACAGACCAATATCCCTTATGAATATAGATGCAAAAATTCTCAATAAAATCCTTGCAAACCGAATTCAAATGTACATCAAAAAAATAATCCATCATGATCAGGTGGGCTTCATTCCCGAGATGCAGGGATGGTTCAACATACGCAAATCTATAAATGTAATTCACCATATAAATAAAAGCAAGAACAAAGATTATATGATCCTTTCAATAGATGCAGAAAAGGCTTTTGACAAAATCCAGCACCCTTTTATGATAAGAACTCTTAACAATATAGGCATAGATGGCTCATTCCTAGAAACTATTAAAGCCATATACGATAATCCCACAGTGAATATCATACTGAATGGGGAAAAATTGAAGGCATTCCCCCTTAAAACTGGCACCAGACAAGGGTGCCCACTATCTCCACTTCTTTTCAACATAGTGCTGGAAGTCCTGGCCACAGCAATTAGACAACACAGAGGAATCAGGGGCGTCCAGATAGGGGCAGAAGAGGTCAAACTTTCACTATTCGCAGACGATATGATATTATACATAGAAAACCCCAAAGATTCAACCAAGAGATTACTGGAATTGATAAATATATTCAGCAAAGTCTCAGGATACAAAATTAATACACACAAATCCATAGCCTTCATATATGCTAATAACAATGAAGCCGAGAAACAAATTAAAGATGCTATACCTTTCGCAATAGCAACAAAGAAAATTAATATTTAGGAATATATCTAACTAAGGAGGTCAAAGACCTATAGAGAGAGAATTATGAAACACTGAGAAAGGAAATTTCAGGGGATGTAAATAGATGGAAAGCCCTACCATGCTCTTGGATAGGCAGAGTCAACATAGTAAAAATGGCTTTGCTACCTAAATTAATTTACAGAATCAATGCAATCCCTATCAAAATACCAACATCATTTTTTACCGATCTAGAAAAAATAATTCTACGCTTCGTGTGCAACCAGAGAAGACCCCGTCTAGCCAAAGCAATCTTAAGCAAAAAGAACAAATTGGGAGGCATCTATCTACCTGACTTCAAACTATACTACAAGGCTATAGTAACCAAAACTGCATGGTATTGGCACAAGAACAGACACGTAGACCAATGGAACAGGACTGAGAACCCAAATAGAAAACCAACCTCATACAATCACCTGGTCTTTGACAAATTCCAGAAAAACGTATACTGGGGAAAAGAATCCCTATTCAACAAATGGTGCTGGGAAAATTGGATGGCCATATGTAGAAGACTGAAAGTGGACCCACACCTCTCACCTCTCACAAAAATCAATTCACAATGGATAACAGATATAAACCTAAGACATGAAACCATAAGAATTCTCGAAGAAAACGTTGGAAAAACTCTTATGGACATTGGCCTAGCCAAAGAATTTATGAAGGAGACCCCCAAAGCAATCACAGCAGCAACAAAAATAAATACATGGGACCTGATCAAATTGAAAAGCTTCTGCACAGCCAAGGAAACTATCACTAGACTGAACACACAACCTACAGAATGGGAGAAAATATTTGCATGCTACACCTCTGATAAAGGGCTGATCACCAGAATCTATACAGAACTAAGGAAATCAACAAGAAAAAATCAAACAACCCTATTAAAACATGGGCAAAGGACATGAAGAGAAACTTTTCCAAAGAAGACAGAATGATGGCCAGCAAACATATAAAAAAGTGCTCAACTTCTCTAATCATCAGGGAAATGCAAATCAAAACCACAATGAGATATCACTTAACTCCAGTGAGATTGGCTCATATCAAAAAATCCCCAAACAACAAATGTTGGCGGGGATGTGGACAGGTAGGAACACTCATACACTGCTGGTGGGACTGCAAATTAGTACAACCTCTATGGAAAAGAATATGGAGATACCTCAAAGAATTAAAAGTAAAATTACCATTTGACCCAGCAATCCCACTACTGGGTATTTATCCAAAAGAAAAAAAGACATTTTATAATAAAGACATCTGCTCTCGAATGTTCATAGCAGCACAATTCACAATTGCAAAGTTGTGGAAACAACCCAGGTGCCCATCAATACACGAGTGGATCAATAAAATGTGGTATATGCATACCATGGAGTATTACTCAGCAATAAGGAACAACAGTGAATTAACACATCTGGTATTATCCTGGTTGGAGCTAGAACCCATTCTTTGAAGCAAAGTGTCACAGGATTGGAAAAACAAGCACCACTGGTACTCACCATCAAACTGGTACTAACTGATGAACACTTACATCACACAGGGCAATAACATTCATCTGAGGGCGGGCGAGCGGGAGGGGGGTGGAAGGGATGGGAAAAACTCTCACTGAATGGATGTGGGGAGCACAGTTTGGGAGACGACCACAATTGTGGCTCTGACACGGGCAGAACAGGGGCAATGTGTATGGCCAAAGTGTTGTACCCCCATGATATTCTGAAATTAAAAAAATAAATTTAAAAAAAAAATTAAAAAAATAAATAAATAAAATAAAATAAAATAAAAAAAGATATGAAACCTAAAGCAAAGTGACAGAAGAAAAATATAGACATATTTAACTTCCTTAGAGTTCAATTTTTTTGTGTTTTTCAAAGTATGCCATCAAAAGTAAAAAGAGAACACAAAGAATGGGATTAAATCCTTGCAAGTTATATAGCTGATAATTGTCTCTTATCCAAAATATATAAAAACCTCTTACAACTCAAAAATAAAAAGTGCAATATGTCAATTTAAAATAGGCAAATATTTAAAATAGAAGACAAATAATATATGAAGCATAAAAGGGAAATTTTTTCACCTAGAAAGCCTATACAAATGTCTAACAAGCACATAAAATGATGTTCAATGTCTTTTGTGATTAGGGAAATGCAAATTTAAACAACCAGGAGATACACTTCACAAATCTAAAAGGTATATTGTTATGTGAAAAAAAGCAAGTTGAAAAAAGGCAAAATACAGTGTAGTTCCATTTATATGACATTCTATAAAAGGACAAAGTACAGAGATAGTAAAGAGATTAGTGGTAACCACAGGAAGGTGGAATAAGTGAAGCAAAGGAATTGCTTAAGGACAGTGAAATTATTTTGTATGTATCCATGTTGGATACACGATACTGTTTTTCAACTTCTACATAACTTTATAACACAAAGAATCAATCTCAATATATACACACTAAAAACATTATTTAGTAGGTTTATGGATCACAGGGAGTGCAGACAAAATAAAGGCAATGCAAATGTATGAAATGACCTCACTAAAGGGGATGGTAGAAAAGGAATTTACCTAAATAACTTATGAAATAAGAGTCTTACTTTAAAACTAAAAAAAAATTAAATAAGCACTGTACTTTTGTTGGTAAAGTTGATTCCCATAAATATATTGATTACCAACTCTGAAATCACTATATGTATAGTATCTGTGATCATGTTTGTCTGAGGATGGAAAGAGCCAACTTTCTCACTCTTAGAGTGGTAGTCTACATACAAGTAAGTGGGAGTAGCTAGACTGTGCTGGATTAGATCATATGGCTATGGAGACATTAGTGGGAATTCATGTTTAATTTAATATGACACATGTTTGACAATGTCAAGATATTTATAGATAAGTATATATGTCTGAATCAGTATATACAGGTATATCTCTATGCTCTGTCAGTTGAAAAGGCCTAAAATCAATGTATGTCCCACTGGCAACGAGTATACCTGGTTCCCTTATCTTTGTTTATACCTCTATTTTCTGATAAAAGGAACTAGAGCCCCGTGAAGAAATGGTGCATGCTAGACTTTGGCAAAAAATAATCACAATTAGTCTAGAGCACCTAGTATTTCCAAAAAAAGTGAAATAAAATTCTAAACAACCACACGACCAATTACCAACCACACGAAAACATCAAATCACAAAGATGTAGATGTTTCAAAGTGTTACAGGAGTCAACTGAAAGATCTTTCAATGGTCAACACTGAAACAATTCGAGGAACAAAACAAATAAACCAGGATAAGTAAAGTGTAAAATAAATATTAACATCTATGTTTGGATACTGATATAAATAAATGATTGAATAAATAATAAATGGAGAACAATAGACAAATTACTAACACTCAAGGATTTCAAATAGTTTAGTAGATACTCTGCCCATAAGAAGGGGGGCCACCTTTCTTAAGTGTGTTCTGTAAATAGTGACTTCTCTTTGAAACATGCAATATAAAAAGGGGAGAAAGAGTAATTTTACAGTGGAGAAATTTGAAAGGAACTACATAATCCAGGTGATCAAACTGACATCATGATAAAGCCTGTTGACAGCATATACCCTTGATATGACTTGGTGAGAACTGTACTTTCCCTCTGTGGTCTTTCTCCTTCAGACCACAACTCCAATCTAAACATGAGGAAAAACATCAGTGAAATCCAAAATGAGGGATGTCTGTCTCTGCCTCTGCCATGAGCTCCTCCAGGCATGGGCCTTGCTTTGGGAAGTAGTGTAAAGGCTAAAACCGGAGTCACGTTGCTGAAGGAAACACTGAGAGGTACAGGAGGATGCAGAGAGATCAGGTTTATTAATGCCGGCAGGCTCAGAGGGGATCTTCCGCCAAAATCTGAGCACTCCCAGTCAGGGGGACTTGTCTTTTATACTTTAAGATCAAGGAGGTGGTACAGAGCGGTTTATACCAGGAAGTGTACACATATGGAAGTTACTGTAATTTACAAGGTAGCTGCTGCAAGGGGAGCTGTTTACAGGAGCATGAGCTGCAGGTGTTATTCAATTTCAGTTTCTTTCTTTATAACATCAGTATCACAAACATTCCTGTGGGTGTGTCCACAAGCAGTCTTACAGAAGCAGATTAAGCAATTAACATACATAGGACTATAGCTTGTCTGTTTCAGGGTAAAAGGATTTTAGTGAAATTCTATTTTTCCCTCACATTCCCCCCTTTCAATACTCAGACTGAATCTTCACCTGAGTAGTTACTGTTTTCATATTGTGATACCTGTTGGTATGGATGGCGTAGTACCATCTGTAACTTTACTCTGTCTATTTGTCTAGATATTAGGGAGGTCAGATATTTGAGTATGCATGGGGCTATGGTTAGTAAAAGTATGAGTCCCAGTAGGGGCCCAAGTAGGGGCGTAATCCAGGGGGTCCAATCCTGGAACGGATTCCACCATGGGGATTGGCTTTCTCTTCCTTTTATGTGGTTCTGGATCCTAGCCCATAGTTGGCTTAAATTTTCTTACACTATCCCAGAACGGTTGGCATAAAAACAACATTGTTCTTTCAGGTATAGGAAGGTTCCTCCCTGACTTGCTGTTAACATTTCTAGGGCCCTCCGGTTCTGGAGTACCACCTCTGCTAGGGAGTCTACTTGTTGTTGGAGGGTTGATAGTGCCTTTTCTACTGAGCTGAGGTCAATATCTACTTGTGAGGCTAGTTGTTTAACCTGATGGGACATTACCCCTAGGGCAGCTCCCCCGGTGGCCAGCCCCCCCAGGAGACCTATAGTAGACAATATTGGAACCAGAACCGGGACTTGCTTGGTCCGGTGTGGCTCAGGAGGGGAGAAGTAAGCAACATCCGTTCCTGGTGTGACAGTTATGTCTGGAATAAGGATTACAATTGCACATAGGCTACAACTTAACCCATTCAGCCTCTTGTATACCCTGTCTGCACATGAGAAATATGTACTGTTTGGAGGCTGATACGCTTGATCTTCCATTTGTGTTATGTCCAGGCAATCAGTGGTTATATTTGTCCTGTTGCCTTTTCCCAAGACACACGAGGCCTTTCCAAGGGTTTGGATAGGCCTCAGGACTGGCAAGGCTGGTTCCTGGATAGTATTGGCAAGTTGGATGGGGGTGGAATCATTGACCCTAATGGCAGTATATGTTCATGAGGTCACTGAGACACACAGCCAGCAGTCAGCAGCTAGCTGCTGGTTAGTAAGATTGAGGATCTGGTGTGTGGCATTTACCAAATCTTCCAGCCAGATCCAGGGAATTTCCCACCAATATCTCTATCCTTGTGGGCGGGCAGTGTCCTTACCTAATACTCGGACAGAAGTCGGTGGTGTTGATGGCTTGTAATATTTTACTTGGGGCTTGTAGACCTTTACCACCTTTATGATTGTTCCAGGATCTCTGCCTCCACCGTTTACTCTGATGCCAGCTATCCTGTCTGTCCACTTGTTGAGGTTATTGATCCTGTATGTAATGGGGTTGCAGGTTCCCAATCCACAGTTATTAGGGGCCCTCAGTTTTTCTAAAGGACTACCTGGATTACCCGTATACCCATGGGTGCATGCCCAGTTGCCACAGTAAAATTCAGCCACGGCATGACACCACCAATAGTCTGGGTTAAAATCAGGTTTGAGGCAAAGATATTTGTGGTTGGTAGTATACTCTCTCTCCCAACTCAATCCTGCACAGTTAGTTTTGGAATTAGGATCCATGGCCCCACATACATCAAAACTGGATGATAACTGAAGGGGACTGTCCATCCCACTGGGTGGAGTTAATGACTCCTTCATCTCCCCAAGTGCGCCTCACTTGAAACTCCCAGGGCCCTATGATAATGTCCACTGCCCCACAGGTGGCCCAAATTGACATCATTAACAAACAGTACAGTAGGGTTAACATACCCCAGTACAGCAGGACCATTCCTGCTTGCTGGACCATGTCCACTCTTTTGGTGTCACAGCCCCAAGTCCTATACCCAAGGTCAGAGCCAATAACCCAACAAGTCCGAGTTCAAACTGTTTGATGTTAATGTGTGACTCAGGCTGACTCATTCGTTCTCAGCAGTCTGGAGACTCCCTGTGTCCCGTGTCACCGCGGATCCCCGACGCAGGCGCAGCTTGAGCAGGCGGTCCTGGTCTGGCCGCGCTACCCACAACTCCTGCTGGCTCTCAAGACTTGCCCTTTTTGCTTGGGTATGATGAATCCACGGGGCGATTCCTGCAACTCTGACAGCAGTGGGTGTGACTAATACTACAGTAAAGGGTCCTGTCCAGGAGGGTTCTAAGGGGGTTTTCTTCCAATCTTTTACCCACACTAAGTCCCCTGGTTTGTAGGGGTGTACTGGGGCCCCCAAGGCCAAGGGGGCCCATTCTAATACTGTTTGGCTAATCTGCTGTAGCATCTTTGATAGCTGTATAAGCTGACCATGTAAGTTCATTTCTCCTACCTGCCTAACATCCCCTTTGAGGCCTCTGGTGATGGTGGGGGTGGTCTCCCATATAAGATCTCGAAGGGAGAGTACCCTGTTGGCCCTGGTGTGCATCTGGCCTTAAGAAGTGCTAAGCTGAGCATGTCTATCCATGGTAGGTTTGTCTCCTGACATAGCTTGGCTAGGGTGTTCTTAAGGGTCCAGTTCATACGTTCTACTTTCCCTGAACTTTGTGGCCTCTATGTAGTGTGAAGTTTCCATTTTATTCCAAGTGTCTTGGCTATAGTTTGAATTATTTCTGCTATGAAACTAGGTCCATTGTCACTTCCAAATGAGAGGGGTATGCCATACCGAGGAATTATTTCTCTTAGGAGAGCCTTTACTACCTCCCAAGCCTTCTCTGTTCTGGTGGGGACAACCTCTACCCACCCTGAGTAAGTGCAGATCATTACTAACAAGTACTTGTATCCCTGACAGGGCTTCACTTCTGTGAAATCTATTTCAACATCTTCAAAGGGTGTGGCCCCTGAGTACTGAACACTGGGTACAGGCTTCGGTCATGTTGTGGTGTTATTTCAGGCACATGTGTCACATCAGGCGCACACTGTTGCAGCCAGAGTTGGGAGTTTGGCTATGTAGTAGACCTTGGCAAGTAGGTGGGCAAGTGCAGTTTTCCCCATGTGGCCTAAGTTATGGTGTTGGGTAACGACCGAATAGGCTGTTTCCTGGGATGAAGGTCCTGTTATCTTGTAAATGCCACCACCTATCGTCACTTTTTCTGGCCTGCTCTTGTCTCGCCCACTGGTCCTCTTCAACTGTATAATACATCCTGTCCGGCCACTCTGGGGCTAGGAGGATTTTCCCAGAGACTAACACCTCACCCTTAGTCTTTTTTTTCTGGGTTGCAGCTTGCTTAGCTGCTTGGTCTGCCAGACGATTTCCTGTAGCTATTGCAGTTGTTCCTTTCAGGTGCTCTTGGCAATGAATGACTGCTACTTTTCCGGGTTCCCACACAGCTTCTAACAACTGAAGGATTTCTTCCTGGTTCTTTATCCCTTTACTCCCTGCAGTCAGCAGTCCTCTGTCCTTGTAAATGGCCCCGTGAACATGTATGGTGGCAAAAGCATATTTGGAATCAGTGTAGATATTTACTTTCTTGTCCTTAACTATTCTGAGGGCTTGGATTAAGGCCCAAAGCTCAGCTTTCTGTGTGGACCACCAATGAGGCAAAGGCCCTGCTAGGATGACTTCACTGGCCATGGTAACTGCATAACCTGCAAACCATTTCCCATTCTGAACGCAACTGCTGCCATCCATGAACAGTTCCAGGTCCGGGGCCATCAAAGGTGTGTCTGTCAAGTCTGGTCTACTTGCATAGACCTCGTCCATCACCTCTATACATTCATGGTCTGGTGGCCCCAGCTCAATAGATAGGAGGGTAGCAAGATTCAGGGTTCGCACAGTCTCTAGAGTAACCTGGGGGTTCTTACACAACAACCCCTGGTACTGAGCCAGCCTACTGTTAGAGAGCCACTGATGTCCCATGCTATTAAGGAGGTGGAGAACTGCATGTGGTACACATACAGAGAGCTTTTGGCTGTATGTGAGTTTATCTGCCTCTTTGACCAGCAGGACTGTGGCTGCCAGTGATCGTAGGCAGGGGGGCCATCCAGACGCTACAGGGTCCAGTTGCTTAGACAGATAGGCCACACGTCTCTGCCAGGGTCCCACAGTCTGTGTTAGGACCCCCACTGCAACATGTTGTCTTTCATGCAGAAAGAGATTAAAGTCTTTGGTCAGATCTGGCAGTCCCAGTGCAGGGGACTTTTGTAGCAGGTCCTTTATGACTTTGAATGCCCCTTCTTGTAGGTCTATCCACTCAACTGACTGCCCCTCCGGTCCCCACAAGGCTTCATACAAAGGTTTGGCTATCAAAAAGAATCCTGGGATCCAGATCCAGCAAAACCCTGCTGCTCCCTGGAATTCTCTGAGTTGTCTCTTGCCCTCAGGTCATGGTATTGTGCAGATAGCATGTTTCCATTCATGGCCCAGTGCTCGGTGCCCTCAGGATATGTGGAAGCCCAAGTATCTGACGCATTGTTTGCAAATTTGGGCCTTCTTCCAGGACACTTTGTACCCAGAATCTGTGAGCAGTTGGGAGACAGTCTCCCTGAGTGGGTGCTGCCAGGAGTAAGTCATCTACGTACTGGAGGAGAGTGCAGTGGTCTTGTGAGTAAGTTGCAAGATCTGAGGCCAGCGCTTCTCTGAACAGCGTTGGTGAGTTCTTGAATCCTTGGGGCAATCTTGTCCAGGTGAGTTGCATTTTCCTCCCGGTTTGGGATTCTTCCCACTCAAAGGCAAAGAGGGGCTGACTTTGCAAGGCCAGTTTCAAACAGAAGAAGGCATCCTTTAAATCCAGACAGGTGAACCAGGTGGTGTCCGGGGGAAGGAGGCTTAGAAGAGTGTACGGGTTAGGCACTACCGGGTGGAGAGTTACCGCAACCTCATTGACAAGTCGCAGGTCCTGGACTGGGCAGTAACTCCTGTCAGGTTTCTTGACCAGCAACAGAGGGGTGTTCTATGGGGACTGGTATTCTACCAATATGCCCTCCTTCCGGAGCCTATCCAGGTGTTTCTGGATTCCTTCCTGGGCCTCCTTCAGGATCAGATACTGTCGCTTTCTGACAGGCTGGGTCCTCGGCTTTAAGTCTATTATTAGGGGCGCGTGTTGGTGTGCCAGACCTGGGGGTTGTCTTCCGCCCATACTGTTGGAAAGTCCTGCTGGAGTTCAGGCAGATCTTGATTTTCTTCTGTCTCTGCAAACAGCCACCACTCAGCCTCCTGCGGGGCAGTGACTGCTAATATGAGCGGCCTCATGGGTTTCAGTGTGAGATTTGCTGACCCTTCCTCATGGAAGGTGATCTGGGCCCCCAGTTTATGCAGGAGGTCTCGCCCGAGCAGAGGAATGGGGCAGTCTGGGATGTATAGGAACTCATTTCACACCTGGTGGCCTCCCATCTGGCAGGTCCATGCTTGGCAAAAGCAGCGTGCTTTTTGGTCCCCAGTCGCCCCTAAAATGGTGGTCTCCCAGTGAGTCAAGGGGGCTACTAGTGTTGTGACCACTGAATGCTCGGCTCCTGTGTCTACCATAAAAGTCACTGGTTGGCCCCTACTTCCATGATGACCATAGGTTCCCAGGGGCCAAGGTCCAAGGAACCCGCTTTGGCCTAGTCGGCACCTGCCCCGGCTAGGCCTATAAGGTCCTGAGTTTCAGGCTTTAGCTGGTATCTCTGGGGTGGATTCCTTTTCCCATTGTCCGGCTTTCGATTTGGGCATTCATTTTTCCAATGCCAGGTCCCCTTACAGAATGCACATTGGTCTGGTCGGAAGAGCCTTTGGCCCCATAGGCCTCCATCAGGGTGATTTTTGGGTCACAGGGGTGGAGCGGGGTTCCCTAGTGCTGCCGCCAGGAGTGCTGTCTTCTGCTTTATTCTCCATTCTCCTTCCCGCTGAGTGACCCGGTCCCAGTTCCTATATATCTTCTGTGTCACTTCCATCAATTGGGCAATGTTCATGTTTTCAAAGCCTTTGAGCTTCTCCAATTTCCACTGTATATCGGGATAAGCTTGTCCTACAAAGGCTGCATTCACCATGCGTTGGTTCTCTGGAGCTTCAGGGTCGAAGGGTGTGTGATAATACAGGACTGGCTGCCTGGGATGAATGGTGCCATCTTCTGCAGTGCAGGGCTGACCTCGGTCTTCACAGATGGGCCGATTTCTGGGTCTGTGCTGAGCAGAAACGGCGAGCCACGGGCATCCCCAGGCCAGGTTCCAGGGATTGCTGGGGTGGCGAGGCAGATGAGGGTGGCATGTTGGCAACTGGTGGATTGGAACTCAGGATGGCTGGATTTTAAGGTGGCGACAGCGGCAGTTCTTCCTCCTGTGGCTCTTGGTGGATAGGGGCTGGTGACTCCTTGGGTCCTGGTTTTGTGGGCTTGTGGGCCAGAAATATCCTACTCTTTCCCTTTCCTGAACAGAACCGGACCCATGGGGGCAAGGTCTGGGCTACCTCAAGCCAAGAATCAATGTAGGCGAACTGGTCTGGATGGCCTGGGGGTCCCTGTAATAACATTCCAGACTGCTCTGACAAGTTGGACATCTAAGGTGCCTGTGTCTGGCCAACATACTTCAAAAGACGACCACTCTACCTCACATAAGGTCCGCAGGCAACTTGGAGTCATCCGCACCCCATAGTCACCTGAGAAACCCTTTTTAAAATTCTTTAGCATACATCCTAACACTGTTGGCTTGAACTCATACCCTCCCATTGTGTGAGATTGTATACGGTGCCACACAAGGGATGGGGTAAACTTTTAGGCATCTGTCTGGCCACTCCCCTCATGGGGACTTAGGACACAACTTGGCTAAGGTGCACCCATATAAGTCCCGGACCAGGTCACCCCCCTTTTGGGAAAGTGAGTCACTGTTATGCCGTATGTCGTTGTCACAGAACCGCATATTAGGACTCAGTTAGATCCCGTAGCTGGAGCTGTGGAACCATTAACAGTCACTCACCACACACACACACACACACACACACACACACACACAGAGCAAGAGAGGTTAAACATTCCCATCCAGGAAAACCTCTACTTGTAGGAGGTTATCAGTCTCCTCTTCCATCCCTTGGGACAGGCCTGACTGCGATGGTTCCCAGGACCTTACCGTGTTGAGGTCTTCAGACGATTCCTGGCTGTCTGTCTGCATCCTCACTGTGTCCGGCTGGGTTCCGGGTCAGTGGCCGGCAGAGCCCCGCCAAGCACCGAAAATGATTGATCTGAACTCGGACCTGGTGCGCCTGACTTCTGCGGTTGGGGGGGTTGGTCGGCCAGCGCCCCATCCCACACCGGTGGCAACAAAGGGCCAACGCAGTTGGGTTTCCCGGTCAGGGAACCAAAATTGTAACGGCAAAAACCAGAGTCACATTGTCGAAGGAAACACTGAGAGGTACACGAGGATGCAGAGAGATCAGGTTTATTAATGCCTGTGAGCTCAGAGGGGATCTTCCACCAAAATCTGAGCACCCCCAGTCAGGGGGACTTGTCTTTTATACTTCAAGAGCAAGGAGGTGGTACAGAGAGGCTTATACCAGGAAGCGTACATATATGAAAGTTACTGTAATTTACAAGGTAGCTGCTGCAAGGGGAGCTGTTTACAGGAGCATGAGCTGCAGGTGTTATTCAATTTCAGTTTCTTTATAACATCAGTTTCACAAACATTCCTGTGGGTGTGGCGACAAGCAGTCTTACAGAAGCAGATTAAGCAATTAACATACATAGGGCTATAGCTTGTCCATTTCAGGGTAAAAGGTTTTTAATGAATTTCTATTTTTCCCTCACAGTAAAACAGTATAATATAATAGTATAGTATAAGCTATAATAGTGCTGGAGCCAGAAAGAGGGACCTAAAATCCTATCTTGGCTACTTACTCTCCTGTATGACCTTGGATAAATCAACAACCTATATGTGTATCAGTTTCTTTGTAAAATGAGGATAACAATAGAGTGCCTACCTAGTGGGTGCTATAGTGAAGATTAAATAAACTAATCTGTACAAAACATTTAGCATGGTCCCTGGCGCCACATAGGTACTGTCAGAGATAAACAGAGCTGTAGGGCACTAGTCAAAGTGGTGAAAATAGATTTTATTTAACAACCACTGACAGTAGGGGGAAATGCTGAGATCCATTCCGATTGTACAGAAGTGATTTGGGTGTTTAAAGGGAAGAATGAGGGAGGAGGGAGCTCAGGGACTCAGTAGAGTCAGAGAAGTGAAAATTACAAAGGGTTGGTCAGTGTAAATATGGTTAGGCCAGCTGTGTTTGCTGGCTAGCAGTTATCTAAATTAGGATTCTATCCTCCCAGGGAGACAGGGAGACAGAGGCCCTCTTCTTTTTGATAATTACATTTCAAACGAGTGGCTCTCAAGTCCTTGAGAAGGACTTGTGATTTGCAAGAGATACCTATTTACAATTCTAAGCCCTTTTTAGTAAATGCTCAAAGGGAGGTCAGGGGCCTATCACCAGGTGTTGATGAAAAGAAATAGTAATTTTTCCTGGCAGCATTGAGGTTTCTTAGGCAGTCATTTTAATGGGGGGCTGAGGTCACCCTCACCCTACAGACATAGCCATATGCTGCTAGAAGCCATGCTAGAGTTTGGTCATGTCTCTTACTACAGGGGTTTGGATGGAGTTGTTGTGCTGAGAGTTCTGCAGTTGTCAGTACCCTATGTAATAAATAACTACATAGTTTTGGAGTTATGATTATTATCATTATGTATCTCTGTGAGCAGACCATAAGCATTATGACTGGTATAAATCCTTGTTGAATTAATGATATTTTTTTAGTTAGGATACAGGTGAGGTTGTAACAGAAACCCAGAAATGTTGTGACTTCAGATAAATGCATTTCTCAAGTAGTACCGTGAGCATATACATTCCAGAGCTGATATGTTGTCTCTACAGTGTCTGTTACTAGGCGCCTGATATTTTATTGGAGGCCATATCTAGAGTGTTACCCTGGTCCCTGTGGTTGAAGATGGCTTACCACCATATCTTCTGTGATTGCATTCTGGCTGGCAAGACCAGGAAAAAGGAGTAATGGAAGGTTCAAGGACAAAATCTACAAGTTGTACACATCACTTCTGTGCACATTCCACTGACCAAAAGATACTCACATGGTCACACCCAGGTGCAAGGGAGATCAGGAAACAGAGTTTATTTTGGGCAACCCAGCTAAAATTCGGGTGTCTCAAGAAAGAAGGGGAGAATGAATAGTGAGAGAGAGCCAGCAGTCTCTACCATACTGAGCTTTTTTTATGCTTCTAAACTTTCTCTTTTAAGCAGAAATTACTTTTTAAATAGAAAAAAATAGATCATAGAAAAAAACACATATGATTCTATAATAAAGACTAAAAAGGTATATGGTTTTAGAGGAATAGGAGGTGCTTAGAACCAGATTCTGACCTACAATGATCTAGATAAGTAAGAAATAAAAGATGCACCCAAAGAAGCCAGTGTCACACGGAATTAAAAATTAAAGGGCAGGGTTTAGAGGAGGGCCATACAACAAAGGAAAGTATAAGAAATACCATAGACATGGAGGGGGAGATTCAGGAAGTCCACAGCACACAATACACTGAGGTTTCATAACAAAAGAGATTTTTAATTTTTTTTATTGGGGGTGTATTTTTAATGCTCAATATTAAGAACTAGAAGAAAAAGGAAGAGATAATCCCAAGGCTTGGGACCATATGATAGGATGTGATCAGACAACTGAAAGAAAACAGAAATACTCAATGCCTATTTTGCTTGCATTTTTTTCTATCAAAGAAAAATGATCCTCAAGCTGTAAAGAATAAGGAAAAATAGCAGTAAGAGGAAATTAAAGGCCAATATAGGTGCAGTGATAGAAAGCACTAAGTTGTCTTAAATGGGTTAAAAATCTTCAGATCCAGAGTTATATCCCAGAACACTGAAAGAGCTTTAGATTTTAACCCCACAGCCTGCCTCTCTTATGCATCTTTGAGGAAATATGTTGGAGATGACATGAATACTTATACTGTCTTGGGTTTAAAAGGAACAATTATGTATTCCAGACACTATACTCTGATGAGCTTGATGTCTATTTCCAGGGTAGTTTGTGACTTAAAAAAAAAAAAAAAAGAAGAAGGCGACTGGCATAAATCCTTGTTGAATTAATGATTTTTCAAAGAATTAATCAATTGTTAGAATAGGATTACAGCACAAAATGTATCTTGATGCCAACAAAGCTACTGGCCCAGTTGTGTTAGTCCTGATTCATTCAGTTCAAAGACAAGGCAGAAAGACTGTTTAGTGCCTCAAATAACAGGAAGGGGACAGCACAGTGGCTCACACCTGTAATCCTAGCACTCTGGGAGGCTGAGAAAGGAGGATTGCTTGAGCCCAGGAGTTTGAGGTTGCTAAGCTGACACCATGGCACTCTAGCCCCAGTGATGGAGAGAGACTCTGTCTCAAAAAGAAATAAAACTTAAAAAATAATAGCAGGAAGGGCATTGGAATGGCTCTCAGAGGCAAAGGATGAGCTTCAGAAACCAGTCTTTTGGGACCAGAATCAGTACCACTTCCACACCCCTTCTTTCTCACAATCTCCCAATCTGTTTCTCAATGCTTGGCTTCATTCTGAGATGAACTTCTCACTTCCTGCTGTGGAGAGTATGGCTCCTGGAAGTCCCACATTCATATTTTTCAGGCTCTGCAACTCCAATGGAAAGAGAAAACTTCCTTTTCCTCACGGCAATTACACAGAATGACTTGTAACTATTTTTTACACTTCTGTACTTCTTGAATTTTTAGATGTATTACATTGTAATAACAAATTTTTAAAAATAAAACATTTCTTAATAAAAAATAACTGAAGTAGCAAAATCTCATTGGTCAGCAAGAAGAATGATTGTTGAACAAACCCCTCCTTACATGTAAGAACAGAACTTCCCACCCCACCGTACAGGGAGAGCCAGGAGCTGCTGTCCTCATGCATGTAGACCCCACAGAGGGAGGATCTGGGCTCAGAGGCTCCCACTGTGGCTCTGTTCTTGGTGGGCATGGTCTGGAGGAGGCGAGCTTGTCTGCACGGTCCTCTACACCAGTGCAGGGGTTCCAAAGTTTGTATCTTCAGGGTTTCATCACCAGTGGTTGTTGAAGATATTAAATAAAGTGGGGAGTGGTATGGGGGGATTGTCTAAGATTCACAAGGATATTAGATACATAAGAGACAACAGTAATGTTCTAAAGTTCTACACTCACTGCTTCATTCAAGGTGCAGGTGGGATTATTGGTGTAGGTGCAAGACATGCTGAATTTTATTATTTTACTTCATGATAGAACAGCACAGTGAGTGGTTAAGAGAACAGGCTCTGGAGGGTAAATTCTTGTGTTAAAATTTCTTAGTAACTAAGAAAGTGTGGTATTTGTACAGAGGCAGATGAAACCACCAATTAAAAGAACAGCTGAAAAACCAGATATATGCATATGAAAAGAAATACTTCATAAGTGTGTAAATAAAGATACATCAAGAAGGGCCTCAGCTCACTAGTTCCTCCTTCTATTCTCTCTCTGTCTCCCCCTCCCCACCTGCTGCATGTGAGTGTGTTCAGGACAGCTTTCTACTTCCCATTAACCCTGTAAAGAATGGTGCCTTTTTATCTCTGGGATCTGAAAGTAATACACAGCTTCTATTGTTTGATGACTTTTGTTGAGTTGCCTTCTCTGTGTCTTACCTGACCAACAAACCAGAACCTAACGTTTTCCCCTTCCATAGCTCTCCTGGAGAGTGGCTATATTCATAGAAATAAATTGCATACAGGTCAGATAAAAGCCACAGGGGTGTCTGATAATATAAACAAATTTCCTTGAGAGGGATACCTGGTCACAGGTCAAAGACTTAGGTACTGGGCCATCACCAGGATAAAGAAGTATTCTGTGAAAGGCACATTGTAAACATCCAGGATAAAAACTCTGCAGACCCATCAGGCAGGGCTGTGGCTTACAGCCACTATCAAGAACAAACTATAAATTACAAAACACGACATATGTTTAGAGATAATTTTATAAACTATGGTTAAAAAATTGCATTGACATGGAAAATAGAAATGGCTGTGAGTTACTTGAAAGTTTGCACTGGAGTGGTAGCTTTCTAAAGAAATAGAATATCTGTATATTGAGAATTTCTGCTATAGTCTCAGACATATGAGAAATACTCTCCGTAACCTGCATTCTAAAAGCAATTCTTCAGCCCAGAACATTAGTACATTATCTTTTCTTCTTACTCATTCTTTATAATAGCACGGATGATGATCACACAAATCACTGTCTCTCCTTGTCCACATCTACTTGTCTCTTAATCATGGCCTGCCACTCTTTTTTTTCTGGTGAATTTGTTGGGGGATGATATTCACAGTGTACATCAGGATAGACTATAATTTATGTGTTGAAATGAAGTGGAAAAAGAGGATTTAACAAAGCTTTTAGCTTATAATAACACCTGTTATAATAAAATGGGTGGAACAGCCTGCAATGTTGTAAAACAAATTTAAAGTAGTCTGTCCTTTCTCATGTAGTAAAGTACGAGTTGAAAGGGAGAATAGGTTTCTTGAATTATAAATGCCCAAAATAACAGCACCTTAATATTTGATGTCCTGATCTCACAAGTGAGAAATAAGGACCAGGTTGGCTGTGTCTCCCACTTCAGATCTTCAGGCTTCAGGAGCTTGTTCTCTCACTGAATTATAAATGTAAGGAAGAGAATATGTTATACCATGCAGGCCATAAAGGCATGAGTCTTGACTTCATGAATTCCCATGGATGCAGTCACATGTCTTTGCAGGCTGTGTAGGCATTATTCCTGGACACAACCCTTGTGTTGTGGCCTATGGACAGGGAGCCGTGTGGGGATGAGGGGACAGTACTCTCGGCTGTAGGATTCTTTATTTATCCAGCACATGTGCAGAGTCAACATTCAGCCTGTGTCCCTCTCTCAGACACTTGCTAGGTGAGTTGGGGATATGTTGTATATATATATGTTTTTAACCAGCCATTCTTCACCTCTGCACAACACATTCTGAATCACACATATGTCTTCACTTCTAAAAACCTGGTTTCTAAAGTTTCATTTTCAGGTCTGTATAAGTAAGTGCTGGTCTAAACCCCCACAATTATGAACTTTTTTTTTTGTAATATATCCTACTCATCTGCTACCATAGTGATATCTATTCTGTGACTTTGGGGTTTAGAAAACTGTAATACTGATCGGTCGTTTTGAAGGTTGCTGGTTATAGTGACTCATTTTGTATAAGTACTGGTTCTCATGGCAACTGAATGCCACAAGAGCCACAGGCTGAACAAGAGCAGCTCCCCCTAACGCTGCCCACTTCATTAGGGAATTTCGCTTGATCCAAGAGTGCCACCAGTGGCTACTATTCCCCACCATGGGAACATCCCCCTGGAGAAGACTTTGGGGGATAGAGATGCCCACCCGCCTCACCTAGGGATCTAGTGGTGGAAAAGAGTTGCACAATTGGAGATTCCCCCTATCAGCCAGTGTCATGTGGAGACGCACATCAGAGGGGCAGACACACATGGCTGGATAAGCAACCTCTGAGCTGTGCACAATTATCCCAATTCAGCTCTCACACTGCAGCCAAAAGCAATTGTGTTTCTACCTGCACCTCAGGAGAAGCAGAGTCAAAGTAACCCCTAGGAGGTACAAGGCCCCTCCCAAAGCTTCGTGCTTTCGCATACCCCACCTGGAGGATCAGAATCTGCCAGGGAAACAACAGAATACCTAGCTATTAGGGAGCTGTTGATTCATACCCTCAAGTACAATGCACCAGCTTGGACCTCAAGCTGGGAGGACAATCTCACTACACTCCACCAGAAAGAGGAGAAGACAACAGGTCAGAGGTAACCCAAGAGATCCACCAAATTTCCTAAAATACACCTAAGGCAATACAGACCAGTATTCCTCTCCCTGGCTCTGCCAAGGAATGAACTTCAGGGGCTTGGAGACAGGGCCATAAACTAGCCCTAACACCCCCAGCTAGCGACCAAGAGGCCAGATGAGAAAAAAACAGCGAAAGAACTCAGGAAACATGAAAAATCAGAGTGAAGAGTAACCCCCAAAATAAATCATTAGCTCCTCAGCAAGGGATACCAACTCAAATAAAATGGGTAGAATGACAGAAGAGGAATTTCATTTATGGATTATAAGAAAGCTCAATGAAATTCAAGAGAAAATTGAATCCAAGCACAAAAAAAAACACAAGAAAAAGGCAAGAAATCAATGAAAAATTTTCTAAAGAAATAGAAGTATTAGGGAAAAATCAAATAGAAATTCTAGAAATGAAGGAGGCATTCAAGAATCTATAAAACGCAGTGGAAAGCCTTAAAAATAGGCTGGATCACACAGAGGAAAGAATCTCAGAGCTGGAAGATAACTCCTATGTGCTAAATAAATCAGTCAAAGAGAAAGAACATAAAAACAAGAGGCATGAACAAAGCATAGAAGAAATGTGGGATTTTATAAAGAGGCCAAACATAAGGCTCACAGGCATCCCTGAGGGAGAGGAAGAAAATTCGCATGGGCTCGAACCTATTTGAAGGAATAATAGAGGAAAATTTCCATGGCCTAGCCAGAAATCTCGATATGCAAGTACAAGAAGCACACAGGACTCCCAGGACATTCAACGTGAAAAGGCATTCACCACACCACATAATTATTAGACTGACCAAAGTAAAAACAAAAGAGGCACTCCTCAGAGCTGTGAGGCGAAAAGAGCAGGTGACCTACAAAGCGAAACCTATCAGATTAACTGCAGATTTCTCAGCTGAAACTTTACAAGCCAGAAGGGAATGGGGACCCATTCTAAGTCTTCTAAAACAAAATAACAGCCAACTCAGAATTCTTTATCCTTCTAAACTAAGCATCTTATATGAGGGAGAAATAAAGACTTTTCCAGACAAGCAATCACTGATAGAATTTGCAAAGTCCAGACCAGCCCTGCAAGAAGTGCTTAGACCTGCATTGTACACTAACCAGCACAACAGACACCCACCAATGTAAAACTACCCAAAAGGTAAATCTCCAGAACCGAAATTTTACAATGACTGAAGAGGTAAAATAGAACAAGAGACTACCCAACATAATAAACAGAAATCTACCCCAAATACGAATTCACTCAATAAATGTGAATGGCTTGAATTGCCCATTGAAGAAACATGGGCTGGCTGAATGGATTAAAAAATACAAGCTAAGTATCTGCTGTCTCCAGAAACACATCTTACACAGAAGGACTCATTCAGACTCAAGGTGAAAGGATGGAATACAATTTTCCAGACAAATGGAAAAGAAAAGAAATCTGGAGTAGCCATACTTATTTCAGATGATATAAACTTTAAAGCAACAAAAGTAAAGAAGGAAAAAGATGGACACTATATAGTAGTGAAGGGAAAAATCTTACAAGAAGATTTAAGAATCCTAAAGATTCATGCACCCAACACATGAGCGCTCAGATAGGTAAAGCAAATACTGCTTGATCTAGACAACATAATAAACAGCAATGCCATAATAGCTGGGGACTTCAACAACCCACTGACAGAATTGGACAGATCCTCCAAACAGAAAATAAGCAAAGAAACAATGGACCTAAACTGGACTCTAGAACATTTGTGCCTAACAGACATCTATAGAACACTCCACCGAAATAACACTGAATATACATTCTTCTCATCAGCTCATGGAACTTTGTGTAAAATTGATCACATCCTAGGCCACAAAACAGATCTCAACAAATTTAAAAAAAAAGAAATCATACCATGTATCTTTTCAGACCACAGCAGAATAAAATTAGAAATCAATCCCAACAGAAACTCACACCTACATCCAAAAACATGGAAATTAAATAATCTGTTGCTGAATGACTACTGGGTCAAGGAGGAGATTCAAATGGAAATCAAAAAATTCTTGGAACTAAATGATAATGGGGACACAAGTTAACAAAACCTGCGGGATATAGCAAAAGCAGTCCCAAGAGGAAAACTTACCACCTTAAATGTTCATATCCAATAGACAGAAAGATCACAAATCAGTAAACTAATGAACCATCTTAAGGAAATTGAAAAGGAAGAGCAAACCAATTCTAAAGCCAGCAGAAGAAAAGAAATAACCAAGACCAAAACAGAATTAAACGAAATTGAGAACAAAAGAACAATACAGAAAATTAAGAAAACGAAAAGTTGGTTCTACGAAAAGATAAACAAAATGGACAGGCCACTTGCCAGTCTGACCAGAAGCAGAAAGGAAAGGACTCTAATAATTTCAATTAGAAATGAAAAAGGAGAGGTCACAACTGACATCATGGAAATACAAAACATCATCTTCGAATACTACAAAAAACTCTATGCCCCAAAACATGAAAATGTGGAGGAAATGGACAAATTCTTACAAACACACTGCCTCCCTAGGATCAACCAGGAAGAAATAGAATTCCTATGCAGAGCAATATCAAGCACTGAAATTGAAGCACTAATAAAAAATCTTCCAACAAAAAAAAAGTCTTGGACCAGATGGGTTCACACCTGAATTCTACAAAACCTACAAAGAATAACTGGTGCCTATACTGCAGAAATTATTTGAAAATATCCAGAAGGATGGAGTCCTCCCAAACTCATTCTACGAAGCCAATATCACCTTGATACCAAAGCCAGGAAAGGACACAACAAGAAAAGAAAACTACAGATCAATATTCCTTATGAGAATAGATCCAAAAATTCTCAAAAAATCCTAGTAAACCGAATTCAAATGTACATCAAAAAATAATTACTCACAATCAGATAGGCTTCATCCCCGAGATGCAGGGATGGTTCAACATATGCAAACCTGTAAGTGTAACTCACCACATAAATAAAAGCAAGAACAAAGATTATATGAGCCTCTCAATAGATGCAAAAATACTTTTGACAAAATCCAGCACCTTTTTATGATAAAAACTCTTAACAATATAGGCATAGATGGCTCATACCTCAAAATTATTAAAGCTGTATACGATAAACACACAGCCAATATCATGCTGAATGGGGCAACATTGAAAGCATTCCCCCTCAAAACTGGAACCACACAAAGTTGCCCACCATCTCCACTTCTATTCAACATAGTGTTGGAAGTCCTTGCCAGAACAATCAGACAACAGAGAGGAAACAAAGGTGTCCAAATGGGGGCAGAACTTTCACTCTTTGTAGAGGATATGATATTATATCTAGAAAACCCAAAAGATTCAACCAAGAGATTACTGGAATTGATAAATGAATTCAGCAAACTCTCAGGATACAAAGTCAATGCACACAAATCAATAGCCTTCATATATGCCAATAACAGTTGAGCCCAGAAACAAATTAAAGACATAATACCTGTCTTAATAGCACCAAAGAAAATTAAATATTTAGGAACATATCTAACTAAGGAGGTGAGAGACCTATATAGAAAGAATTACAAAACAGTGAGAAAAGATATTGCAGAGGATATAAACAGATGGAAAACCCTACCATGCACTTGGATAGGTAGAATCAACAGTGTAAAAATGTCTTTCCTACCTAAAGTCATTTACACAATCCATGCAGTCCTTATCAAAATACCAACATCATTTTTTGCTGATCTAGAAAAAATAATTTTACACTTCATGTGGAACCAGAGAAGACCCCGTCTAGCCAAAGCAATCTTAAGTAAAAAGAACAAATTGGGAGATATCAATCTACCAGACTTCAAACTATACTAAAAGGCTATAGTAACCAAAACAGCATGGTACTGGTACAAGAACAGAGTCATAGACCAAAGGAACAGGACTGAGAACCCAGATATAAAACCATTCTCATACTGTCATCTGATCTTTGACAAAGTACACAAAAACATATACTGGGGAAAAGATTCCCTATTCAATAAATGGTGCTGGGAAAATTGGATAGCCACATGTAGAAGAATGAAACTAGATCCACACCTCTCACCTCTCACAAAAGTCAACTCACGATGGATAACAGATGTAGACCTAAGATGTGAAACCATAAGAATTCTAGACAAAAACATTGCAAAAAGTCTTATGGACATTGGCTTAAGGAAAGAATTTATGAAGAAGACCCCCAAAGCAATCACAGCAGCAACAAAAATAAATACATGGGACCTGATCAAATTAAAAAGCTCCTGCACAGCCAAGGAAACTACCACTAGAGTGAACAGACAACTTATATAGTGGGAGAAAATATTTGCATGCTACACATCTGAGAAAGGGCTGATAACCAGAATCTATACAGAACTTAGGAAAATCAACAAGAAAAAACTCAAACAACCCCATTAAAAAATGGGCAAAGTATATGAACAGAAACTTTTCAAAAGAAGACAGAATAAAGGACATCAAACATATAAAAAATTGCTGAAGCTCTCTAATCATCAGGGAAATACAAATCAAAACCACAATGAGATATCACTTAACTCCAGTGAGATTGGCCCATATCAAAAAGTCCCAAAACAACAAATGTTGGCGGGGATGCGGACAGATAGGAACACTCATACGCTGCTTGTGGGACTGCAAATTAGTACAACCTCTATGGAAGGTAATATGCAGATATTTCAAATAACTAAAAGTAGAACTACCATTTGATCCAGCAATCCCACTACTGGGTATTTACCCAAACGAAAAAAAGACATTCTATAATAAAGACATCTGCACCTGAATGTTTATAGCAGCAGAATTCACAATTGCAAAGATGTGGAAACAACCCAGGTGCCCATTAATATACGAGCAGATTAATAAAATGTGGTATATGTATACCATGGAGTATTAGTCAACAATAAAAAAAAACAGTGAATTAACACATCTGGTATTATCTTGGATGGAGCTAGAGCCCATTCTTCGAAGCGAAGTATCCCAAGATGGAAAAACAAGCACCACTGGTACTCACCATCAAATTAGTACTAACTCATCAATACTTATGTCACACAAGGCAATAATATTCATCACAGGGCAGGCAGGCAGGAGGGGGTGGAGGGAATGGTAAAACCCTCATTGAATGGGTGTGGGTGCACAATTTGGGGGATATCCACGATTGTAGCTTTGACATGGGCAGTACATGGGCAATATATATAACTAAAGTGTTGTACCCCCATAATATTCTGAAATAAAAGGAATAAGGAAATAAAAAGTAAAAAATAAAATAAAAAAATAAATCTGCAACACAAATTCAAGATAAATGAAGTGCCCAGAATACATGGCCCTAAAGAATTCATGGTGGTATCTGGGCAATGAGAATAACAGAAGTAGCAGAGGGTATTTTTCAAAGACTTGAAGGAATGGTTTTCTTTTTAAAACCTGAAAAATGAAACTCTGTGCAACCTGTACCATGAATAAACTCAGAAAGCAAAAATATGATGTTCCTGTCACTGACATTTCCGAATCGTGGCTGATAATTTCCAGGAGTCATGTCTTCCAAAAAGTCTTTAGTGGGATCCTACAGATACACTACCTAGTGGTCTGAAGATGGGGCTGGCTTTCTACGATATCGTGGCACAGGAACGTTACATTGAAGACAGTTGCTGACACTCAAACTGGTGACCGAATAATGGGGAGAGTGACTGGGAAGCGGAAAGAGGATGAGAGTCTTTGCAGCTAGGTGGTGTCTTCCCGAGGCAGGTGCACCTGGGTTGAAATGGGAGCAAATAAGGCAATCTGCTTGCTCTTCTCATCCTACATGTCCATTCATACTCTGAGTCCAGGAGTTCTTTTTTATGTTTGTGTTTGATTTTTTCACACCAATGTAAATGTTTTTTATTAAATTATTTTGAAATAAACTTAGATGTACAGAAAGCTACAAAGATAGTTCATAGAGTTTAATATACCTTTTAGCTTCCTGTAGCACTAACATCTGATATAATCATAGTATAGTTATGAAAACTCAGAAATTTACAGTGGTACAAAGCTGAAGTACAGACAGGCTTTCTTCCTATCTTACCAGGTTTCCTACTTATGTCATTTTTCTGTTCCAGGATCTAATCTAGGAATACACATAACATTTACTGTCAGGATTTTTTTTTACTTATTTACTGCTGCATAACAACTTACCATGTAGTTTTGGGGGCTCAAAACCACACACACACACATACACACACACACACACACACACATGCCCTCAAGGAAATAATATCAAAACAAATCTGCAACATAAAGCAGGGTTATATACTATGACTAAGGACATTTATCTGAGGAACACAAGTTTGGAAAAATATATAAAAACAATTAGTCTAATACACTATTAATAGAATAAAGGACAAAACCTACATGATCACATCTAAAGATGCAGCATAAGCATTTGAAAAATCCAAAACTCACTGATGGTAAAAACACTGAACAAATTATGCATAGTAACTTTCTTCACCCAAAAAGGGCATCCACGAAAAACTCACATAATAAACACATGATATCAAGGGAGTCTCAGTAATTTCTCCAAGATAAGAAACATGGCAGGCAGTGGCGCAGGGCAGCATGAGGGAGCCACTTGGGCCTGCTGACTTAAGGAATGCTGAGGTCCACTCACTTGCTAACGCCTGCAGCCCAGGGAATGGGAGTACTGGGTCCTGCTACCGCGATGGTTCCAGCAGTTCAGCTTTGACAAATCTGGTACGGCAGCCAGCAAACAAGGATGTGGAGTTGGCCATGGCCTGCTGAACTGGTACGAGGATGGCCTTGCAGCCTCTGCACATTGTAAGACATCCACAGGGAAAGGTCATATGAGTGACTCTGAAAGCTGCCACAACACACTAAGAGGACATGGGGATCCCCAGGAAGCTTCTGCTTCTAGAATCTCTGAGGTGGGGTTTTATAATCAACCCACCTTAGTGTGTTCCTTCCAGCCCCAGACTGGTAACGAACAAGCCTGTTGCAGAAGAGGACAGGAAGTCAGTATCTTGCTGGGTCTGAGGGACCAAGAAGACCCGGAGGTCAGAGGAATGGCCCAAGCCCATAGCCTGTCCATCCACATGAGGGAGGGTCCCTTGGAAGTTGGAGGAAGGACAGAGAATGTGAAGAAGGCGGCAGTTTGGGAGAAGAACTGAGAATATTGGGTCCTGCCAAGTGGCAGAACGTCAGCCTCAAAAGCTGGAATCAGCCAAGGAAATTAGGGAGGCAGATGTCTCATGGCAATGGGGAGAAATTGTTTCAAAATCTGTACCCATTCAATCAAGGAAAACATGTGTTGAGTTCTCAAAAGAAAAGGAAATCCCAGTTGGTGTCTAGAGTTCTTTGCCCTAGAGCCTGAGTTGCATGGAAATTCCCATTCCGTTAAGTGACAGACATTTACATAAAATGCCATTGTATCCTCTAAATTGTGTGCCGAATTTGGAACACACAAGGTACCCAGAGAAGGGTGGCTCTTAGTGCCTTTACCCTGGTCTAAGTTTGAGGGACCCCTCTAACCCCAACTCATGGCTCACACCAGCCATCCAGGGAAGGAGTGGAAACAGTGACTATCAGGACAGCCAATAGACAGACCTACACTTCTCCAGGCACAATCTCTGCACGCCGGGTTCTGGCTTGGAGCTTCCAGTGTATGTGCTTCCGCATTGTACAGGTTGCCCCTCTAGCACATCCCAAACCCCTAGTTGGAAGACACGGCGCCCAGACCTGTGTGTGGAGGCCATGGTCAACAGCAGCCTCTGAGAAGGCCAGGGTCGGAAGTCAGCTTCCCCTTGGCACTGGGAACAAGTATGGGGTGAGCTCCTGCTCTCTGCAAGGGCCCCCTGCACACTCTTGACCTGCCACTGCCTACAATGGCTCTGTTCAGTACATTATCTTTGATGATCCATGGATATGACACATTAAACTAGCTCAACCCCAGGATTTCTGCAAAGAAACAAAGCTTGATGGTAAGTCCCGTAACTCCAGTCCTGTCACTACCCAAGAGCCACCTCATGGAAAAACACAGCCTGATCTTCTGTTTTAGATCCATAGAGCCTGATATCCCCATCAGGGAATGAGAGAAGCCTGGCCTTGTCTGATGCCAGCCCTTAGTGGCTGTGGGGCCAGCTTCCCAGGGATGGAGAACATGGTGGCTTCCCCGACCAAAGAGACCACTGTGTCATGAGATGACAGCAGACTGATGCGGGAGGTAGCCAGCACAGACATACAGAAGGCCAAATTTCCTCCCCAAACTCACAGGGCGTGAGTACCTGAGAAACTCAAACCACACTCAAAAAGTTTGAAACTGGGATTCAGAACAAGAAAAGTTCAAAGAAAAATGAACAAGACCATATTTTGTTTGGTTTTCACCCCAAGTAAATCAGAATCACATCTGCCAGATATAGACACCATTAAAAATAACTTAGAGTGCTGACAAAAATAATGGGTTTGGTAAGATCGCAGCTCTACAGGAACACAGACTGGTGAGAATATATTCCACTGAGCTGGAGCTGCAAGCTTTCACAGGAAACATGATTGGGAGAACAGAGTTCCAAAAACAAGATCTGGAGGAACCAGAAGAAAACAAACAAACAAACTCAGATTCATTCACCTTACAAACACAGAAGTCTTGGCCAGGGCACCAGTACAGAGACCAGCAAACACAAGCCAGTTTCCCCAAAGAATTCCAGAGCTTGCAGCTCCTCCTTGGTGCAAAGCCAGGAGGGTTGAGTGACACAGCGCCATGGAACCAGCCCTGAGCCCAAGCAGGAGGTGGTGAAGGGGGAACCAGTGGGCCTGGGCAAGAGCAAACAAATGTTTGGGCAGTTCCTCCTGAAACCAGTAAGTCGTCATCCCTGGGATTTGATAAGCCTGTTAGAAAGTTTTAACAAGGAGCTTCAGGAAGAGGAAGGAAACAGTAGCAGCAGCAGTGGCAGTGAGGAGAGTGAGGCGGAACAGCAGCAGTAGGACCAGGTAATCCAGGCTTCCCTGGAAATAACTTGGGGATAAGGGTTGAGCAGCAGCCAGGGTTGTGGGTGCTGGACAGCCCTGTGTATACTTTGGGAAGAGGTGAGCATTAAGTCTGAAAGCTGGAGTGAGGAGTCGGGGCCTGGCCATCTCTGTCCCTGGGCCCCTTACAGGTGGAAGGCTGCAGAGGGGAATCTTTCTGGTCAGCAGACAGAAGCTTGAGTACAGAGAAAAGACATCAGAAGGTTGGCAGTGTAATGAACGAGGTAGCAGTCAGAACAGGACCTGTGAAGGGAATGACATCTTCAAAATCAAGTGACACAAAACCAATGTCTCCATCCCATCTGGCTGAGCCGAGAGAACCCCAGGAAAGTCAGATATTTACCCGTGCTTTCAGTTCTCTGAAAGCTAGCACAGCAAGCCCTCCAAAGATCAATAGTGGGAGAGAGAGGTGTGTGGCACTCCCGCTCTCTCTGACTAACAAGAACCGAGGGCTCTCGGAACCAGACTTACAGTCTGTGGGGATCTCCATGGCACAAGAGCAGAGCACCAGCAAGGTAGATGGGTCTTTGGGTAAAGCAAGATAAATCCCCCCAGGCGAGTCCCTCTAAGCAAGGGCTGTGAGGATCCTGGGCATAGAGGAGGAAGTTCGACTGGACCAAAATTCCCTCTTTTTGAGGGAAAGGGACAGTGCCAAGCAGGCTCTCCCAGAGTCTGAGCACTCAGGTGCGGATAGGGGTCATCGCCAGTGAAGCCTCTAGCCTTGAGCCTCACCTCAATCCCTAGGAGTTCGGGTCCTTCGATCAAAAAGATGTTGGGGTTTATAGAAATTATCCATGTAACAACTACATAGAATTATCTACACAAACAACTTTTTGGACCTCTTTATGTGAAGAAGTCAATAAAGTATTGTAGCATTGGTGTAAGCAAAAAGAAAAAGAAAAAAGAAACATGGCCAGGGGTCTACTCTTGCCACTTCTATTAAAAATTGTACTGGAGGATGTAATCAGTGGAATTAGACCAGACAAATTACAAATTAATATAAGACATACAAATTGAAAAGGAAGTCAAACTATGTATGTTTAGAAATGGTAAAATCCTGGTGTATAGAAAATCCCAAAAACTCTAAGAAAATAATGTTAGAAATAAAAAAACGAGTTAAGTAAGGTTACAGTATCATATGTAATGCAGTAGACCTAGAACAGCCAAAATAATTTTGAAAAAGAAGAACAAAGGTTACATAGTAGACTCATATTCCTAATTTAAGAAGATTTATGATAATAGTGTAAGTGTAGACATATAGATCAGTGGAATAGATTTAATATCTAAAAATTATCCCTTATATTTACAGCCAAAAGTTGTTACAGGGGTGCCAAGTCATTTCATTATAGAAACGTATTTTTCATTAAATGTTGCTGGGACAAATGGATATACACATGGGAGTTGGACTCCTCCCTCACACTATATAATTAAATGATGAAAATTAATCATACGTCTAAATAAAATAAACAGGCCAAACACATAGAAGAGATCACAGGAATACATCTTCAGGGCCTTAGGTTAAAATGGCTTCTAAGATGTGACAGCTAAAGTACAAGGGATACAAGAAAAAACTATATATATATAGAGATAAGAGAGAGAGAGAGAGAGAGAGAGAGAGAGAACCTCATCAGAATTAAAATCTTTTGGGATTTAAGTTACACCATCAAAAATAAAAAGACAACCAAAAAAGGGGAGTAAAGCTTTGTAAGTCATGTAGCTAAAAAGGGTCTATTATCTAGAATATACAAAAACATTTTACAATTCAAAAATAAAAAGTCAAATAGCCCAATAAAAAACCGCAAATAATTTGAATAGCCATTTCTCCAAAGAAACTACATTCATGTCCAATAAACACATGAAAAAATGCTCCATGCCTTTTGTAATTAGACAAATGCAAATCTAAACAACCATGAAATATAGTTCACAAACCTGGACATCATACTGCTAAGTGAAAAAAGAAAGTTGAAAAAGGCAAAACTCTGTGTAATTCCATTTATATGACATTCTGGAAAAGGCAAAAGTATAGATACAGTAAAGACTTTAGTGGTTAGTAGGGGCTTGGGACACAGAAAGTCGAACCAATAAAGCACAGGGAATTTTGTTAGGGCAGTGAAATTATTCTCTATGATAATATAATTGTGGGTACACGATACAGTTTGTTAAATACAACAGAACTTTATAACATAAAGAGTGAACATAAATGTATGCAAATTATACATTCTATTTGGTTGGTAGAGGGTTACTGGTGAAAAATCCAGGAAAAATAATACAATACATAACAAATTAATGATATAACCTCATTATAGGGAGTAGGGGGAAAAGAGTCTGCTAAAGTAACTTAGAAAATAAAGAAGATTCTGAGTCTAAAGGTCAAAGGATTTATACATAAGCACTTTACTTTAGTTGGCAAAGTTGTTTCCTATGGGATATAAATTACCAATTTTTTAACCTCTATAAATGTATTTTTGGAGGGTTTGATTAAAGTAACAGAACCAACTTGATCACTGTTAGAGTAGGAGGCTACATAAAATAAGTGGCAATTGACACATAAATTAATGTGATACTGAATTAGACCATATGGTGCTGGAATCATTTGTAAAAAAGTTATGCTTAATATAGGTACATATGGACACATGCTGAAATATTTATACATAGGTATATATTTACGAGCCACTGCACACAGATATAATTCTTTGCTCTGTTGTCTGACAAGGCCTCAAATCAACAAATGCCTCAAGAGCAATGAGTACACCAGTGCCCAGATCTTTGTTTCTAATTCCATTTTCCAAGAAAAGAAACCAGGGCTCTGTAAAGATTGGTGAATACTAGGTTTGGGTAGAGAAAAAATACAATTAGCCTGGAGCACCTAGTAGTGCCAGAAAGACAGAAAATGCCATACAATAACAAAACCAACCAACAGACCAAAGAATAACATCAAACTATAGTTACAGGCATATTTCAACACGATACAGGAGACAACTGAAAGACATTCCAATGATCAACACTGGAACAATTTGAGCAAGAGTATAAATTAAATGGTATAAATTAAGTGTAAAATAAATATCCATTTTTGCATACTGATATAAATAAGTGATTGAATAGATACATAATAATTGGAGGATGATGGATACATGTTCATTTATGGTGAAAGTTCCAAATAATTTTTGTAGACGCTCTCCCCATATGGAGGTGGAGCAGGATTCCCCACTTAAGTTTCTATTGTGTACAATGAATTACTTTCATAACATACAACACTGAAAGGGTAAAAAAGAGTAATTTTCCAGTGAATAAATTTGATAGGAACTGCCTCATCTAAGCAATCAAATTAACATCAACAATGATAAGTTATGTTGATAATATGCACCCTTGTTATATGAGAATGGTACTTTTCCTCTGTGACTTTCCTCCTTTAAACCCACAAACCTAGTCTGATAATAAGGGACACCCTAGAGAAATCCAAAATAAGGAACATCTATGTCATAAAAAACAAGGCAACTCTGAGAAACTGTCACAGTCAATGGAGCCTAAGGAGACATGACATCTAAATGTGATGAGGTATCCTGGATGGAATCCTGGAAGAGAAACTGAACATGAGGTGAAGACCATGAAAATCTGAATAAAGTGTGAACAGTAGTTAATGATAGTGTATAATATTGGTTGATTAATTGTGACAAATGTCCCACACTTATATACAAGGTTAATAACATGCGAAACTTTGTGTGGGGTATATGAAACTCTCTGTCCTATATTTGCAGCTGCACTGTAAGTCTAAAACTATTCTTAATCAAAAAAAGTTTCTCAGAGCTACGATCGTGCCCATCCCCCAGACAAAAACGAACAAACAAACATAAAACACTCTACAGAAAAGAAGTTAAAAAGTGTGCAGGTCACAAAGCTAAATTCTGACAGACGTAAAAGAAAAAAAGAAAAAGAAAAAGGAGAAGCAGAAAACAAAACAAAACAAAAAAATCCCTAGATCTACAAGTGAGACTACCTGATTACCAAACTCTTTTAACAGTGCCATAGGAGTAAAATTTCAAATTCTACTCTTCTGAACCTTGGGGTTCTTTGGGGGTATCATCTGAGGCCATATGGACACAGATCCCACTTAACAAGAACAACTTGCTTTATTGTAAACATGAAATATCACGATCTGCCTAAAACACCATTTCATCTGTAGGTTTTTGGTTTGGAACCATTATGGGCATTTGCTCCTCCTGAAAGCTTGAAACTCCCAGATAAAAATTATATGTTTAAAAAAATCCATTTACAGATAGTTTGCAACTTATGACAGTTTGGCATTGGATTTTTTGACTTTATGATGGACTTACAGGGGTATTAAATACATTTTCAACCTAACAGTATTTTCTACTTAAAATGGGTTTATCGAGACATAACCCCATCGTAAGTTGAGGAGTATTTGTATTTGAAACCATATTCAAATTATCAAATGATAAAAAATGTAAAAATTCAATAGCTTCTTTTAATGGGAGGTAGGTCACTAAATTCTTATTCTTAAAATTAATAAGTAAAGAAAAAATATTTAAGTGATTTCCTTGCCTATCTTATTTCTTGATAACCATATAACCCTAGTTGATTCTTTATAGAACAATTCAGGCTAATAAAGGCAGAAAAATGTTAAAAAAAAAAAGTTTCTCTTTTTAAAGTCACCGCCAAGCTTAAAAGAAAGAACAGTAGCAATATTGTTGATAACCAATGAGTGCCATATGCTTAATTTCATTGTCTTCCTTAACTGCTAAAGGTAACTATTATTGTGAATTCTCTTTGTTATTCCCTATTTTTTCTTAATTATTTTCTCTCTACATTTGGGTTTCTAAATATGATAGGCTTAGTGTTTCTTGTTTTCAAACTTAAAATAAATGTTAAGTGTGAAAATTAATCCATTATCATGAGAAATCATCAGACGAATCCCTGTGAAATCCTTCTTTTCACAAGGGTGAAGGTCGCTCAAAATAAGTGAAGACTGACAAGCTGTTGCAGACTGGACACGACCTGATGTGGCAGGCTGACCCGAAGACGGCACCCAATTATCCCAACCTGAGTGTGGCCAGGAACTGATTTGGTTTGAAAAAATAAGACTGTGTTCTGTTTTGCTAGCAAACTCTCTCCCTTGATAGATTTTATGAAGCATTTTGCCAAATGGGAGAAGTCCACTTGGCAAGGATCTTAATGTATCCTCTGGTCAATAGCTAGCAAGGAACTGGAGATTTTTGTACATTAGATTGCCATACAGTTTGCAATATAACACTTAAACCTAATCCAAGCCCCTTTTCAAATGATACTCTATCACTTCACAGATAGTGTGAGTACCTTATAATAACAAAAGAACCCCAATTCCTTTCTCCTTTTCCTTGTATCATTATACTCATTCATTTCACTTATATATGAATGTATGTATAATATTAATATATGAGTATACCTAAATACATTGTTGCTATTATTGCTTTCAAGAAACTGTTACCTGTTAGAATAAATTAAGAATATGAAAAATTCTTAAACCAACAAAAAGTAAAAATGATTTATAACTGGTATGATAAAAAAGAAAATGAATAGTATAAAATGCTCAATTAATACCACAAAAAAATAAAAACTGAGTACAAGACAAAAATAGAAAGGGAGAACAAGGGCAAGAAATAGAAAACAGTCACAAACATGGTATATATTAATCCAATTATATAAATAATCAGTGTGAATGCCAATGATCTAAATGCACCAATTAAAAGATTGACAGAGTGGGTCAAAAAACAAGATCCTAATATATGTTGTCTATAAGAAATCCACTTTAAATATAAATGTACAAATAAATAAAAAGTAAATGGAAAAAAATATACTATGCTAGCTCTAATCAAAGAAAGGAAGACCAACTATATTTATGACAGAGCAGAATTCAAAGCAAGGAAAGTCATTAGGATTAAAGAAGGGCATTATATAAAGACGACAAGGTCAATTCTCCAACAAGAAATAACAATCCTTAAAACGTACGCATCTAACAGTAGAGGATAAACTATGTGAGGGAGAAACAACTGAAAGGAGAAAGAGATAACTCAGGTATTATAGTTGAAAACTTTAACACTCTCTGTCAGAAATGGGCAGATCCTAGCAGTCAGAAAATCAGTGGGAACAAAGTTAAACTTAACAGCAACATTAACCAACTGGATATAATTGACATCTACAAAGTCTACATCCAACAACAGACAGTTTACACATTCTTCTCAAGCCCACATGGAACATTCACCAAGATGGACTACATTATGGGACATACAAATTACCATAGCAGATTCAGAAGAATGGAAATCATACTGTGTCTGCTTTCAGACCACAATGGAATTAAACTAGAAATCAAAGGATAACTGGCAAGATAACTGAAAAATCTCAATATGAATGGGGATTAAACGACATACTTCTAAATAACATATAAGTCAAAGAAGAAATCTCAAAAAATATTAAAAAATATTTTAACTAAGTGAAAATTAAAATACAACTTATCAAAAGTTGTGACATGCAGGTAAAGCAGAATTAGAGTTGAATGTATAACACTGGACGCATATATCAGAAAAGATGAAAGATCTCAAATCAGTCAATGAGGCGTCTACATTTGGAACCAGTAAAAAAAAAAAAAAAGTAAATTAAATCCTAAGTAAGTAAAAGAAGAAATACAATATTGTTAAAACAGTAAAAACAAATTAAAAGTTAAAGCAACTGGATCTTTCAAATGAATATTGTTAGTTTAATAGTTCTCAGAATACAGAAGTATCAAAATCAACAAGGAAAAGACAACACCCCAAACAGTACCCTTGGTTAAGGGAATGCAGAGGTGATGAGGTGACTTCTTTCTGAAATGGAGAGAGACTAATTTTCAGAAATGATCAATGAAGGCATACTAAAGTGTGGTAATTTCATTAGTTTACTAAGTTGTGATGTACATTTTAGAATTGATAAAATAATAGATTTTTAATGTTCTCACCATAAAAATGATAATTTACTGAGGTGATGGATATGCTAATTCGTATGACGGGATCTTTCTACAATGTATACAGAGCACAGCATCACACTGTAACCCATAAATATATCCAATTATTACCTGTCATTTAAAAATAAATAAGTTGGAAATACTGAAATTTATGAATAATCCACCAATAAGATATTTAGGTAAGTGACTATTGTTACCCACATAATGTAAAACGGCATATGTGATAGAATGAAATTAAAACATAGGTTACAGTCTGAGAAACATGAGGAAATCATGAGATTTCTATGAAAATATCAAATAACATGTAAGAGGATGTACACACACAGATGTGTGTACATGTGTATGTCCACGGAGAAATGCCCTGTACAGCTGGCCCACTGCCTACCACCACCACTGCCTGCCACCGCCCTCTGTGTGCCTGTACCTCATGCCCCTCCTTGTCAGCCTTGACTGGCAGTGGCTTCAGGTCTAGTCCCTACACAGCTGAGTAACACCTCATCCAAACTTCTGGTCAGGCTGCTCTCAGCATCCCATGAATGCATGCCAGGTGACCCTGAGCAGGCCACTCTGATTTTCTAATTCATAGATCCCACTTACCCCCGCAAAATTCCAGAGGGGATAAGAACTTGCACTCAGGATGCGGTGGGAGGGTATAAGCAGTGGAGAAACAGAGGCAAACAGGAGCATCCAAGTCCCTGAACCAAACAGTCTAACATCCTGGAGACCCTCTCTGACCCTCTCCACCCTTGCTCCTCCCCAGACCCAGCCCCTTTTGGTAATGTTCAGGGTCTCTGTCCTCCCCCGTAGACAGAGACCATCCTCACTCATTCTGTCTTCCTGGTGGGAAGTCTGCAAAGTTTGGGGTAATGTTACAAGGAAAAGACCTGGACTTTCAAACTCCCTCCACATGGAATGCATTCCTTTGTAAGCTGCCCCTGCATCCCTCCTGACCTGCCCAGTCCTACCATGGTCTGCCCTTCCTGTTCCTGCCATCCTTACACATTACTGATCCCAGCAGGCCTTCAAATCCACTGCCCTCTTCTCATGTCCTGGCCTGTACCACAGACACACTTTTTCTTCTTCTCTTTCCTTCCCCTATTTGCTGGACTCTCTGCCCCTCACTTTCCAGAATCTGCTCAATGTTCCTCCTTCTAGAAGCCTTCCTTGTCCATCCCATCCCAGGTCTGATGCTTGCCCTCTCAGTTCCCAAGGGCAGCTTTTCCACATACAGGTTAGGTTTCTGTAAGTTTTCTCAATTCCCACTGAACTGAAATATAAGAGAATAAGAAAATGTTGTCTTTGTTGTTTCACTGGGAACCCCCCACATGTAGCGCACAAAAAGCAATATAGAAGATTTTCTGATGATCTAAAAAGTGAAAAGCATAAAATCGCTTTTTAAAATATTGCTAGTTTATAAAAGAAAAGAAATGTAAGTTGCAACTCCATTTCTCCAAATCTGTATTATTAATACAAATGCATGTGCTACCTGGAGATGTATGTATACATTTTTTCATTGGATTTTTTTCAGTTTTTTTTTTTTTTTAGTTTTTTGCTAAAAAGTAAGGAAAAATTTAGCATGTACTCAACAAAAAAGTAAGAAGGTACACATATCTATATATTATGGGTCATGCAGACATTTATGAAACTATGTGGAAGAAGTCAGAAACTACAGCGAATATAAATATATTTTGAGTAAGAGAAAATCAAAAAATATGCTGAAATTCATTCTTGCATATTAACAAAATGGCTGGTATTTGGGTTTAAGAAGGAAGTCTCAGTCTTTTGTCCACACATACGAATGCATTGTGAGCCATTCACAATTAGGTAAAAAAGAAAAAAAAAGTCTAAGTCATATAATGGAAACACATAGAGCTCATTTATGCATGAGATTTTGAGAAAATTTTGACTATGGTTCCCAAAAAACAATCTGTTCTTCTCTTTTTCAACTAGAGGTTTCCCAGGTTCCAGAAGGCAAAGAAAGAAAATGAGAAGGCACATGATTGAATGAAATTCACTGAGAATATACTAAATAAAAACCACAGAGAGTAGTGCTGGGGGATCACTTAAGATTCAAAAAGACACTAGAGACATAAGGGTCAACAACAATATTATAAAATTCCAAACCCTTCTCTTTAGTCAAGGTACAGCTGGAAATATTGGTATAGGTGCAAGGCATGCAGGTGCTTACACTTCTCTGTCTTCGTTACACAATAGCATAGTGGTTCAGAGAGTGGACTCTGGAGAAAAAAAGCCTTACTTTAAATGACAAGACAAATAACAAGACAGTGTGGTATTTGAAAACAAAAGTGAGCTTAAATACCAATTCATACATATATAACCAAATAATTCATAAGAAAGATTTGGAGAAAGTATGATTTTAATAAACATAGGATATGGAACATCCATCAGGGGAATTAAAAATCTACCTCTAAGTTCATGTTACATACAAAATCTCTACCAGGTGGATCATAGACCTAATATAAAACATTCAATACCTTATTTGGGATATAATTTTAGAAATAATTTAATGAATAGGGTAGAGTAAGAATTCTTAAACTACACCTGTAAAGTTTTACCACATAAGGGAAAAGATGTTCTAACATAGTTGATGTGAGCAAGGACTCAGGAGACAGCACAGTCAAGTTCAAGATTCTTCTACTCCTTTTTTTCAGGACTTGAGCTCATATTCAGAACTGGACCATGACAGTGTCTACTTCTTGACAAGTTGTGAGGGCTGAATGAACTTATGATAAATAAAGTGTGTGGACTAACAGCAGGTGTATACTAAACAGTAAGTCAGTATTTGCTGATAATTAGAGCTTTTTCCATGTAAGTTCGAGAAGTACCATTTGCATGAACTGTAAAGTGCATCATTATTTTATGTCACAATGAAAACATAAGTCATTGAAAAACTATAACAAAAATATTTATCACATACTTTTATCTCAAAATTAACTCTTTGAACTTATATAATTGTGAACAATTTTCTTATACTACTCATAAGATTACTTGAGATGGAAACTAAAAGTGGAATACATTAACAAAGGTATTCTAAATTTACCTAATTCAGATCAAACTCTTCTGAATCACTTTGCAACTCATCTTGTCCATGATTTTCTCTGTATTATCATCATCTCTGCTAATCAGAAGCTTTGTTCATGCCACCTTTCTTGTAAGTCCTGGACTACTCTCTGTGAGATTATCTTTCCAACCTACTGACACAGTCCCTTTGCAAGTTTTGATGTTGATTATTTCACCAGAAAGTGAAAATATTTTTAACACCATGTTCATATGTGTACAAACAAGAGCAATCACATTATGACTGCCTTCTGGCCAGTAGTGTTTTTATAATATCAATTTTAATATGCATTTCTATTCAAAAGTTGTGAAAATGTGTACTTTAAGATAAATGAAATACACTATATTTCTCTATCACTGCCCATTTCTCCATGTTAAATCATGGTGGCTTAACCACTGTATTCTGGTCTATTACTATTTTTTTTTATTTATCTAAAGAGATTTATGCTGAGTCAAATGTTTATGACTGGCCCAGAACACATGGCCTCAAGACGACCTGAGAAATTATGCCCCCTTTTGGTCTACTGTTGAGGAAACCTGCTTAAATATAGTTTTAAATAAGTTGTCCCGTTCCATTTACCTTCTACTTGAGGATTAAAGATATTAGAATTGTTAGTGGACTACTGAAATTCCTATTTTAAATGTCATAGTGAATTCTTATAATTTTATACTGGCTTGGCATCTCTTTTCAATATAGGTTTAACTTGTTTATACCAGAATCAGCATTTGTGTTAACCAAGGAATATAATGATGTTGGTGTATTGCTTCTTGTATCACTAGTCAAAGTGATGAAAGAAAAGAATGAGCTCAGGGATTCAAATTTCTGGCTCCAGCTCTGCATAAATAGCCAAAGAGCTTCTGTGTGTTCTCTGGGCCAGAATCTTGTCTCCTCGAGCTACAAGGCTGAAATTGGTGAAAATCAAACACAATCTCTCATCATGTGGTTGACTGATTTACAAGGAATGTTGAACTCTCATCCTTGCAGGGTACCTACTGTTCAAGTGAAGATATTCTTTGGGAAAGATTGGTATCTGGTAAGTTAGGATAGGGACATGTGGGAAGACCCTGATGAGCTTGGGACATAGAGCTACTAAATGCTGAAGAATCTTGTTTGACATTAGAATTCATGAGGGAGTCTGGACATTGACAAGATCTTAATTGTGAGTGGGTTTTTAAAGGCTTTAAGCTACAGTTGTCTTTTTTAAAACTTGAGAAAGGAGGCTGGGCACAGTGGATGATGCCTGTAATCCTAGCACTTTGGGAGGCCAAGGCAGGAGAATCACTTGAGGCCAGGAGTTCAAGACCAGCCTGGTCAACATAGCAAGACCCGGTCTCTACAAAAAATTAAAAACAAAAATCACCTGGGTGTGGTGGTGTATACTTGTAGTCCCAGCTATAATGATGCCACTGCACTCTAGCCTGGACAACAGAGCAAGACCCTGTCTAAAAATAAAACAAAACAAAATAAAAAACTTCAGAAAGAAGACTTTGTGCCATAAAAACACTCTCAGAATGCAAAAAAGTATGATTTATGTTCCCTGTTACCGACATTTCTCAATTCTGGCTTCCATGTTTAGATGTCATGTCTTCCAGAAGGTTTTTAGTGGGATCTGGCAGATACTGCCAAATAATGTCTTAAAATGGGCCTTCTAGGATATGTGAGAAACAGGCACCTATTTTTGAAGAAATATTTACTGACACTCAATCTGATGACTTGGTTAAGGGGAGTACAATGGGAAAGAAGAAAGAGCAGGTGAGTGCCTAAAGACTGATGGTATCTTTCTGAAGCAGATGCACCTGTGCTGAAGTGGTGGCTAATAAAAGAATCTGGTTAGCCCTTCTCTCCCTACATGTCCATTCATCCTGTCAGTCCAAGTTGGTTTTTTTTTTTAATGTCTGTAGGTGGGTTTTAAAATAACAAAAAAATACATTTTTAAAAAGTGTATTTTAAAATAATTTTATATTTACAGAAAGTTGGAAAGATATTATATAAATCTCATATGCCTTTCAGTTTCCTGTAATGTTAACATTTTATATAATCATAGTATATTTATGAAAACTCAGAAATGGACAATGGTACACAATTAGTACTGAAGTAGAGAGTTTCTTCATATTTTATTAGGTTTTCCACTATTTTTTTTTCCAGCATCTATTCCAGGACACCACATTACATTTATTGTCAGGTGTACTACTTATTTGTTGGTGCACAACAAATTACACATACTTGTCTAGTAGCTCCAAACCACACACACATTACTCATAGTTCTTTACGTCAGGAACCTGGATACAGATGATGGCCAAGGCTCAGGTCTCAACTGAAGGCTCGGCTGGGAAATCAAAACCTTCCAGCTCATGTGATTGTTGTTAGGAGTTAATTGCTGCCTAGGTCAAGATGACTTCACTGTTAAATTATTCCAGACCTCTTAAAAAGTAATAATACTTCAGTAACTCTTATTCTAAGAAAATAAAGACAACAGAGGAGAAGGGATTGTCCAATGCATTCTATGAGGCAGTTTACTCTAATACCACAATTAGACAAAGACATTTCAATAAAGGAAAACTAAAGCCCAATATGCCTTATGAATACAGAGGCAAAAATCCTTAAGGAATAATAGTAAAACAAATCAGGCACATATAAAAGAGTTATACACTATGACCAAAGGTATTTTTCTCAGAAACACAAGTTTGGTTATACATATAAAAACAATTAGTGTAATACATTATGTAAACAGAATAAAGGAAGAATACATATGATCACCTTTAAGATGCAGAATAACCATTTAACAAGTCTACAATCCACTCATGGTAAAAACATTGATTTTATATCAATATTTAAATATTAAAAATTTTACACACTAATATTGAAGTTATGAATATCAGGAAACAAGTAAACATCACCCAAGAAACTTAACACCTTTTAATGTAGAGGTATAAATGAACTTCTAGTTCTATGCAGGGTAGTTGTAACATGTTAGGTGGAACTATTACCTTGTTATTGTCTTTATTTGGAAATTAAGTATGTGCCAAAGTGCCAAGCGAGAGATTTTTGATGATTAATTTTAGGTGTCAACTTCACTGGATTAAGGATTACCTAAAGAACTAGTAAAGCATTCATTCTGGGTGTCTCCGTGAGGGTGTTTCCAGAGCAGACTGCCATGTTAGTCAATGACTGAGAGAGGAAGGTTCTACCCTTAATGTGGGTGTGTGCCATCCAATGGGCTAGGGGCCCAGATAGAATCAATTAATTTTCCTCTCTTTCTCTCTTGGAGTTGGTACACTCTCCTCCCCCTGCCCTTGCATAAGGAGAAACCCGTTTGTATAGGCAAAAGGTTTCTTAGGCCAAACCAAGATGACTGCTGGTATGTCTTCTGGCCCGGCCTTCTGGTAAGGCATGTGTCAGCACACTTACGTAACTATGATGTAACCTCTTATGTAAGACCCACGTGCCCACCCCTTGATTGGGCACGTTGCCACTATTGTTCTGAGCCGTATATATATGAGTGCTCGCCATGTTACTCGTGCTGCTGTGCTTGCTTGCTGCTGTGCCCTGACAATAAAGAGTATGTCTCATTTGCCTGCTGCTGCTCGCCTCTTCTTTCAATTCCCAGAACCCGCTCCGGTACCCTCGCTGGCCGTGGAACTTGCGCCCCACACCTTGGACATCAGAACTACAGGCTCCCTAGCTTTGGGACTCTAGGACTCACACCAGTGGCCTGCCAGGTTCTTGAGACTTTGGCATCAATTGAGAATGATGTTAACAGCATCCTTTGTTCTGAGGATTTGGGACTTGGGCTGAGCCACACTACCAACATGCCAGGGTCTCCAGTTTACAGATGACCTTTCCTGGTGTTCTTAGCCTCCATAATTATGTGAGCCAATCCCCTAATAAATCCTCTCTCATCTATTTATCTATCTGACTAACATCTCACCTGATAACTCTTAGCACTGAGCACTTAAAGCTTATTAGCCTCAATTGCCAATTAGATCCCAGGAGCTCATTTGCTCAGTGAAGCTATGAATGTCATGTGAAGAATATGCCCCATGATTATGGACCACAGAAGCAAGTATTGCCTTTGTGAATGTCCACGGGAGTGCAGTATGCAGTCCCATGTTTTGTAGGCTTTGTCAGCTTTGTAGGCTTTGTAGGCATCGTCCTGAAAATTACCCTGCTGCAACCCATCAGAGTGCTGTGGCCTCTCAACAAGGAGTTGTGTGTGGATGGGTGGACAGTCCTCCATGCTGTGGGATTCTTTGTTTAACAGCACATGTGCAGAGTCATCAGACAGCCTGTGTCTATCACATAGCACTGCAGGGAGTGTTTGGGATATGTTGTTCTGAGTATTTTTAGTTTGTTTTTTCTACCAGACTTTTTCCACCTCTACAAAATACATTTCACTAACTCTTCTTCCAAGAAAATAAAAAGAAAACAGAATAGAAAACTTCCCAGTGCATTCTATGTGGGAGTTAACCATAATACCACAACTAGACAAATACATATCAAGAAAGGAAAATCGTAGACCAACAGGCCTTATGAATACAGAGGCAAAAATCATCATGGAAATAATATCAAAACAAATTAACAACATAAACAAGGATTATAAACTATGACCAAAATATTTATATCAGGAACTAAAGTTTGGTAAAATATATGAAAATAACTAATGTAATAAACTATATTAATAAAAAAGGACAAAAACCATACAATCATGTCTAAAGATGCAGAATAAGTAGTTGACAAGTCCCAAACCCACTCATGGTAAAATCATTCAAAAAATTATGTACAAATGGGAACTTTCTGCACCTATAAAGGGCATCCACAAAAAGCTTACATAATGACCTATGGTATCAATAAAGTTTCAGTAATTTCTCCAAGATTAGACACACATTAAGGAGTCCACTCTTGCCACTTCTATTAAACATTGTACTGTAGGATATAGCCGGTGGAATTAGGCCAAAAATAAATATAAGACAACCATGTTGAAAAGAAAGATGTCCAACTGTCTCTATTTGCAGGTAACATAATCTGGTGTATTGAAAAATCTTAAGGAATCCACTAAAATAAGATTAGAACTAAAATAACAAGTTCAGTAATGTTGTAGTATACAAGGTTAATAAAAAATTAATTATATTCCTATATAATAGCAATCAATCCAAAAAGGAAACTCAGAAACAATTCCATTTATATTAGCATCAAAAATGAAATGGTAATAAATTTGACATTGAGTATAAGATATATACACTAAAAACTACAAAATATATTGAAATAAATCAAAGAAATCTTGAGTAAATGGAAAAAACATTCAATTTTAATCAGTTTTAATCAGAAGGCTTAATATTGTTAAGAGCCAATAATATTCAAATGGATCTACAGATTTAATGCAATCCCTATGGAAATTCTAGCTTATGCTTTTTTTTTTCATTTTTTGCAGCAATTGACAAGCTGATTCTAAAAATCATACAGAAATGTGAGTACTCTAGTATAGTTAAAACAATCATAAAAATTAGAACAAAGTTGGAGAACTAGACTCATATTTTCTTATTTCTATACATACTACAAACTGACAGTAATCAAGATATTGTGGTACTAGTATAAGCACAGAAATATAGATCAGTGGAATAAACTTGTATATTCAAAATTAATTGTCACAGTTATGATAAACTGATTTTACAGGATTGTCAAGATAATTCAATATGGAATGTATTTTTGTAACACATGCTGGTGGGACAAGTGGATATTTACATGAAAGTTGACTTATCCCTAATACCATACACATAAATTGACTTAAAATGAAACATAGACCTAAAGGTAACAGGTAAAACCACAAATCCCATAGAATAAAAAATACAAAAAAAACTTCATGTCCTTATGTAAAAAAATGTATTCTAAGATATTATACCAAAATAAAAGTGACAGAAGAAATAAAATATATAATTTGAACTTCGCCAGAATTAAAATTTAATGTGATTCAAAGTATACCATCAAGACAACCCAAAGAATGGGAGAAAATATTTGTAAGTCATGCAGCTGATAGGGGTCTATTGTCCAGAATATCTAATACTTTCATATAAATAAAAAACAAAAAAAGATATAATTAAAAGTGGGTAAATCATGTGACTAGACAAAGGAGATATACACATATCCAATAAGCACACGAAAAGATGGTCAAGACCCTTACTCCTTACTAAAATCTCAATCTTACCATCAAAGAGACACAGTGAAAGAATCCAGTTAGGAAAGAGTCAGTAATGTATAATTTCGTTTATATGACACTATTGAAAAGGTGAAATTACAGAGATAGTAGAAGAAATTAGTGATTACCAATGGCCTGAGAGAGGAAGACTGAATAGGTGAAATACAGAAGATTTTTATTGAGCAGTGAAGTTACTTTCTATGATAGTGTAATGGTGCATTAATGATATTATTTTTCAAATCCTGAATCCTACAGAACTTTAAATCACAATGAGTGAAACTTTACGTGAACTAAAAACTTTTTTTGGAGATTGGGAGATCCCAATGAGCAATGTAGAAAAAATATAACTGTATAACAAAGGTATGTGGAAATCTCATTGAAGGGAGGGGGGAAAGGGGGAATGACCTAAGTAATTTAGGAAATAAGGGAAGATTCTAAGTCTAAAGGCCAAAAGCCATGTAAATAAGTACTCAAATTTAGTTGGTAAGGTTTTTCTCCACGGGAGTATGGATACATCTGAAATCACTATGCATGTAATTTAAGATCTCAATGATTACATAAAAAAGGCCAACCTTCTCATTGTTAGAGTGGGAGGTTACACAGAAGTAGTGAGAATGGGGAAATTGATTCATGTTTTACTAGATTAGACATATGTGGTGCTGGAGACTAAAATCCATGTTTAACTTTATATAGTTTATATATATATATATAGACACACATGGAAATATACATACACACATATGAATATACACATTTAATACACACACCTATATTTATTTTCTCTATTAGATGAGAAAGCATAGAATCAACAGGCCCCTAGTAGAAATGAGTACACCCATGGCTCATAGTTTTTTTTCTAATACCATTGAGCAAAAAAGGAACTAGATTTTTCTAAGAAACTTTTAATAATAGGCTTGGGTAGATGCTTAACATAATTAACCCAAAACACCTTCTAGTGTCAGAAAGTAAGAAAATGCTGAAGAATAACACAACCAACCAACTGTACAAAAAAGTCAAACACCAATGTTATGGGTAAGTCAAAATGGTACAGGAGCTCGGAAGAACGCCAGCGGCTACCTGCGAGCACTGACCGCTCACTCTGAAAACAGCATTGTGAATTACAGAGAAACAACGCGGAACGCCCAGCCCAAGAAAACAGGTACAAAATTCTCACAAAGATCGGAGAGCGCATGGAGCACAATAGAGCCCAGAGCGCGGGAAGGACGCGCTCATCAGGTCAGCGCGGTGCGACCTGACCCCCAAGCGCTTACACACCTCCCCATCCACTCAGTCAGGGGCAAGCCCAGAGTTGGGGCAGAACGATTGCTCGGGACGGCGAACCCTGTGGAGAGGAGGCAGTTGCGAGAGCCAGACACAACTCCCAGCTGCAATATACAGAGACTGCTGAGGGCTGGGGAGGAACTGGGCGGGGACCGAGATACAGCTTCCCGGGACAGTGCGCGGGAACCCGCAGGCCGGCACTGCGCCACTAGAAGTCAGCGGGACTGGGCCCAGGAGTTTAATGGAGAGCAGGACACGCCCTTAGAGGTTGCTAACAACTGCTGGCGGAGAAAAACTGCGCTCCTGGCACGATCGGAGCCCGGCTGTGCGCCAGGCTGGCGGCGCAGCCATCTTTAAAGCCGCCCACCCCGAGCTGTGAGCCGCGTCTCTAGACCGCCCTGCCCCAGCCCGGGGCTCATCCACGGGGGTGAGATAGGCTTTGCCCTTGGTGGCCAGGAATAGCTGCACCCGTGGGTTCCAGGTGGGACGAGATCCCGGAACTGTAGCGGCAGGACCTTTGGGTATTGGAAACAGTTTGCAGCTCATCCATCTGGTTCCGCTACCCCCGCTCTGGCCTCCGACAAGTCGGCTACGTGCTGGTCCTAGTGCCCGCCCCTCAGGTCCCGGCCCTCCTGTACCACAGAGATCGCTCATTTTGAAGGTTGCTGGCTATAGTGATTCATTTGGTATAATGGCTGGTTCTCATGACACCAAATACCTCAAGAGCCACAGGCTGCACCAAAGCAGCTCCCCATAACCCTGCCCACTTAATTAAGGAATTTTGCGCCATCCAAGAGTGCTTGCAGTGGCCACTACTCCCCCCTCCCCGTGGGAACATCCCCCCCGGTGGATACTGCTGGGGATAGAGACGGCCACCCGCCTCGCCTTGGGGTCTAGTGGTGGAAAAGGGGCGCACAATTGGAGATCCCCCTATCAACCAGTATCACGCGGAGACGCACATCAGAAGGGCTGACACACGCGGCTAGATAAGCAACCTCTGAGCTGTGTAGAATTTTCCCAATTCAGCTCTCACACTGCAGCCAAAAGAAATTGTGTTTCTACCTGCACCTCAGGACGAGCAGGGTCAAAGTAACCCCTAGGAGCTACAAGGCCCCTCCCGAAGCACGGGGCTTTCGCATACCCCAACTGGGGGATCAGAGTCTGCCACGCACATAACAGAATACCTAGCTCATAGGGAGCTGTGGACTCATATCCTCAAGTACAATTCATTAGCTCATAGCCCAAGCTGGGAGGTCATTCTTACCACACTCCACCGGGAAGAGGAGAAGACAACAGGTCAGAGATAAGATCCACCAAACTTGCTAAAATACACCTAAGGCAATATAGGCCACTACTTTTCTCCCTGGCTCTGCCAAGGAATGAAAATTGTGGGCCTGGAGACCGGGCCATAAACTAGCCCTAACACCCCCAGCTCTCGACCAAGAGGCCAGATGAGAAAAAAACAGCGAAAGAACTCAGGGAACATGAAAAATCAGAGTGAACAGTCACCCCCAAAAGAAACCATCAGTTCTTCAGCAATGGATACCAATGCAAATGAAATGGGTAGAATGACAGAAGAGGAATTTCATTTATGGATTATAAGAAAGCTCAATGAAATTCAAGAGAAAATTGAATCCCAGCACAAAGAAACCACAAGAAAAATGCAAGAAATGAATGAAAAATTCTCCAAAGAAATAGAAATATTGTGGAAAAATCAAATAGAAATCCTAGAAATGAAAAGCATTCAAGGATCTACAAAACACAGTGGAAAGCCTTAAGAATAGGCTGGACCATGCAGAGGAAAGAATTTCAGAGCTAGAATATAACTCCTATGTGCTAAATAAATCAGTCGAAGAGGAAGAACACAAAAAAAAAGAGGCATGAAAAAAGGATACAAGAAATGTGGGATTATGTAAAGAGGCCAAACATAAGGATCATAGGCATCCCTGAGGGAGAGGAAGAAAATTCGCATGGGCTGGAAAATCTAGTTTGAAGGAATAGTAGAGGAAAATTTCCATGGCTTAGCCAGAAATCTCGATATCCAAGTACAAGAAGCACACAGGACTCCTGGGAGAGTCAACGTGAAAAGGCATTCACCACGCTACATAATTATTAGACTGACCAAAGTAAACACAAAAGAGGCACTCCTCAGAGCTGTAAAATGAAAACAGCAGGTAACCTATAAAGGGAAACAGATCAGATTAACTGCAGATTTCTCAGCTGAAACCTTACAAGCCAGAAGTGAATGGGGAGACATCATCAGTCTCCTAAAACAAAACAAAGGCCAACCCAGAATTCTGTATCCTGTCAAACTAAGCTTCTTATACGAGGGATAAATAAAGACGTTTCCAGATAAGTAATCACTGATAGAATTTGTGAAATCCAGACCAGCCTTGCAAGAAATGCTTAGGCCTACATGAGACACTAACCAGCGCAACAGACACCCACCTATGTAAAACTACACAAAAGCTAAAAGCCCAGAAACCAGATTCCACAATGACTCAAGAGGTAAAACAAAAGACACCACCCAATAGAACAATCAGAAATTTACCCCAAATATCAATTCTCTCAATAAATGTAAATGACTTGAATTGCTCATTGAAGAGACATAGGCTGGCTGAATGGATTAAAAAATACAAGCCAAGTATCTGTTGTCTTCAGAAACACACCTTACACACAAAGACGCATTCAGACTCAAGGTGAAAGGATGGAATACAATTTTCCAGGCTAATGGAAACCAAAAGAAATCCCGAGTAGCCATCCTTATTTCAGATGATATAAACTTTAAAGCAACAAAAGTAAAGAAGGACAAAAATGGACACTATATAGTGGTGAAGGGAAAAATCTTATAAGAGGATTTAACAATCCTAAACATTTATGCACCAACACAGGAGCACCGAGGTACATAAAGCAAATACTGCTAGATCTAGACAACATAATAAACAGCAATGCCATAATAGCAGGGGACTTGAACACCCCACTGAAAGAAATGGACAGATCCTCCAAAGAAAAATTAAATAGAGAAACAAAAGTCCTAAACGGGAATCTAGAACATTTGGGCCTAACAGATATCTACAGAACACTCCACCCAAATAACACTGAATATACATTCTTCTCATCAGCTCATGGAACTTACTCTAAAATTGACCACATCCTAGGCCACAAAACAGATCTAAACAAATTCAAAAAAATAGAAATCATACCATGTATCTTTTCAGACCACAGCGGAATAAAATTAGAAATCAATTCCAACAGAAACTCACATCTTCATCCAAAAACTTGGAAACTAAACAATTGTTGCTAAAAGACTATTGGGTCAAGGAGGAGATTCAAATGGAAATCAAAAGATTCTTCAAACTAAACAATAATGGGGACACAAGTTATCAAAATCTGTGGGATACAGCAAAAGCAGTCCTGAGAGGAAACCTTATTGCCTTAAATGCCCACATCCAAAAGACAGAAAGGTCACAAATCAGTAAATTAATGAATCATCTTAAGGAAATGGAAAAGGAAGAGCAAAGCAATCCTAAAGCCAGCGGAAGAAAAGAAATAACCAAGATCAGAGCAGAATTAAATGAAATCGAGAACAAAAGAACAATACAGAAGATTAATAAAATGAAAAGTTGGTTCTTTGAAAAGATAAAAAAAATAGACAGGCCACTCACCAGGTTGACCAGAAGCAGAAAGGAAAGGACTCTAATAAGCTCAATTAGAAATGAGAAAGGAGAAGTCACAACTGATACCATGGAAATACAAAACATCATCTTCGAATACTACAAAAACCTCTATGCCCACAAACATGAAAATGTGGAGGAAATAGACCAATTCTTAGAAACATACTACCTCCCTAGGCTCAACCAGCAAGAAACAGAATTTCTAAACAGACCAATATCAAGCACCGAAACCGAAGCAGTAATAAACAATCTTCCCACAAAAAAAAGTCCTGGACCAGATGGGTTCACACCTGAATTCTACCAAGCCTACAAAGAAGAACTGGTGCCTATACTGCAGAAATTATTTGAAAATATCCAGAAGGATGGAATCCTCCCAAACTCATTCTATGAAGCCAATATCACCTTGATACCAATGTCAGGAAAGGACACAACAAAAAAAAGAAAACTACAGACCAATATCCCTTATGAATATAGATGCAAAAATTCTCAATAAAATCCTTGCAAACCGAATTCAAATGTACATCAAAAAAATAATTCATCACGATCAGGTGGGCTTCATTCCCGAGATGCAGGGATGGTCCAACATACGCAAATCTATAAATGTAATTTACCATATAAATAAAAGCAAGAACAAAGATTATATGATCCTTTCAATAGATGCAGAAAAGGCTTTTGACAAAATCCAGCATCCTTTTATGATAAGAACTCTTAACAATATAGGCATAGATGGCTCATACCTCGAAATTATTAAAGCCATATACGATCAACCCACAGCCAGTATCATACTGAATGGGGAAAATTTGAAAGTATTCCCCCTTAAAACTGGCACCAGACAAGGGTGCCCACTATCTCCACTTCTTTTCAACATAGTGCTGGAAGTCCTGGCCACAGCAATTAGACAACACAGAGGAATCAGGGGCATCCAGATAGGGACAGAAGAGGTCAAACTTTCACTATTCGCAGACGATATGATATTATACATAGAAAACCCCAAAGATTCAACCAAGAGATTATTGGAATTGATAAATGAATTCAGCAAAGTCTCAGGATACAAAATTAATACACACAAATCCATAGCCTTCATATATGCTAATAACAATCAAGCTGAGAAACAAAATAAAGATGCAATACCTTTCACAATAGCACCAAAGAAAATTAAATATTTAGGAACATATCTAACTAAGGAGGTTAAAGACCTATATAGAGAGAATTACAAAACACTGAGAAAAGAAATTGCAGAGGTAAATAGATGGAAAACCCTACCATGCTCTTGGATAGGCAGAGTCAACATAGTAAAAATGGCTTTGCTACCTAAATTGATTTACAGAATCAATGCAGTCCCTATCAAAATACCAACATCATTTTTTGCCGATCTAGAAAAAAGAATTCTACGCTTCGTGTGCAACCAGAGAGGACCCCGTCTAGCCAAAGCAATCTTAAGCAAAAAGAAGAAATTGGGAGGCATCTATCTACCAGACTTCAAACTATACTACAAGGCTATAGTAACCAAAACTACATGGTACTGGCACAAGAACAGAGACATAGAGCAATGGAACAGGACTGAGAACCCAAATATAAAACCAACCTCATACAGTCACCTGATCTTTGACAAATTCCAAAAAAACGTACACTGGGGAAAAGAATCCCTATTCAACAAATGGTGCTGGGAAAACTGGATGGCCATATGTAGAAGACTGAAACTAGACCCACACCTCTCACCTCTCACAAAAATCAACTCACAATGGATAACAGATCTAAACCTAAGACATGAAACCATAAGAATTCTTGAAGAAAACGTTGGAAAAACTCTTATGGACATTGGCCTAGGCAAAGAATTTATGAAGAAAAGCCCCAAAGCATTCACAGCAGCAACAAAAATAAATACATGGGACCTGATCAAATTGAAAAGCTTCTGCACAGCCAAGGAAACTATCACTAGAGTGAACAGACAACCTACAGAATGGGAGAAAATATTTGCATGCTACACCTCTGATAAAGGGCTGATAACCAGAATCTATACAGAACTTAGGAAAATCAACAAGAAAAAATCAAACAACCCTATTAAAAAATGGGCAAAGGACAAGAATAGAAACTTTTCAAAAGAAGACAGAATAATGGCCAGCAAACATATAAAAAATTGCTCAACTTCTCTAATCATCAGGGAAATGCAAATCAAAACCACAATGAGATATCACTTAACTCCAGTGAGATTGGCTCATATCAAAAAATCCCCAAACAACAAATGTTGGCGGGGATGCGGACAGGTAGGAACACTCATACACTGCTGGTGGGACTGCAAATTAGTACAACCTCTATGGAAAGTAATATGGAGATACCTCAAAGAATTAAAAGTAGAATTACAATTTGACCCAGCAATCCCACTACTGGGTATTTACCTAAAGGAAAAAAAGACATTTTATAATAAAGACATCTGCTCGCGAATGTTTATAGCAGCACAATTCACAATTGCAAAGTTGTGGAAACAACCCAGGTGCCCATCAATACACGAATGGATTAATAAAATGTGGTATATGTATACCATGGAGTATTACTCAGCAATAAGGAACAATAGTGAATTAACACATCTGGTATTATCCTGGTTGGAGCTAGAACCCATTCTTCAAAGTGAAGTGTCACAGGAATGGAAAAGCAAGCACCACTGGTACTCACCATCAAATTGGTACTAACTGATTAACACCTACATCACACAGAGCAATAATATTCATCAGGGGGTGGGCAGGAGGGAGGGGGTGGAGGTTATGGGAAAAACTCTCACTGAATGGATGCGGGGAGCACAGTTTGGAGGATGAGCACGATTGTAGCTCTGACACGGGCAGTGCATGGGCAATATATATAACCAAAGTGTTGTACCCCCAAAATATTCTGAAATAAATAAATAAATAAATAAATGAATGTATGAATAAATAAATGAGTGAATAAATGAATAAATAAATGAATAAATGAATGAATAAATGAATAAATAAATGAATAAATCAATCAATAAATAAATCAATAAATAAATTTAAAAAAAAAAAGAAGTTAGCTCTCCTTGTGTGATGACACCAAACCCGTGGGGTTTCACAGTAATAGCCTACCCTGAAAATACAATCAGTAAAGAATTATGTTAACATTTAAAAAAAAAAATGGTACAGGAGCCAATTGAAAAATCTTCCAATGGCCAACACTAGAACAATTTGAGCAACAAAATAAATAAACTATTATAAATATAGAGTGAAATAAATATCTATGATTTTACATAATATTCCATATGATATAAATAATTGACTTAATAAATATATAATACATGATAAATTGATAAATAGATATGTTGGCTATGATAAGGAAATACAAACAATATTAGTAGAAGTTCTGCCCAGAGGAGGTGGAGCATTATTCCCCACTTCATAAGTACGTGCTGAATATAGTCATTTTTTTCCAAAAAGTAAAACATGGAAAGGGAAACAAAGATGAATTTTATAGTGGAGAAACTTGACTTAAATATATCATCCAGGTGATCAAGTTAACATCAAAGTGATAAAGCACATTGATAGTATATATTCTTGGTATAACATTATAACAATATCACTTTCTTTTTGTGATCTTCTTGCCTCAAACTCACAACTCCAGTGTAATCATGATAAAAACTTCACAGAAATCTAGAAGAAGAGATGTTATTGACATCAAAAACAAGGGGAGTTTGAGAAACTCGCACAGGTAAAAGAGGCTTAAGGAGACACGATAGTAAATATGATGTATTCTGGATGAGATTCTGGAATAGATAATGGATATTAAGTGAAAAAAAAGGAAATTTGATTAATGTGTTGAAGTTAGTGAATGATAATGTATAATGTCAGTTTGTTAATTGTGATAAATGTCCCAACTAATGTAAAAGGTTAATAATAACGGAAACTATGTGTTGGATATATATAAACTGTTATGTACTAATTTCTCAATTGTTCTATATATCCCAAACAATTCTAAAATTGAAAACCTTATTTCTCTTTTTTTTCAATTTACTGCCTAGCTTAGTAAACATAACTTTATCAATATTGTTGATGTCCCACCTGTGCATTTCCCCAATGTCATCCTTTTTTGTTTGTTTGTTTGTTTTGTTTTACCCTGGTGAAGATTATTACTATTTTGAATTCCCTAGTTGTCATTCCCTCATTTTTATTTATTATTTTTCTAAGTTTACATATCTAAATACTATATTATCAGTTTTTTTCTTGTCTTCAAACTTAAATATGTGTCTAAATTAATATATTAATATAATCCCAGTCAAATTATGAGAAACTATCAGATTAATCCATATTGTGAAAAATCCTACAAAATATCTGACCAGTTCTTTTCACAAAGGTGAAGTTTCTGCAAAATAAGTGAAGACTGAGAACCTGCTCCAGATTGGATGGGACCTGATTTTGTTGGAAGACCCTGATATGGTGCCAGATGATTCTAACCTTTCTGTGTACAAAATTGTGTATTCTGATCCCCTCCCTGTAAGTCTGGGTAGAAACTGTGACTTGCTTTGATACAAGAGGATACTACAAGGTGATGGGCTTTGAGGACTCATTCTTCCTTGTGGCGGAAGCCAACACGGGAAGGAACTGAAGGAAGAGTCTGGTCAATAGCCAGCAAGGACTTGAGTCATTTAAGAGTAAAACAGAACTGTAAAGAATTACTTGAAAGTTCCCTGAAGTGATAGCTTTCGAAAGCCTTAGAAAAAGCTGTAGTTTGAAAATGTTTGCCTTAATCTTAGACATTTGAGGAATGCTCCCTGTAAGGTATATTCCAAATCCAATTCTCATTCCATAATATTTTTATATCTCTTTTTCTGCATTCCCATTCATCCTTTTAATCACATGGAGGGTGATCATACAAATCACCTTATGATTAGACACTGAGGATGTAGAGGGCTTTATAAAATGTTTTGCTCTGCCCCCTTCCTACTCTGGGCAACTGCACTTTTGGGTACTTGGATGTTGAAATGGGTTTTGGTGTCCTATCATGAATATACTTAGTGGAGAAAAAACTCATCTAGTTCATAATTTAGGCTGTTGAGTGCAACTTCACCTGGAGTTTTAGACTCCACGAAGACTCAATTTAGGGAACATGAAGTCATGATCTCAAATATGTGAGCCATTCATCCATTGAACTCTACCTTCTAGTCAGGGTAGAGTATGGAGACAGAGTTTTAGGTATTTGCCTCATGATGTGTTTTAAGAATTTGATTTGTTTGTAATGACAACTTTTTGAAAATTGTGGTGTCCGGGCCAACCACAATGAAAACTAGTGGTTTAGTACCTTGTGGGAAATCATACCTTTCATGCTATCAGAAAGTTTGTTTTGGGACTTGGTGTACCATACTGTGTCATCTGTGCCTGTGACATTGTGTTAGTACAGTTTTGCATTTATTGCCTGTCTTCCTGAAAACTGATCTCTCCCATCTCATTGACCCTGATTTGCCACCCTCTGAGATGGGTCACTCCTTCCTTCTCCACATCTACTTGTGTCTCATTTTATGTCTCATTTATGGCCTGCCACTCTCATGCTTTTGTTTGTTTATTTGTTGCTTTCTAGTCTGGTAAGGCATGATATTCACAGTGCTCATCAGATAGATTGGAAAGTATGTATTGAAATGAAGACGAAAAGGGGATTTGACAGATCATGTACGTATTATAATGTCTCCAGCTGAAATGAAATGAATGGGATAGCCCTCCATGTGTTCAGATGTGAAATTTAAGCGAAGCTGTTATTTCCTAGGAGTGAAGCATGAGCTTGGAGGAGGTCAGCTGTGTCTCTCACTCCAGTTCTCTAGTCCGCAGAACTCATTTTTCTCACTGAAGCTATCAATGTGGTATGGGGAATATGTTTAGGGACCAAAAAAGAAAGGCTTAACATTATATATGACCATGGGAGTGCAATATGCAATCTCATGTTTTTGTAGGCTTTGTAGGCATGGTTCCTGGACACATCCCTGGTGCTGGTCTGTGACCAGGGAACTGTGTGAGGGTGAGTGGACAGTCCTCTCTGCTGTGGGATTCTTTGTTTATCCAGCACATATGGAGAGTAACCATTCAGCCTTTGTCCATCTCATAGATCACTGCTGGAGAGTTGGGAATATTTTGTATTATGCTTATTGTCTTGTTTTTCTCTATCAGGCTTTCTCTACCTGTGCAAAACATATTCTGAATCACTCACCAGCTTTCAGCTACAAAAAACCTAGTGTCTAAAGGATTTTTGTTTTTGTTTTTGTTTTTCCCCCCAAGTCTGTAAATACACGGGATTTCTCTGGGGCACTGAAATTATTCTGTATGATACTGTAATGCTGGATACGTGATATTGTTTTTCAAGACCTGTAGAACTTTGTAACACAGATAATGAACTTTAAATATGCAAATTTAAAACCTTATTTAGTAGGTAGGGGGATCCCAGAGAGAAATGCAGACAAAATATAACTGTATAAGAAATACATGAAGTAATCTTTCTACAGGCAGTTGGGGGAAGGGGCTGATCTAAGTAACCTAGGAAATAAGTGGAGATGCTGAGTCCGAAGGATAAAGGATTTGTATATAAGCCCCGCACTTTAGTTGGTAAAGCTGTTTCCCATGGAGGCATAAATTACCAATTCTGAAACCACTATATATGTATTTTTGGATAATATCATTAAATTAACAAAAACAACTTTCTCACTATTGAAATGGTAGCTACTTACAAATAAGTGGAATGGGTAGATCAATTCCTGTGGTACAGAATTAATCATGTGGTGCTGGAATCATTAGGAGGAATTCATGTTTGGTTTAGTACAGACACAAATGGACATGTTGAAATATTTATACGTTTGTGTTTATTTGTGAGTCAGTATACAAAATATATTTTTTTGCTCTGTCAGCTGACATGGCCCTCAATCATCAGATGCCCCAGGAGTAATGAATACACCCAGTGCCTAGATCTTCATTTCTAATTCTGTTTTCCAATAAAAGGAACTAGGGCTCTGTGAAGAAATTGTGCAATTATGTTACATAACATTGTGATTTCTGTCTTATTAGCAAACACTCTCTCTTAATGGATTTGGTTAAGCCTTCTGCCATTGGGAGAAGCCCATATGGCGAGGAACTTAATTCAGGTCAATAACCAGCAAGGCTGAGGCCCTTGGTCCAACAGCCTGCCCTGCAGTTTGTAATACTACATTTACAATGAATCCAAGACACTTTTCAAAAAGATACTGTATCACTTCACAAGTAGTATGATTGCCTTATAATAACAAAATAATCCTACTTCTCCCTTCCCTTGTATTATTGCTATTATTCATTTCACTTATTAAGTATGTATATACACACATGTCATGAGTGCATGTCATGAGTGGTGCAAGGTCAGACATAACCAGGTCCACCCACATTTGTGTCTTCCCACAAAGTCATACTTTTATGGATGCATATTCAATCATAAAAGCCACAAGCAACATGGCTATGTTGTGATTTTATTTCCTTGTATGGTTATAGTAGGCCAGCATTGTTTTTCTCTAACCAACCAAAGTTTCCTAATTCTAGAGTCATCATGGGTATTTTTCTGATGCTGATAGGTGAGTAATCTAGTTTAGGTACTATATCTTGAAAGGTGTAGTATATAGCGATTAACTATTAGAATACTAATTCTTTCTATATAAAAAACCATCAATAAATAGTGGCCTTTATAAGACAGTTATTTGTAGATTGTCTTTTATCTGTCTATGGAATTGCCATTGTATCCTGCTAGTATTTGAGTCTCCTCCTCTTAATTCATGTAGGTTTATACACATAGTATATAGTGTTTGACCACTGGAATACTACTTTTTGTACTTGATCAGGTAGATCAAGGAAAGTAATATAGCTATATGGGTTTTCTCCTCTCTTATTTGTCAGTTTATATGATAGGTTAGTAGCCAAGCAAGACCACTGCAATCCTTGGGGTCTGTATTTTCACCTAAGCCTTGAATGGTTCCTAATGCTGCATTTAGTTCACAAATATAAGAAGCAGGGAACCCGTTGTGGCACCTAGATTCTACCAGATCTGATTTGACATTCCAGTCTGGGCCTACCTGTTGGGGCCAGTTTGCTATAGGTTAATTCATCAAGTAAATCTGGTAATATGGTTCTACAGACTCTCAGTGATGAAGATGAGGCCAAAGATGAACAGTAAAGTGAATAAGGTGAAGCATACAGGGTGATGGAGATCTTGAAGAAGCTAAGTCCATATATTGCAGGTGCACTATAGCTGTCAGTCTGCAAATTGTTAATCAAATACTGTGCTTAGCAAGCAGATCTTATAATTTGTAATTTGTCTGCAATGAGGGGGGTGTGTGTTTGTGTTTACTCAGGTATATCTGGTTACAGTCTCTCTGATGCCATATAAGTATTAATAATAAAAAGACAGTAAAGTTACTAGGATGGCTAGTATGAGGTGAATAAGAAAGGTGATAAGATCAGCAGAGAAGCTTCTTATGGAGAAGAAAACATTGTAGTACCAATATTGCAGAAATTATGTTAACCAACCTATGTCTAGTGAGAATTTGGAGAAAGGTTTGAAATTTTGTATAATTTTAACACTTTTGTTTTTCCTATAGTCCAATATGTATTTCTGTGTCTGTTGGCCACAACGTCCTATTGGGAGACAGCGTTGTTATTTAGCATAGTGCTCACCTTGTAAGGTATAAAATTTGTATCATTTTCTTCCTTATCCTTTATGACCGTTAAGGCTGGTTAATTAAGGCAAGATTGGGGGCTATTTTTATGGAGTCTTCCTCTTTGGTTAAATTAAAACATGCCAGGTTAAGACCTTGCTGGAACATGTTCATTTTGGCTAAGGTGTTTAACTCCCTTCTTAGTAGTCCATTAAATCTCTCTATATATCCTGTTGTTGTGGGATTATAGAGGAGGTGGAAATTCCATTGTATATTCCCTTGATCTGTCAATGCTTGTATAATCCTTGATGTAAAATGAGTCTCCTGACCACTCTCAATTATCTAAGGGGTTCCATGGTGAGCTGGCCAATTTTTGAAGGCTGGGATGGTATATTTGGATGATGGGTGGCTAGCCGCTATTACTGTGCCAATCCCATATATTTATATATCTTCACTTTTGTTACTAAATATTTTTGTGGGTAGGGATGATTTTGTGTCCTATAAAATCTATCAGCAAGCAGAAGTTAAAGGTGTTGGGTTTGTATGTACCTATGGGTTTAGTATATTTGTCTAGGCTAGTTTGACATTGTTTACAATTAGCATAGCACTGTTAATTTGGTGCCATGTCACCCTTTGATTTTTTGTCTGATAGGCACATGTACAATGAGTGTGTGCCTAAATGTCCTTTTTGCTTATGTAATTGTAGGAGTGTTTGTAGTGTGTAAGCTGTTTTCTGGTGTCTGTTTAATTTTAAAGTCATCTCCCTGTTTTATTATAGTTATTTTAAGTGCTTGTGGTATTTCACATTCCTTGTCTGATTTTCTCCTGGGTTGTAGAAGTGGTAATGAATGTCTCTGTAAGTTGTATGGATATCTATGCAGCTTTAATTTAGGTATGTTTTGTGTGTCCGTGCTTATGTTAATTGTCAGTGCATCTACCTGGTTATTAAATTTTGTGGTCTCTGAATTATCTTTTGGTGTTCCAATACATGTGTCACAAATATCATAATTCTGTTTGATAATTCATATAGTTCCTCCCAGTAAGATTTGGACCATATGTCTTTATTATTAATTGTAAAATTATTTTGTTTCCATTTGCGTGACCACAGGGCTATGCATTTGTGACTGCCCATGAGTCTGTAAATATGTATATTTTCTTTTAACTCTCTGATACTGAGTGTCTGATTGACAGAACAACTGCAATCAGTTCTGCATGTTGTGCAGAGAGTGATTTACCTGACTCCTTCAGAACTGTTTGGTCCTGGGATCTGAGTGCTGCTGCTATCCACTGGGTCTGGCCTTGGGTCACGGAGGCTGATCCGTCTGTAAACCAGGTTTTAGGCAAGACATAAGACCAGACAGGATCCCATTTTCCTGTATTGGCATGGATTGTCCCTGTCCTCGGAATAAATTCCGGCAAGTCTATTTCTGTCTTGTGAATCTCCTCAGTGAGGAGACCTGGTTGACCCTTAAAGCCAGTGTCTTCACTCTAGATGCACCATTTCCATGCGAGCAGCTTTGGATCAATTTGGATACCTGTCAATTCTTCAGGACTTAGTTTTATCCAGTGAAGGAGAGGCACATGGCATTTAACTAAATGTTGTTGTTGTCAGTCAGAGGCTCAGTGTCTTTAAGGGCTTCATATGTAAGCCCTGTGTATTTTTCAAATGGGCTGAATTTGTTGTTAAAGCATGGGAATTTTATTGTCCAAAATCTGACCGGTAGGAAGGATTTAAAGTCCAATTTCTTTCTTTTTTTTTTTTAAAGTTTTAGAGACAGGGTCTTGCTCTGTTGCCCCAGCTAGAGTGCAGTGGCATGATCATAGTTCATTGTGACCTTGAACTCCTGGGCTCAAGCAATCCTCCCACCTCAACCTCCTAAGTAGCTAGAGCTACAGGAACAAGCCTGTTTATTTTATTTTATTTTTAATTTTTTGTGCAGAGATGGGCTCTAACTATGTTGTCCAGTCTAGTCTCAAACTCCTGGCCTCAAGTGAGCCTCCCAAAGCTCTGGGATTACAGGAGTGAGCCATGCACCCAGCATAGAGTCTGGTTTCTTTGTCCATAATGAACACATTCAATATTCATCACTCATTAAAATTTCCAGCCTAAATTGTGAATCTAGAGATGGGTGATGTAATGTTTGGAATGTGGTGATGCCTTCTTTTGAGTATTTCAAGTGCTTGTGTTTGTTCTTGTCCCCATGTGGAGTCTTGGCATTTCCTAGTTCTCATATATTGGTTTCAGGATGATAGTTAACTATGGTATATGCTGTCTCCAGTATTAATAAACCTATTAATGTCTGTGCTCACTGTTTGTTGTTTGGTGCCTTAAGGGTTTTTATCTATCACTGTGGTCAGGATTTTTCTCCCTTGTGATGATCACTGCACTCCTAGAAATTTGCAATCTGTGGTTTTATCTATATTAAAAAGTCCATCCCAGCAATCATAAGTACGTTATTAAGTGGGATTTTTCTTGTGTAAGTTTTTCATGGTCATTGTTTACCATTATAATGTCACTTATGTGTGATATTATTAGTGATGTGTATTTTGATGGGTCTATGTGTGATATAATGGAGTGAGCTATTACTGGACTTATTTAAATACCCTTGTGGTAACCTTTTAAATTGGTATTGTTTGCCTTCCCTTAAGTAAAGGTGGTGTATTGCTGGTTTGCTTTCTTTATTGGTATGGTGAAGAACATGTTTAACATGTCTATGGTTATAAAGCCTTTGCCATTGTAGTTAGTGAACTTATTAATGACTTCAACATCTGGTAATGCTCTTGGCATTTTAGGTGATACTTTCTTTAAATTCCTATGGTCAATAGTTAATCTCTAGCTCCCATTTTATTTTAGGACAGGCCATACTGGACTATTAAAGTTGTTTGAAATGCCAACTGTAATAATATCTTCCTTGAGGAGTTCCAGAATCTTTTCAGTTATTTCTTTATGTCCTCCCTTTAATGAGTATTGTTTAGTGTATGCAGCCTGCTATGCTATAGGCAGTGTTATGGGCTTCATTTTAATTTGTGCTAGGTTAGAAAATTTTAGTTCCTTTAGTTTCTTAATAGGCCACAACAGCCTAAAAAGTTCTGGGATCAGATCCATTCCTATAATGTTTTCTAGTTTGAGTGAACAGTAAAAAACATAAAGTACAGGTTTAGATTTATAGAGCAGTATAGAACCAGAGATTGGGAAGCCTCAGGTTAATTTTGCCTCCAATGTTTGTGTCAGAGTGTGATGTGTTATATCTAAGACGGTTTACTTTTATTCAGGTATCTAAAAGAAATGTGTATTTATGTGTATATTTGTTAATTTGTATAGCCAATTGTATATATGGTCTATTATCCCTGGGTTTGAATATTATAGCCTGTACCTGGGGGGGGGGGGTTCTAGATTTTTACCAAAAAAAAAAAGTTTAAAAATTTCTCTGTTTTTGTTGTTGCTGTTTTTGACATTGTGGATTTGGCCTAGGAATTTGGAAGGTTCTTTGTACATTATTTTGGTATTTGGTTGGTGGCTTTGGATGGCCCCATCACCTGTTTGGTTCTTGTGTACTTGGTTGTCAGTTATATTGCTTAGATTGCAAATTATTCATATTTTGCCTAGATTGCCAATTTGTCTGCCTTTGTTTATTTTGCCACGGTGCCCTAGGTCCATTTTGAATGAATTTTGGAACTTGTATATTGATTGTAAAGAATTTTGGTGCCTTCCTGAATTTATCTCTTGGTGTTTTTATTAGGTTTGCCATAAATGTTACCTTAAGGATTCCTGATAATTCTGCAAAAAGTTTGAATGTTTCTAGTATATCTTGTCTCATAAATTCAGACCCTGCTCAGTATGAGCCCTTCCAGCTCCACCAGCTTCCTAGTCAAGCCCTTGGTTAGCCTTTGAATTTTCATGACAGGGGTAAGTTCCACTCAGTCATCCAGGGTTTTCCTTGAGAAGCCAGGCTTTCAAGATGAAGTGAGATTATGTCTTTTTAGAAAAGCTGTCAGTTTATTTTGCCAAATGGCACAATTTCTAATTTAAGTTTTAGTGGAGGCTTTGGCTTTAGGAATTTTTTAAATCTGGTTATCATAGTTATGTGATTATAAATGCCAATTGATTTTAGTTTTGGAAATCTGTCTGACTGTGGAGGACAGGTGCCAACTACACCAATAATTGTGAGTAGTACTAGGTCAGACATAACCGGGCACACATACATTTGTGTTTTTTCACGAAGTCAGTCTTTCATCGATGCATATTCATCATAAAAGCCATGAGCTATGTGGAGTTCCCAAGGAGTCAATTCTTAGTATTACCCGTTCAGAGCTAAGGGCATACAGGCAGAAGCTGATCCACAAGTCAGTCAACATTGCTAACCATATATAGTAGCACACTTAATCAATATATTAATGTTATAGATTAAAAGTTTCACATCAAACAAAGTACCTTTTATCATCAGGAGAAAAGGGGGATAGGAAAAGGTGTTCACAAACCAGTGCAAGGAGAGTGACATGGACAAGGAGAGTGCCCTGTGCTAATCCGGACAGTAATCAACTTCTTGATTTGGGCAAGGAAGAGTCCTTGATTGTAGCAGAGCCTTTGGTGCCAGATGCCAGGTGCTGATCATGAGTGACAGCAAGATTATATCTATTGAGATGGCAGTGCCAAGATGGTGAAATCCTGCTCTTTTCAAAATCCCTGAGTCCTCTAGTGAGAGCTGATAGTAAATGGTTATGCCCTTGTCTGGCTGGGTGTAGTCTCTATTGATTAGGTGAACATCTGGTCCCTGATGGCATGATGCCTTTGAAATGTAAGATGGAGTCTTTTTCTAAGATGGAGTTACTTTGTCAAGAGTATACAACACAAAATATCAATAGTCAAATACATTGTTGCTATTACTATTTTCAAGAAACTGTTAGCTGTTAGAATAAATTAAGAATATGAGAAATAAAAGTTTTATTCCCTAGAACCATGAAAAAGTAAAAAAGATATACAACCAATATGCTAAAAATGGAGACAAAATGGAATGATATGAAATGCTCAATTAAAAACACAAAAGGCATAAAATGAGTAAAAGACAAAAATAGGAAAAAAGCAAGGACAAAAAATAGAAAACAGTAACAAATATGGTAGGTATTAATCTAACTATCTCAGTAATCAATTTGAATGTCAATAGCATAAAATCACCCATTAAAGGACTAAAATTGTCAGAGTGGAAAAATAGAGACAACCAGTTATATGATGTTTACAAGGCAAACTTATTAAATATAAAGACATATATATATTAAAGGTAAATGAAAAGAACAAGATAGACGATGCTAACACTAATCAAAGAAAGCAGGAGTAGCCATGTTAATTACACAAAGAGCAGACTTCAAAGAAAGGAAAGTTATCAGGAATAACTAAGGGCATTAGATAAAGATGAAGGGGCCAGTTCTCCAAAAAAATATAATAGTCCTCCAAGTATATGCATCTAACAAAAGAGTGACACACTATGTGAGACAGAAACTGACAAAACTGTAAGAGAAACAGATGAATCTACTATTATAGTTAGAAACTTTAACACCCTCTATCAGGAAAGGATAGGTCAGCAGGCAGATTCCAATAAGGACAAAGGAGAACTCCACAGCACCATCAGTCAACTGGATATAACTGACATCTACAGACCACTTCATACAACACCTGCAGGTTACACATTCTTCTTCTTCTTTTTTTTTTTTTTTTTTTTTTTTGAGACAGGGTCTCACTCTGCCACCCTGGATAGAGTACAGGGGCATCATCATACCTCACTGCAACCTCAAACTCCTGGGCTCAAGCAATCCTCCTGCCTCAGCCTCCTGAGTAGCTGGGCCTACAGGCATACATTACCACATCTGGCTAATTTTTCCATTTTTAGTAGACAGGGTCTCACTCTTGCTCAGACCGGTCTTGAACTCCTGACCTCAAGCAATCCTCCTGCCTGCCTGGGCCTCCCAGAGTGCTAGGATTACAGGCATGAGCCACCACACCCAGCCTACACATTCTTCCTAAACTCACACGGAACATTCACCAAGACAGACCACATTCTAGGACATAAAACATACCATAACAAATTTTTAAAAATTGAAATCATACTGTGTCTGCTCTCAGACCACAATGGAATTAAACTAGAAATCAAAGGATAACTGGAAAGGTAACTGAAAGGTCCTAAAATGCATGAGGATTAAACAACATACTTCTAAGCAACATATCGGTCAAAGAAAACATCTCCAGACAACTTTTAAGAAGTATTTTGAACTAAAAGAAAATGAAAATACAACTTATTGGAATTGGTGGCATGCAAGGAAAGCAGAGCTTAGAGGGAAATGTATAGCACTGAATGCATGTATTAGATAAGATGGAAGATCTAAAATCAATCATCTGAGTTTCAGACTTTGGAATCTAGAAAAAGAAGAGCAAATTAAATCCAAAGTAAGCAAAAGAAAAGATATAATATTGTTATGAGACTAAAAACAAAGTAAAAGTTAAATCATTTTACTGGAGTTTTTAAATGAATATTGCTAGCTTAACAGTTCTCAGAAAATAGAAGTATTCAAAACTCACAGGGAAAATATAGCACCCCAAACAATACCCTTGTTTTGCTTAAGGTCATGCAGCAGTGACTACCCTGAAATGAGGAGAGAATTAATTTTCAGAAATGATCAATGAAAGGCATACTAAAGTGAGGTAATTTCATTTCTTTACTAAGTTGCATGTTTCACTATTGCTAAAATAATAGATTTTTAACATTCTCCCCACACCAAAAAAAAATGGTAATTTGGTGAGGTGATGGACATGTTAATTAGCTTGATTGACTTTTTCTATAATGTATATACATAGAGCAAAGTATCACATGGTAAGCCATATATACAATAATTATTTGTCAATTAAAAATAAGCAATAAGCAAATTGGAAATTCTTTATTTATGAATAATCCACCCATAAGAAATGTAGGTAAGTAACTATTGCTTCATATATAAAAAGGCCCATGTGATAGAAAGAATGAAGTTAAAACAAAGTAAACACAGCATTTAGAATCTAAGAAAATAATTTCATGACCATGAGGTAGGGTAGAAATTCTTAAGAACCATCTAGAAAGTCTTTGCCCTATAAGAGAAAAGATATTCTAACATAGTTGATGTGAGCAAAGACTCTGGATATAGACAGTCAACCTCAAGTTCTTCTATCCCTTTTCCTGTAGTGCTTCAGCTCAGATTCAGAATTGGACCATGGGAGTGGTAATTAGTGCCTACCCTCTTGAGATGTTGTGAGGACTGAACTAACCAATAATACACAAAGTGTGTAAACTAATAGTAGGTCTATAGCAAAGCAAACACTAAGTCAGTATTTGCTCATACTGGCAGCTTAGTCTAAGTAATTGCAAGATGTATCATTTGATTTAATTGTAAGATGCATCTTTATGTCAAAATGAAAGCATAAAAACACTGACAAACTATGACACAAATACTTCTTATCACTTAAAATTTTTACCTTATAATTGTAGAAGATAACTCTTTAGAACTTAAAGATGGGCTCTTGCTCTGTCACCCAGGCTGGAGTATAGTGGTGACACTATAGCTCACTATAGCACACTGCAGCCTTAAACTCCTGGGCTCAAGCGATCCTCCTGCCTCAGCCTCTCAATTAGCTGGGACTGCAGGCAAGTGCCACCATGCCTAGCTAATTTTTTTTTCTTTTCTTTTCTTTTTTTTTTTAATAGAAGCAGTCTAGCTTACCCAGGCTGGTCTTGAACTACTGGCCTCAAGCAATCTTCCTGCCTCAGCCTCCCAAGTTGCTGTGATTATAGGAGTGAAATTTTTATCTTATATCACTCCTATGATTACATGAGATGGAAAATAAAAGCAAAATGCATCAACTAAGGTGTTCTAAAATTTATCTCGTTCAAACCAAACTATTCTGAATCACTTTTCAACTCAACTTGTCTATGATTTTTCCTACATTGACATCATCTCTGCTAATTAGAAGCTTTGTTGATGCCACATTTATTGTGAGAGTCCTATAAAACCTTCTGTTAGATTATCTTTCTAAATTCTGTAAATTTAGATGTTGACAATATTATCAGAAGGTGACAATGGGAAGTTTTTATACCAAGTTCATGTGTGTGCACATGAGGGTAATCACCTTATGACTGCCTTCTGACCAATAGCAATTTTAAGATGCATCTACATTTGAACAATGTAAAAATGTGCCCTTTATAATAAATGAAACACACCATTTTTCTCTGTGACTGCCCATTTCTCAAGGTCAAGTCATGGTGGCTCATCTGCTATATTATGATCTATTATTGAGGAAACATGCTTAAATATAGTTTCATATAAGTTATTATTGGACTACTGGAATTCCTATTTTAAATGTTGCAGTAAATTCTTATAATTTTATATTCACTTACTTTGCATATGCTTGGCATACTCATATGAGAACAGGGTTCAGTCATCCATAACAGTTTCCAGCACACGGCCTCCTCCATGTTCCTCAGTGTGGTCATTCCAATTATTTCCTTACTGAACCCCCTCTAGGTGACCACTCCATATAGAACAGCTAGATACAACACTTATTCCACCCCACTTGACCCCTAAGCCTGTGAGAACTGCACAGATAACCTGCAGTGTTATCACTGATGCCAATGGAAAAGACTCAAACTCTGCAAAATAATTTGAAGAAGTTTATTCTGAGCCAAGTTTGAGGACCATGGCCCAGAGCCACGCCCAAGAAGCCTTGAGCAAGTGGACTCACTGTGGTTGGGTTACAGTTTGGTTTTATACCTTTCAGGGAGACAGGAATTATACAAGTAAAGTCACAAATCAATACAAGGAAGGCAAGAAAAGTCTTAGGTGGGATTCTTTGATTTGCAATTGTTTAAAGAAATGAAGCTTTATCTAAAGGCTTGGAAGGTTTTAAGATAAGGAAGGCTGCTAATCAGAGACAAGTCACCCACCAGACATATACCCAGACTCAAGTGATCTGTTAAGTAAATTGAGGACCTGCAGGTGTGGTTCAAGGTTTGTCTTGCATAGCCTTAGGCCTGTTAATGAGTTACAAAAGATGTCTGCAAGAAGGGCAGGGATCATGAGGAGGCATGTCTGACCTCCATTCTCCAGCCAGCGACTCAGCTTTAGGGTATTTCTAGGGTCCCCTTGGCCAAGAGGGGGTCCATTCAGTCAGCTGAGGGGCTTAAGATTTTATTTTAGTTCACATCGGAATTGTCTCATGCTTGCCATTCCCAACTAAAACAGAGTGGAGAAGCCCGGGGCTGGGGGAGTGGGGGAGAAGCACTCGGGGGTACATAACATTGCTCTAGAAATGTAATTCTCTGCAAATTGAGAGGCTGAAACTGTCTTGTGTAATCTGAAACCAGATGAATGAAGATGATAAACTCAGGGGTTCAAATTTCAGGATCCAGTTTCCCATAAATAGCCTGAGACCTTTTAAATGTGCTTTGAATGAGAATCCTCTTTCCTCTAGCCACAGGGCTGAAATTGCTGAAAATCCAACACAAGCCCTCATCATGTGATTGGATGAATTATAAGGAAAGTTGAACAAGAAGTCTACTGTAACTACAAGAGGAGATAAGTCGTAACAAGGTAAGCATACTGGAAAGTGTGCTTGGAATAAACACACATTGACAGCATTGGTTGAAAAAAAATGGGATCCTGTAAATTGGAATAGGAACCTTTTGGAAGACTTTGATGAGTCTGTAGACATTGAGCTCTGAAATTCTGGTAAGTTTTGTTTAAGACACTGCTGATTCTCCTTGGACCCACCCCCAACACTCCTTTTTGCTTCTAGACCTATAACTAGAGTCAAGGCCTAGGCCCTTAAAGTTGATATACACAGTGTGACCCTTAGGAGGTGTATTACACTCCAAAAAAATACTTGAATTTTCTAATTTATATAAGCAGAAATCTGGGGAACATGAGTGGAAATGGATGCTGGAGGAACCATAACATTGGATCAGACCTGGTTTATTGATATGCACTAAGAAATTCTGCATTTAATGCTGCACCTCAGGGTGTTGGAAAGAGGTCTAACGGTTGGTTGGCTAAAGCATGGACTTAAAAGATGGCCCTCTTTAAGCAAGTTGGAAATGCCCTACCTCCCTTGGTTTACCTTACAGGAAAGGATTCAATGGCTTAGGGAGCTAGGATTACTAGAGTGTACTTGATATTTAAAACCAATTTAACCAGAGTGGAAGAGTCCTGAAGATATACTTTTCACCAATACTTTGAGAACAGAATTGTGAGGGGAGCCCCAGCATCCCTGAAGAGCTTCCTGATTGCTCTTCTCTGTAGGTCAGACTTTATAATTAGAACCACAGTCACTCAACTGGAAAATTTCAGTGGGACTAATTGGATCCCAGGGGGCCTGGGGCCAAATGGCAGTGGTCAATCTTCAAAGGCAAGGTGGGCAAAGTCACTTTACTGGTCAGCAAAGGCAAACCAACAATCAGATTAGACTGACTCATGTAGATCTTTGATGTTGGCCAGTTAACCATGGTATTCTTAGAAGTGAAATAGGTAGGCCTCTAAATAAGCAGAAAACATTCAGGTCAAGTGAAAAAAAGTCTAACTTGAATCATAAAAATAGAGATCATAGCCCCTCACTCAATTTCCAGACTTGAGCCAGTTTACAGTCTTGAACACCCCTTGAAATAAGGGGCAACCAGGTCCCCTAGATGAAGGACCTAGGTACACTATTAAAACTTTATACTGTAAATATTTCTCCTATCTTTCTAAAAGGGACCTACAACCTTTTATCAGTGTAACTTTGCTTTGGGGAAAGGAAAATAATAAGAACTTTTGGGGACTACTGGACACTGGCTCTGAAATGACATTGATTCCAAGAGGCCCAAAATATCACCATGCCCTCCAGTTAGAGTAGGGGCTTAAAGATTTCAAGTACTTAATGGAGTTTTAGCTTGGATCTACTCACAGTTGGTCTAGTAGGTCCCCAAACCCACCCTCTGGTCATATTCCCAGGTCCATAATGCATAATTGGAATAGCCATACTTAGCACCTGGCAGAATCCCCACACTGGTTCCCTGAACTGTGAAGTTAGGGCTATGATGGTGGGAAAGGCCAGTGGAAGCCATTAGAGCTGCTGCTACGTATGAAAATAGTGAATCCGAAAAAGAACCACATCCGTGGAGGGACTGCAGGGATTAGCGCCACCATAAAGGCCTTGAAAGAAGCAGGCATGGTAATTCCTAGCACATCCCCACTCAACTCTCCTATTTGGCCTTTGCAGAACACAGATGGAACATGGACAATGATGGTGGATTACTGTCAGCTTAATCAGGTGGTAACTTGAATTGCAGCTGTTGTACTAGATGTGGTTTTATTGCTTGAGCAAATTAACACATCTTTTACCTGGTATGCAGTTATTGATCTGGTGATTTTTTTTTCTATTTCTGTCCACAAGGCCCAGCAGAAACAGTCTACTATAAGCTGGCAATGCAAACAGTACAAATTAAGTGTCTTACTTCAGGGGTATATCAACTTTCCATTCATAAGTCACAATTTGGAAGGAACTTGATCAACTTTCCCTTCCACAAGATATCATACTGGCCCATGACATTATGAAGATTGAACTTAGTGAGTGTGAAGTAGCAACTACTCTGGACATATTCCTAAGATATTTGCATGTCAGACAGTGGGAAATATATCTAACTAAAATTCAGGGGTCTTCTACCTTAATGAAATTTGTAGGAGTCCAGTGGTGTGGGGCATGTCAAGATATCTCTTCTGAGGTGGAAAACAGGTTCTTATATATGATCCCTCCTACAACCAACAAAGAGGCACCAGGTCTGGTTGGCCTGTTTGGATTTTGTCAGCAATGTATTTCCCATGTGAGTGTGTTACTCTGGTCATCTACCAAGTGACACTGAAATTTTGCTAGGTTTGAGTGGGGCCCAGAACAGAAGGCAGCTCTGTAATAGTACAGGATGCTGTACAGGTTAATTTGCCACTTGGAAATATGATCCAGCAAATCCAAGGGTACTTGAGGTATCAGCGGCAGACAGGGATGATGCTTGGAGCCTTTAACAGGGCCCTACAGATGAATCAGAGCAGAGGCCTTTCGGATTTTGAAACAAGGCCCTGCCACCACCCACTGAAACTGCTCTTCTTTTCAGCTCTTGGCCTGGTACTAGATCTTAATAGAAATGAAACACATGATTATGGGCCACCAAGTTACCATGTAACCCAAGCTTCCAATCATGAACTGGGTGTTATCTGACCTACCAAGCTATAAAGTTGGGCGTGCACAGCAACACTTTATCATCAAATGGAAGCGGTATATACATGATCAGGCCAGAGAAGGCCCTGAAGGTACAAGTAATATGTAGAAGTGGCCCAGATGCTCATGGTCCCCACTCCTGCTGCACTGCCTTCTCTCTTCCAGCTGCACCCATGGCCTCAATCAATCAATCGACAGAGGAAGAGAAGACTGGGCCTGGTTTACAGATGGTTCTGCAGGATATGCAGACACCACCCAAATTTGAACAGCCACAACCCTACAGCCCCTTTCTGGGACTTCCCTGAAGGACAGTGATTAAGGGAAATCTCAATAGACAGAACTTCAGTCCACGCACCTAGTTGTGCACTTCAGTTGGAAGGAGAAAATGTTCATAAATGTGATTTTATACTGTAGCCAATGATTTGGCCAGATGATCAGGGACTTGTAAAATATATGATTGGAAAACTGGTGACAAAGAAATTTGTGGAAGAGGTTTGCCTATAGGCCTGTCTGAGTGGCAAAAAATGTGAAGACCTTTGTGTCCAACGTGAATGCTTACCAAAGGTTTACCTCAGCAGAGGAGGACTCTAATAACAAAGTGGGTACTATAACGCATTCTTATTCCCCAGCCACCTCTGTCATTGCTCAGTGGGCTCATGAACAAAGTGGCCATGGTGGCAGGGATGGAGGTTATGGATTGGCTTAGCAACATGGGCTTCCACTCATTAAGGCTGACCTGGCTACGGGCCCCTCTGAGTGCTCAATCTGCCAGCAGCAGAGACAATGCTGCACCCCCCCCCAATATGGTGTCACTCCCCGGAGCTGATCAGCCAGCTGCCTGATGGAAGGTCAATTACATTGGACCTCGTACTTCATGGAAGGGGCATCATTTTGTCCTTAGTGGAATCACAATCTGGATATGGATTTTTTCCTTCCCTGCACACAATTCTTCTGCCAAAACTACCATCTGCAGACTCACAGAAAGCTTCGTCCGCCATCCTGGTATTCCACATAGCATTGCCTCTGACCAAGAGGCTCACTTCACAGCCAAAGAAGGGGGCAATGAGCTCATGCTCATGGACTTCACTGGTATTACCATGTTCCCCATAATCCTAAAGGAGCTGGCTTGATAAAATGGTGCAATGGCCTTTGTAAGTTGCAGTCTCAGCACCAGGTAGGTGACAGTACTTTACAGGGCTGGGGAAAAATTCTCCAGGAGGCTGTTTATGCTCTGAATCAGCATCCAATACATGATGCTGTTCCTCCTATAACCAGAATTCACAGATCTGGGAATCAAGGGATGAAAATGAAAGTGATGTCACTCACTCTTACTCCTACTGATTCACTAGCAAAACTTTTTGCTTCTTGTTCCTGTAATTTTATGCTCTGTGGGCCTAGAGGTCTTAGTTCCAAAGGGAGAAATGTTGCCACTAGGAGGCACAGCAATGATTCCAAGACTGCCACCCAGCCACTTTAGGCTCATGTCCCTGAGTCAACACTCTAAGATGGGTTTGCAGAGTTGGTTGGGGTGATTGATCTAGACTATCAGTGGAGAATTGGACTAATATTCCACAATGAAGGTAAGGATGAGTAGTCTGCAATACTTAAGATTCCCTGGCATCTGCTATTGTTTGAATATTCATCCCTTACCAAATTCACTTTGAAATTTAATCCCCAATGTGGCAGTATTTAGAAGTGCGGCTTTTAACAGATGATTGGATCATGAGTGTTCTGCCCTCACAAAAGGATAAATCCATTCATGGATTAATGGATTAATGGGTTAATGGAATGGGTGATCATGAGAGGAGAATGGGTGGCTTTAAAGGAGGAAGAGAGACCTGCAGTAGCATGCTCAGCCCTCTAGCAACCTGACAGCCTAAAGGGCCTTGGGACTCTTCAGAGAGTCTCAGCCAGCAAGAAGGCCCTCACCAGATGTGGCCCTTCAACAATGGACTTGTCAGCCTACATAACTATAAGAAATAAATTTATTTGCTTTATAAATTACCCAGTTGTATGTATTCTGTTATAAGCAACAGAAAAGAGACTAATACATAAAATTGGTACAGAAAAGTGGGGTATTGCTGATAATGAATACCTAAAAATGTGAAAGTGGCTTTGGAACTGGGTAATGGGCAGAAACTGGAAGAATTTGGAGGAGCAGGCTAGAAAAAGCCTAGGTTCTGATGACGGCTTAGAAGACAAAATGACTAGGGAAGTTTTGGGAATCCTTACAGATTGGTGAAGTGATTATAACCAGAATGCTGGCAGAAATGTTAATGTGAAAAAACCCAAACTCTGTAAAATAATTTTAAAGAAGATTATTTTGAGACACATATGTGTGACAATGGCCCAGGACTCCATGCCCAAGAAGTCCTGAGCAAGTGGTCCTGCAGGGGTTGGGTTACAGTTTGGTTTTATATATTTTAGAAAGATAGGAATTGCAGGTATAATCATAACTCAATACATGGAAGGTGTACATTGGTTTGGCCTGAAAAGGCCAGGCATCTGGAAGTAGGGGCTTACAGGTTATAGGTGGGTTCAGAGATTCTTTGATTTGTAATTGGTTAAGAAATAAAGCTTTGTCTAAAGGCTTGCAATGTTTTAAGTTAAGGAAGTCTGTTAACCAGAGACAAGCCACATATACCCATCCAAGTGATTTGTTAAGCAAATTGATGGCCTGAAGGTGATTTAACCTTTGCTCTGCATGGCTTTAGGTCCTGTTAATTTAGTATCTTATTGCCTAAGGTGTATCCAACCTCCCTTCCCTTCATGCCCAGGAGGTCAGTTTTAAAGTTTTTCTGGGGTCCCCTTGGCCAAGAGAGGGTCCATTTAGTTGGGCAGGCTTAGGAGATTTAAAATGTTCACAGAAATATGAACAGTAAAGGCCACACTGACAAGGTTTTAGATAGAACTAAGGAATGAGGTGTTGGAAATTGGAGTAAAGGCCATCCTTGTTATAAATTGGCCAAGTATTTGGCTGAACTGTGTCCATGCCCAGGGGATTTCTGAAAAAGGTTGAACTTCAGAGTGATGAATTAGGGTAACTGGCTGAAGAAATTTCTAAGCAGCAAGGAGCTCAAGCTGTTGTGTGGTTCCCTCTAACTGCTTAAGATAAATGGGCAGAGAAAAAAAAAAAAAGGGAAAAATTTGGAAAATCTACAGCCTGGCCAAGCTGTAGAGAATAAAAGACCATTTTCAGGTCAGGAATCCAAGGGTGTGACAGAGCCACAGATTAGCCAGAGATGAGCATGGCTAAAATGGAGCCAGGTGCTAAAAGCCAAGACAATGGGAGAAGGGCCTGAGGGCATTTCAGTGATCTTCCAGGCTGCCCCTCCCATCACAGGCCCAGAGGCCTAGGAGGACAGAATAATTTCTGGGGACATGCCTAGGGAACCCCTGCCCTGTGGCACCTCAGGATGCTGCTGCCTGCATTTCATCTATGTTGGCTTAAGTGGCCCCAGGGGAGGCTTGTGCAGCAGCTCTGCAAGGTACTGATCTAAAACCTTGGAAGTGTCCTTGTGGTGCTAATACTGAAAGCAAGAGCTGTGAAGGCTTGGCAGTCTCCACAAATTTCAAAAAAATTTCTTCAAAAGTCTATGGGGCCCAGATAGAGACTTGTTGTGTTGTCACAGGGGTGCGGCCACTGCAGAGCAGCCCCAGTAGAGCCATGCCAAGCAGAAATACGGGGTTGGAGCTTCTGAAGAGGGTCCCCACCATGGCAATGCCTAGTGAAGCTATGGAACTGAGATCTCCAGAGTCCACATTAGGGAAATTCCTGGGGGAGTCGTGGATGTGAGACTGCCACCAGGACCCCAGAACTGTGCAGTCACCTTTAGCACTCAATACCCACCCAGGAAAGCTTCAGGAACCTGATTACAACCAGTACAAGCAGCCACATGGACTGTGCCAGCAAAGCCATAGAGGTGATGCTGCCTGAGGCTGTGGGAGTCTAACCTCCACCTCTGTGTGTTCAGGAGGCAGCACTAGTAGTCAAAAGAAATTATTCTCAAGCTTTTAGATGTAAAATCTGCCCTGCCAGGTTTTAGACTTGCTTAGAGCCTGTCACTCCTTTCTTTTCACCTATTTCTCTCTTTTGGAATAGGAAAGTGTATCTTATGCTTATCCCACCACTGTATCTTGGAAGTAGATAATTTGTTTTGATTCCAAAGGCTGACAAATGAGACTTTGGACTTTGTTCTTTTGAGTTGGTGCTGGAATAAGACTTTGGGGTATAGGGATGGAATGAACGTATTTGTATGTGACAGGGCATTACTTTTGGGAGCCAAGGGTGGAATGCCATGGGTTGAGTATTTGTCCCCTCCCAAACTCATGTTGAAATTTTATCCCCAATGTGGCAATATTGAGATGTGGGGCCTTTAAGAGGTGATTGGATCATTAGGGCATAATTCAGTCATAAAATAATCACGTCCTAATGATCCAATCACGGATTAATCCAATCACAGGTAAATTAATAGGTTTATAGATTAATGAGTCATCATGAGAGGGAGACTGGTGGCTTCATAAAAGGAAAAGAGAACTGAGCTAGCATGCCAGCATGTTCAGCCCATTGCCATGTGATACCCTGTGCTTCCTCAGGATTCTTCAGAGAGTCCCCACCAGCAAGAGGATCTCAACAGATATGGCTCCTCAACCTTGGACTTCTCACCAACACACTCCCACCCTTCTAAATTTTCTAGCAAAAAGGAATACCAAATATCCCCCAGTGAGACCCAAATCTCCACCTCTCAAATCAGGTTATCTAAGACTCACTCTCATGCCCCAACATCAAATAATCACCACCTGCCAAAAATCCCGAATTTCTTCTATATCTCCAACCACCTCCAAAAAGAAACTTCTCTCTTTCCTCGGCCTGGCCAAATATTTCTATATCTAAATCCCCAACTTCAGTCTTCTTGCCAAACCTTTTTATCAAACATCCAGGGACTCTCTCCCAAAACCCCTGGATCCTACCCTCCCACTTGTCACATCTTCCAAAAAACTCCAGCAGGCCCTTATCACTGCCCCTGCACTCCCCTTCCTAATTTTGACAAACCTTTTAAATTGTATGCAGACAAGAGGGAGGGAATGGTGGTTGGACTCCTTGGCTAAGACCTGGGGTCTGACCCCAAATTATAGCCTTCTTATCTAACAGTTACATTCCACAGTCAAGGTCTGGCCGGCCTGTCTCAGAGGCCTAGCAGCTGCAACACACCTTACAAAAACGAAAACAAAAAACTCACATTCAACCAGCCAATAACATTTTTTCCTCCCATAACCTCGCTGACTTACTATCCCACAAAACAACCCATCATCTTCCTCCTCCTCACATTCAATCCTTCCACCTCACATCATTGCCTCCCCAGAAGTCTCCCTTGCGAAGTGTAGCGGACTCAACCCCTCTACCCTCCTCCCCTTTCCCTCACAAAAAACCATTCACTCATGTGTAGACACTCTGGATACCAGACAACCTTTCTTTCCTCACATTAGAGACCAGCCTCTCTCAGATACAACCTTTACATGGTTTATAGGTGGTGGCTCATACATACACCAAGGGAAGAAAGTAGCGAGATATTCTATTGTGTCTACTCCACACACTATAGAGACGAACTTCTGCTGACAGGAACAACTTCTAAGCAAGCAGAGCTCATAGCTCTAAGGAGGGCCCTTGCTTTAGCAAAAGGACACTCCTTAAATATATACACAGACTCCAAATATGCTCATCACATCATCCATTCTCATGCAGCCATTTGGAGTGAAAGAGTCTTTCTCACCACCAAGGGGTCCCCAACCACTAATGTTCCTCTAATTATCAAGCTTCTCAAAGCTACACATCTTCCTACCCCAGCAGCTATAATCCACTACAAAGGCCACCAAACAGGGACGGATCCCATTACCCGAGACAACACTCAGGCAGACCAGACAGCCAAAGCGGCTGTTTTTCGGCCACCCCCTTCCTTCCTCACCCACCAGGCCTAAGGACAAATCCCAGGACAAGACTGGCAAACAGATTTCACTCAGCCCCCAGTCAGAAAGACTAAATATCTCCTTATCATCATAGACACTTTCTCTAGCCAGGTAGAAGTCTTTCCTTCCACCTCTAAATAATCTCTAAAAGTCACTAAGGCGCTTGTCTACCACATTATTCCCTACTTTGGCCTACCAATCTCTCTTCAGTCTAATGGACCTGCCTTTTTATCCCAAATTACCCAACAGGTTGTCTCAGCTTTATCTATAAAATAAAATTTCCACATACCCTACAGACCCCAATCTTCAGAAAAAGTAGAAAAGCTAATTCAATCATCAAAGCCCATCTAACCAAATTGAGCCTACAAACTAAAAAACCCTGCATTTCTCTCCTTCCAATTGCTGTCACCAAAATTCACGCCACCCCACGAGCACCAACATACCTTAGTCCTTTTAAACTCATGTTTGACAGACCTTTCCTCCTGGGTAACTTTCCTGCCTCACAATCTCTTCTGAGTGAATTATCTCCCCACCCTAAACCTTGTTAGAAAGGTTAACTTCTCAGAAAACATGCAGATCGGGTCTTGCCCAAACCACAAACTAGAGACTTACCACCCACTAACCTATCCCCAGCAGACCTAGCTCTCCTTAAAAAGAGTCACCCAACACCACCTTTACAACCAAAAATAAAACAGTATCACCTCTCATTCATAACTTTTCTCCTTATCCTTAATATCCCAGGGGGCATCCCTTCACAACTTCTCCCACACTATCTAAACCAAATCCTTACCCTATCACACTGCCTACTCAACTTAATCTTCCCCCAACTTGCCCAAAATTGTTGGATTTACTTGACAAGGTCACCCGATCCATTCACCACTGTCACGGTTACAGCCAAAACCTGGACAAATATTCAAGCCTCCTTATTCTCTACAGTCTGTCAGGGACCTAGTTTCTCCTCACGATGTTACACCCTATACAATTCCTTCCCAAGCCAATATCAGAAACAGGCAAGAGAGTACCTTAACTTGTTCTTAAACACCCTCAAGTCAGTTCCCACTTTGCCCCATGTCATCATAGGTCCCTTAGCATTAACACCCACATTAAATCCAAAGCTCCTCTCTGTCTCTCATGTACACAGCCCATGGGCCAATTAGTTGGCTCCCTTAGCCCAAAAACTTGTAACCTAACTATCACCATCACCCCTCCTTCAGGTCACAATACCCCTCCTTTCAGACCCAGATTTATCCACCCTCTACACTACACTCTTCAACCTTCCCTTTCTGCTCCAGGAGACCATTCTATAAATTCTTTGTTCTGTCAAGGATGACCTTCCAGACCTATTAACCTCCCCCCTTGGTTCTTATCTTCTAGGGACACCATTAAGACCTGTCTCTCACTACCTGTCCCCACTGACCCCACTCACTTCTATTTAGACACTCACAAATTTCACCTCTTTAGTGCTCAGTCACACCAAGCCCCTACCCTACAGCCCCTTACTGGAGCTACTCTAGCTGGCACATTTTCTCTCTGGGACACAAAACCCTTCCCAGAGAAATATAGCAAAACACTGGCTCACCTCTCCTGCATAGATTATATGACATGCCTACAACAAACGAAATTTCTCTGTAGCCACTTAACTTACTATTACTTACCCACTAATTGGACAGAAACCTACACCATAGATATACTCTCCCCCCAAATTCAAATTGCCCCCAACAATCAGTCCTTTCCAATCCCCATATGGACCCTGTCTCCTATAGTTTTTTTCCAAATTCCTTCAAAATCAAATTCAAACCTTCACTAATCAGTCTTTGGGAAAAATGATGTTGTTACAGGCCTCAACACCATACCAGACATTAACCCAGTCCACAGAAGATAATATCACCAGCCTACGAATAACTACTACCCCCCTCCCATTGACACCCCTATTCAGCAGGGAACAACTTCAGAAGAAGAGACCTCTGCCCAGATTCCATAAAAACAAAAGGCTGGAATGTTAGGCTGAACCAAGAGACTAGTGGGAAGTTCCATGGGAACTTTGCCTTTAAAACCTCTTCCCGCTTGAGGGCCCACCCAAACCAGCCCATAAAAGCCCCAGAAGCCCGCCCTTTTGAGGCTGATGCCATTTTTGGCCTCAGTCCATCTGTACACAGATGTTAAAATAAATTTTCTTTTCCTTCATGTTGGCCTTGTACATTCCTCCCTCAGCATTCTAACATTCTCAGCCTCCAACACTTTAAGAAATAAATTTCTTTTCTCTTAAATTACCCAGTGTCAGGTATTCTGGTATAAGCAACAGAAAACAAACTAATATAGCATTTCTTTAGTATAACCATGCCCTGTGTTTAAGGTCAATGGGAAATTACAATGACCACTCCAGGCAGGAATGTGATGGTCCAGTTCCTTCAGGAATGAAGGTTTCAATCACTCTGCCAGGTAAAGAACTAGAACCAGGTGAGGTGCTTGCTGAAGACAAAATGAATACAGAACGGGTAGCAGGGATACCAGCTACAACCACGTGACTAGTCATAGAAACAAAACTTCATACATATACATATACATATATACACATATATATATACACACACATAGCAAATATCTCTCTTTTTGTTCTTCTCTTGTTCCTTTATCATGTAACATGAGATCTATTGATTTTAAATCAATATTTAAGTGTTACTAATTTTACATAATAGTATTGAAGTTATGGGATATCAGGAGAAAAGTAAATATTGCCCAAGGACTCTAACTTAAGGGAAAATGATTAGTGTATTTTTTAGTTGTAGACAACATAGCTGTATCATGTTGGGCTGAACTATTCCCTTGTTATTGTCTTTATTTGGAGATTAAGTAATCAACTTGACTGGATTAAGAATTACCTGAAGAACTGGTAAAGCATTACTTCTAGGTGTCTGTGAGGGTGTTTTAGCAGTAGATTCGTGTGTGAATCAGTGGACTGAGTAAGAAAGATCAATGGGCATCAAATGCCATCCAATCTGCTGTGGGCTCAAATAAAAGAAAAATGAGAGGAGAGGATTTCCTCTCCTTCCTTCCAGGATCTGGGACACTCTCCTCCTCCTTCCCTTGGACATCAGAACTCTAGTCTCTCTGTCCTTGGGACTTCAGGACTCTTATCAGTGCCCCCCCCACCCGAGGCCCTTAGGACTTCAGGCTCAGACTGAGAGTTCACCAAGTGCTCCATGGTTCTGAGTTTTCAGATTTGGACTGAGCCCCACTACCAGCATACCAGGGTATCCAGCCTGCAGAGGGACTGTTGTGGGACTTCTCAGCCTCCATAATCATGCAAGTCAATTGACCTAATAAATCTTCTCTCATCTATCTATCTATGTATCTACCTATATTTTATTTTTTCTCTCTCTTTGGAAAACACTAACATACTGGTCCATCACTCTCTCTCTCCTGCTTTGCTCCCTACCCACCCCTGCTGCTTGTGACTGTGTGGCCTGGAGAGCTCTCCCCTTCCTTCTGGCCGCTGAGGAATGCTGCCTCTTCTCGTGGGGATCTGTAAGTAATATACTGCTTCTCTTATTTTATGCATTTTGTTCAGTTGCCTCCCTGAGTCTCATTTGACAAACACACCTGAATCTCACCTTTATTCCACTCAGTGCTCTTCTATACAGTGGCTATCCTTGTAGGAATAAACTGAACACAGGTCAGACAGGAGACATAAGGGATACTGCTAGTATAAGTAATTTTTCTGTGAGAGGGATGCCTGGTCACAGGTCAGACAATCAGGCATTAGGCCACCCATCAGGATAAAAAAGCATCCCATTAAGGCATACTGTAAACATTCAGGACCAAACCTTGTGTCCTGTCAGGCAGGGCTACAGTTTATAGCCACCATCCCAAGACAGATATCAAAAGCAAACAAAGAAGTCACAAAAATAAAACATATGTAATGAGGTAATTTTATAAACTATGGTTCAAAAAAATCCATTGAGAAGGAAGACAGAAATGGCAAAATGTTACTTAAAAGTTTACACTGGAGTGGTAGCACTCTAAAGACAGAAAAATCTATACTTTGAGAATTTCAGGCCTAATCATAGAAATACGCTCTTTGTAATTTACAGTCTGAATTCTATTTATTTATTTATTTTTAGAGACAGAGTTTCATTATATCGCCCAGGCTGGAGTGCAGTGGCTATTCACAGGCACTGTGACATTACACTACAGCCTTAAACTCTTGGTCTCAAGCGATCTTTCAGCCTCAACCTCCTGAGTAGGTAGAAATATAGGTGTGCGCTACTGTGCCCAGCCAGATACAATTTAAGAACTGTATTTAAGAATACAGAACAGCTGTAGGTCTATACTTTTCTTCTTTCTCATATGTCTTTTTAGTCATGTGGATGATGATCATACACATCACTTTATGATTAGTCACTGCTGATATAGATGCAGCATGTTTTTTACAAATGTTTTGCTCTGCTCATGCGTTACACTGGTCAACTCTACTTTGGGGTACCTGAAAAACGGGATAGGTTTGGTCTTCTCTGATGACTATATTAAATAAAGAATAAACTCATATAATTGATAATTTAAGATGTTGAGTGTATTTGCACCCAGAGTGTCAAAGGCCAGGAAGGCTAAGTTAACAGCATGTCCTGATCTCAAATATATGAGCCATGTCTTCACTTTATTTTTATTTTAAAATAATTTTATATTTGCAGAAAGTTGCAATGATGTTATATAGAGTTTCACATACCCTTCCCCTTCCTCTGTTGTTAACATCTTACATAAGCACAGTATATTTAAAAAACCTCAGAAACTGCTAAAGATACAAACAAACTACAGACTTTCTTCATATTACCAGGGTCCTCACTAATGTTATTTTTCTGTTTAAGATCTAATCCAGGATACCACATAACATTTAATGTAAAGTGTATTATTATTTATTGCTGTATGACAAATTACTACATAGCTTAGTGACTCACAACCATGTACTCATTACTCACAGTTTCTCTGGGTCAGGAACCCAGATGTAGATGATGGCCAAGGTTGAGGTCTTAACTGAAGGCTCAAGTGGGGAAGGATCCAATTCTAAACTCATATGATTGTTGCTAGGTGTCTACTGATGCCCAGGGTCAAGATGACTTCTGGTAAATTATTTCAAACCTTTAAAAAATTAATAGAAATATTTTACTAATTCTTCTTCCAAGAAGATAAACACAACACAGGATAAGAGGTCACTGCCCAATATATTCAAGGAGGCCAGTTAACCCTGATTCCACAACTAGAAAAAGACAATTTAAGAAAAAGAATTATAGATCAATATGCCCTATGAAACAGAGGCAATAATCCTCAAGAAAGTAATATCAAAACAAATCAGCAACATAAAACAGGATTATACATTATGAACAAGGGTATTTATCTCAGGAACCTAAGTATGGTAAAACATATAAAAACAACTAGTGTAATAAGTGATATTAAGAGAATAAAGGATGGAAGCCTCATGATCAACTATAAAAATGCAGAATAAACATATAACGAATCCCAAACCCATTCATGATAAAAACACAAGGTCATCCATGAAAAACTCACATAACAACACATGACATCAAGAAATTCTCAGTAATTTCCCCAAGACTAGAAACAAAATGTAGTCTACTCTGCCTCTTTTGTTAAACATTGTACTAGAGAATGCAGTTGATAAAATTAGGCTAGAAAAATAAATATAAGACTTCCAGATTGAAAAGGAGAAGCCAAACAATCTCTATTTGCAAGTGACATTATCTATTGTATAGAAAACCCTACGGAATCAGGCTGAGTGCGGTGGCTCACGCCTGTAATCCTAGTACTCCGGGAGGCTGCCATGGGAGGATCACTTGAGGTCAGGAGTCGAGACCAGCCTGAACAAGAGTGAGATCCCATCTCTACTAAAAATTGAAAAAATTAGGTGGGCTTGGTGGTACGCTCCTGTTGTCCCAGCTACGGGAGGCTGAGGCAGGAGGATTGCTTGAGCCCAGGTGTTTGAGGTTGCTGTGAGCTAGGCTGATGCCATGGCACTCTAGCCTGGGTGACAAAGCAAGACTCTGTCAAAAAAAAAAATATCCTAAGGAATCAACTAAAAAAAGATAAAAACCAAAGAAAAAAAATTTCAGTAATGTTGCAATATACAGAATCAATAAAAATTGGTAGCAATTAATCAAAACATGAAATTCAGAAAAGTTCCACTTAATATAGCTCAAAAATAAAATATATTTAGAAATAAATTTAACATGAGGGAACTAAAGAAATCCTAAATAAATGAAAAATATTGGATTTTTATTGTTCAGAAGACTTAATGTTGTTAACATGCTAATCCTTTCCAAAGGAATCTACAGATTCAATATAATCCCCATGGAAATTCTAGCTTACATTTTTTTTTCATTTTTGGCAGTAATTTGAAAGCTAATTCTAAAATTTATAGGGAAATGTAAACTGTCTAAAACAGCCAAAACAACCTTAAGAAGAAGAACAAAGTTAAAGTACTCAACTTACACTTTCTAATCTTAAAACTTAACAAAAATTGCTAGTAATCACAACATTGTTGTACTAGTATAAGGATAAACATATAGGTCAGTTGAATAGAGTTGAGTATCTAAAATTATCCTTACATTTATGGTAAAATGATTTTACAACGTTGTCAAGATATTGCAATATGGAAAAATATTGTTTGAAACAAATGTTACTGGGACAAATGGATATCCACATGCAAGTTGACTCCTCTCTCCCATCATATACATAATTGATTCAAAATAAATCATAAACCAAAATGTAACAGCTACAACTACAAATCCTATAGAACAGAACACAGGAAGAAATCTTCATGGCCTTAGGTAAAACAATGGATTCTGAGATATGATACCAAAACAAAAGTGACAGAAGGAAAAAAGTAGATACATTGAACTTCAGAATTAAAAACTATTGTGATTCAATGTACACTATCCACATAACACAAAGCGTGGGAAAATTGTTTGCAAATCATATAGCTTATAAAGGTCTATTGTCAAAAATATATAAAACATTCTTGCAATTAAAACACAAAAAGGGAGATATCCTAATTAAAAGTGGGTAAGTTGTATAAATAGACATTTCCCCAAAGAAGCTATACAAATGTCCAGTAACCACACGAAAATATGCTCAACACCTTTAGTCCTCAGTAAAACACAAATATAAACCATCAAGAGAAACACTTCATAAATTTTAAAGGCATATTTTAAGAAAAGAAGTCAGTTTGAAAAGAATACATACTTTTTGTAATTCCATTTACCTGACTATGTTGAAAAGGTAAAATTATAAAGATAATATAAAGATAGGAGCTACTAGGTGCTTGACAGAGATAAGTTAATAGGTGAAATACAGAATTTTTTGTATGCAATTAAATTATTCTCTGATACTGTAATCATGTGTTAATAATACTATTTTTAATGTCCTGTAGAACTTTACATCAAAAACTAGCTAACCTTTATGTATGTAAATTAAAAACATTATTTAGTAGATTGAGGGATGACAGGGAGCAATGCAGATGTTATAAAATAATATTACTGTATAACAAATGTGTAAAAAGACCTCACTTAAAAAAGGTACTTTCTCACTCTTTCTCACCACTAGAGTGGGAGGTTACATAGAAGTAGTGGGATTGGGTAGAATGATTCACGTTTATTAGATTAGATTTGTGTGGTGCTGAGGACATTAGTAGGAATTCATTTTATCTTTATATACATATATATGGACAAATGTAGAATGTATATGTGTATATGTGTGAGTTAGCATACACACATATATTCCTTAGGTCTGTCACATGACAAATCCTACAATCAACAGACCCCTAGTATAAACGAGTATACCCACTGCCCATAGCTTTGTTTGTAATACCATTCAGTAAAAAAATTACTAGAATTTTCGAAGAGGTGATTAATACTAGGCCTCGGAAGGAAATCAACATATTTAACCTGGAGTACAGTGTAGTGCCAGAGAGTAAGAAAATGCTAAACAACAATACAACCAGCCAACCACCTAAACAAACAAAATGACACTGCAATGGTGTGGGTATTTCAAAATGGTACAGGCGCCAACTGAAAGACCTTACAAAGGCCAATAGTGGAATAATTTGACCAACAAAATAAACTAGTATAAGTATAGTGCAAAATAAATATCTATGATTACACATAACATGGCATATGATATAAAAATTGAATGAATTTGACATAACTGGTGGAGAGCAGATAAATTGCCCTTGGTAAAGGAATACAAATAATTGTAGAAGATCTGCCCATAAAGAGATGGAACATAATTCCCCACTACTTAAGTATGTGCTGTACACAGCGACTATTTTCCAAAAAGTACATAGAAAGGGGGGAAAAAGATTAATTTACAGTGGAGAAACTTGACCCAAACTACCTTGTCCAAGTGATCAAATTAGCATTAACAGTGATAAAGCATGATGATAGTATATACCCTTGGTGTAATGTCATGAGAATACCACCTATCCTCTGTAGTCTCTGTCACCAAAACCCATAACTTCAGTATCACCATGAGAAAAACATCAGATAAATCCCAAATGAGGAATGTCAATGTCATCCAAAACAAGGAAACTCTGAGCAACTGGCACAAGCAAAAAGATCCTAAGGACACATGATATCTAAATGTGATGTGGCATTCTGGATGGGATTCTCGAACAAAAAAATGGACATTAAGTGAAAAAGGGATACTTGATTAACACGTGGATGTTAGTAAATGATAATATATAATAATGGTTCATTAATTGTGACAAATGTCCCACACTAATGTAAGAGGTTAAAAATTAGAAAAACTGTGGATTGTTTATATACAAATTCTATGTACTGACTTTGCAATGGTTCTGTAAATCTAAAACTATTTTAAAATATAAAAGTTCCTTTTCCTATTTAAAAATTTACTGCTGAGCTTAATAAACAGAACATTATCAGTATTATTAATGCCTAATGTGTGCATCTTCCTAATTCTATCCTCTTCCCCCCCTTGGTGAAGGTTACTTTTATTCTATATTCCCTACTTGCCATTACCTCAATTTTCTTTGCAAATTTTCTACATTTCTATTTCTAAATAATATATTGTTCAGTTTTCCTTTTATTCAAACTTAGATAAATATGTGTGTAAATTAATCTACAATCCTAGTTAAATTATTAGAAACCATTAGACAAATCCACACTGTGACACATCCTGCAAAATACCTGACCAGTTCTTTTCACAAGGGTGAAGAAAAGTGTAACCTGAGAGCCTGCTCCAGATTGGACAGGGTATGATGTGGCAGGCAGACCCTGATATGGTGCCCAATGGTCCCCACCTCTTGGTATACAAAACTTTATATTCTAATGCCCTCCCTACGAGTTTGGGAAGAAACTGTGACTTGCCTTGATACGATAGAATACTACAAGAAGAAGGGATGTCACTTGGTAGAGTATGTTACATAAAATGTGGCTTCTGTCTTGGTAGCCAACTCTCTCCCTTGATGGCTATGATGAAGCATTCTGCCACATGGGCGGACCTGACATTAGAAGGAACTGAATCAGCCTCTGGTAAACAGTCAGCAAGGAACTGAGGCCCTTGGTCCAACAGCCTGTCTTACAGTTTGTAATTTACATTTACAGATAATCCAAGCTCCTTTTCAAATAAGGGTTTATCACTTCAGAGGTAGTGTGAATACCTTATAATAATAGAATAATCCTAATTCTTCCATCCCTTGGATAATTCCTGTTATTCATTTCACTTACATAAATGTACACTTGCACTATATGTATGTAGATATAAAAACATATATGTGTATACATGACACATACATAAGCATAAACTAATACACTGTTGCTATTATTGTGTTAACAAGCTGTTATTTGTTAGATCAATTATGAATATGAAAAAGAAAAGTATTTATTATCTAAGGTAACCATTAAAATATGTAAGAAAAGAAGTATGGTTGATATGCTAACAAAGGAGAGAAGGCAGAATCATATAAATGCTCAATTAAAACCACAAAAGGTAGAAAAGGAGTGGAAGACAAGAATGGAAACAAAGACAACACAAGCATTAGAAGATAGTAATCAATATGGTGGATATTAATCCAACTATTCAATAGTTACTTCGAACATCAATGTTCTAAATGCACCAGATAAAGTACATAGATTGTCAGATGAATGAAAACACAATATGCAACTATATGTTGTCTATATAAAAACCTACTTTAAATATAAAGACACATGAATTTAACTCAATGAATTAAACAATTATAACATGCTACCACTAATCAAAGGAAGTATGTGTATTGATATTAATTTTCAACAGAGCAGGCTTTGAAGCAAGTAAATTTATCAGGACTAAAGATGGGCATAAAATAAGGATAAAAGGGTCAATTCTCCAAGAAGATATAACCATCCTTGACACATATAAGCCTAACAATGGTGTGTCAAACTATGTGAGGGGAAACTCATAGAACTGAAAGAAGAAATAGATGAGTTCACTATTATTACTGGAGGCTTAAAAACCCTCTATCAAAAATGAACAGATCCAGCAGATAGAAAATTAGTAAGCACACAGTTGAACTAATCATCATCAGCCAACTAGATATAATTTACATCTTTACATTACTTAATCAAAAAATGGGCATAAATTACATTTCTCTAGCGCACATGGACCCTCCCCAAGATACACCATATTTTATACCTTGAAACAAAACCTATCAAATTTAAAAGAGTAAAAACTTCATGAGCTCTCAGACCACAATAAAATTAAACTAGAAGTCAATATATTCCAGAAAGATAACTGGAACATACTAAAATTCATGGGAGATTAAACAAAACACTTCCAAAGACAACATGGCCCAAAGAAGAAGTCTCAAGATATATTAAAAATATTTTGAAATAAAAATTATAATGAAAACAGAACCTACCAAATTTGTAGATGTGACATTCGCAGAGTTTAAAGGGAAGTCTACTAAATGCATGTGTTTGAAAGGAAGAAATCTCTAAAGTTAATTATCTAAATTCCCACCTCAGGAAAGCAAAACTACAAGAGTAGATTAAATGGAAAGTAAGCAATAGAAAGAACAAACTATTGTATAATAAAAATAACAACACAGTAAAAGATAAAGGAAGTAAATAAAAGATAAAGGAAGTATTCTAAGGAATACTGATAGCTTACTAGTTTCCAGAACACAGACGTATCCAAAACTAACAAAGAAAACAAAACAACCCAAACAAAATGTTTATTTAAGAGCAAGTATAGGTGACTCACTACCAAAAGGAAGAGATGTTCATTTACAAAAATGATCAACCAAAGGCATATACTGCCGGGCAATTTTGTTTGTTTACTACTAAGTTGGTAAATACTATAAATTTTAAAAATCCATCAATAAGTAATTTAGGTAGATAACAATTGCTACAAAAGGGACATGGGACAGAATGAATAAGTTCATTTAATATATGTCACAATCAGATAGACATGAGAAAATCACGAGGTTTGTATGAGAATATCAAAGAACATGTAGGAGGACATGCAGACACAGATGTGTGAACATGTGTATGTTCACGGACAATGTCTCCTCCAGATCACTGCCCAGCCTCACCATGGTCTGACTTTCCTGCTCCTGCTGTCCTCATACATTACCGATCCTTCACATTCACTGCTCTCTTCTGATGCTCTTCATATCAGATTCCACAAATGAATCAGTCAATCTCTGAAACCTCACCTAACATTCTTACCTAATCCACAGCAAACTCCAGCTCTCTATTGAAAACAATTTGACTTTGAAGATGAACATGTCTCTTTTACCAACTTCTGTGCTCAGGCCAGGATATGAGCCCTGACTCCCCTCAGCCTATTCTCCAGCCACCCATTCTCAACCCACTGGACAGACCGTTGAATGTGCCATACTGCTCCTGCCTCATCTGTGCCTCTTCTGTCCTTCTGGACAGTGTTGCCATCTTGAACTAAATAACATCTTCTTCTTCTCTACCTAGATTCAGCTCTATTAATATGGCTCCCTTGATAAATATTTCAAAATTCTTAATTAGTTACACCATACCAATTTGACTATGTGTGTTATTTTTTTTTTCAAATTTTATCACATTTGCTGTTAGCCATGACATGGTTTTAATTTTCTGCACCTGGGTGTACATGTCCTGAATCTTTTGCTGTCTCCTTGTTAGATCACCTACATCAAAAGTTGCAGAATGGTGTCAACAGGAAAGATAGAAATCATGATGCACAACGATAATCTCATTGTTTAAATGCAATCTCACTGCTTAAATGCCGTAAGTCTTCATGGAACACACAATGTTTTTAAGATATCTATGACTTTGAGTCAAAATCTAATTTAGAACAATCAGAACAAGAATATCAAGATACTTGTGAAGTAATTTATAAATTAATTTCATATTATTTTTATTGTTATGTGAATAAAATTTGTGCATTTAAAACTCCAAAAGGGTTTTCGAAAGTATAAATAAGTCTACTATGTATATAATAGTATAATTGACAGATATTATTCTTTCTCTAAGATTCTTCTTAAAATTTTGATTCATTGACATACAGTGGAAGCCCTCAATGAGTCTCCTACAGACACAGTGCACAGGCCAATTCTGGCCTTCTCTTTAGTGTTACAAATACAAAGTACAAAGCTTTCTCTCTTAATCTGTGAATTTCACCCAGTGTTCCTTATTCATCTTAATATTACCAACTTGATCCATACAGGAGGGATACGGTCATGTTTGAGGAATTCCAGGAAGAATGAAACAAGATGTTGTGGAAAAACTAGTAAGAACTGGTTATGCCTGACCACATGTGAAAAACAAAAACAAACGATTTACAACACAATGCATAGTAAAAAATGTACAGTGATGCCTGAGAGATGTGAAGCAATGATGTGAGCCCTGCTATTGCCCCCAGTTACTGCTTCAAGAGAGTTTCTGGACGGTGGTGTGACACAGATTTTGGAAGACAATGTGCATTGAGAATATGGAACCGAGAATCTGGAGAACAAGTGGATGAATTTCATCAAGCCATTTTCCACATCTGGTGACAAGAATGAGAGAACATTCATGCCAGTCCCCACACAGGCTGTGGTGCCATCATTACTACATTGAGATCGGGCTCACAGAAGTAAGGCACAGTACAGGGGGAAAAAAAAAAGTCAAAAACAAAAAAGATGAGCCATTTGAATGAACTGGGCCAACAACCTTTTTATCTTATTTCTGACTTCAAAGGAAAGAGGCATTTATGCATTACAGCAATCTTGCAACAAGCCTAATGATGAAGGGATACCCCACAGAGATGAAATAAATGAAATGTTTAAGGAGATTGAACCACCTCATGTCCTTGTCTACAAGGACATGTCGTGTACACATTTATGGAAGTGAGGAAGAAGGAATCATGGCTTCTAGCCAATGTTTACAGCTTTAGGGTAAGGAGAAAACCAAACTATATAATGAAGTTCATACCTGCACAATACAAACTGGCTGGTCTCTGCATTCAGAATTGGAGTATTAGTATTCTGTTTACACAAATTAACAGCTTTGTGAACCTTTAACAAATAGAGCAAAACAAACCATATAATAGAAACATTCACATTTATTTTTAAGCATGAGAATCTGAGCAATTTTTGCCTTCTGGTTCCCAGAAAAGTATGTGTCCTTCTCCTTTTTAACCAGACATGTTTCAGAGGAAATTTCTGGAAAATGATAAAGAATGTGTAACATCTGTTGTTTCCACTAAAAATTATATTCCTACTCAATTTAGGAAAGAGTGATGTGTAAAAAGATTAAAATAATTGAAATGATTATCTGGAAAGCAATTATGAAAGCATTTTAAACAAAGTAATGTAAGGCCTTAATGTACCATACACAAATGGAAATTTGGTTGTAGATGATGGTTAGGTGATCAAAAAAAAGAAAAAGGAGGGAGAAAATTTATACCCAATGTTTAAGATACTTGCACACCAAAACAAAAGAGCAAGAACTAATATTACCATTCAAGAACTTAAGTGGTGAGGTGTCATTGTTCAGCAAGAAAAGAATGACTGTTGAACAAACTCATCCTTACATATAAGAACTATATTTCCCACTCTCCCACCTAGAAACACAAGGAGCTGGTACCCATGTGCATGCAGACCCCACAGTGAGGCTCAGAGCTCAGAGGATCTCACTGCGGCCTCACCTTGGTGTGCGTGGTCTGGAGGAGAACCCCGTCCACATGGTCCTCTACGCCAGCGCAGGAGGCACCCAGGGCTGCATCTCCAGACTTTCACTTCCAACGCTATTGTGGAAGGTTTTAAATAAATAAAATAGGTTGTGGTATTGTGGAGAGTGTCTAAGATGCATGAGGACATTAGAGATAAAAGAGTTAACAACAATGTTCTAAACCCACTGCTTCATTCAAGGGATAGCTGGAAATATTAATATTGGTGTAAGGGCAAGGCACGCAGGTTTCTTCCTTCATTTACATCATTATAGAACAGCACAGATGGTAAGAGAGCAGACTCGGGAGAAAATTCTTATGTTAAATTAAGACTCTTGGTAACTAAGAAAGTATTGTAATTGTACAGAAAGAGGAACAAACCAACAAAAAAAGAAAATAGAGCTTAAAAAAAGACATATGCATACGTAAACATACAATGTGTAAGTTGGTAAATGGGGAAAAGATGGATTTTTCTTTTCCCTTTTTTTTTTTTTTGGTCTCTACATAAAACATTTATTGATGGTACGTTTCACGAGACCCAGTAGTGCTCCAAAAGAATACTCCAGTCCAATGGCCTCTCCTTCCGTGAGTTCAGAGCTCTCTCGGCTCTTTTGAGAGCTCCATTAAGGACGATCAACCTAAGAGAGCACTTAAGGGTACGCAGGGGCCAGGTCTACTTTCTGGCAGGAAAAAAAAAAAAAAAGTTACAGAAAGCAGGCACTCAACTGCCTTATACAGACTCACGACCAAAATCAGTTTCACCAAGAAAAGATACAAGAAATTCTTCGGTCTGGGGTAAAATTCACCGCTCAAATCGGGGCACATCAAGACAGGGCCCCAGGAAAGCCAGGTCGTGGGGAAAGGAGATCTATCCCAGGCAGACTCAGACTACTAATCCGCCAAAACGCAAACTCTGAGTCCCTAATTTCCTCATCTGCAAAAAGATACAGCAATAACTCCCACCTCTCTAAATACTCTAACAAGATGACCCCAAAAGAACTTTAAGGGACAGTCTCAAGTTACTTGAACTTCTACTAGGAGGAGCACAAGCGGGAGCCTCCCAAACATTACCTGGACCAGCCACACTCCCATGTTCTGTTTGGCGCCGTCAGTGCACTTCCCCGCGCTCCCGCCTGGGTCTGTCCGCAGTAGAGGCGTGCAGCGCCCCGTGAGCTGTGCCGCTGCTGCGCGACTGTCCACAGCGCAGTGCGAGCCACAAGCGGAGGCGAACCGTGAAGAGCCCGCGTCGGTCATTTGCCAGGACACTGGAAGCCCGGGAAACAGGAACGGCGCTGGCTGCCGGGAACTGCGCCTGCGCACTGCCCCTAAGTATGGCGCGCGAGAAAGATGGATTCTTCCAAAAACGTTCTAGGACGTTGATTATCATTTGAGGGTATTTAAAATCTGACCTTTGACCTCACTTTAAACACAAAATCAATTCCAGGTAGCTCTTGGACCAAAATATAGAACTATTTAATACAGTATATAGAACACAATTTAGGAAAATATCTTTAATATCATGGGGTGGGGTAAGATTTCTGGAACTAGACCTAGAAAGTATTTATCATATAAGGGAAAAGATATTCCGACATAGGTGCCGCGACCTAAGACTCTGGAGACAGAGTTAAACTCAGCCTTCCCTGTATTTCTTTTTAGACCAAATTAAAAACTGAACCATGGGGATGGTAATAAGGCCTACTTCTTGAATGTTGGGTGGATTGTATAAAATAATAATAATTAAACATATATAATACCATGTCAACACTAACCACTAAGACAACTTTTTGTAATAAATTGTGAGATGTATTATTTGCACCAATTTATATCATTATTTTATATATCAGAATAGAAGAATAAAACCACTAATGTATGATAAAACAAATGCTTCTTATAACTTAAAATTTTTCCATTATAATTACTGAAAAAACTCTTTTCAAATTACATTTATGTGGATACTTGTATCACTCCTAAAATTATATGTTATGGAACTTAGAAGAAAAATACATTAACAGAGGTATTCCTAAAATTTCTTCCATTCATATCAAATTCTTTTGAATGACTTTTCAACTGATCTTGTCCATGATTTGTCATCACCTGTGCTAATCAGAAGCATTGGTGATAGGACATTTTTTTTCAGATTCCTATGCTACTCCTGTAAGATTATCTTTCCAACCTTCTGATAACTCCTCTGCAAGCTTTGAAGCTGATGTTATTATTCAAAGATGTCAATGGAAGGTTTTTAGACCAAGTTAATGTATGTGTACACAAGGACAATCACATTATGACTTCCTCTGGCCAAGAGAGTTTTCACACTACCAAATTTAAGATGGGTCTGTATTTGAAAGATGTGAAATTGTGCACTCTAGGATGAATGGGACACACCATTTTTCTCTGTGACGGCCCATTTCTCAGTGTTAAATCATGATGGCTCATCTGCTCTATTCTGGGCTAATACTGGGGGAATATACTTCAATATATTTTCACATAAATTGACCACCTGCATTTAAATTCTTCCTAGCTATTAAAGATGTTAAAATTATTAGTATGAGAATTCCTATTTTATGTGTGGAGAAGTAGTTTTATGAACCATGATTCAATAAATCCATGGAGAAGCAAAATAGAAATTATGAAGAGTTACTTTTAAATAACAGGAGTGATAACTTTCTAAAGACTTAGAAAAAGTTGTAACTTTAAAATTTCTGTCCTTAGTTTATAATTATGAGCGATGGTCCCTGTAAGTGTCAATTCTTCAACTGTGACGTTTGTGCTTCTCTCTTGTTCTTCATTCTCATTGTCCTTCAATCATGTAGCTGGTGGTCCTACACATCACTTTGTGGTTCGTCCCTGCAGAAGCAGTTGCATTATGGTCTTCATAGTTTTTTTTGTTGTTGTCGTTCTGTCCCCTTACTACTCTGGTCAACTTTACTTTTAGATTTTTGGATAGTAATGGGTTTTAATGTTCCCTCAAGAATTTATTGAGTGAAAAAGAAACTCATATAGTTTATGACTGAGAATGTTGACTGAAAGTTTACTACAGATATAGATTTTAGGAAGGTGGAATTAAGTGAACATGAAACCACGATCTCAAATACATGCATCATTCATCCACTAAACTCCAACTTCTAATCAGGCTAGAGTGCAGAGTCAGAGTGTTGGGCACTTGCCTCATGATAAGGTCTAAGCTAAGAATTTGGGCATTTGCAGTGGCATCTTTCTGAGAATTTTCTTGGCTAGGCCAGCCTTTGCGAAATCTGGTGGTTTAGTATATTTTGGGAAAGCATATCTTCCCACCTATCAGAGGGTTTGTTTGGGGACTCAGTGCTTGACACTGTGTTATCTGTGCCTGTGACATCATGTTAGTACAGTTTGTGTCCACCACCTATCTTTTTAAAACCTTAGCCCTTAGAGTTCATTGACCCTGTGTTGTCATGTTGAGATGGGACACTACTTGTCCATATATACTTGTGGGTCATTTATGGCCTACCACTCTGTTTTTTTTGTTTCCCAGTCCATTATTTGGTGAAGCCTGATAGTCACAGTTTACATCATGATATGTTAGAATGGATGCATTGACTTGAAGAGGAAAAAGGGGTTTTGACAAGAAATTTACCAATCATAATATCTCCAGTTAAAAAGAAATGAATAGAATAACACTCCAACTGTTAAGGTATGGAATTTAAATGAGACTATCATGTCTCAAGACTGAAGTATGAGCTAAAATAAGTTACAAGGTTTCTTGAATAATAAATGCTCAAATAACACCACCTATATAACTGTTATCCTGATCTACAGATGAGAGATGTGGTCCAGGTCAGTTGTATTTGTCACTGTAGGTCTCCAGTTTGTAGGAACTCACTTTCTCACGGAAATGATCAGTGTGGTGTGGAGAAAATCTGCAATTATGGATCATGAAAGTGATAGTCTTGACTTTGTGGATGCCATTGGGAGTGCAGCGTGCATGTTTATGGCTTTGAAGGCTTTGTACACATGGTTCATGGAAACAACTTGGCTGCTGTCCAGTAGAGTTCTGTGGTCTGTGACAGAGGGCTGTGTGGGGAATGAGTGAACAGTCCTCCCCACTGTGGGATTCTTTGTTTATAAAGCACATATGTAGAGTCATCAATTATGGTGTGTCCATCTCTTAGATCAGTGCATGGCAAATTGGGGATATGTTGTATCCTGCTTGTTTTTTTGTTTTTTAATACTGAGCTTTCTTCACCTGTGCACAAGGCATATGTATCACTCACTAGCCCTCATCTGCCCCAAACTTGTGTCTAGAGGTTTATATCCAGGTATTTGTAAGCAGGAACTGGCCTAAACCACCATATTTATAAATGGCGGTTTAGGCCTTTTTCCTCCCCTGGTCCCCTGCTCCCATGGCCATAACTATTCTGTAGCTTTTCCTCTTGGCAATGAATAATATAATTCCATGATGTGAGTGTTAACAAAATACATGGTCCCAAAGACTTTATGATGGAGACCTTAGAATGAAGAGAACTTAATTATCACAAGGTTTTCTCAAAGGCTTGAAGGTACAGCTGTCTTTTGATCACTAGAAGAAGAAACATCTGTGTGAAGAAAACATTCTCTTGAGTGCTAACATAAGATTTATGTGCTGTGTCACTGAAATTTCTCAGTCTTGGCTTCTAACTCCTAGAAGTCATGTCTTCAAAAAGGCTTTAGTAGATTCTGCAGATATACTGCTGAACAATGTCTGAAAATGGGGCTTTGGGGAGTATGTGAGGCAAAGACACCTATCTTTGAAAATTGGTTACTAAAATTCAAACTTCTTACTGTGTATTGGGGAGTATGATAGCAAATACAAATATGGAAGAGTCCCTGGAGATTGATGGTGTATCTGTGTTTGCAATGTTGGATAGATAAGGAAAGCTGCTTTGCTATTTTCCCCCTACCTATCCATTCATCTCCTGAGGATAAGGTTTTTTGCTTTTTTTTTTCTTTTTGTACCAAAACAATGCTTACAAAAACCTTTTTATTTTGAAATAATCTTAGATTTATAGAAGGATGCACAGATATTAAGATACCCTTTGGCCTTCTAGAACATTATTATCTTCTATAACCAAAATACATTCATGAAAACTAAGAAATTGACCATGTTAAAAAACTCTTAACTGAACTACAGATTTTTATCATATTTTACCAGGTTTTCTAATAATGTAATTTTTCTGTTCCAGGATCTAATCCAGGATACTGCATTACATTTACTGTCAGGTGTAATACTTACTAGTCTTTGCATAACAAATCCCCACATAACTTAGTGGCTCAGAAACCACTCAAACATTACTCACAGTTTCTCTGGGTCAGTAATCCAGATGGAGATGACAGCCCAGGGTGGGGTCTCAACTGAAGGCTCAACTGGAGAGGGATCTACTTCCAAGCTGACATGATTGTTATTAGGATTCAGTTCTCTGTCCACATCAAGATGACTTCACTAGTGAATTATTACAAACCTTTAAAGAATTAGTACCAATTTATCACTAATTGTTTTAAAACATAAAACAACAACAACAGTTGGGAAGAGATCACTTTGGGCAGAGATCACTTCCCAAAATATACTATGAATTAGTTTATCTTGATACCATAGTTAGACAAAGACACTCAAGAAAGGAAAATCAAGACCAATATGCCTTATAAATATAGAGGCAAATATCCTCAAAGATATGCTAGCAAAACAAAGTTATGACACATAAAAATTATTACACAATATGCAAAAGGGTTTTATCTCAGGAATGAAAGTTTGGTTCAATATACAAAAGTAATGAGTGTCACGCCCTATGTTAATAGTATAAACCACATGATCAAGATTTGTGGTACTAGCATAAGAATATGTATATAGGTCAATGGGTAGAATTGGATGTCCAAAAATTAACCTTACTTTTATGATCAAATGATTTTACAAGGGTGCTAAGTCAATTCAATATGGAAATTTTTTTTCATCAAATGTTTCTGGGGTAAGTGGATATCCACATATAAGTTGGACTCTTCTCTAACACCATTGTACTTTAATGACTCAAATTATGATATACCTAAATAAAAGAGCTAAATAGGCCCAACCTATAAAAGAAAATATAGACTACATCTTTTTGGCTTTAGGGTAAACGATGCTTTCTAAGATATGAAAGTGGAAGCACAAGGGAAAGAATAAAATATTATATATATTTATATATATATATATTTTTGAACTTCATCAGAATTAAAATTTCTTGTGATTCAAAGTATACCATCAAAGAAATAGACACCCAAAAAAATGGCAGAAAATTTTTGCAAGTCAAATAACTGATAAGCATCTATTATCCAGAATATATAAAAGTATTTACAACTTAAATATTAAAAAAAAACTAAATTGAATAGATGTTTCTTCAAAGAAGCTATAATCGTGTCCAATAAGTACATGAAAAGATGTTCAATGGCTTTTGTCAAGAGGGAAATGCCAATCTCAACCACCATGAGATATACTACACAAATCTAAAAGGCATATTGGTAAGTGAAAAAACCAAGTTGGAAAAATGAAAATAGTGCGTGATTATACTCATGTGATACTCTGGAAAAGGCAAAAGTTTGAGACAGTAAAGTTTAGTGGTGTTATTAGGGGCTTGGGAGAGAGGAAGGTCAAATAGGTCAAGCACAGAGGATTTCTTTTAGGCAGTGAAATTATTCTGTATGAAACTGTAATTATTCTGTATGAAACTGTAAATGTGGATACACAATAACATTTTGCAAATCCTAACTGAACTTTATAGACAAAAAGTGAACACAAAAGTATGCAAATGAAAAACCTTATTTAGTAATCAGGGAGTCTCCATGAAGGAATGAAGTAAAAAAAAATAATAACTGTACAAATGTATGAAATAACCTCACTGAAGGGAGTGCAGAATGCGGGGATGACCTAAGTAACTTGGGAAGTAAGTGGAGATTCCGAGTCTAAAAGCCAAAGGTTTTATACATAAGCACTGTACTTTAATTGGTAAACTTCTTTGCCATGGAAGTATAAATTTTCAGTTCTGAGCCACTATATAAATACAGGTTGAGCATCCCTAATTCAAAAATTGAAATCCTAAATGCCAAAATTTGAATCTTTTTGCGTGCAGACATGACATTTAGAAAACATTTAACATTTTAAAAAGCCATCTAGCAGAATGCTTCCTCATCCCTAGAGCACCTATTTCCTGGTCCTCCAATTGCTGCTGATGTTTCTTCTCACTTACAAAAATAAAATATTGTATATGGTAAACTTTTAATCAAAACAGCATCATAGGTGGGAAACGGAAAACCTGTCATTGTTTGCTGTTGCTGATACAGGTATAGTCATGCGTTACTTAATGACAAGAACCTCATAAGTGCACTTACCCAAACCTAGATGGTACAGCCTACTACACACCTCGGCTCTATGGTATAGCCTATTGCTCCTAGGCTACAAACCTGTAAGGCATATCACTGTACTGAATATTATAGGCAATTGTAACACAATGGTAAGTATTTGTGTATCTAAACATATGTAAATGTACAAAAAGTACAGTAAAATATGGTATAAAAGATAAAAAATAGTATAACTGTCTAGGGTACTTACCATGCGTGGAGCTCAAAGGACTGGAAGTTGCTCTCTGGGTGATTCAGTGAGTGGGTGGTGAGTGAATATCAAGGCCTAGGCCATTACTATACACTACTATAGACTTCATAAACACTGTATATTTAGGCTACACTAAATATATAAAAATATTTTTCTTTGTTCAATCATAAATTAACCTTAGCTTAGTGTAACATTTTTACTTTATAACCTTTTCATTTTAACTTTTTTTACTATTTTGTAATAACACTTAGCTTAAAAGACAAACACATTTGTACAGTTGGACAAAATGTTTTCCTTTCTTTATATACTTAATCTATGAGCTTTTTTACTATTTTTAATTTTTTTCTTTTACTTTTTACACTTTTTGTTAAAAACTAAGACACAAACAAATACATTAGCCTAGGCTTACACAGAGTCAGGATCATCAATATCACTGTCTTCCACCTCCACATCTTGTCTCACTGGAAGGTCTTCAGGGGCAATAACAGACATGGAGTTGTCATCTCCTATAACAATGCCTTCTCCTGCAATACCTCCTGAAGCACCTACCTGAGGCTGATTTCCAGTTGACTTCTTCATATATATATATATTTTTTTGAGAAGGAGTGTTATAGGACCACCAGGTTTGATTGCCCACTGTGTAGTAACAGATTAATACAGTGAAACAGTGGGAGTTGCAGCAGGAGTTTAATAATTGTAAGACAGCCAGAGGAGGAGATGGCAGGACACCTCAAATCTGCCTTTTCATGGAGTTTTGAATTGGAGTTTTTAAGGGAATTTTGGAAGGTAGGGGGCTGATGAAATGAGCTTGCTGACTGGTTAGGGCATGGGGGATGTAGAAACTGCACACTTGTACTGAGTTCCTCAGAGGGGATCTTCAGACTGGCTGGTATAAGTGGACCCATTGGAATGCAGGATCTGGAAAACATCTCAAGGAGCAAACTTCAGGCTTCTTAACATTAATGATGTTATCTATAGAAACAATTGAGGGAGTTAGGACCCTGTGACAGGGGCTACTTGACTTTTAAGCAGTAAGCAGCTATAAGGAAGTGGCATAAAGGTCAAGCTGGTTAGTGCTTAGCTGTGTTGCTATTCAAAGTCTGTATTTTATTTAAAGCCTAACATTTGATTTTTATGAAGATGGTTTCAGGAGTAGACTCTAAAATAATGATAAAATGTGCAACATAGTAAATACATAAACCCATTACATAATCACTTATTATCATTACCAAGTATTATGTACTGTACCTAATTGTATGTGCCATACTTTTATAGGACTGGCAGGTCAGCAGGTTTGTTTACACCAGCATCACCACAAACAAGTGAGTAGTGCATTGTGCATTAAGTCATGAGGTGAAAGGAATTTTTTAGCTCCATTATAATCCTATGGGACCACAATTGTGTACGTGGTCTGTCTTTGAAATGTCATTATGAGGAGCATGACTGTATCTTGGTGATGCTACTGTGCTGCTCAGTTACCCCGAACATATTATTTTTTCGCTGCATTAAAGGAATGTCTTTTTTTTTTTTACTGTTAAGTACTTACATCTAAATGAGTGTAAGAAAATGATTGCTTATGGGTAACATATAAAGTCAGAGTCAGGAATGATGGTGATGCCAAACAACCACAGATTGTCCATATGGGTGGCTGAGCTAGTGCCACCTTTGCTTTCTGATGGCTCAATGTACACAAACTTTGTTTCATGCAGAAAGTTATTAAAGTATTGTATAAAATTAGCTTCAGGCTACATGAATAAGGTATATATAAAATATAAATAAATTTTGTGTTTAGCCTTTGGTCCCATACAAAAGATATCTCATTATACATGTGCAAATATTCCTAAACCCAGAAATATCTGACATCTGAAACACTTCAGGTCCCAAGCATTTTGGATAAATGATACTCAACCTGTTCTTTTGGATGGTATGATTACATTAACAGAACCAACATGCTTGCTGTTAAAGTGATAGGCTAAATACAAATAAGTGGGAATGAGCAGATTGATTCATGTGGTACTGAACAAGATCATGTGGTGCTGGAGACATTAGTAAGAATTCATGTTTAATTTAATATAGATATATATGGACACATTTAGAAATATATATATACATATGTGTATATTTGTAAGTCAGTATATACAGTATAAACAGATATATTTATTTGCTCTGTCAGTTAATGAAGCCTCAAATCAACAGATCTCTGAGACACAATGAGTATACCAAGTGCCTAGATATTTGTTTCTAATTCCATTTTCTAATAAAATAAAATAGGGCTCTGTGAAGGAATGGTGAATACTAGCCTTAGGGAATAAACACAATTAGCCTGGAACACCCTATAGTGCCAGAACAGAAGAAAATGCCAAAAAACAACACAACCAACTAACCAATAACACAATATCAAACCATAATTTACAGGGGTATTTCAAACTGATAGAGGATCCAATTGAAAGAAATTTCAATTAATTCAGCTGGATTAAGAATTACACCAAGGTGCTAAAAAACTCAGTTTTAAGGTTTTTCTGGGGTGCCCTTGGCCAAGAGGGGGGTCCATTCAGTTGGTGGGTTGGGAGGAGGGGCTTGGATTTTATTTTAGTTTACAAAGGGATTCCCTGGTTCTGAGGATTTTGAACTTGGACTGAGACATGCTACCATCATCCCAGGGACTCCAGCTTGCAGATAGAGATAGCCTGTTGTGGGGAATTCTTAGCCTCCAAAATCCATCTGAGGCAATAATCTAATAAAGCCCCTCTCATCTATCTATCTATCTATCCATCCATCCTGTTGTTTCAGTCTCTCTGGAGAACCCTAACTAAGACATATTTTGGTAGTAAGAATGGTTCTAGAGAAACAGAATTTTAAGAATCAGTGCCCTTAATTGGTTTTGGGGTTTCTAGAACTGGCTCTGTAATCTGCTTAGACCTAAAAATGCTAAGGACACTACTTCTAATAGTACAGAGAACACTGAGAGTCCAGGACATGAACTATTTGTAGAAATAAGCAAAATATATGCATTTGATACTCCTAATCAACCACTGATAAGAGGCAAGGAATTTGGTGACCCTGTATATGACACATTTGAACATTTATGGAAAACCAAGGAATATAATAATGATTTTTTTTCTAATGTGGCTGGGAAAAGTGATGAAAAGAAAGAACATTCTTAGGGATTCAAATTTCTAGCACCTGCTCTGCATAAATAGCCTAAGAGCTTCTAATTGTGCTCCAAGTCAGAATATTCTCTCCTGTAGCCACAGGGTGGAAATTGCTGAAAATCAAACACAAGCCTTCTTCATATAACTGGCTGAATTACAAGGAAAGTTGAACTCTCAGTCTTGCAGGGTGTCTACTGTTAAATTGGGAAAAAAAATGGAAAAAATACGATCATGTAAGTTGCAATGGGGATGTTTGGGAGGACCCTGCTGAGGCTAAGAAAATTGAGCTTTTGCATTCTGAGGAGTCCTGTTTTCCAGCACAAGTGGTCTCCTTAACCCTACCCCAGTGAGACTGACTTCCCCACCCACAGCAGTATAGACCTTTCCACCTGTATGAGTGGATTATATCTGCATTGCCTAAGGAAATGGTCATGGACTCCCCTGAGGCAGCTGCCAAGAAAGCCACTGCTGATTTTCCTTAGGACCTACCTCTAATACCCTCATTGCTTCTGGACCTATAATTAGACTCAAGTTTCAGCAGGCCTCTAAAGGTAAGGTCTAAAGTGTGACCCATGCAGAGGTACACTATAATCCAAAAGAACTACTTGAGTTTTTTTTTTTCTTTTCTTTTTAATTTATACTAGTAGAAATCTGGGGAACACGTGTGGAAATGGATATTAAAGGTAGGGATAATGGTGGAAGGAACGTAAAGTTGGATCAAACTGAATTTATAGATATGGATCCACTAAGCAGAGGTTCTGCATTTAATGTTGCAGCTTGGAAGCCAAGAAAGTTGCCAATAGCTTGTTTGTTTGGCTGAAACATGGATCAAAATATGGCCAATTGTGAGTGAGTTCAGCCACCTACCTTGGTTTACCATAGAAGAAGGTATACAAAGGCTTAGGGAGAGTGGAATGCTAGAGTGGATTTGACATTAAAACCTAGTCATCCATATTGGGAATGTCCAGCAGACACTTTTCACCCTGAAGAGCTCTGTGATTGCTCTGCTCTATAGGCTGGACATTACAGCGAGAACCATAGCCGCCGAATTGAAAAATGTAAATGCAATGAGAATAATAGGATTCCAGAGGGGCAGAATCTACGTAGTGGCACCAAATCATCAAAGGTGAGGGGGGGCATAGTTACTATAATGGACAGCAAAAGCAAAGCAACAATCAGAATAGTCTAACTCCTATAGATCTATGGAGTTTTCTAGTGAATGATGGTGTTCCTAGAAGTGAAAGAGTTAGGAAGCCTACTAAATTCTTACTTGATCTGTATAAGCAGAAAACATTCAGGTCAAGTGAACAAAATTCTAACTCAAATCATAAAACTGAGAATTATAGCCCCTAAATCAATTCCCAGAGTTGAGCCAGTTTATAAGTCTCAGAACCTATTCGTTGAAAAAGAGGCTGGGTTTCCTCCAGAAAGGATCCTAGGACACTACCAAAATATTACACTGTTAATCTTTCTCCCATCTTTCCCTAAAGGGACTTACCACATTTTATTAGGATAACTGTGCATTGGGGAAAGGGAAATAATTAGACCTTTTGGGGACTATTAGACACTGGCTCTAAATTAACATTGATTCCAGGAGGCCTGAAACATCACTGTGGTCCTTCAGTTAGAGTAGGGGCTTATGGAGGTCAGGTGATTGATGAAGTTTTAGCTTATATCCCAGTCACTGTAAGTCCAGTGGGTCCCCAAACCTATCCTCTGGTCATTTTCCCAGGTCCAGAATGCATAACTGGAATAGGCATACTTAGCAGCTGGCAGAATCCCCACATTGGTCCCAGATCATTGGATTGAGGGAAACTATGGTGAAAAAGGTCAAATGGATCATTGAATCATTCAGTCTCTCTGGAGAACCCCATTAGAGCTGTCTCTACCTAGGAAAATAGTAAGTCAAAAACAATACCACATCCCTGGAGGGACTACAGGGATTAGTGCCACCATCAATGACTTGAATGATGCAGGGGTGGTGATTCCCACCACATCCCCACTCAACTCTCCTATTTGGCCCATGTAGAAGACAGAGAGAGAACCTGGAGAATGACAGTGGTTTGCCATTAGCTGAACCAAGTGGTGACTAAAATTACAAAGGCTGTACCTGATATGGTTTTATTGCTTTAGCAAATTAGCATATCTCCTGGACATGGTATGTAGCTACTGATATAATGAATGCCTTTTTCCCATATCTGTCCAGAAGGCCCACCAGGAGTAAATTGCTATAAGCTGGCAAGACCAGCAGTACAAATCCAGTGTCCTACCTCAGGGGTGTGTCAACTCTCCAGCCCTATGACACAATTTATTTCACAGGCACCTAGATCACCTTCCCCATACAGGATATCACACTGGTCCATTGCATTGATGACCTCATGCAGACTGGATATAGGGAATGTGAAGTAGCAACTCTCTGGACTTATGGGTAAGACATTTGCACATCAGTTGGTGGGAATTAAATCTGACTAAAATTCAGGGGCCTTCCATATCAGTGAAATTTTTAGGGGTTCAGTGGTATGGCACATGTTGAGTTATTCCTTCTAAAGTGAAGTGCAATTTGTTGCATCTGGCCCCTCCTACAACCAAGAAAGAGTCACAACACCTAGTGGGCATATTTGGATTTTGGAGGGAACACTTTCCTCATTTGGGTTTTGTTACTTTGGCCCAACTAACAAATCATTCCAAAACCTGCTAGTTTTGAGTGGGACCCAGAATAAAAGGCTCTACAACAGTCCAGGCTGCTGTGCAAGCTGCTCTGCCACTTTTGCCATATAATCCAGCAAATCCAATGGCACTCGAAGTGTCAGTGGTAGGTACAGATGCTGTTTGGAGCCTGTGGCAAGACTGTATAAGTGAATTGCAGCAAAGACCCTTAGGATGTTCGAGCAAGGCCCTGCCAATATCCTCAGAGAAATACTTTCCTTTGGAGAGGCAGCTCTTGGCCTACTATTGGGCTTTGGTAGAAATAAACACTGATCATGATCAAAACATTGCAATGCCACCTGAGCTGCCCATCACTAACTGAGTGGCATTTGACCCACTAAGCCATAAACTTGTGTGTGCACCACAGCACTCCATCTATCATCAAATGGAAGTGGCATATACATGATCAGCCACAAGTAGGCCCTGAATGCACAAGCAATGTACATGAAGAAGTGCCCAAATGCCCATGGTGCCCACTCCTGCTGCACTGCCTTCTCTCTCCCAGCTGCACCCATAGCCTCCTGGGGAGGTTCCTATGATCAGTTGACAGAGGAAGAGAAGATTAAGGCCTTGTTTACAGATGGTTCTGTAGGATATGCAAGCGCTATCCAAATGTGGACAGCTGTAGCATTACAGCCCCTCTCTGGGACTTCCCTGAAGGACAGTTGCGATGGGAAATATTCTCACTGAGGAGAAGTTCAGGCAGTGCACCTGGTTGTGCACTTTGCTTGGAGGGAGAAATGGGCAGATGTGCAAATACATTCTGTTTCATGGGCTGTAGCCAATGGTTTAGCCAGATCATCAGGGACTTGAAAGGAACTTAATTAAAAAATTGGTAATTAAGAAATCTGGGGAAGAGGTATGGGAATGGACCTCTCTGAATGGGCAAAACATGTGAAGATATTTGTGTCCCGTGTGAATGCTCATCAAAGTTTTACTTCAGCAGAGGAGGACTCTAATAATCAAGTGGATAAGATAACACATTATTTATTACTTGTTAGCTTCTAGTATCAGCCACCCCACTCATTGCCCCATGGGCTCATGAACAAAGTGGCCATGGTGGCAGGGATGGAGATTATGCATGGGCTCAGCAACATGGACTTCTACTAACCAAGGCCAACCTGACTACAGCCACCAATGAGTGCTCAATTCACCAGCATGAGAGACCTACACTGTGCCCCCGACGTGGTAACATACACTGGGGTGGTATGGTAACATACAGCCTGGTGGCAGATTGATTACATTGGGCAGCTTCCATCATGGAAGGTATAGCAGTTTGTTCTTATAGGAATAGACACTTACTCTGGATACAGAGTTGGCTTCCCTGCATGCGATGTTTCTGCCAGAACTACTATCTTTGCACATGCAGGTAGACTTATCCACCGACAGGAATTCCACACAGCATTGCTTCTGATCAAAGAACTCACTTCACAGATAAAGAAGTGTGGCATTGGGCTCATGCTCATGGAATTCACTAGTCTTACCATGTCCCCCACCATCCTGAAGTAGCTGGCTTGATAAAATGATGAAATGGTCTTTTAAGTCACAGTTAACAATGTTAGCTACATGGCAGTACTCTACAGGTCTGGGGCAAGGTTCACCGGAAGGCTATTTATGCTCTGAATCAGCACCCAGTATATAGTACTGTTTCTCCCATAGCCGGGATTCACATGTCCAGAAATCAAAGGGTGGAAAGGAGAGTGGCCCCACTCTCCATTACTCCTAGTGACCCACTAGCAAAATTTGTGTTTCTTGTTTTCACAACTTTATGCTCTGTTGCCATACAGGTCTTAATTCCAGAGACAGGAATGCTTCCACTAGCAGACACAACAACGATTCCATTGAACTGGTAGTTGATACTGCCACCCAGACACTTTGGGCCCTCATGCCCCTCAGTCCACAGGCTTAGAGAAGATACAGAATTGGCTGAAGTGATTAATCCAGACTGCCAATGGGAAATTGAACTCATACTACATAATGAAGGTAGGGAAGAGTATGTCTGGAATACAGGAGATCCTTTTGGCCTTGTCTTAGTAATATCATGCCCTAGCATTAAGGACAATGGAAAATTACACCAATCCAATCCAGGAAGGACTATGAATGGCCTAGACCTGCAGAAATGAATATTTATGTCCCCTGATGCATAAAGAACCATGACAAGCTGAAGTGTTTGCTGAAGGAAAGGAGAATATAGAATGGGTAGTATAAGAAAGTACTTTAATACCAGCTATGATCACATTACCAGATGTAGAAAGGAGGACTGTAATTGTCATAAGTATTTCTTCCCTATTCTGTTAAGAATACCTTTGTGTGTATATGTGCATATTTTTACCAAATATATTTGTTTTAGTTCCTCTCTTCTTTCTTGATCATGTAAAATAAAATATATTGAATTTATATCAGTATGTAAGTGTTATTAATTTTACATAATAGTATTGAAGTTATGGGATATCAGGAGAAGAGTGTCACACAAGGACTTTACCTCCTCTAAGGGAAAGGAATTAATTTGCTGTTGTATACAGGATAGTTGTACCATGTAAGGCCAACCTATTGCCTTGCTATTGTCTTCATTTGGAGATTAAGTATGGCTTAAGGTGATGCACATGGGTGTCAAGGTAACAAGGGCTGGACTTATTATGGTTAATTTCAGATACCAAGGTGAATGGATTAAATAATACCTAGAGAACTGGTAAAGCATTACTTTTGGGTTTGTCTGTGAGGGTGTTTCCAGTGGAAATTGGCATGTGAGTCAGCAGACTGATCGTGAAGATCTGCCCTCAATGTGGATTGGCACCATCCAATGGCCTTGGGGCTTGCATAGAACCAAAAAGGAGAGGAAAAGGTGTTCTTCTCTATCTCCTGGAATTGGGACACTCTCCTCCTTTTTCCCTTTGACATCAGAATTCCAGGCTTTGTGGCCTTGGAACTTCCCTTGTTCTGAGGCTTTTGGACTTGGACTAGCTATGCTGCCAATATCCCACATTAGAGAAGGCTGCTTTTGGAATTTTTAGCCTCTTTAATCATGTGAGGCAAAATCCCAATGAGTCCTCTCTCATCTATCTATCTATCCATCTATCTGTCCATCCATCTTCCATTGGTTCTGTCTCTCCAGAAAACCCTGACTATAAACCAAGGAAGGTTTCAGCCCATTGGGCCTTCATTTAGCCTCTCTCCGCTTACTCCTCCCCACACTGGTTGGGACTGTGTGTCCAGGATGGCTGTCCCTTCCCACTAGCCCTCTGAGGAATGCTGCCCTATTCTTCCTATATCTGTAAGTGATACACTGTTTCTGTTTTTTCATGAATTTGTTGACTTGCCTCCTCTGTGTCCTCACTTGACCGACACACATGAACCTATATTCTTTCCCACTTAGTGATCTTGAGTGGCTATATTGGTAGGAATAAACTGGATGCAGGTCAGACAAGGGACACAAAGGCATTTGCTAGCATAAACAAGTTTCCTGGGAGGACTACCAGCTCACAGGGCATGCATGTAGGCATTAGCCCATTCATCAGAATAAAGAAGTATCCCATAAAAGACACTTTTTAAACATCAAGGACCAAAACCCTTTAGTTGCATAGGGCAGGGCTATAGTTTATAGCTACTGTCCAGACAGAGACCTCAAGGACACACTAGAAATAACAAAAACATAATATAAAGAAAGAGGTAATTTTATAAACTATGATTCAAGAAATTGATTGGTAATGAAGGTAGAAATGACAAGGGGTTATTTGAAGTTTGCAACAGGGTGGTAACTTTCTAAAGACTTAGAAAAATTTCTATCTTGAGAATTTTTGCCCACATCTTAGAAATAAGAGCAACTCTCCCTTTAACCCACATTCCAAATCCAAATATTCATTCCAAATCAATGGGCTTTAGTGTTCCCTGAAGAATATACTGAACAAAAAAGAAACTCATATTATTTATAATTTTGGATGTTAAGTGTATTTGCACCCAGAGTTTCAAGTTCCAGGAAGCGTCCATTAAATTAACAAGCAAGTCCTTGTCTCTACTATATAAGCCATGTCTCCACTGGATTCTACCCACTATTCAAAATAGTGTCTGGAGTCAGAGTGTTAGGTCCTTGCGTCATGGTGTGGTTTAAGTATTTAGGATATTTGTAGTGGCATCTTTGTGAGAATTCTGGCGGCCAGGCCAGCCTCTTTAAAATCTGCTTAAATGTTGATTAGTAGCTTGTAGGAAATCATATGTTCCATGCTATCAGAGAGTCATGTTTGGGGACTTGGTGCTGAGCACTATGTCATCTGTGCTGAGACATCATGTTAGCATGGTTTTGTGTCTGTCTCCTCTTTTCTCTTAACCCCGTTGAGTCACTCCTAGTTCATATCTACTTTTGGTCTGTTTAGGTCTTAACACTACATCTTTTTTTTTCTTCTGAAAATACTGGTGAAGGGTTATATTCACAATATACATCATGATTGACTATAATGTATATGTTCATATGAAGAGGAAAAAAGGATTTAATAAGTCACTTAGCTTATAAAATCACCTTATAGGCTGAAATGAATGGAATAACTGTCCATGTATGAAGATATAAAATATAAATTATACTGCCATGGCACAAGTAGTGAAGTATGTGCTTAGGAGGGTGAGAGGGTTTCTTGAATTACAAATGCACAAAATAACAGCACCTAAATATCTACTATCCTGATTTCAGAAGTGAGAACCGCGATCCAGGTCAGCTGTTTCTCTCACTCCAGATCTCCAGGCCACAGGAGCTCACTCCCTCACTGAAGCTATGAATGTAGTATGCAGAACATATCCAAGAATCCAAACCATAAAAGCAACATTCTTTACTTTGTGGGTGGCCTAATATAAGCTTAGAAACAAACAAAAAACCTAGTTCAGTAATGTTGCAAGGTCAACATTACAAGGTCAACAAAAAACTGTATTCCTATATAATAGAATTAATCCAAAAATGAAAGTCAGAAATTAATTTTATTTAAAATAGTATAAAAAAGGAATATATTTAGGATTCAATTAACATAAATTTGAAACATATATACTGAAAACTAAAACTTATATTTAAAGAAATTAAAAAATATCCCTTATGAATATAGATGCAAATATTCTCAATAAAATCCTAGCAAACCAAATTCAAATGTACATCAAAAACATACTTCATCACAATCAGGTGGGCGTCATCACCAAGATATAGGGATGGTTCAACATATGCAAATCTATAAATGGAATTCACCATATAAATAAAAGCAAGAACAAAGACTATGTGATTCTTTCAATAGATGCAGAAAGGGCTTTTGACAAAATTCAGCCCCTTTTATGATAAGAACTATTAACAATATAGGCACAGATGGCTCATACCTCAAAATTCTTAAAGCCATATACATACACATATACATAACCATATACACAGCCAATATCATACTGAATGGGGCAAAATTGAAAGCATTCCCCTTTAACCATGGAACTAGACAAGGTTGCCCACTATCTCCACTTCTATTCAATACAGTGCTAGAAGTCCTTGCCGGAGCAATCAGACAAGAGAGAGGAATCAGGGGTGTCCAAATGGGGGTAGAAGAGATCAAACTTTCACTCTTTGCTTACGATATGATATTATATCTAGAAAACCCCAAAGATTCAACCAAGAGACTCCTGGAATTGATAAATAAATTCAGCAAAGTCTCAGGATACAAAAATCAATGCACACAAATCAGTAGCCTTCATATATGCCAATCACAGTCAAGCTGAAGAAACAAATCAAAGATGCAATAACTTTCACAACAGTATCAAAGACAATTGAATATATAGGAACATATTTAACTAAGGAGGTGAGAGACCTATATAAAGAGAGAACTACGAAACACTGAGAAAAGGAATTGCAGAGGATCCAAACAGGTGGAAAACCCTACATGCTCTTGGATAGGGACAATCAACATTTTTAAAATGTCTATACTACCTAAAGTGATTTACAGAATCAATGCAGTCCCTATCAAAACACCAACATCATTTTTTGCAGATCTAGAAGGAATAATTCTATGCTTCATGTGGAACCAGAGAAGACCCTGTCTAGCCAAGCAATCTAAAGCAAAAGAACAAATTGGGAGGCATCAATCTACCAGACTTCAAACTATACTACAAGGCTATAGTAACCAAAACAGCATGGTACTGGCACAAGAACATAGAGACATAGACCAATGGAACAGGACTGAGAACCCAGATATAAAACCATCCTCATACTGTCATCTGATCTTTGACAAAACAGACAAAAACATACAGTGGGGAAAAGAATCCATATTCAACAAATGGTGCTGGGAAAATTGGATAGCCACATGTAGAAGACTGAAACTAGATCCACACCTCTCACCTCTCACAATAGATAACAGCCTTGAACCTAAGCCATTAAACCATAAGAATTCTAGAAGAAAATGTTGGAAAAAGTCTTACAGACGTTGGCCTAGCCAAATAATTTACGAAGAAGACACCCAAAGCAATCACAGCAGCAACAAAAATAAAGAAATGGGACCTGATCAAATTAAGAAGCTTCTGCACAGCCAAGGAAACTATCACTAGAGTGAACAGACAACCTACAGAATGGGAGAAAATATTTGCATGCTACACCTCTGATAAAGGGCTGATAACCAGAATCTATACAGAACTTAGGAAAATCAACAAGAAAAAATCAAACAACCCCATTAAAAAGTGGGCAAAGGACATGAACAGAAACTTTTCCAAAGAAGACAGAATAATGGCCAGCAAACATATAAAAAATTGCTCAACTTCTATAATCATCAGGGAAACGCAAATCAAAACCACAATGACACATCACTTAACTCCAGTGAATTGGCTTATATCAAAAAATCCCAAAACAACAAATGTTGGTGGGGATGCAGAGAGATAGGAACATCATACACTGCTGGTAGGACTGCAAATTAGTCCAACCTCTTTGGAAAGTAATATGGAGATACCTCAAATAACTAAAAGTGGAAGTACCATTTGATCCAGGAATCCCACTACTGGGTATTTACCGAAAAGAAAAAAAGACATTCTATAATAAAGACATCTGCATTCAAATGTTTATAGAAGCACAATTTACAATTGCAAAGATGTGGAATCAACCCACGTGCCCGTCAATACATGAGTGGATTAATAAAATGTGGTATACGTATACCATGGAGTATTACTCAACAATAAAAAACAACAGTGAATTAACACATCTGGTATTATCCTGGGTGGAGCTAGAGCCCATTCTTCAAAGCAAAGTATGACAAGAATGGAAAAACAAGCACCACCGGTACTCACCATCAAATTGGTACTAAGTGATCAATACTATGTGCACACATGGAAATAATATTCATCAGGGGTCAGGCAGGTGGGAAGGGCATGGAGGGGATGGGAAAACTCACACCTAAGGGGTGCAGGGCGTACTGTCTGGGAGATATTCACTATTGTAGCTCTGACTTGGGCAGTACATAGGCAATATATGTTACCAAAGTGTTTGTACCCCCATGATATTCTGAAATAAAAAAAAACAAACAAACAAAAAACAAATGACCACTGCATAAAAACAAACAAACAAACAAAAAAACCCCAAACAAACAAACTCAGAAAACCACTCCATTTAAATGAGCATTAAAAAGGAAACAGACTTAGGAAGAAATTGAACAAAATAGGTATATGATATGTACACTGAAAACTACAAGAAATATTGAACGATATTAACTAAATCCTAAAAAATGTACAAACATCAAATAGTCATAGATTAAAAGGCTTATCATGTTGGCAATACTTTCTGTATAAAACTATAGATTTAATGCAATTACTATCAAAATGCTAGGTGTGACTTTTTTTCCCTAACTTGGCGAATTGATCCTAAAATTCATATATAATACTATATGATTTTTATATAATACAGCAGATAGAGAAGGTCCAAAATAATTTTGAAAAAGAACAAAATTTGCAAAATAGATTCATACCTCCTGATTTCAAATCTAACTACAAAGAAATAGTAATAAAGCTTTGTAGTGCTAGTATAAGGTTAGACATACAGATCAACAGAATAGAACTGAATGTCCAGAAATTAATCCTTACATTCATGGTCAACTGATTTTACAAGCTTGCCATGTCAGTTCAGTATAGAAAAACACTTATTTTTTTTTAATCAAATGCTTCTGGGGCAAGTGGATACCCACATGCAAATTGGACTACTCTCTCATTTCACATACTCAAATTGTTCATACACCTAAATACAAGAGATGCATCAGTCAAACCTTTAAAAGAAAACATTAAAATACATCATCAAGGCCTTAGGTGAAACAATGGTTTCTAAGATATGATACTAATGCACAAAGGACAGAAGAAAAAAAATTTATTGAGCTTCATCAGAATAAAAATCTTTTGTGATTCAAAATACACTATGAAAAGTAAAAAAAAGAAACATCAAAGATTGGGAGAAAAATCTTTGAAAGTCAAATATTAATAGATAATAAGGTTCTATAATCCAGAATATATAAAAATATCTTATGACTCAAAAATAAAAAGGCAAATATCCCAGTCAAGTCAAAAATGGCAAATTATTTGAATAGGCATTTCTCCAAAGTAGCTATAGTCATGTCCAATAAGCACATGATACGATGCTCAATGCCTTCTGTCATTAGGGAAATGAAAATCACAACAACCATGTGGTATCCTTTATAAATCTAACAGCTGTATTGCTAAGTGAAAAAAGGCAAGTTGGAAAAGACAAAATACTGTGTAATTCCTTTTATATGACACTTGGGAAAAGACATAGGTATAGAGACAGTAAAGAGTAGTGGTTACCAGGGGGTGGGGGGTGAGGAAGTTCAAATCCGTGAAGTACAGAAGATTTGTTTTGGTCAATGAAATTATTCTGTATAATATTTTAATGGTGGATACAAGGTAATGTTTTTCAAATCCTGCAGAATTTTATAACACAAAGAGTGAACCTAAATATGTGCAAATTTTAAAAAAAATTAGGTAGGGGGATCTCAGGATGAAAGGAAGACAAAATAATATAACTGTATAACAAATGCATGAAATAACCTCCCTGAAGGGAGTGGGGGATACGGGGCTGACCTAAATAACATAGGGAATAAGTGGAGATGCTGAGTCTAAAGGACAAAGGATTTGTACATAAGTGCTTTAGCTGGTAAAGTTATTTCTCATGGGTGTATAAATTCCTTATTATGAAACCAATATATATGCACTTTTGGATGATGTATAAATAAGTTAATAGAACCACCTTTCTCGCTGCTGGAGTAGTGTACGGGTAAGTGGGAAGGGGTAGAAAGATTCACGTGGTGCTGCATTAGATCATGTGGTGCTGGAGCAGTGGCAGGAATTCATGTTTAATTTAATGTAGATACACATGGACATATGTTCAAATTTTATATATTTGTGCATATGTATGAGTCAGTATGCTCCTTATACACAGGTATGTTTCTTTGTTCTGTCAGCTAACAAGGCCTTTAATCCACAGATCCCCCAGGAGCAATGTGTATACTTAGCAAGTACTCAGATCTTCATTTTTAATTCCATTTTTCCCACAAAATATACTAGGGTTCCCCGAAAAAAAAGATAAATAATAGGTTTGAACAAGGAATAAACATAATTAGCCTGGAGCACCCAGTATTTAATAGTACCTGAACAAACTAAAACGTTAAACAATAATGCAACCCACTGACCAACGACACAACAATATCAAGCTGTAATTATAGAGGTATTTCAAAATGATAGAGGATCCAACTGAAAGACCTTGCAATGTCTTTTCAGCCTTGTGCTAAGGGTTCTACCAAGGGTTTTCCTGGTTCTGAGGATTTGGGACTTGCACTGTGCCACGCTCTCAGCATTCCAGGGGCTCCAGCTGGTATTTGGCATGTGGTTGGATTCTCAGCCTTCATAATTATGTGAGCCAATTCCCTTAAGAAATCCCTTCTCATCTATCTATCACTCTATCCATCTATCTATCATCTATCTATCTACCTATCTATCATATTTCTACCCATCTATCCTATTGTTTCTGTCTCTCAGGAGAACCCTGTCTAATGCAGACTTCGGTAGGAAGAATGGCTCTAGAGGAACAGGATTCTAAATATGAGGGTCCTTAATTGGTTTTGGAGTATCTAGAATTGGTTCTCTAATCTGATTAGACCTAAATGCTAAGACCCATACTTCTCATTTTAAAAAGAGCACTGATAACCCATGACATGAGCTCTTCATAGTGACACATAAAATATCTGCTTTTGATCCTCCTAATCAACCACTTGTAAGAGGCAATAAACTTGTTGAGTCTGTGCATGATACCCTCAAGCACTTGAGTAAAGCTGTGGAATATAATGGCACTGGCTGCTGCTGCTCCTGAGAAAAGCAGTGAAAGAAAAGGGTGAGCTCAGAGGTTCCAGCCGAGGCCAGCACCGCATGATTGCCTGAGACTTTCTACAGAGCTCTGAGCCACAATATTCTCCCTTGTAGCTGCAGGGCAGACGCTGCTGAAAATCAAATGCAAGCCCTCATCATGGGACTGACTGAACTACAAGGAGCGCTGTACTCTCATCCTGACAGGGGTCCGCTCATAAAGTGAGGGCACTGGCTGGGAGAGAATGGGGTCTTCTGTGCTGGGAGGGGTGGGCTGGGAAGACCTTGATGAAAATGGGGACACTGACCTCCTAAATTCAGATGAATCTGGTTTGCCAGCACTAGTGGCCTCCTATGCCCACCCCCATGGCAGCGGCACTCCCACCCGCAGTGGTGCAGGCCTTTCCACCTCTTCCTGAGGAGATTATCTCTGCATTGCCTGAGGAAATGGCAATGGTCTCCCCTGAGGCAGTTGCCAAGCAAGAAAATACTAATTCTCCACAGGACCCATCTTGACACCCCTCTTTGTTTCTAGACCTATAACTACTCTCCAGTCCCACCAGGCCCCTAAAAGTGAGTTGCAAAGTGTGGCCCAGGAGGAGGTGTACTACACTCCATAAAAACTATTTGTGTTTTCTAATTTATACAAGCAGAAATCTGCGAACGTGTGTGGAAATGGACATTGAGGGTGTAGGATAATGGTAAAAGAAACAAAGTTGGATCAGGCTGAATTTATTAATATGTACCTATTAAGAAGAGTTTCTGCATTTAATGTTCCAACTTGGGGAGTTAGGAAGGGTAGTAATAATTTGTTTGATTATTTGCCCGAAACATAGTTCAAAAGATGACTCACCATGAACAAGTTGGAGATGCCCAATCTCCCTTGGTTTTACATTAGATGAAGGGATTCAAAAAAAAGCTTGGGGAGATTAGAATGGTAGAGTGAATTTGAAACCTATTCACCCACTCAGAGAGGGGACGAGAAGATGTACCTTTGCCAATACTTTGACAAATAGATTTGTGAGGGTAGGTCAATATCTTTTAAGAGTTCAGTGACTGCTCATCTCTGTAGACTGGACCTTGAAGTGGGAACCACACTCATTCAATTAGAAAATTTAAATGTAATGAGAATAATTGGATCCCAAGGGGGCAGGAGTCATGTAGTGGCACTCACCCATCAACGGCAAGGTGAGTATAGTTACTGTAGTGGACAGCATAGAAAAAGCAACAATTAGAATAGTCCAACTTGTATAGATCTATGGCATTGATTAACCATAGTGTTCCTAAAAGTGAAATATGTAAGAAGCCTACTAAATTTTCACTTGATCTTTATAAGGAGAAAACATTCAACTCAAGTGAACAAAACTCCAAATCAAATCATATAAACAGAATCATGGCCCCTTAATCAATTCCCAGACTTGAGCCATTTTACAGTCGCAGAAACCCTTGAAACAAGGGGAGGCTGGTTTTCCACCAGTGAGGACCCTGGCACATTACCAAAAATTTATACTATTAATCATTCTCCTTTACTAACCAAATGGGACATACAACCTTTTACCAGGTTAACTGTGCATTGGATAAAGGCAAATATTCAGAACTTTTGAGGACTACCAGACACTGATTTCAGGAGACCTGAAATGTCACTGTGGCATATACCAGTTAGAGTAGGGGTCAGGTGACTAATGGAGTTTTAACTCAGATTCGACTCACCGTCTGTTCAGTGGGCCCTGAACCTCATCTGTAGCCATTTCCCCAGGTCTAGAATGCATAACTAGAACAGACATACTTAGTAGCTTGCAGAATTCCCACACTGTGTCCCAAACGTGTGGAGTGACAGCTATAATGATGAGAAAGGCTAAATGGAAGTCATTAGAGCTGTTTCTACCTAGGAAAATATAGCAAATCACAAACAATACTGTGTCTGTCCCCTGGAGGGACTGCAGGGGTTAGTGCCACCATCAAGGACTTGGAAGATGCAAGGGGTGGTGATTCACACCACATCCCCATTCAACTGTCCTATTTGGCCTGTGCAGAAGGCAGAGAGAACATGGACAATGTCAGTGGATTGCCATTAGCTGAACCAAATGTTGACTCAAATTGCAGCTGCTGTGCCAAATGTGGTTTCATTGTTTGAACAAATTAATACATCTCCTTGTACCTGGTACGCAGCTATTCATCAGCATAATGCCTTTTTCTCTATATCTGTCCATAAGGCCCACCAGAAGCAGTTTACTATCACTGACAAGGCCAGCAATACACCTTCACTGTTCTACCTCAGGGGTATATCAACTCCTCAGCCCTACATCACACTTTACTTGTGCATGCTCACCAGAATTTTACCCCAGCAGAATAGAACTTTAATAATCAACTGGATGGGATAATCAGTTCTGTGAGACTACTCAGCCTCTTTTCCTAGCCACCCCCGTCATCACACAACGGGCTCATGAATAAAGTGGCCATGGTGGCAGGGATGGCATTTATGATTGTGCCTAGCAACAAAGACTTCTACTCCTTAAGGCAGACCTGGCTATGGCCACCACTGGGTGCCCAATCTGCTAGCAGCAGAGACCAACACTGAGATACTAATATGACACAATTTCCATGCCTATCAGTCACCTGCTTTTAGGTTGATTACATTGGACCACTTCCATCACGGAAAAGGCAAAATTTTGTCCTTACTAGAATAGGCACTTACTCTGGATATGGATATTCCTTCCCTGTATGCATGTCTTCTGCCAAAACTATCACCCACAGACTTAGACAAGGCCTTCCCCACCTTCATGATATTCACACAGCATTGCTTTCCTATCATAAAACACTCCACAGCCAAGGAAGTGTGCCAATGGAATTATGCTCATGGAATTCACTTATCTTACCATATTCTGCACCATCCTGAAGCAGCTGGCATGACAGGGAAGTGGAATGGCCTTTAGAAGTAGCAGTTACAGCACCAGCTAGGTGACTATACTTTACAGGGCTGGAGCAAGGTTCTACATAAGGCTGCACACGCTCTAAATAAGCATCCAAAATATGGCGCTGATTGTCTCATAGCCAGGATGCACAGGTCCAGGAATCAAGGTGTGGAAATGGAAGTGGCACCACTCATCTCCACCCCTAATGACCCACTGGCCAAGTTTTTGTTTCCTATTCTCCAAACTTTATGCTCTGCTGGCCTAGAAGTCTTAGTTCTAGAGGGAAGAATGCTGCCACCAGGAGACACAACAATCTCATTGAACTGGAAGTTAAAACTGGCACTTGGCCACTTGGAGGTCCTCATTGCCCTGAATCAACAGGCTAAGAAGGGATTTACAGTGTTGGGCCAGGTGATTGACTACCAGTGTGAAACTGAACAAATACGCCTCAACGAAGGAAATGAAGAGTATGTCTGAAATACAGTAGATCCTTTTGGATGTCTCTTATTATTAACATGGCATATGATTAAGGTCAGTGGGGAATTAGAACAACCAGGCAGAACTACAAATGGCCTACACCCTTCAGGAATAAATGCATGTGTCACCTCACCAGGGAAAGAACCATGGCCAGCTGAGGGGTTTGCTGGAGATAAAGAGAATACAGAATGAGAAGTAGAAGATAGTTATAAATAACTGCCATGACCGCATGACTAATTACAGAAATGAGGAACGTAATTGTCATGAGTGTTTCCTCCCAATTTGTTAATAATATGTTCATGTGCGTGTGTGTGTGTGTGTGTGTACATATATATATGTATCTGTAGAGACATAATTCGGCCTATGTCCATCTCTTAGAACACGGCATGGTGGGTGGGGATATGTTATCCGGTGTTTTTTTGTTTTTTTCTATCAGGCTTTTTCTATCTCTACAAAAAACATTCTAAATCACACACATGCCTTTATCTTTCAAAAATCTGGTTTCTAAAATTTTACTTCGCAGTCTGTCTAAGCAGGGGCTGGCCCTAAAACCCATGTTTATGAACCCTTTTTTTGGTACTCTAATCACTTGCTACCAAAATGATAACCTATTTTGTGGCTTTTAAGCTTTCCAATTGGTAATATAATTCCACAATAAGGGTCCACAGAATATAAGGTCCCATGGAATTCATTACAGATTCTGGACAATGAAAATTACTTAATTATCAGAGAGATTTTAAAGTCTTGAAGGTTCACTTTTGCTTTTAAAACTTGAGAAAGAAAGTTTGCACCATGCATAAACTACTCTTGGAATGAAAAAATATGATTTATATTTCCTCTCACTGAAATTTCTCAATCTTGGCTTCAAATGTCCAGAACTCATGTCTTTCAAATTGTCTTTCATGAGATTCTACAGATACACTGCTAGACAAGGTCTAAAAATGGGCTTTCTGAGACACATAAGAAACAGACACCTATCTTTGAAGATGTGGTTAGTGATCCTCCAACTGGTGACCGGGTAATTGAGAGTATGATGGGGAAGGAGAAAGAGGATATAAGTCTCTGGAGACTGATGGTGGCTAAATGAAGCAGGTGCACCTGGGTTTGGAATGCTTGCTAATAAGGAAGTTACACCGCCATTCTCTCCCTACATGTCCATTCATCCTCTGAGCCAAAGGTTGTTTTTTTTCTTTTCTCCAATGTGTATATTTGGTTTCTCTTGCAGTAAAAAAATCATTTTAAAATTATTTTGAGCCCAGCCTGCACCCTCCAGAGCCCCGCTGCCAACCTCAGGACACAGTGGGGACCCCGCAGGGCTGAGGGAGTTCTCCCAGGGATATAAGCCCAGCCTTGTATCCGTGCTTTGGGGGCGGTGTGCCAGGGACATGGAGGAGGGGACCAGCCTTCCTCACAGACCCTGCAGGGGCTACAGCCCAGAGTGGGGTTGACCACAACAGATGCGCGTAGCAAAACAAAAAGTAGGAGCTGCGTGAGTAATGGTTACTGTCTGTAGCTGTGAACCCAGCCTGGAGAAGGTCCCTGCAGCAGGATGGCCCCTGAGGCCCCAGACACAAGGGTCTTGCTCTGTCACCTGGGCTAGAGTGCAGTGGTATCATCACAGCTGACTGTAACCTTAGACTCCTGGGCTCAAGTGGTCCTCCTGCCTCACCCTCCCAAGAAGCTAGGACTAGAGGTGCACACCACCACACCTGGCTAATTTTTCTATTTTTTTGTAGAGACAGGGTCTCTGTCTTGCTGAGGCTAATCTTGAACTCCTGACCTCAAGCAATCCTCCTGCCTCAGCCTCCCAAAGTGCTAGGATTACAGGCATGAGACACCTCGCCCAGCCAAGAGATTTTTTTTTTTAAACCAGGGGTTGAGGTCGGAAAAATGGCAGTCTGGTAGAAGCCTCCTACCTCACCGCTCCCAAGGAAGGAACTGATGAATGCAGACAGCTGCCTATGCATGAATCACTCACTCCAAAAACAGCATTGTGAATTTGCACAGAAGTAGTATGGGACACTCAGCCCAAGAAAACAGGTGGAGAGATATATTCACAAAGATCAGAAAGTGTGGGGAATATAATAGAGAACAGAGCATGGGAGAGGTGCGCTCACCAGGTCAGCACTGTGCGATCTGACCTAACAGGTGGATACTCACCATCCCCACAGACCTCCCACCCACTCAGACAGGGACAAGCCTGGAGTCAGAGCAAAGTCGTTGCACGAGACAGCAGGCTCTGTGGAGAGGAAACAATAGTGGGAGGCTTACTGAACTCTCAGGTGCACTGTGCCAGGACTGCACTGGGCTGGGGAGGGACTGAGCTGACATACACCATCCCAGGACAGTATGCTGGAATTTGGAGATGGGCACCTCACCCCTGGAAGTCAGTGGGACTAGGGCACAGGAGGTGAATGGAGAACAGTGGTCTATGCCCTTAGAGGCTGCTGGCAGTTGCCTCCGTGGGATCCAGGTGGGTCGAAGAGAGCTAAGTTATCAGAGCAGCTGACCTGTACCTGCGGTACCCTGGTGTACGCCCACTCTACAGGTCCTGTGGGCAGCCAGCAGCCATCTTTAAGGTCCCCCGCCTGGAGCTGACTGTTAGCTAGTTCTCTAGCTCTACCCTACCCCCGGCCTGGGGGCTCAACTATCTGAGCTCAACAGGCTATGCCATTGGAGGCCACCAACAGCTGCCTCCATGGGCTCCAGGTGGGATGAGGAGAGCAGCGTTCTCTACATGACTGACCTGTATCTGCAGGATCCTGGTGTATTGGAAACAGTTTGCAGCCCATTCATCTGGTCCTGCCTGCCAGGCTCTTGCCATCTCTTGTGCCCTTGGCCTTAGTGCCCGCTGTCCAGGTCCCCATCCTCCCCACCCCCAGAGAAAAACCATATTGAAGTTTTGTGTGCCATAGTGACTCAATTTGCATAATAATGGTTCCCATGGCAACCAAATGTCTCAGCGCTTCAGGCTGAATCAGAGCAGCTTCCCCCATCTCTATTCACTTTTACAGGGAGTTCAGCATGATCCAAGAGTTTCTTGAGCTGCCACTATTCCCCTGGTGGGAGCATCCCCCTGGCAGAGACTTCTGGGGATGTGGAGGCCCACCCACCTCACCTTGGGGTCTAGTGGCAGAAAAGGGGTGCACAATTGGAGATCCTTCTATCTGCCAATGACACATGGAGACACATGCCAGTGAGCTAGACACATGAACTGCAGGGAAGCTTGAGAGCCTGTCTTGGGTGGAGAGGAAACACAAGTGGTCCGATCAGAAGGGAAAGTGCCTAAGCTTGTGCACAGGGAAGAAAAAACATGGCTAGAGACCTCAGTAAATGCACCAGTTGGTCCCTCCCATCAGAAGCATCTCTATAAGCCCAGAGACAGAGAGAGAGTTCTGAACTCCATAACAGAGGCCCCCATGAGCAGCCTGATAAGCAACTTCTGAGCTGCAAAAAGTTCACTCACCCTAGCTTTTGCACTGCAGCTGCAAGTTATCTTGCTCCTTCCCATACCTCAGGGAGATCAGGGTCAAAGTAACCCCTGGGAGCTACAAGGCCCCTCCCAAAGTGTGGGGCTTTACTATACCCCATCTGGGGGACCAGAGCCTGCAACGGGCACAACAGATTACCTAGGTAACTGGGTCCTCCACACAAACACCACAATCAATGACAGCAGGAAAAACCCCATAGATAAAAAGACCATCTTGCATCTCAAGCTATTAGGGAGCTGTGGATTCATACTCTCAAGTACAATCCACCAGCTTGGAGCTCTAGCTGGGGGAATAAACTCACTACTCTCCACTGGGAACAGGTGAGGACTACAGGTCAGAGGTAACCGGAGAGGCCCAACAAACTTGCTAAAATACACCTAAGGCAATATACCTCAGCACTCCTCTCCCTGGCTCTGCCAGGGAACAATCCTCAGAGGCTTGGAGATAGGACCATAAACTAGCCCTAGCAACCCAAGCTCTTGACCAAGAGGCCAGATGAGAAAAATCAGTGAAAGAACACAGGAACCATGAAAAATCAGAGAGAAAAGTCACCCCCCAAAGAAATCATTAGCTCCTCAGCAACAGACACCAACTTAAATGAAATAGATAAAATGACAGAGGAAGAATTTCAATTGTGGATTGTAAGAGAGCTCAATGAAATTCAAGAGAAAATTGAATCCCAACACAAAGAAACCACAAGAAAAATGCAAAAAATGAATGAAAAATTCTCTGAAATTGTAAGTGTTATGGAAAAACCAAACAGAAATACTAGAAATAAAAGAGATATTCAAGGATCTACAAAACACAGTGGAAAGCCTTAAGAATACATCACGAAGAGGAAAGAATCTCAGAGCTGGAAGATAACTCCTATGCACTAAACAAATTAGTCAAAGAGATAGAACACAAAAGCAAGAGACATGAACAAAGCAGAAAAATAATGTGGGTTTACGTACAGAGGCCAAACATAAAAATCATAGGCATCCCTGAGGGTGAAGAAGAAAGTACATAAGGGCTGGAAAATCTATTTGAAGGAAAAATAGAGGAAAGTTTGATGGCCTAGCCAGAAATCTTGGTATACAGGTACAAGAAGCACACAGGACTCCTGGGAGACTCAACGTGAAAAGGCATTCATCATGGCACATAGTCATTAGGCTGGCCAAAGTAAAGACGAAAGTGGCACTCCTTCGAGTACTAAGGGAAAAAGAGCAGGTAACCTACAAATGGAAACCTATCAGATTAAATGCAGGTTTATCAATTGAAACCTTATAAGCCAGAAGGGACTAGGGACCCATCCTCAGTCTTCTAAAACAGAATAATGGCCAACCCAGAATTCTATATCCTGCAAAACCAAGCTTCTTATATGAGGGAGAAATAAAGACTTTCAGATAAGCAAGCACTGATGGAATTTGCAAAGACCAGACCTGCCCTGCAGGAAGTACTCAGACCTGCACTGTACACTAACCAGCGCAACAGACACCCACCAGAGTAAAACTACCCAAAGCTAGAAGTTCAAAACCCAGATTCCACAATGGCTTGAGAGGTAAAACAAAATAATAAGAGTCTATCCAATAGGATAAACAGAAATCCACCTCAAATATCAATTCTCTCAATAAATGTGAATGGCTTGAATTGCCCGCTGAAGAGACATAGACTGGCTGAATGGATTAAAAAAAATACAAGCTAAGTATCTGCTATCTCCAGGAAATGCATCTTATACACAGGACTCATTCAGACTCAAGGTAAAGGGACAGCATATAATTTTCCAGGCAAACGGAAATCAAAAGAAAGCGGGGGTAGCCATTCCTATATCAGATATCATAAACTTTAAAGCAACAAAAGTAAAGAAAGATGAAGATGGTCACTACATAGTGGTGAAGGGAAAAATCCAATGAGAAGACTTAATAATCCTAAATATTTATGCATCCAACACAGGAGGACCCAGATACACAAAGCATATACTGCTAGATCTAAACAACATAATAAATAACTGCCATAAGAGCTGGGGACTTCAACACCCCACTGAAAAAACTGGATAGATCCCCCAAGCAGAAAACAAGCAAAGAAACAATGGACTTAAACAGGACTCTAGAACATTTGGGCCTAACAGACATCCACAGAACACTCCAGCCAAATAACACGGAATATACGTTCTTCTCATCAGCTCATGGAACTTTCTCTAAAATTGATCACATCCTAGGCCACAAAACAGATCTGAACAAATTTTACCATGTATCTTCTCAGACCACAGTGGAATAAAATCAGAAATCATTTCCAACAGAAACACTCATCTGTACCCAAAAACATGGAAATTAAGCAATAAATTGCTGAATGACTGTTGGGTCAAGGAGGAGATTCAGATGAGAATCAAAAGATTCTTTGAACTATATGATAATGGGGACACAAGTTATCAAAAACTATGGAATACAGGAAAAGCAGTCCTGAGAGGAAAATTTATCACCTTAAATGCCCACATCCAAAAGACAGGAAGATCACAAATCAGCAAAATAATGAACCACCTCCAGGAATAGGAAAAGGAAGAGCAAACCAATCCTAAACCAAACAGAAGAAAAGAAATAACCAAGATCAGAGCAGAACTAAATGAAATCGAGAACAAAAGAACAATACAGAAGATTAATAAAACAAAAAGTTGGTTCTTTGAAAAGATAAACAAAATAGACATGCCTCTTGCTAGATTGACCAGAATCAGAGGGGAAAGGACTCTAATAAGCTCAATTAGAAATGGAAAAGGAGAGGTCACAACTGATATCACGGAAATACAAAACATCACCTTCGAATACTGTAAAAATCTCTACGCCCCAAAACATGAAAATGCGCAGGAAATGCACAAATTCCTAGAAACACAAAACCTCCCTAGACTCAATCAGGAAGAAACACAATTCATGAACAGACCAATATCAAGCGCCGAAATTAAAGCAGCAATAAAAAATCTTCCAATAAAAAAAAGTCCTAGAGCAGACGGGTTCACACCTGAATTCTACCAAACCTACAAAGAAGAATGGGTGCCTACACTGCAGAAATTATTCCACAACATTGAGAAAGATGGGGTCTTCCCCAACTCATGCTATGAAGCCAATATCACCTTGATACAAAAGCCAGAAAAGGACACAACAAAAAAAGAAAACTACAGACCAATATCCCTTATGAATATAGATGCAAAAGTTCTCAATAAAATCTTAGCAAAACAAATTCAACTGCACATCAAAAAAATTATTCATCATGACCCGGTGGGCTTCATCCCTGAGATGCAGGGATGGGTCAACATATGCAAATCAATAAATGGAATTCATCATATAAACAAAAGCAAGAACAAAGACGATACGATCCTTTCAATAGACCCAGACAAGGCATTTGACAAAATTAAGCACCCTTTTATGATAAGAACCTTAACAAAATAGGCATAGATGGCTCATACTTCAAATTTATTAAATCCAAATATGATAAACCCACAGCCAACATCATACTGAATGGGGAAAAATTCAAAGCATAACCCCTTAAAACTGGAACCATACAAGGTTACCCACTATCTCCACTTCTATTCAGCATAATGCTGGAAGTCCTTGCCAGAGAAAGCAGACAAGAGAGATGAATCAGGGGTATCAAAACGGGGGCAGAGGAGATCAAACTTCCATTCTTTGCTGATGATATGATAATATATCTAGAAAATCCCAAAGATCCAACCAAGAGACTCCTGGAATTGATAAATGAATTCAGAAAAGTCTCAGGATACAAAATCAATGCACACAAATCAGTAGCCTTCATATACGCCAATAATAGTCAAGGCAAGAATCAAATCAAAGATGCAATACCCTCACAATAGCATCAAAGAAAATTAAATATTTAGGAATATTTTTAACTAAGGAGGTGAGAGACCTACATAGGGAGAACTATGAAACACTGAGAAAATAAATTGCAGAGAATGTAAACAGATGGAAAACCCTACCATGCTCTTGGATAAGTAGAATCAACATTGTTAAAATGTCTATACTACCTAAGGGATCTACAGAATCAATGCACTCCCTATCAAAATACCAACATCATTTTTCACAGATCTAGAAAAAATAATTCTACGCTTTGTATGGAACCAGAGAAGGCCCCATATAGCCATAGCAATCTTAAGTAAAAAGAACAAATTGGGAGGCATCAATCTACCAGACTTCAAGCTATACTACAACGCTATAGTAACCACAACAGCATGGTACTGGCACAAGAACAGAGACATAGACCAATGGAACAGGACTGAGAACCCAGATATAAAACCATCCTCATACTGTCATCTGATCTTTGACAAAGCAGACAAAAACATACACTGGGGAAAAGAATCCCTAATTCAATAAATAGTGCTGGGAAATTGGATAGCCACATGTAGAAGACTGAATCTAGATCTACACCTCTCACCTCTCACAAAATCAACTCACGAGGTATGACAGAATTAAAGAATTAAACCTAAGACATGAAACCATAAGAATTCTAGAAGAAAATGTTGGAAAAACTCTTATAGACATTGGCCTAGGCAAATAATTTATGCAGAAGACCCCTAAAGCAATCACAGCAGCAACAAAAATAAATAAAGGGGACCTGATCAAATTTTAAAAACCTTCTGCACAATCAAGAAAACTATCATTAGAGTGAACAGACAACCTACAGAATGGGAGAAAATATTTGCGTGCTATACATCTGATAAAGGGCTAACTAGAATCTATACAGAACTTAGGAATATGAACAAGAAAAAAATCAAACAACCCCATTAAAAAGTGGGCAAAGGACATGAACAGAAACTTTTTAATATAAAATGTAATAATGGCCAAGAAACATGAAAAATAGCTCAACTTCTCTAATCCTCAGGGAAATGTAAATCAAAACCACAATGAGATATCACTTAACTCCAGTGAGATTGGCTTTTATCAAAAAGTCCCAAAACAATAAATGTTGGCGGGGATGCAGAGAGATAGGAACACTCATACACTGCTGGTGGGACTGCAAATTAGTACAACCTCTATGGAAAGTTAATATGGAGATACCTCATAGAACTAAAAGTAGAACTACCATTTGATCCAGCAATCCCACTACTGGGTATTTATCCAAAGGAACAAAAGACATTCTATAATAAAGATATCTGCATTCGAATGTTTATAGCAGCAGAATTCACAATTGCAAAGATGTGGAAACAATCCAAGTGTCCATTAATACATGAGTTGGTTAATAAAATGGTATATGTATACCATGGAGTACTACTCAGCCATTAAAAACAATGGTGAATTAATACCTCTGGTATTATCCCAGATGGAGCTAGAGCCCATTCTTTGAAGTGAAGTGTCATAAGAATGGAAAAACAAGCACCACATGTACTCACCATGAAATTGGTACTAACTGATCAATACTTACGTGCACACATGGAAGTAATATTCATCGGGTGTCAGGCAGGTGGGAGGGCAGTGGAGGGGATGGGTAAATTCATACCTAGTGTGTGCCGGGTGCGCTGTCTGGGGGATGGACATGCTTGTAGCTCTGACTTGGGTGGTGCAAAGGCAATATCTGCAACCAAAGTGTTTGTATCCCCATAATATTCTGAAATTTTAAAAATAAAATAAAATTATTTTGATGAAATTTTACATTTACAATTTGTGAAGATATACATAAAGTTTCATATATCCTTTATATTTCTGTAATGTTAATGTGTTTCATAACCATAGTAGATTTATGAAAATTCAGACACTGGCAGTGGTACAGAATTATTAACTCAAGTACAGACTTTCTTTGTATTTTACCAGGGTTCCTACTCATGTCATTTTTCTGTTCCAGGATCTAATCCAGGATAATCATTACATTTACTGTAAGGTGCATTAGTTATTTATTGCTGTGAAACAAATTACTACACAGCTTAGTGTCTGAGAACCACATGCGTATTACCCACAGTTGCTCTGTGCCATGAATCTAGATACAGATGATGGCCAAAGCTGAGTTCTCACCTAAAGGCTCAGCTAGAGAAAGATCTCATTCGAAGATCATGCAACTGTTGTTCAGAGTCAACTGCTACCCATGTTGTGATGATTTCACTGGGAAATTTTTCCCAACCTTTAAAAAATTAATAACAGTCTTTCATTAACTCTTCTTCCAAGAATATGAAAACAACAGAGAAGAGATAACTGCCCAATTCATTCTATGAGGCCTGTTAACCCTTATTCCAGAACTGCATAAAGTCATTGCAAGAAAGGAAAATTATAGGCCAATAAGTATTATGAATACAGAGGCAAAAATCCTGAAGGACATGATATCAGAATAAATCAGCAACATAAAACAGGATATACACTATCACCAAAGGCATGTATCTCAGGAAGGTGAGTTTGGTAAAATATATGAAGACAATTAGTATAATACACTATATTAATAGAATAAATGACAAATATCACATGATTACCTCTAAAGATGCAGAGTAATCATTTAACAAGTCCAAAACCCACTCATGATAAAAACACTGAACAAATTATGGATAGAAAAGAACATTCTTCACCTAAAAAGATCATCTGTGAAAATTCATATAACACACAGTTTTAATAAAGTCTCAGTAATTTCCCCAGGATTAGAAATACAGCAATGATGTGCACTCTTGAAACTTCTATTAAATGTTGTAGTGGAAGATGTAGCCAGTGGAATTAGGCTAGGAAAATAAACATAAGATATTTAGATTGCAAAAGAAGAAATCAAACTATCTCTATTTGCAAGTCACATGACCTAGTGTACAGAAAACCCTAAGGAATCCACCAAAATAAGATATGGACAACAACTGAAAAAAGTTCATAATGTTGCAGTATAAAAAGTCAACTGGGCTGGGCACAGTGGCCCACGCCTATAATCCTAGCACCCTAGCCAAGGCACAAGGGTCACTTGAGCTCAGGAGTTCAAGACCAGCCTGAGCAAGAGCAAGACCCTGTCTCTACTAAAAATAGACAAATTAGCTGGGCTTAGTGGTGTGTGCCTTTGGTCCCAGCTTCTTGGGAGGCTGAGGCAGGAGGATCTCTTGAGCCCAGGAGTTTGAAGTTACAGTGAGCTGTGATGATGCCACTGCACTCTAGCCTGGGTGACAGAGTGAGACTCTGTCTCAAAAAAAAAAAAAATCAATTGTATTTCTATCTAACAGCAATTGATCTAAAAATAAAAGTCAGAAAAACAATTCCATTTAATATAGCATCAAAAAGATGATACATTTAAGAAATTAATTTAACACAGTAAGTTTAATATAGTACACTGAAAACTATAAAATATATTGAAAAAATTAAAGATATTCTAAATAAATAGGAAAACATTAGATTTTCATTGACCAGAAGTATTAACATTTCTTAGATGCCAATACTTTCCTAACAGATCTACAAATTCAATACAATCTCTATTTTCTTTCTTATTTTTCATATCCTGCAGTAACTGGCAATCTGATTCTAAAATGCATATGGAGGATTCCCAGCCAGAGCAATTGGGCAAGAGAAAGAAATAAAGTTTATCCAAGTTGGAATAGAGGAAGTTAAAAAAATATTTATCTGTTTGCTGATGATATACCTAGAAATCCCTAAAGGACCCTCTTCCTAGATTTAATAGTTGAATTCAGTAATGTCTCAGGATACTAAATCAATGTACAGAAATTAGTAGCATTTTTATACACTGATGACAAGCTGAGAAACAAATCAAGACTCAATCCCATTTACAATAGCTACAGAAAAAAAAAAACAAAACCCTAGGACTATATCTAACCAAGGAGGTGAAAGATTGCTACAAGGAAAACTACAAAACACTGATGAAAGAAATTGTAGATGACACAAACAAATTGAAAAATACCACATGCTCATGGATTGGAAAAATCAATATTGTTAAAATAACCATATCACCAAAAGAAATATAAAGATTCAATGCAATTCCTATTAAAATACCGATATCATTTTTCACAGAAAGCAATCTTGAAATTCTTCTGGAACCAAAAAAGACCCCTAACAGCCATAGCAATCCTAAGCAAAAGGAACAAAACTGTAGGCATCACATTACCTGACTTCAAATTATACTATAAGGATATAATAACCAAAGAAAACAAGGTACTGGTATAAAAATAGACAAATAGATCAATGGAAGAGATTAGATAACCCAGAAATAAAGCCACTTCCCTACAATTAACTTACCTTCCACAAATCATACAAAAACATAGACTGGGGAAAGGACACCCTATTCAATAAATGGTGCTGGGATAATTTGATAGCCTAATGTAGAAGAATGAAACTGGATCCCTATTTCTCACCATATACAAAAATTAACTCAAAATGGATTAAAGCCTTAAATGTAGGACCTGAAACCATAAAAATTCTAGAAGGAAACCTAGGAAAAAACCCTTCTGTACATTGGCCTAGGCAATGAATTTATGACTAAGATGTCAAAAGCAAATGCAACAAAAACAAAAATAAACAAATGGGACTTAAACTAAAAAGCTTCTGCAGAGCAAAACAAATAACCAATAGAGTAAATAGACAAACTACAGAATGGGAGAAAATATTTGCAAACTATGCATCTGACAAAGGACTAATATACGGAATCTACGAAGAACTCAAATAACTGAAAAAGAGAAAAACAAATAACTCCATTAAAAAGTGGGCAAGGGACATGAACAGATATTTTTGAAAAGAAGACATGCATACTAGGTATGATGGTTCCCAGCAACTTGGGAGGCTGTGGCAGGAGGATTGCTTGAGGCCAGGAGCTTGAGAAAAGGCTGGGCATCATAGCAAGACCCCATCTCTACAAAAAATGAAAAAAAAAAAAACATAGCCAGGTGTGGTGGCACGCACCTGTAGTCCTAGCTAGCTTCTTGGGAAGCTGAGCCAGGAAGATTGCTTGAACCCAGGTGTTTGAGGTTACAATGAGCTATGTGAGTTATGATGGTGCCACTGCACTGGGGCCCAGGTAACAGATTGAGACCCTGTTTCAGAAGAAGAAGAAAGGAAGAAGAAGGAAGAAAAAGAAGGAAGAAGGAAGAAGCCGACGACATACAAATGGCCAAGAAACATTTGAAAAAATACTCATCACAAAAATGCAGATTAAAACCACAATCAGATACCATTTTATTCCAGTCAGAATGGCCATTTTTAAAAAGTCAAAAAACAACAGATGTTGGCAAGGATTAGGAAAAAAGGAACGCTTATATCCAGTTAGTGGGAATGTAAATTAGTACAAATTCTATGGAGAACGGTATGGAGATTTCTCAAAGACCTAAAAGTAGATCTACCATTTGACCCAGCAATTCTACTATTGGGTATCAACCCAAAGGAGAAGAAATCATTATATCAAAAAGATATCTGTGCACATATGTTTATTGCAACACTATTCACAATAGCAAATATATAGAATCAACCTAAGTGTCCATAAATTGAAGACTGGATAAGGAAAATGGAGCCAGCCTGAGCAACATAGCAAGACCCTGTGTCTACAAAATGTAAAAATACATAAATAAATAAAATTAGCCAGGTGTGGTGGCACATGCCTGTAGTCCCAGCTACTCAGGAGGCTGGAGCAGGAGGATCTCTTGAGCCCAGGAGTTTGAGGTTGCAGTGAGCTATGCCACTGCACACCAGCCCAGGTGACAAAGAAAATATGGTATATATATAGTGAATAAACACACACACACACACACACAAACAAACACATATATACATATATATACACACATATATGTACACATATATGAACATACATACACACACATATATATTCACAAACACATACATACATACACATGCACGATGGAATACTCCTCCACCATAAAAAATGAATGAAATCATGTCATTTGCAGCAACATGGATGGAACTGGAGGCTACTACCTTAAGTGAAACAACTCAGAAACAGGAAGACAAATACTGCATGTTCTCACATAAATGGGAGCTAAATAATGAGTACACATGGACATACAGAGTGGAATACTAGACATCAGGGATTTGGAAGGACGGGAGGGAGGGCAGGAGAGTGGGAGAGGGCTGTGGGACGAGGTATTACCTAAAGAGTACTGTGTACACTAACTGGGTGAAAGTTATGCAAAAAGCCCAGACTTCAACACTATGCAATATACCCATGTAACAAATATATGCACATGTATCCTGTAAATCAATATATTTTTAAAAGTTAATTAAAAAAATACAACAACCCCTTTGGAAAAAGATAAAATAAAATTCATATGGAAATGCAAGTGCTCCGGAAAAGTCAAAATATTACAATATTAAAAAAATATATATTACAATATTAAGAAGAAAAAAGTTGGAGCACTTGATGCATACTTCCTGATTTCAGAACTTTTTTACAAACTGATACTAATCAACAAATTGTGGTACTAATACAAGGATAAACAGGGAATAGAGTTGAGCATTCAGAATGAATCCTTACAATTATGATAAACTGATTTTAAAAGGTTGCCAAGAAAATTCAATATGGAAAAAATGTATTTATAAAAAATATTACTGGGACAGGTGGCTATCCATATGCAAATTGACTCCTCCCTCACACCAAATACATAATTGACTCAAAATAAATCATACACCTAAAACGTAAGAGCTAAAACTACAAATCCCATAGAATAGAATGCAGGAATAAATTTTCATGGTGTTAGGTGCAACAATGGACTAGGAACTATGACACCAAAATTCAAGTGACAAAAGAAAAAAATAAATAATTGAACTTCATCAGAATTAAAACCTTTTTGTTATTCAAAGTACACCATCAACACCACCCAAAGAATGGAAGAAATGTTTGCAATTCACATAGCTGATAGGGGTCTATTGCATAGACATTCCTTTAAAGAAGCCATACAAATGTCCAAAAACACAAGAAAATATGCTCAACACCTTTAGTCCTTAGTACAATGCAGATCTATTCCATCAAGTGATTCACTTCACAGATCTTAAAGGCATATACTTAAGTGAAAGATGTCAGTTTGAAAAGCATACATCTTGTATAATTCCACTTATATAACATTTTGGAAAAGTTGAAATTACAGTGATAGTAAAAAGATTAATGACTACTAGGGGCTTGAGAGGGGATGGTTGAATAGGCAAAATAAAGAACATTTTTTGTGTACGGTGAAATTATTCTCTATGATATTGCAGTGGTGTATTTATGATGCTATATTTCAAGTCCTGCAGAACTTTACATCACAAAGTGTGAACCTAGATGTATGTGAATTAAAAACATTATTTAATTGGTTGGGGGATCATAGGGAGCAAAGCAGACAAAATAATATAAATGTATAACAAATGCTTGAAATAACCTCACTGAAGGGCATGAGGAAAAGAGGCTGACCAAAGTAACTTAGGAAATAAAGGGAGCCTCTAATTCTAAAGGACAAAGGATTTGTACATAAATACTTTAGTTGGTAAAGTTATTTCCCATGGAGTGTGGATTATCAATTCTGAAATCACTATTCATGTGTTTTGAGAGTCAATGATTATGTAAAGGAAACCAACTTTCTTACTATTAGAGTGGGAGATTATATTGAAGTAATAGGAATGAGTAGACATTCATGTTTACTAGATTAGATTCATGTTGTGCTGCAGACATGAGTAGGAATTCATGCTTAACTTTATTTATATATACATATATGGACAATTTTAGATATATAAATATATGTGTGTGTGAGTTAGTGTACAGATATATTTCTATGATCTGTCAGATGACAAAGCATAGAATCAACAGACCCTCAGTAGAAATGAGTACAGCCACTATCCAAATCTTTGATTTTAATACCTTTAACCAAGGAAGGAAGGAAGATTCCTTAAAATAAATACTAGGCCTGGGCAGGGAATCAATACAATTAACCTGGAGCACATTGTAGTGCCATAAAGTGAGAAAATGCTAAACAATACAACCAATCAACCAAACAAAAACCAAAATCCAACTGCAATGTTGTGTGGGTAATTCAAAATGGTACAGAAGCCAACTGAAAGACCTTACAATGGCCAACATTAGAACAATTTGAGCAACAAGATAAACAAGGATAGTGTAAAATATATATCTATATCTATAATTTTACATAATAACCCATATGATATAAATGATTGATTGAATAAATATATAGTAATTGGTGGAGGACAGATAAATTGTCCATATAAAAGACACACAAATGATACTTTTTAACAATCTGCCTATAAGAAGGTAGAGCATAATTCCCCACGTCTTATGTATATGTTGTGCATAGCACTATTTTCAAAAAGTACAACATGGAAAGGGGACAAGTATTAATTTTACAGTGAAAAACCTAACCTAAACTACCTCATCCAGGTGATCAAATTAACATTAACAGTGAAAAAGCATATTGATATTATATACCCTCGGTATAATGTCATGATCATAAAGACTTCTGTGGTCTCCCTCCCCTAAACCCACAACAGCAGTGTAACTATTAAAAAAAAAATCAGATACATCCAAACGAGGGATGCCATCAAAAATAAGGGAAGTTTTAAGAAACTGGCACAGGCAAAAGGAGCTTAAGGTGACAGGATGTCTAAATGTGATGTGGGATCCTGGATGGGATTCCAGAACAGAGAATGGGCATTAAATGAAAAAAAAAAGAAGGAAATCCAATGATTAACGTGTGGATGTTGGCAAATGATAATGTATGATATTGGTTCATTAACTGTGACAAATAACCCAAAATAATGTAAGAGGGTAATGAAAGGGAAATTGTATGTAGGGTATATAAAATATAAACTCTCTATACTTACTTCTAACTATTCTGTAAATACAAAACTATTCTAAAATGGAAAATTGTTTTTGTTTTTGTTTTTGTTTTGTTTTGTTTTGTTTTAATTCCCTGTGGAGCTCAGTAAGAAGAGCACGGTCAATGTTGTTGCTGCCCCATGTAGGCTTCTCCCCATTTCTATTCTCTATTTTACCCTGGTGAAGGTTACTATTATCTTTAATTTTTAGTTTGTTATTAAAAAATTCTTCTTTATTTTTTTCTCTAAAATTCTCTTCTTAAATAATATCCTATTCAGCTTTTCTTATCTGCATCCACACATAACTATGTGTTTAACTCTACAGTCCTCACCAAATTATAAGAAATCATCAGACAGATCCATCCCATGACACATCCTGCAAAATACCTGAGCAGCTCTTTTCACAAGGGTCAAGATCATGCAAAATAAGTGTAGACTGAGAACCTGCTGCAGATTGGACAGGCTATGATGTGGCAGGCAGACCCTGACATGGTGCCCCGTGACCCCTACCTGTTGGTGTACAAAATCTTGTGTTCTAATCCTTTTGAGGTGAGTTTGGGTAGAAACAATAGAATACCACAGGTGATTGAATGTCATGTAGGTGATTATATGTTACATGAGACTGGGATTTTTCACTGCTACCAAACTCTTCGTGGGTGGCTTTGAGGAAGCATTCTGCCATGCGGGAGGAGCCAACACAGGGAGGGAATGAATGCAGATTCTGGTCAACAGCCAGCAAGGGCCTGAGGCCCCTGGTCCAACGACCTGTCTACAGTTTGAAATTTATATTTACAACTAATCCAAGTGCCCTTTTAAATAAGAGTATATCATTTAAGAGATAGTTTAAATACCTTATAATAGCAGAATAATCCAAATTTTTACCTCCTGTCCATTGTATCTTTCCTATCATTCATCTCACTTATATACAAGCACATTTATATATGTATGTATTTCTACATGACATACATTTAAGCATACGATCAAATTTATTATTGTTATTATTTTTCACAAATTACCATTTCCTAGATTAATTAATAATATGAAAAATAAAAGTTAGGGTAACAATTAAAAACAGTAAAAAGGAAGTCTGTTATGCTAACAAAGAAGATGAAATCATATAAAATGCTCAATAAAAACCACAAAAAGTAGAAAATGAGTGGAAGACAAGAATAGAAACAAAGACTACACAAGAACTAGAAGATAGTAACAAATATGGTAGATATTAATCCAACTATATCAATAATCACTTTGAATGTCAATGTGATAAAAATATCAGTTAAAAATCACAAACTGCCAGAATGGATGGAAAAACAAGCCCCAACTATGTTGTCTGTAAGAAGCTGAATTTAAATATAAAGACACATGTGGATTAAAGAGGAATGGATGGAATAAATATTACATGCTACCATTAGTCAAAGAAAGCCAGTACACTTATATCAATTTCTGACAGAGAAGACCGTAAAGCAAGTGAGCGGATCAGGAATTAAGAAGGGCATCAGGTAAGGACAAAAGGGGCAATTATCCAGAAGATTTAACTGTCCTTATATGTATAGGCCTACCAATGGTGTGTCAGATTAGGTGTGGGAGAAACTGAGAACTTAAAGAAGAAATAGATAGTTTACTATTATTTTTGGAGACATCAGCATCCTCTATCAGAAATGGATAGATCCAGCAGGTAGTAAATCAGTAAGGATATAGTTTATCTAAACAACACCATGAGTCAACTCAATATAATTTATATCTTTCAACTACCTAATCCAATAATAGGCATAATACACATACTTCACTAGCCCACAGGGATCCCCCCGCAAGAATGACCATATTACAGACCTCAAAAACACATCTTATTAAATTTAAGAGAAGAGAAATCATACAACGTATGCTCTCAGACCACAATGAAATTAAACAGGAAGTCAATAACAGAAAGATAACTAGAATATTACATCATACGTAAAGAAGAAACAGTATACTTCTAAACATAACATGACCTAAAGAAGAAATCTGAAGATATATTAAAATATGCTGAATTAAATGATGATGAAAACAAAACTTAAGAAAATTTGTGAATTAACAATATAAGAGCGTAAAGGGAATTATATTGAAGGCACACATTTGAAAGGAGGAAAGATCTAAATTCAATCATCTAAGTTTCCACCACAGGAAAGGAGAATAAGAAGAGAAAATTAAATTGAAAGTAAGCAGTAGAAAAGACATATTATTGTAAAACTGGTAAAAACAAAGTAAAAGATAAAGCAACAGGGTTGTTCAAAGGCATAATAGCTTAATAGTTCCAGAACACAGAAATATCCAAAAATAAGAAAGAAAACACAATAGCCCACATAAAACGCTAGCTTAAGTGCATGCAGAGGTGGCTCTCCACTGAAATGAGGACACAGAGTTTGGGGGATGACCACTATTGTAGCTCTGACACGGGCAGTGCATGGGCAATATACATAGCCAAAGTGTTGTACCCCCATAATATTCCGAAATTTAAAAAAAAAAGGCAATTTAAAAAAAATTTTCAAAAATGATGAAACAAAGGCATAAAAATCAGGGTAATTTTGAATGTTTACTAAATTGAAAAAACATAAATATAAATAATCCACTATTGTTCCTTATTGCTGAGTAATACTCCATGGTATACATATACCACATTTTATTAATCCACAACACCTACATCACACAGGGCAATAATATTCATCAGGGGGCGGGCGGGAGGGGGGTGGAGGGGATGGGAAAAACTCTCACTGAATGGATATAAGGAGCACAGTTTGGGGGATGACCACGATTGTAGCTCTGACACGGGCAGTGCATGGGCAATATATATAGCCAAAGTGTTGTACCCCCATAATATTCTGAAATAAAAAAAAAATTAAATAAATAAATAAATAAATAAATGTAAATAATCTACCAATAAGAAATTTAGGTAGATAACAGTAAGTATGAACACAATTTTAAAGAGGACATGTGATAGAAAACTAAATTCATATAATACACGTGACAATCTAAGAAATATGGGAAAAATCATGAGGTTTATATGAGAATACCAAAGAACATGTCAGAGGACATGCAGACACAGACAGGTGGACATGTGTATATCCATGGAAAAACATCTCCCCCTGATCAAAGCCCAGTCCCACCATGGTCTGCCCTTCCTGTTCCTGCCGTCCTCACACATTACTAATCCCAGGGGTCCTGCCAATCCACTGCCCTCTTCTCATGCCCAGGCATGTGCCACAGACACACTTTCTCCTCTTCTCTTTCCCCTCCCCTGTTTGCTGGACTCTGTGCTCCTCACTCTGCAGAATCTCCTCAGTGTTCCTCCTACTAGAGGCCTTCCTTGTCCATCCCATTCCAGGTCTGATACCGTCTTCTCAGTTCCCAAGGGCAGCTCTTCCACCTACAGTTGAGTTTTCTGAATCCCCACTGAACTGAAATATCAGAGAACATAAAAAGTTTGTCTATGTTGTCCCACTGTGAGCCCCACACATGCAGTGGACAAAGAGCAACAAAGAACATTCTCTGTTATGTTGAAATTCACTAATAAATTAATGAATCTCTCAAACTCATCACCTACATTCTTACTTACTTACCAATAAACTCCAACAGTCTTTCAATACTAGAGGACTTGAACTTAAAGATCATGAATTTTTGCCCCCTCTGTCCTCAGGACAGGATATGAGCCCCGACTCCCCTCAGCCCCTTCTCCAGCCACCTCATTCTCAACCCACTGTACAGACCCTCGAATGCACCGTACTGCTCCTGCCTCACCTGTACCTCTTCTGTCCTTCTGTCCTTCTATTCCTTACTCTCTACCCCTAAATGAAATCTTCTTGTTCACAAAGATTTAGCTCTAATAGTATGGCTTCTTTAATAAATATTTGGAAATCCTTATTACTTACTGTATTTCAAGAATTTTCCTATATGTTTTTTCAAATTTTATCACAATCAGTGTTAGATTTTGTGAGCCAAGACATGGCTCAATTTTTTTGCACATGGATGAACATATCCTGAAATCTTCTGTCACTTCTGCTTTAGATCATCAGCTTCAAAACTTGCTTTAGATCATCTGCTTCAAAACTTGCAGGACTTATGTCAACAGGAAAGGTGGAAATGACACAGACAATGGTGCACTAAGAAATGTTGCTTTGCCATCATTCTTCATGCCACAGAGAATGATGTTAACATATCCATGACTCTCGGTCAAAATATAATTCAGAACAATCAGAAACAGAATATCAATTAATTGATAAATTAATTTATGAATTAATTTCAATATTGTTTTCATTTTATATGAATAACATTTGTAAATTTAAAATTCTACAAGGGTTTTTTTAATAAGTGAATTAAACTATTATATGTATAATATTTGATATTGTCATTTTTTTTAGATCTTCTTAAATCTTCGGTTTATTGACATAAGGTGGATATATCCCCCCGGTAAGATTCCTACAGACACAATGCAGTGACCAGTTATGACCTTCCTTTTAGCGTACAAATGCCAGTTTACTTGTTCCTCTTTGTGAGCTGACTCACATTATTCCTTATTGACAGTAACACTGCCAACTAGATCCATGCATCCAGAGGGAGTGTAATAATGGAGTAATTGCAGGAAGAATGAGACAAAATGTCATGGATACTTTTAGGTATTGGACGTGGCTTATCACATGTAAAAAATGGAGAAATTATATGGAACAATGGATTGCAAGACAGAGCACATGAATCAGTGAAGGATAGTGGTACCTGAGAGATAGGAAACAATGATAAAATGAGCCCTACGATTGCCACAGGTTATTGCCATGACAGAGTTTCCAGGCTGTGTTGTGACAGGGATTTTGGAAGACACTCTGAGATGAGAAGATAGAACTGAGAATCTGGTGAATAAGGTGACTGAATTTCATAAATCCATTTTCCCCATCCAGTGGTAAGAATGGGAGAGAACGTTCACGCCAGCACCCATGCAGGATGGGCGCCATCATTACTCCACTGAGACATGGTTCACAAAAGTACAGGAGCAGTGAAGACAAGAAAAAAGGCAAAGACAAAAGATAAGCCATTTTAATGTTCTTGGCTTTCAGCCCTTTATCTTATTTCTGACTGCAAAAAGACAGAGGCTTTTACATGACATAGGAATCTTGCAACAAGCCCAGGGATGAAGGCGTACCCTTTAGAAATGAAGTAAATGCCATGTATAAGAAGATAAGCAGACTGAACCACCCAGTGTGGACACCAACCTGCCTTTTGTATTTTATCTTCTTATTTGTGACTGATAAACTCACCAAATTATAAAATAATTAATGTAGACTTTTGATTTGTAAGTGTAGAACACAAGCACCCCAACAAAAGGAAAAACCAATAAAGTTTTCACCTCTGTTTCCCTGAAAAAGATCCAGATTTTTTAAATTTAGGAAATATTTTGCTTTTCTCCACTACATAAATGTCATAGCCTATATAGTTTGCATGGAGCATAGGGTTACTTGTTACACTTGTTTTTCTTTTTTAAGGGATGAAGTCTATGCTCTGTCACCGTGGCTGGAGTGCAGAGGAATGATCATAGCTCACTGCAGCCTCAAACTCCTGGGCTCAAGTGATCCTCCTGCCTCAGCCTCCCAAGTAGCTGGAACTACAGGCGCACGCCACCACGCCTGGCTATATTTTTAGAGAAGGGGTCCCACTATATAGTGTAATTAAGATCAATGGTACCAGGCTCTAATACAGTAGATGTGGGGTATTTTTTTTAACCAATATCTGGCATTGGTATTCTTTTTGTACAGTATTGATGATCAGAGATCCTGACTGTAGCCATACCTGGAAAAACAAACACCCATCTATTAATTGGTAATAAAATTAACCATAAAATATCTGTTCTTGCTCTGTTGGTTGCTCAGCTCTCATAATCTTGAACAAATGTCCTCAAACCTTGCTTAGTTTTTATCCTAATAGATTAAGGATTTCCTTAGTTATACAGTAGACAGATGCTACTGAGTTTTAGAGACTCATTCTGTAGGAATGTTTCCTTCACAAAAGAATGTGCTCTTTGTAACAAAGTCATGTTGGCAGTAAGGCATTCCTAATGGCAAACCCTAAATAAATCCTGTTTTCCTCTTACAGGCCTGAGCTTTTTATGCTCTCTTCTTGTTTTTGTGTCTCTTGGTTGTTTTAGGTGAGGAAACCCTTGTTCAAACCAGGTTGAGGAATCTCGTCTTCGCTAACCTGGACATTCAGCTATCTACTCACATACAAACCGCATCAGAGGAGTGTCAAAGGTTCAGGCCTGAAACAAGGGACATCAGAGGATCAGCTAAATAATAGGAAGCTGGGTAAATTTTTGATTAAGCCATCAAATTGGTACTAACTGATCAATATTTATGTGCACACATGGAAATAATATTTACCAGGGGTCGGGCAGGTGGGACGGGGGTGGAGGGGATGGGAAAACTCACACCTAATGGGTGCAGGGTGCACTGTCTGGGGGATGTTCATGATTGTAGCTCTGACTCGGGCAGTGCATAGGCAATATATGTAACCCAAGTGTTTGTACCCCCATAATATTCTGAAATTTAAAAAAGACATAAAAATGGAAATCTAAAAAAAGTCACAAGCATTAAAATCTTTTCAAAAATATTAAGCTAAATGAGGATGGTAAATTATTGCAATTCCCTTTTTACAAGCCAATGGCACAAAATATTTGCTGTCTAGAGCACATGGATGTACACATTTGCTAAGTGACCTTTTTTTATATCACTGAGAATTGAAAACAAAATTGTAACCACTCACCAAAAATAAGAAAAGAATACATATCTATAGAATGGGTGATCTGTACAAGAAAATGTCACGTACACATTTATGAAAGTGAGATAGAAGGAATTATGAATTCCAGTCAACATCTAAAGCTTTTGGGTAGGAGGAAATCAAACATGATGAAGTTTACAGTTGCACAATATAGAAGTGGCTGCCATCTGCATTTAGAATGGGATTATTGATTTTCTTTCTATACAAATTAATACCTTTGCAAACCTTTCATGTAAAGAACAAACTAAGCCATATCATAGAAAGTTGCACAGCTCTTTTTAAGCATGAGAATTCAAGCAAATTTTGGCTACTAGCTAACAGAAGAGTTTCTGTACTTCTCCTTTTCAACGAGAGGTATTTCAGAGGAAATTTTTGGACAATGATAAAAAACAGAATGTGTAATATCTGTCTTTTATAATAAAAAGGTGACATTCCATTCAATTTAGGGAAGAGTAATATGTGAAAAGATTAAAATAATTAAATTGGTTATTTGAAAAGAATTATGAGTACATTTTTATTTTCATTTTTTTATTTTTAATTTTTTATTTCTTTGAGACAGGGTCTTACTCTGTTGCCCAGGCTAGAGTACAGTGGCATTATCATAGCTTACTGAAACTTCAAACTCCTGGGCTCAAGCAATCCTCGTGCCTCAGCCTCCGGAGTAGCTGAGACTACACGCCAACACGCCCAGTTAATTTTTCTATTTTTCTATAGAGACAGGGTCTCACTATGTTACTCAGGCTGGTTTTGAACTCCTGGCTTCAAGCAATCCTCCTGCCTCAGCCTCCCAAAGTGCTAGGATTACAGGCGTGAGCCACCCCACCTAGCCTAATTGTACTAAATTTTAACAGCACAGTGTTTTTGTTGCTGTTGTTCTTTTGTTTTTAAGATGGAGTCTCACTCTGTAGCCCAGGCTAAAGTACAGTGGCATCATCATAGCTCACTCAAATTCCTGGGCTCAAGCGATTCTCCTGCCTCAGCCTCCTGAGTAGCTGGAACTACAGTTGCCCACCACTATGCTCAGCTAATTCTTATATTTTCTATAGAGGTAGGGTCTCACTCTTGCTCCGGCTGCTTTAGAACTCCTAGGATCAAGCAATCCTCCTGCCTCAGTCTCCCAGAGTGCTAGGATTACAGGTGTGAGCCACCACAGCTGGCCAGAATTCCTTATCTTAACTTAAAACATTTCCAAGCCTTTAGACAAAGCTTCATTTCTTTAACCAATTACAAATCAAATTAAACCCACCTATAACCTGTAATCCCCTGCTACAAGATGTCATGCCTTTTGGGCCTAACCAATGCACACCTTCAATGTATTGATTTATGACTTTACATGTAATTCCTGTCTCCTGAAATGTATAAAACCAAACTGCAACCCAACCATGGCAAGAACCTTGCTCAAGACTTCTTGGACATGGCTTAGGCCATGGTCACTCATATTCAGCTCAGAATAAACCTCTTTAAGTTATTTTATAGAGTTTGGGTTCTTTTCTGTTGACAAGACGGTACCCAGACATAGGGCTCAGAGAAGACCCAGGACCTCCCAAAGAAGTAGCCTGAACTCCGCTCCAGGTACCAGCATGGGCCCCTCTGGGCCCCCAGCTCCAAGCTTCTTCTTGGGCAGAACTGGTAAGTCCCCCGCTCCTGGTTGACAGTCCTGGTTTATTCTGAGCTATTAGTTCTTTTCCTAGGAATTTTTTGTTTGGGATCCTAATTTTGACCTGGAGGTGCATGCTAAAAGGTCTTCTCCTTTCCTTCTTCCTCCCAAAATTAATCTCAATTGACTTTTCTGTGCATTTTTGAAAGAGGAACCAAACTGTCCTGTTTGTAGATAAATGAGAGACTGAGTTTCTCAGCTCCGAATGGAAAGGGCATTTTATTCCTTCCAGCCAGAAGGCACCCCTGGGTGACCAGGGGTCTCAGTGAGAGTTGCCTGGGGTGATTTCCCACGGTGCCAGTGGCCCTATAGGTAACCCCCCAACAAAATTAATTAAAAGAAGGCTCCTTCAGGAAATGCATATAAGAGCTGATCATCATTCAGCATTTTGAGCCCTCTCAGAGGTAGTAGACCCCTGAAGAAAGAAACTGAGACAAGTAAGAGGGTGGGAAGGACTCAGTGGTGAAACACTGGAGTCCTGCCCACAATCAGCACACTCTGATCCACTACACTAAACCCTAGACTGAGATGGAAAATAATAAAACTCACTGAAAACCTTTTACCTTGAAAGGAGAAGCTATAGCCCTGTTTATGTTAAATTGCTTAATCTGCTTCTGTAAGACTACTTGTTACCCTCCTAGTCACAGGAATGCTTGAAGGCCACAGCTGTTGCCAGAAAGATAATTAGTGACCCAACTTATGTTCCTGCACCAGCTCCCTCCCTACAACTCTCTTATCTGTATGCACCGCTCTGTACCCTTCCCCCTTGTTTTAAATTATAAAGGACAAGTTCCCCTGACCAGGGGTGCTCAGACTTTGGAAAAAAACTCCTCTGAGACCGCTGGCATTAATAGTTAATAAACCTGACCTCTCTGCATCCTCGTGTACCTCTCGGTGTTTCCTTGGACAGCGTGACTCTGGTTTTTGCCGTTACAAGACTACAGTTTGGTTGCTTCTTTTAAAGAAAATTAGGAAACAAATCCTCTAAAAGTGATGAAAGACAAGGAGAACAACCCCCTTCAGGCACCCCAGTTGGTTTATAGCCACCCTACTTGTAAGTATTTGTGTAAATGGAAAGGTTCAAAGGCATGCCGGGTTTTCTGGGGCTCTAGCTGGTTATGGCCAATTCTTGTGCACAAGTTTTTACAAAAGGGCAAATTACATCAAGGAAAATTCAAAGCTGAAATGGTCCACCTGCCACTATAGAGTTAAAATGTTGAATCTCTTAACTTCTCTCTCTGTTTTCTGTTCTGCCTACTCTGAATCTTCTTTTTCTACTGATGTTGAGCTAAACTCAATGTTTATGGTATTACTAATTGAAGGCTACTTGAAGATCTTGCAGCCAGTTCTAGCTAAAATGTAACACTGAAAACTCATTTTAAACTGAAGGAAAAAAATGGTAAAAAAAAAGGTTTTTTAAGAATCAAATTGCCATGGAAACTGTTTTACCCAAAATTTTGATCCACAGGCATTTTTAGATTATCTATCAGGGCAACTAAAGTGTAGCCATCTGAACAAGTTCCAGTTTTGTCAGAAGAAATTTGGACCCAGTGACCTTTTATAAACTGGTGAGTTTGTTATTACCATATCATGTCTAGAAAGTACTAAGGTAAAAGCTACTGGAACTTCATGTGTGTGGGTGTGAGTGTATATATTTAGATATGTTTTGTGTATGTACGTGTATGTGTTTGTGCCTACATGGTTCCAGACTGGTTTATAAATAAAGGAGTACTCATAAATTAATTAAACAAACCCAAATGCTTTTCTAGTTTATATGAATTTAGTAATCTTTGGTAAATAAGCAGGGTTACTAAAAAAGGGATTACTAGTAAAGTAAGAATAAAAATATTTTCAAATTGTCAATATACATTTTTGCCTGGCTTTTAATGGACATGTTCATATTCTTAAGATGTCAGAGTTTGATACAAAGGTTATAAAACTATAAACCCTGGTAAAGAAAAAATGTTCTACATTTATACGATTTTTGATAAGTAAGGCAAATTTAATATTGATCTAAAGATAACAGCTAAATCTCTTGAGTTATCAAGAAAAACACTCGTGTTTAACTTTAAGGTTCTTAATTAGGTAAAATGTAGACATGTCTAAACAAAAATAAGTGTCAGTAAATCAGACCAAATAAAACATCATTTAAATAGGAGCACAAAAACAGAAACTTATTGGTAGGGACAGAAAAACAAGTGAGAGGTGATGGAAATCAGAAAAGCAGAAAGGAGAACGCAGTTATAGAAAAACAATAAGGAGGAAATGGTTGCAGGAAAATAACCAGGGAAACAGTTCTTTCAGTCAGAGAATGGAAATGGAACTTTCCCCACAGTACGTATAACACAACCTTTAAGTCATGTCCAGACATAGAAAGGAATTCAGTCCTAATTATAACTAACGTTCACTTAAACATAAAGCGTATAAAAAGGAAAATAGGGAACTAAATGGGGTCTTCTCCACTCGCAGAGACAGACCTATTTCCCCTTAGGAAACGTCTTTGCTTTCCTTTCCTGTGCTATCTGATAACTTCACTACTTCCAATAAATTCTTCACGCGTACTTGCTGAGTGTCTGTCGTCTCTCTCTGTCGTGTGGGCCCAGCTTCCAATTCCTCCAAGCCAGGAGCCAAGAACTGGGGCAACACTTCAAAGTCCAGCTGTGGACTGAACCATGACATGGTCAAAGGTTTATGAAGATATTTTGGTTTTGGTCTTTTAATCCTAGTTATAAATGCAGTTCCTTCCACTGATTGCAATGTCTATGGAAAGATACACATAAAACATGTTTCTAACTCATTCTTTCTATCATCTGATATTAACAGTACTGTTAGGGATTCAAAGCTACTCAGAAACTATAGTTACAGGAGATTAAACAGGAGTTTTAATTTTCCCTTTAGTCTTGCCTACTCTTGGCTTGTCCCCTACTCTTTACAAGCAAGTTGGTTATGTGTACATTACGTTGCCACAGCAAAGTTTTTACATAGGGGGAAAAATCCCTAAGCTGTTAATTTTTGTATAGTAATTTATTTTAAGATAAACAAAATGGTTATTAAAATACAAAGAGAATTTCAAAGCAGTCTTACTCTTTGGAAGTATCATTGATGCTGAAGGTTTTTTCTGTCTACACTCAGGTGATATCACATTCTTGGGGCTCAGAAAACTACCCAAAAGTGAAGGCCCCAGAAGCAAAAGTTCTCTGACCTTCCCTTATCCTTCCTTCCATTCTTTCCCTGTGGCTACTCATAGAAATCAGAATCTCTCTTCCCCAAGGCAGGTCATAAAAGCCAGAATCCCTTTTTCTGAAAGTCAGCCATAAAACCTAAAATTATTCTATGTAAAAACTGACCATAAAGTAATTATCTGATCTACTTTGTATTACTATAAAACCCCCATTCCAGAAAGGGCCCTGCCCCATACCCAGAGGAAGGAATGTACACTCAGAGAGGCCAAACAGAATCTGGACATGAAGGCCTTACTGGGTTCTCTCAGTCAGCCTGAGACCATACCTTTCTTGTCCAATCATATTTCTACACAGCTGTCCATAGTTTGTTGACCCAAAGCATAAAGACGGACAATTTCCGTTGCATCTTTGAGTGTTCGTTCTGAAGTCTCCCATGAATAAGTTTTTAAATTATCCTCCTATTAATCAAGCTGCTTCATGTCAGTGATTTTTAAACAAACCTTTATGGGAACGGTGGCCTTTGCTCCCTAAAGTTTGGGGGGCAAAGGACCTTTTGATCCCTATGCAAACTAAAATAAAATCTTAAGGCTTCTCCCCCACTGGCTGGCTGAATGGACCCCCTCCTGACCAAGGGGATATCCTAAAACTAAATTGCCTACCACAGGGAGGGAGGTCAGACATCCCTCACCATGCCCCCCTCCCTTCTTGAACATAGCCTTTGTAACTTATTAACAGGCCTAAGGCTATGCAAGACAAACCTGCAGGTCCTCAATTTACACAACAAATATATTTCAAGTGGCTTGTCTCTTCCTTATCTAAGACATTCCAAGCCTTTAGACAAAGCTTCATTTTTTAACCAATTACAAGTCAAAAAGTCTTTAAACTGACCTATAACCTGTAAGCCCTTGCTTTGAGATAGCCCACCTTTTTAGGCCAGTTTGGTTTTATACATTTCAGGGAGACAGGAATTACACACGAAGGCATAAATCAATACATGGAAGACATACATTGATTTGGCCAGAAAAGGCAGGACATCTCTAAGTCGGGGATTACAAGTCATAGGTGGGTTTAGGGATTCTTTAGTTGACAATTGGCTAAAAGATTCAGCTTTGTCTAAAAGACCCAGAGTCAGTGGAAAGGAATGCTTGAGTTAAGACAGGGGTGTGAGCAGTCTGGGAGTTCAAGAAGGGAGGATAGCTTGAGTCAAGATAAGGAACTGCTAGGATGTTTGAGTTAAGATAAGGGGCTCTTCTATCTTTCATGTGATGCCACATGGGAATCAGGTTGGGAAGTAAACCACATTATAGCAGGTTAACAAAAACTGTTTAGTGAGATTTTATCATTTGTAGGTATGACTCTCCAGGCCTCTTAGAAAGGAATTTGGGCAAAAGGAAAAGGTCAGAATTCAGTCCTCACTAATTTCAGCTTTTTCCCCCTTTAAAAAGGCTGGGACAGTAACTCTCATCTTCAACTTTTCATCAGCTCCAGTAATTTTTTTTTTTCCCCTTCTGGTTCTAAGTCTGTTATGGCTTGACCTCAGAATGTTTTATCTCAAAGATTTAAGAAAACAATATTTTCCTCCAAAATAACTTAATACTATACTCTTGACCTTTCTTGATATATCTAAATTATTTAATATGGTCAGAAAACTTCTCGAGCTGTTGCTAAGAGTCATTTGTTCCCCTATTCAAGGTACTAGTTTTTCTTACTCCCTTTCCTCTGTAATATACTATACACGCATGACACAGGCGTATTCTTGCTGTGTCTGACTGGGGTACGCTTTTCATTAGGTTTTAACTTCCAAGTTATCTAAATGGGTTTTCCATAAAAAACAAACAAAAATCATTTGCTCTACAGAATTTTTTTCTTTACTTTTTGGGTAACTGGCCTAAAAGAAACAAAGATTTAACTGTTTATCAAGATAGTCCCTGTGTTGTCTTTACTATATTTTTTACTAACTAGAAAAAGTAAACTTTAAAAGGGTTAAGGTTTATACCCATATAACTTCCTATATTGCCTTTAAAATCTTTTCATGACTATCACTCTTGGTTAAATAAACAACCATTATTTTACAGTGACTTGTGATTCTATTTTGAACAAATGCTTTAAACCTGTATTTGACAAACTTTCCAAAAACAAAATTCTAAAGTCAGGCCTTTTAACCTCAAACTATGTTTTTAATAAAAGAGCCACTAAAAATCCAAGAGAAACTTATTAGGCTTATCAGGTATGTTAAAACCATATGGAAAGCATTGTCAAATATGAAATGGTGTTTAACTTTCTTTGGGTTATATTTGTATGAATATATTATGAATATCTGTTCCAAAGCTGTATGAGATTCCTAAAATTCTAGTATGTCTTGGTATATGTTATCAATAATAATTATAATTATTATGCTGAATTGTCATATGCCACAGAAATAACCAAACTCCTTTGCATCTTTAAACATGACTATTCTAAGAGTTTTATCATCCACAGACAATTGTTATTTTACTTTGATTCTTCTCAAACAACAGTTTATAATCAGCTACGGTCCAAGATTTGCTTCTTTAAGAAAAAGTCATAGAAAGAACTAAAATATTTTTATAACTTTTTATTTAAAATTACTGATTCTCTTGCTTTGTTTTCCATAGTCAAGCATTAAGTAAACAGCAAAGTTTCCCTGACATCTCTAGGATTTAAAACTATTGAATCTCACTGGGACCAACCTGTTATTCACTGCCAATGCCCTGCTGTTAAAACTACAAACATCTTTCTAGGCCCAGGGACTGTCATGGAAAGGGGGAATGTGATATTGAAAGGGCCAATTTCGAGGGATGGAATTAGTTCGGACCCTTCAGATCAAGGATGGGCACACAGAAACCTAAACAAATACTAAATGGGAGACTCTGCTTTTTTGAGACTTTGCCTTTTTGGGCCACGTGGTCCAAACATCCATCCCAACCATAAAGAATTTCCTGCTCCTCATAGACATAGAGCTTTCCGAGTATAATTACCCTCAGTTATGGAGTTTACACAAATAGAGATATAACAAAAAAATTATTGGCCACCTTAGGATGACAAATTACTTAAAGTGACTACAAAAATATTGCTGTATAACAAAAGTCTTTAAATTCCTCAGCTTAAATGGTTAACAATGCTTATGTTTTATATAACAAATTGCTACAAGTCTGCAACTAAACCCAAGAATATAGTAGCTCAACCCTTAATAGCTAAATTAATTTTGTAATGTTGCCTTTGACAATTTGGTTTTTATGCTTATGTTGCCTAGAAGGTTTTAAAGGGTTGATGAGTGCCTTTCCATCCTCCAGTCCTACCTGGATTAGAACATTTAATTGGCTGTAAGCCCTTTTGGGCTCCTAAGTCCCTGGGCCACAAGTGTCTCACCGAGTGACTGGATGGACCCAGGGCAGGTAGCCACACCATTCCAGCAATTATGGGACAAAATAAGAGTTTGGCCATTGATGCTGCCTCTTGAAGATCTTGGCCAAAAGTGGGGAATTGTGAAATAAAATAAAATCTTAAGCCCCCCAGACAACTGAATAGACCCCTCTTCACCAAGAAGACCCCAAAAATACCCTAAAGCTGAGTTGCTGGCCATGAGAACGGAGGTCAGACATGCTTCAACATGCCACCCCCCGTTCCTGGAGATATCCTTTATAACTCGTAATGAGGCCTAGGGCTATACAGGACAGGGCTTGAACCACACCTGCGGTTCCTCAATTTACTTAAAAAATCACTTGAGTCTGGGTGTATGTCCAGTACATGTCTGGTGGCTTGTCTGTGATTAACAGACTTCCTTATCTTAACTTAAAACATTCCAAGCCTTTAGACAAAGCTTCATTTCTTCAACCAATTACAATCAAAGAATCTTTAAACCCACCTAAAACCTGTAATCCCTTGCTTTGAGATGTCCCGCCTCTTTGGGCCAAACCAATGTATGCCTTCCATGTATTGATGTATGACTTTAGGTATAATTCCTGTCTCCCAGAAATGTATAAAACCAAACTTTTACCAAAACGCAGCAAGACCACTTGCCTAAGGCTTCTTGGGCATGGCTCTGGATCATGGTCACTCATACTTGGCTCAGAATAAACCTCTTTAAATTATTTTACAGAGTTTGGTTTCCTTCTGTTGAAAATTCCATTTGTATATCTCTCTTTTTCTTCATTACCATTAGTCCTTTTAATCACATGGCTGGTGATCATACAAATCACCTTGCGATTGGTCATTGCAGAAGTAAATGCATTATGGTGTTCACAAAATTTTTTGCTCTGCCCCCTTGCTATTCTTGTCAATTACACTTTTTTAGGTACTTGGATAATGGAATGGGTTTTGGTGTTCCCTCATGAATATATTGAGTGAAGAAGAAAATCATATAACTCATGGTTTAGGATGGTGACTGAATTTTCACCTAGAATTTTAGACTCCTGGAAGGCTGAATTAAGTGAACATGAAGTCATAATCTCAAATATATGAGCATTCATCCATTTAACTCTAACTTCTGATGAGGTTAGAGCATGGAGACAGTGTGTTGGGTACATGGGTCAGGATGTGGTCTAAGAATTTGGTTCATTTGCAATGGCATCTTTTTGAGAATTTTGGTGACCTGGCCAGCCTCTGAAACTGGAAGGATAGTATACTGTAGGAAATCATATCTTCCATGCTATTACAGTTTGTGGACTCCAGTAACCAGCACTGTGTTATCTATGCCTGTAACAATGTGTTATTCATAATGTGTGAATGTTAATAGAAGTTCTCTATGTAGTCCTATGTCCTTTCAGGCTTTTTTGGCATGGTACCCAGAAACAACTCTGCAGCTGGTCAAAAGAGTATAATAGCCTGTGAACAGGACTTTTTTCTGCTTTGAGGTTCTTTATTTAACTGGTACATATGCGGAGTCATCATCGAGCCTGTGTCCATCTCTTTGGTCACCACATGACACGTAGGAGTATTTTGTATGCTGCTTGTTCTTTTGTTTTTTCTATCTAGCTTGCTCCACTTGTGCATAGCACCTATGTATCACTCCCTAGCATTCACCTGCCAAAAACACGGTGCATAAAATTTTATATCCAGGTCTTTGTAAGCATATACTGGCCCAGATCACCTTACTTATAAACATTTTTTTGTACCTTGCTCACCTGATAACTTGGTGGCATTTGGACTTCATAATAGGCAATGCAATCCCATGACGTGAATGTCAACAGAATGCATGGTCCCAAAGAATTCCTGATGGAGTCTGTAGAAGGAAGAGTTAAAACTAAATTATAACACAGTTTTCTCTAAGGTTTGAAGGTACAATTATCTTTTGATCACTCAAAGAAAGAATCCCTGTACCATAAAAAATCTGTTCTGAATGCAGATATATGATTCATGTTCCTAGTCTGTGACATTTATCAATCTTGGCCACTAATTTCCAAAAGTTATGCCTTTAAAAATCTTTAGTGGATTATGCAGATACACTGGTAAATTATATCTGAAAATGGGGCTTTCTGGTATATCCAAGGTACAAGCATCTCTTTTTGAAGAGGTGGTTACTGACACTCAAACTAGAACTGGGTAATGGGCAGTTTGATTAAGAAGTAGAAAGAGAAAGAGACTCCCTGGAGCTTAGTGATGTCTTTCCGAAGCAGGTGCACCTGGGTTTGGAATGGTAAATAGCTATGGAAAGCTGCTTTGCTATTCTCTCTCTACATGTCCACTCATCTCCAGAGGCCAAGGGTTTTTGCTTATGTCTTTGTTTCTTTTTTTATACCAAAATAATACATTTAAAATAATTTTATTTTGAAATAATTTTAGTTTACAGAAAGATGCCCATATAATACAGTTCCATATACCTTTCATCTAACTACATGTTAAAATCTTATATAACTATAGAATATTTAAGAAATTGAAGAAATTGATGATATTACAAAACTATTTATTGAACTACAGAGTTTCTTGATATTCTACCATGTTTTCTAATAATGACATTTTTCTGTTCCAGGATCTAATCCAGGATACCACATCACATTTACTGTCAAGTGTATTACTTATTAGTTGGTGCATAACAAATTACTACAGAACTTAGTAGCTCAAAACCACACACACATTACTCACAGTTTCTCTGGGTCAAAAATACAGATGTAGATGAAGGCCAAAGCTGAGGTCTCAACTGAAGGTTCAGCTGGGGAAGGCTTACCTTTCAAGCTCATGTGATTGTCATTAGGAATCAATTCCTTGCCCAGGTCAAGCAAGATGAATTCACTGGTGAATCTTTCCAATCCTTTAAATAATTAATACTGATATATCATTTTTCAAACAACAACAACAATGAGAAGCGATCACTTCCCATTTCTTTTTTTTACTATGAGTTAGTTTATCCTGATACCACAACTAGACAAAAACATTTCAAGAAAGGAACATTAAGACCAGTATTCCTTATGAATATAAATGTGGTTCAATATACAAAAACAATTTAGTGTTATGCGTTACATTAATAGAATAGAGAACAAAAACCACATGATCATCTCAAAAGATGCACAAAAACCATTTGAAAAATCCAAAACCCATTACGATAACAATATACAGCAAATCAGGCAGATAAGGGAACTTTCTTCACTTTAAAAGGCATCCGCTAATAACTCACATATTGTCATAAGTTATCTGAAAGTCTCAATATTTTCTCCAAGATTAGAAACAAGACAAGGATGTCTACAGTTGCCACTTATATTCAACACTATGCTGAAGGATGTAGCCAGGACAATTAATCTAGAAAAATAAATAGAAGGCATTAAGATTGGAAGGGAAGTCAAGCTCTGTCTTTTTGAAAATGGCATGATTTTGCATATAGAAAATCCTAACAACTTACAAAATATGATTAGAAGTAAAAAATTTGTTCAACAAAGTTGCAGTACATAAAGATAACATACAAAATTACTCTTATTTCTATATGTTAACAACTGATCTAAAAACAAAGCTTAGAAAAGCATTCCATTTAAAACTGCATCAAAAATAAAAATACTTAGGAATAAATGTAACAAAATCAGTGTAAGATATATATACTGACAACTATAAAACATTTCAAACAAAATTAATCAAATCCTAAATAAAGAGACACACAATGAATGTTCATTGCTTAGAAAGTCTAATATTGTTAAGTTTTCAAATTAAAAGTAAGTTAGTATCCATTACTGAGGAACTAATGATTTCTTTTGGGGGTGACTTTTCGCTCTGATTTTTCATGGTTACTGTGATCTTTCGCTGATTCTTTCTCATCTGGCCTCTCGGTCGAGAGCTGGGTAAAAAGAATCCCTATTCAATAAATGGTGCTGGGAAAACTGGATGGCCACATGTAGAAGACCAAAACTAGACCCACACCTCTCACCTCTCACAAAAATCAACTCACGATGGATAACAGACTTAAACCTAAGATGTGAAACCATAAGAATTCTAGAATAAAACATTGGAAAAACTCTTATAGACATCGGCCTAGGCAAAGAATTTATGAAGACGACCCCCAAAGCAATCACAGCAGCAACAAAAATAAATAAAGGGACCTGATAAAATTAAAAAGCTTCTGCACAGCCAAGGAAACTATCACTAGAGTGAACAGACAACCTACAGAATGGGAGAAAATATTTGCATGCTACACATCTGATAAAGGGCTGATAACCAGAATCTATGGGGAACTTAGGAAAATCAACAAGAAAAAATCAAACAACCCCATTAAAATGTGGGCAAAGGACATGAATAGAAACTTTTCAAAAGAAGACAGAATAATGGACAGCAAACATAAAAAAAAAATTGCTCAACTTCTCTAATCATCAGGGAAATGCAAATCCAAACCACAATGAGATTTCACTTAACTCCAGTGAGACTAGCTTATATCGAAAAGTCCCAAAACAACAAATGTTGGTGGGGATGTGGAGAGACAGGAACATTAATACACTGCTGGTGGGACTGCAAATTAGTACAACCTCTATGCAAAGTAATATGGAGATACCTCAAATAACTAAAAGTAGAACTACCATTTGATCCAGCAACCCCACTACTGGGTATTTACTCAAAGGAAAAAAAGACATTCTATAATAAAGACATCTGCATTTGAATGTTTATAGAGCACAATTCACAATTGCAAAGATATGGAAACAACCCAAGTGCCCATCAATACATGAGTTGATTAATAAAATGTAGTACACGTTTACCACGGAGTACTACTCAGCCATGAAAAAGAAAGGTGAATTAACACATCTGGTAATATCTTGGATGGAGCTAGAGCCCATTCTTTGAAGTGAGGTATCACAAGAATGGAAAAACAAGCACCACTGGTACTCACCATCAAATTGGTACTAACTGATCAATATTTATGTGCACACATGGAAATAATATTAATCAGGGGTCAGGCAGGTGGGAGGCAGGTGGAGAGGATGGGTAAACTCACACCTAATGGGTGTGGGATGCACTGTCTGGGGGATATTCATGATTGTAGCTCTGACTTGGGCAGTGCACAGGCAATATATGTAACCAAAGTGTTTGTACCCTGATAATATTCTAAAATAAAAAAAATAAAATAAAGAGAAACCCAAAGAATGGGGAAAAAAATCTTTGCAAGTTGTATAGCTGATAATGGTCTATTATCCAGAATATGTGAAAACATCTTATAACTCAAAAATAAAAAGGCAAATATTCCATTCAAAACCACAAAATTTGAATAGCCATTTCAACAAAAAAGCTTATATCCATAAAAATGTAAAAAGATGCTCAACACCTTTTGTCACTGGGGAAATGCAAATCACAACAAACATGAGGTATATGTCACAAGTCTAAAAGCCATATTGCTAAGTGAAAAAGCAATTTGGAAAAGGCAAAATACTGTATAATTTCTTTTATATGACACTCTGGTAAAGGAATAAGTATAAAAACAGTAAAGAGTTTATTGGTTACCATGGGCTCAGGGAAGAGGAATGTCAAATTCGTGAAGTAGGGGGTATTTATTTTGGGCAGGGGAATTACTTTTTATGATACTATAATGATGGATACAAAATACTGATTTTCAAATCCTACAGAACTTTATAACACACAAAAAAAGAACCTAAAAGTATTCAAATTAAAAACCTTATTTAATATGTAGTGGGATCTCAGGAAGGAATGCAGATAAAATAATATAACTATATAACAAATGTATGAAATAAACTCAATGAAGGGAGAAAAGGGACCTGAGTAACTTAGCAAATAAGTGGATATTCTGAGTTTAAGTCCGAAGTATTTATACACAAGCACTTTACTTGGTACAGCTGTTTGCCATAGAAATAAAAATGACCAATTCTGAAACCACTAAACATATTTTCAGATAGTGTAACTAAGTTAACAGAATCAACTTCTTACTCTTAGAGTGGTGGGCTACATACAAATAAGTAAAAATGAGTAGATTGATTTCGGTGGTACTGGATTAAATCATGTAGGGCTGGAAACAGTAGAAATTATAGACTTACACAGTTAGCCTAGAGCACACTTAATTACACAAATGGCCTGGAACACCTAGTAGAACCTGAACAAAAGAAAATGCCAAACAACAATGCAACCAACATAGCAATCACACAGCATCACACCTTAATTATGGGGGTATTTCAAAATGATACAAGAGACAACTAAAAGACCATCCAATAGCCAACGCTGGTACAATTTGAGAAACAAAATAAATTATGTAGTATAATCAAAGTGTAAAATAAATATCCATGCTTGGGTAATGAACAGTCAAAGGAGTCTAAAAGATATAAATCTAAATGTGATGTGATATTCTAGATGGGATTCTGGAACAAAAACTGCACGTTGAGTGAAAACTAAGGAAATCTGAAGAAAGTGTGGATAGTAGTTAACGATAGTGTATAATATTGATTGGTTAATTGTGACAAATGTTCCATACTAATGTAAGTGGTTAATAATAAGGTACACTGTTTGGGGGGGTCTATGGAAACTTTTTATTGTATTTACAACTGTTCTATAAATCTAAAACTAATTTTATATTTATAAAATTTCTTTTTTTCAAAGTCATTTTTGAGCTTATAAACAGATCATTAAAATATTGATGTTTACTCAGTGTATCTCCTTAGTTTCATCACATTTCTTAACTGCTGAGGGTAACTACTACTGTGAATTCTGTTTTTGTCATTCTCTAATTTTTTATTATTATTTTCTACGTTTGTATTTCTAAATGTGATAATGTTTAGTTGTTCTTGTCTTCAAACTTAGATCAATGTGTTTAATTTATTCATATCTCCAGTCTAATCATTAGAAAACATGAGATAAATCCACATTGTGGGAAATTCTTCAAAATACCTGACCTGAACTTTTCAAAAGGGTCAAGGTCATGAAAATAAGTGAAGACTAAGAAACTATTGCACATTGCAGAAGACCTGATGTTTCAGGTAGACCACAAGATGGTGCCCAATGATTACAACCTGTAAGTAACACACTGTTTCTGCTATTTAATGTGTTGATTGGCTTCCCATGTGTCTCACTTGACCAACACACCCAAACCTAACTTTTTTTCTAATTCAGAGCTCTCTTAGAGGGTGGATGTCATGGTGGGAATCAACTGGACACAGGTCAGACAAGATCCACAAGAGTGTCTGCCAATATAAACAGGTTTCCTGTGAGAGGGATACCTGGTCAGGGGTCGGACACTTAGGCATTAGGCCATCCACAAGAATAAAGAAGTATCCCATGAAAGGCACATTGTAAACATTCAGGACCCAATTACCTGGAGTCTCTTTGTGCAGGGCTATAATTTATAGCCACTGTCCAGGAAGAGACCTCAAGAACAAACTATAAATAACAAAAATATCAATACAACATAGGTAGAAAGGTAATTTTATAAACTATGATTCAAAATTCTATTGAGAAGCAAGATACAAATTGTAAAGAGTTACCTGAAAATTTGCACTGGTGTGGTAGCTCACTAAAGACTTAGAGAAATCAGCATCTTGATAATTTTGCCGTACTCTTAGAAATATGAGCAATGCTTATTGTAAATTGCATCTAAATCCAATTCTTCAATCCAGAAAAATTATATATGTATCATTTTCTTCTTTCCCATTCATCTTTCTTATTTCATGAGCAGTGATCATATAAATCTCATTATGTATAGCCACTTCAGATGTAGATGCATTACAGTTTTCATAAAGTGTTTTGTTCTGACCACCTGTTATTGTCATTAACTCTGCTTTTGGATATTTAGAAAATGAAACAGACGTTGGTGTTCATTGAAGAGTATGCTGAATGAAGAAGAAACTCACATAATTTATAATTTAGGACATTGAATGTATTTGCACCTAGCCTTTCAGGTTCCATGAAGTCTCAATTAAGTGAGAAGAAACTCCTGATCTCAAATATACGAGCCATACAACCATTGAACTCTCCTCTCTTTCCAGGCTACAGTGTGGAGACAGAGTATTGGATTCTTGTCTCAGGATGTTGTCAGATGATGGAGTGATTGCAATGGCATTATTTCTGAGAATTCTGGTGGTCAATCCAGTGTAAAATCTGGTCAGAGATGGTTTAGGAGATTGCAGGAAATCTTATCTTCTATGCTATTAAAGAGTAATGTTTGGGGCCCTGTGTTCACTCTGTCATTTGTGTCTATGACATCATGTTAGCACAGCTGTGTTTCTATCACCTGTTCTCTCTTAACCCTGAGCACTCAGACCTCATTGACCCTCATTTGCCACTTTGAGATGAGTCCTTCCTTGTCCACATGTACTTGTGTCTCCTTCATGGGCTGCCCCTCATCCTCTCATCCCCTCTGTTTATTCTGAGAAGTTTGGTGAAGGATGATATTCAGAGTACATATCATGTTATACTAAAATGTATATACTGAATTGAAGAAACAAAGAGGGTTTGACAAGTCCCTTACCTCATAGGAACTCCAATTAAAAGGAAATGAATAGAATGACCCTCCATGTGTTAAGATGTGAAGTTTAAATAAGATACACACGTGTCAATGAATAAAATATGAGCTTAGATTACTGAGAAGTTTTATTGACTTGTAAATGAGCCAAATAACAGCACCTAAATAACTGCTGTCCTGACTCAGGCATGAGAAATGTGGTCCAAGTCCAGCAATATGTAATTCTCACTTCAGGTCTGCAGGCTACAAGAGCTCATTTTTTCACTGAAGTTGTCAATGTGCTGTGGAGAATATATTCCATGACTATGGATCATAAAGGCAATTGTCTTGACTTTGTGGATGTCCATGTAGTGCAGTATGCCACAGCACTGTCATCTTTGCAGGCATGGTTCCTGGACACAACCCTGATACTACTAAGCAGAGTGCTGTGCCCCACGATCAGGGAACTGTGTGGGGATGAGTGGACAGTCCTCCCTGCTGTGGGATTGTTTGTGTAGCCAGCACATATGCAGAGTTATCATTCAACCCATGTGCATCTCTTAGATCACTGCATAGAGTGATGAGGATATGTTCTACCGTGTTGTCTTTTGTTTTTATCTATCAGGCTTTCTCCACCTCTGCACAACGCATTCTAAATCACTAATATGCTCTCATCTTCATAAAGGCGAATTTTTCCTTGAGAAAATGGTTTTGTGTCTCTCCACTTCTTAAGTATGTGCTGTACATAGTGACTTCTTTTTAAAAAGTACAACATAGAAAGGGGAAAAGTACTAATTTTACAGAGCAGATACCTGACTCAAACTACCTTGTTCAGGTGATCAAATTAACATCAACTGGAATAAAGTACATAGATAGTATATACTTGGTATGATGTGATGAGAATGGCACTTTTCCTCTGTGGTCTTCCTCCCCAAATCCCCAAAATCAAGTCTAATCATAAGAAAAACATCAGAGAAATACCAAATTAGAAACGGTAGTCTCACAAGAAACAAGGTATCTCTGAGAAATTCTCAAAGAGCCTAAGGAGATGTGATATCTAAAACTGGTGTGGGATCCTGGATGAGATCCTGGAACAGAAAATGGATTTCAAGTGAAAACTAAGAAAATATGAATCATGTGTAGATGTTAGTGAATGATCACTTTGTAATAATGGTTTATTAATTGTGAAGAAGGTCCCAAACTAATGTAAGAAGCTAATAATAAGGAAAACTGTGTCGGGTATATATAAACTCTCTGTACTGACTTCAAACTTTTCTGTAAATCCAAAGGATTCTAAAATAGAAATGTTTCTCTCTTTTTTTAAATTCACTCCTGAGCTTAATCAAAACAGCATTATCAACATTGTATGTTCAGTGAATTTTGCAAATTGTTTTGTTCTTTAACCTGGTGAAAGTTACTATTATTATAAATTTCCTATTTGTCATTTCCTTTATTTTTATTTATTATTTTTCTATGCAAATTTGTTTTTCTGAATAATATATTGTTCACCTTTTCACAAATTCAAATTTAAATAAGTATGTGTCTAAATTAATCCATGACCATAGTTGAATTATGAGAAAATATTTAGACAAATCCATATTGTGATACATCCTATAAAATACCTAAAGTTATTTTTTGCTCTCCCTAAAAGGGTCAAGTTTATGCAAAATAAGACTGATAAACTGTTGCAGATTGGACAGGACCTGATGTGGCAGGCAGATCATACAATGGTGCCCAGTGATCCCCACATTTTGGTGTACACTATCTTTTGTTCTATTTTTCTCCTTGTGAGTGTGGACAGGAACTGTGAGTTCCCTGCAAACAATAGACTACTACAAATGTAAAGGATGTCATTGGGTGATTATGCTACATAAAATTATGATTTTTGTCTTGCTTACAAAATCTCTCCCTTTGATGGCTTTGATGAACCATTCTGCCTTATAGAAGTCCACACAGCAAGGAACAGAATGTAGAGTCTGGTCAATATCCAGCAAGGGACTTAAGCCCTTGGTCCAATAGCCTGCCTATAATTTACAATATTACACTTAAAACTAATCCAAGCCCCCTTTCAAATAAGAGTATATTGCTTCAGAGGTAACACGATTACCTTATAATGACAGAATAATCTTAATTTTTGCTTCCCAGCACTTGCATCATTGTTGTTATTCATTTCACTCAAATAAAGCATACTTGCACATATATTTATGTATAGGTATGTATGAATGACACATACATAAGTATATGTAATCAAATACATCGTTGCTATTATATTTAACACTCTGTTTTCTGTTAGCAATTAAGATTATGAAAAATAGAAGATTTATTCCCTAGGGTAAACACCAAAAAAGTAAAAAAAGCAGTGTGATTGGCATGTTATTAATAATAAAGGAAAGAAAATGGAATCATAAAAAAATGACATAAATAGGAACAAAGACAAGGGACACAACCAAAAGATATCTTCAGATATGATGGATATTAACCCAACTATATCAATATTCACACTGAATGCCAATGGTATAAATTCACTGATCAAAAGACACATATTCTCAGAGTAGATGAACAAGCAAGATGCAACCATATATTGTTTACAAGAAACCCACTTTAAACATAAACACACATAAAATTTAAAAGTAAATGGATGAAAAACAATATACCACGCTAACACTAATTATAACCAAAGTAGGAGTAGCAACATTAATTTCTGAGAGAGCATATTTTGAAGAAAGGGAGGTTATCAAGGATAAGCAGGTGCTGCCCAGTCCTTGGTGGCGTGGTCTGGAGGGGAAAGATCACACCTATTGCATCATCCAAGCTTGTGAAGGAGGCACCCAGGGGTGTCTCTATAAGCTCCTGCTACCATGGACTGTTGATGAAGGCATAGAAAGTCCCTTTCTTGGGACTTTTATGCTCCACAAATCAAGGAAAGAAAAAGAGGAGGCATGACATTGAATACAATTCACTAAGAATGTAATAGAAAATAATGCAGGGAGTATTATAAAGAGGATTGCCTAAGACTCACAAAAATGTTAGAGAAAGAAGTGTCAACAATAATGTTGTAATGTTCTAGACACACTTGTTTATTCAAAGTTAAGCTGGACATTTTGGTGTAGGTGTAAAGCATTTCATATTTCACTCTTCTTCTTCATTAAAGAATATCCTAGTAATTAAGAATGGGCTCTGGAGTGAAAAATTCTTGTGGTAAATGAAGTATCTTATTAAGGCATTGTGATGTTTGCATGAAGATAGAGAAATGAACCATGAAAAAAGAAAAGAGAGCTCAAATCAGACACATGCCTATATAAAGCAAAGGAATAAATACACGGAATTGTATAACACAAAGGGTGAACATAAAAGCATGCAAATTAAAAGCCATATTTAAAAGGAAGGGGGATCTCAGGAATGTAGACAAAATAATATAACAATGTAGCAAATGTATGAAATAATTTCACTGAAGGTAGTAGGGGGAAAGGGGCTGACCTAAGTAGTGTAGGAAATAAGTGAAGATGCTGGGTCTAAAGGACAAAGGATTTGTCCACAAACACTGTACTTTAGTTGATAAAGTTGTTTCCCCCAGGAATATAAGTTACCGATTTTGAAACCACTATACATGCATGTTCAGATAGTATAATTGAGTTAACAGAACCAACTTGCTCAATGTTAGAGTTGCAGGTGCATATGAATAAGTAGGAATGGTTAGATCACTTCATGCAGGGCTGGATTAGATGATGGGGTACTGGAGCATTAATAGGAATTCATGTTTAATTTAAAATAGATACATATGGATATACATTGAAATTTTTATACATATGTGTAATGTATGAGTCAGTATACACAGATATATTTCATTGCTCTGTCAGTTGACAAGGCCTTGAATCAATAGATCTTCCAGGAACTATGAGGACAGTCAGTGCCCAGATCTTCATTTCTAATTCCTCTTTCAAATAAAAGGAACCAGGGCTCTATGGAGAAATAGTGAATACTAGGCTTGGGTAGAGAATAAACACTATTAGTCTGGAAAACTTTGTAGTGCCAGAACAAAAGAAAATGCCAAATAACAATGCAATCAACCAATCAACTACACAACAACATCAAACCATAATTATATATGTTTTGCAAAATGATACAAGATCCAACAGAAATACCTCCTAATGGCCACCACTGGAAAAATATGAGCAATAAATTAAATGAAACAGTATAAGTAATGTGTAAAATAAACATCCATGTTTGCATACTGACAAAAATAAATTATTGCATAAATACATAATGTATGAAGGAAAAGAAATACACTTTCATAATGAATGTTCCAAATAAGTTTTATAGAAACTTTGCTCATATAGAGTGGAGAATAATTCCCCACTTCTTAAGCGTGTATTGTGTATAGTGACTTTTTTCCCAAAACACACAACAGAGAAAGGGGAATAAAGAGTACTTTTGCAGTGGACAAATTTGATAGGAACTGCCTCATCCAGGTGTTCAAACTAACATCAACAGTGATAAAGCATATCGATAGTATGTACCCTTGACATGATGTGATAAGAATAGCACTTTCTCTCTCTGGTCTTCCTTCACCAACCCAAGAAATTGAATCCCTTTGTAATTGACAGTGTACCATCAAGACAACATAAAAAAATAAGAGTTTATTTGCAAATCATATAGTTGGAAAGGATCTATTATTCAGAATACATAAAACATTCTCACAACTCAAAAATAAGAAGGGAAATATCCTAAATAAAAGTGGGCATATTTTGTGAATAGACATTTCTCCACAGAAGCTATACAAATGTACATAAAGCACCTAGAAAGATGCTCAACACCTCTAGGTCTTACTAAAATGTAAACCTAAATCGACAAGAGATACACTTCACAAATCTTTTTTTATTATTATTTCAAACTATTAAGGGGGTACAAATGTTTTAGGTTACATGGGTCATTTTTGTAATGCTTGAGTCCTGGCTATAAGAGTGCCTGTCACCCAAATAGTGTTTAGTACCCTTTAGGTTGGTTTACTCCCCTCCTCTCTTCCCCCCTCCCTCCCATTTGCTGTCCACTGAGTTTTACTCCTCTCTGTGCACTTGTGTGCTCATTGGTTAGTTCCAATTCCATAGTAAGTACTTGCGGTGTTTGTTTTTCCATTCTTGCAATACCTCACAAATCTTAAAGGCACATTCTTTCTTTTAATATAATGAAATAATATCTTTCCTGAAATTTTTATACATATGTGTATATGTATAAGTCAGTATACACAGATATATTTCATTGCTCTGTCAGTTGACTAGGACTTGAATCAATAGATCTTCCAGGAACTTTTCAATCAAAAGGGAACACCAATCTCACATAACATTAATAAAATTTTCCTAGTAAATAAATTTTTTAAAAGACACACCATGTCTCACAAAAAAGAAACACAATGATACAGAAAAATCAACTGCAAACATATGTTACTATTAAACCTCAGGAACAAAAAAAGACCATAGGGATATACAAGGAGAAAAAAAAATCCAATCATATACAAGGTGGAAAGATCAATCTCATCATTCTGCACAGCAGCATGCAATGACAGCAGGCATTAGTGTGACATCTAACAACTGAAGAGGAAAAAAGTGAGACCCAATGATCTTAAGTGAAAGAAGCCAGTTTGAAGAAAGTATATACTGCATAATTCCATTTATCTGACATTGTGGATAGGGTGAACTTACAGAGATAGTAAAAAGATTAGTGGTTACTAGGGGCTTAGGAGAGCAAGACTAAATAGGTGAAATACAAAATAAAAATTTGCAGTGAAATTATTCTCTATGACTGCAGTGGTGTGTGAATGAAACTATTTTTCAGAGTCTGCACAATTTTACATTGCAAAGTACAAACTTAGATGTATGCAAATTAAAAACTTTATTTAGTAGGTTGGATGATTCCAGCGAGCAATGCAGACAAAATAATGTAAAGGTATAACAAATGTATGAAAAAAAAAACCTCATGAAGGGAGTGGGTTAAAAACGTAAAAAAAAAAGGCTGACCTAAGTAGCTTGGGGCATAAGGAGTGGCTCTGAGTCTAAAATGCAGATGATTTGCACTTGAGCTATTAGTTTAGTTTGTAAAGTTGTTTTCCATGGGGATATGGATTTTCAATTCTGAAATCACTATGCATCTATTTTGGGTCTCAATGTGAAGGAGGCCAAATTTCTCCCTGTTAGAGTAGGAGGTTATGTACAAGGAGTGAGAATAGGGAGATTCATGTGGTGCTGGATTAGATCATGTGGTGCTGGAGACACTAGTAGGAATTTATGTTTAACTTTACATACATATAAATGGACAAGTGTAGAAATATATATATATATATATTGAGAGAGAGTGTGGCATGTGTGAGTATACACATATGTATTCCTTCTCTCTCAGATGACAAAGTATAGAATCAACAGCCCCTAGTAAAAATGAGTACAGCCCCTGTCCAGATCTTTATTTCTAATACTATTAGCCAAAAAAGGAACTAGGACTTTTTTTTTGAAGAAATGGTTAATACTAGGTTCAGGTAGGGAATCAATACAATTATCTGGAAAACACCACAGTGCTAGCAGATAGAAGAACGCTAAAGAACAACATAACCAACCAAACAAAATCAAACAGCAATGACAATGTATAATATTGGTTTGCCAGTTGTGAAAAATGTCCCACACGAATGTAAGTGGTTTATAATAAGGAAAACTGTTTGTTGGATCTATATAATAAACTCTCTGGACTTACTTAAAATTGTTATATAAATCTAAAACTATTCTAAAATAGAAAAATTTCTTTCTCTTTTTTAAAGTTCACTGTCATGTATAATAAACAGAATATTATCCCCATTACTGTTGTCCTGTGTGTGCATCTCCCCAGTTCCATCCTCACTTTTCCCCCTGTGAAAGGTACTATTACTTTGAATTCCCTATTTGTCACTCCTTCATTCTTCTTTATCATTTTTCTAAGTTTGTATTTCTAAAAAAATACACTGTTCAGTTTTTCTTGTTTTGAAAGTTAGAAAAATATATGTCTAAATTAATCTATAATGCTAGTCAAATTATGAGAAACCATCAGATAAATCCATATTGTGATACATCATACAAAATACCTGATAAGTTCTTTTCACAAATGCCAAGAATAAGTGAAGACTGAGAACCTGCTCCAGATTGGACACAACCTGATGTGGCAGACCCTAAGATGGTGTCCAATAATCCTCACCTCTTAGTATATAAAACTTTGTATTCTAATACCCTTCCTGTGAGTTTGGGCAGAAACCATGACTTGCTTTGATACAACATAACACTATAAGGAAATAGCATGACACTTAGGTGATTATCTTACATAAGAATGTGATTTCTGTCTTGCAAAGCAAACTCTCCCCTTGATAGCACTGATGAAGCATTCTGCCATGTGTGAGAAGCCAACATGGGAAGGAACTGAATGCAGCCTCTGGTCAACAGCCAGCAAGGACTTGAGGCCCTTGGTCCCATAGTCTGCCTACAATTTGCATTTTATATTTACAGCTACTGTAAATCCCATTTCAAATAAAAGGACCTTCAGAGGTACTGTGAATGCCTTATAATAACAGAATAATCCTAATTCTTCCCTCATGTCCCTTGTATAATTCCTGTCACTCATTGCACTTATATATAAGTTACTTGCACATATATATGCATGTATATACATATATGCATATATATGACACACACTTAACCCTATATAATCAAATACATGGTTGCTATAACATTTAACAAGCCAATATTTGTTAGATGAACTAAAATACTAAACAAAAAGTTGTATTACCTAGGACAAAAACTGAAAACTAAAAAAAAAAAATCAGTATGATACATATGCTAAGAAAAGAGAGAAGGTAGAATCATAAAATGCTCAACATAAACTACAAAAAGCAGAAAACAATTGGAAGACAAGAATAGGAACAAAGCTCAAAAATTAGAAGATTATACCAAATATGGTGGATATTAATCCAACTATACCAATAATCACTTTGAATGTCCATATTCTAAAAGCACAGGTAAAAATCACAGTTGGGAGAGTGGATTAAAAAATCCAAGCCCCAACTATATGTTACCTATAAGAAACCTCATTTAAATTTAAAATATATATGGATAAAAAGCAAATGTAGGGAACAAATATATCATGCTACCATTAATCTAGGAAAGCAAGTGTACCTATATTAATTTTTGACACAGCAGCCTTTTTTGAAGCAAGTAAATTATCAGGCATAAGAAAAGCCTTAAGAATAAAAGGGTCAATTCTTCAAGAAGATATAACTATACCTAACCTGTATACACCTAACAATTGGGTGCCAAACAATGTGACAGAGAAACTGATAGAACTGAAAGAAGAAATAGATGAGTTCACTACTATCAACGGAGACTTAACCACTCTCTATCAGAAATGGACAGATCCAGTAGGTAGAAAATCAGTAAGGACATAGTTGAACTCAATAACACCATTGGTCAACTGGATATAATTTGCATCATTAGATAACTTAATCCAACAATGGGCATGACACATATACTTCTCTGGCCCCTATGAGCCCCTCCTCAAAATAAGCCATAAGATAGACATTAAAACAGAAATTATCAAATTTAAAAGAATAGAAATCATACGATGCATGCTCTGAGATCACAACGAAATTAATCTAGAAATCAGTAACAAAATGATAACTGAAATATCCCCAAATACATGGAAATTAAATGACACATTTCTAAACACAATACGGCCCAAAGAAGAAATCTCAAGATATATTTTAAAATATTTTGAACTAAGCGATGATGAAAACACAACTTATGAAAATCTGTTGATGTAATAGAAGAGGATCTTAAAGAGAAATCTGTGTTTCCACCTTAGGGAAGGAGAACAAGAAGAGCAAATTAAGTCAAAAGTAAGCAGTAGGGAGGTCATACTGTATAAAAATAGTAAAAACAAATTGAAGATAAAGCAACAGGATATTTCAAAGGAATATTGATAGCTTAATAGTTTCCACATCATAGAAGTATCCAAAATAGACAATGAAGACACAACCACCCAAACAAATCACTTGCTTACATCATGCAGAGGTGACCCCCCTCCTAATGAGGAGACACTAATTTTCAAAAATGATCAATGAAAGACATACTAAATTTGGGGAATTTTGTTTGTTTACTATGTTGAGAAATACTGTAAATATAATTAATTCACCAATAAGACATTTAGGTAAGTAACAATAGCAATGAATATAATTTACAAGGGAACATATGATAGAAAGAATAAATTTATGTAATGCATGTTACAATATGAGAGACCTGAGAAAATATGAGGTTTGTATAAAAATAATAAAGAACGTGTAAGAGGACATGCACACATAGACTTGTAAATTTGTCTATGTTGATGGAGAAAATTCTCCACTGGATCTATGCCCAGTCCCACCATGCACTAGTCTTCCTGCTCCTGCCGTCCTCACACATTACTGATCTCAGGGGTCCTTCCAATCCACTGCCCTCTTCTCATGCCCTGGCCTGTGCCACAGACACACTTTTTCCTATTCTCTTTCCCCTCTGTTGTTTGCTGGACTTTCTGCTCCTCACTCTCCAAAATCTCCTCAATGTTCCTCCTCCTGGAGGCCTTCCTTGTCCATCCCGTTCCACATCTGAGGCCTGTCCGCTGGGTTCCCAAGGGCAGCTTTTCCACCTACAGTTTTGATTTCTGTTAAATTTTCTAAATGTCCGCTGAAATGAAATATCAGAGAACACAAAAACTGTGTCTTTGTGGTTCCCCTGTGAGCCCCACACATGTAATAGACACAGAGCAACATAGACACAGATGCTACATTATATTAAATTTCACTAATGAATTAATGAATTTCTCAAAGTCCTCACCTATATTTTTTCCTACTTCCCAATAAATTCCATCTTTCTTTCAATCTGAAGAGGATTTGACCTTGAAGGTTAACATGTGTTTTTTCTTTTGCCCCCTTCTGTCCTCAGGACAGGATATGAGCCCTGGCTCCCCTCAGCCTCTGCTCCAGCCCCTCCATTCTCAATCCACTGAACAGACCCTCGAATGGACCCTCCTGCTCCTGCCACATCTGCACCTCTACTGTTCTTCTCCACACTGTTGTCCTCTTAGACCAAGTAAAGTCTTCTTGTTCTCCAAGGTTCAGCTCTATTAATATGTCTCCTTAATAAATATTTTCAAATCCTATTAGTTTCCACATTTCACCTACTTTTTTTTCTGTGTTATTTTCAAATGTTATCATAATCTCTGTTAGCCTTGTGTCAGCCAGGGCATGGTTTTAGTTGTCTGCGTGAAGATGAACATATCCTATAATCTTCTGCTGTCACCGTCTGGTAATATCACCTGCATCAAAACTTGCAGAATGGATGTGCATAGGAAAGGTGCAAATCACACAGACAATGTTTAACCTCTTGTATTGAAGAGGTTACTTTGCTATACCTCTTCATACTACAGAGTATGATGTTAATATTTATGACTCTGAGTCAAAATCAAATTCAGAACAATCAGAATCAGAATATCAACATATTTATAAATTAATTTATGAATTAATTTCAACATGATTTCTACTTTTATGTGTATAAAATTGTGCTCTTAAAATTGTACAAGGGATTTTTCAATAAGTGTAGATAGGTCTATTATGTTTAATTGACAGATATATTATCCTTTATTTTAGATCCTTCCTAAACCTGTGATTTATTGACATACAGTGGATGCCCCCAACAAGATTCCTACAGACACTGTGCATAGACAAATTTTAATCTTCCCTTTGGTGATACAAATACCAATTACAAAGTCGTCTGTCTTAATCTGTGAGTGTTACCCACAGTGTTCCCTATTCACCTTAATACTGCCAACTAGATCCATACAGCAGGGGTACAGTAATGATGTAGTAATTGCAGGATGAGTAAAAATATGATGCCTTAGAAAAATTACTATGGACTGGACACAACTTACCACATGTACAAACCAAAATAAATGGGCACATTATATGGAACAATGGTTTGCAGGACAGAATATATTACACAATGAAGGACAGTGATACCTAAGAGATATGAAACTATGATGTGAGGCCTAAATTGCCTCAGGTTATTGCTTTGGGAGAGCTCTAGGCTGTGGTGTGGCATGGGTTTGGAAAACACTCTCAGGTGAGAAGGCAGAATTGACAGTCTTAAGAACAAGGTGACTGGCCGGGTGTGGTGGCTCATGTCTGTATTCCTAGCACTCTGGGAAGCCGAGGCAGGTGGATTGCTTGAGCTCAGGAGTTCGAGACCAGCCTGAGCAACAGTGAGTCCCTGTCTCTACCAAATAGAAAAATTATCCGGGCATCATGGTGTGCGCCTATAGTCCCAGCACTCTGGAGGCTGAGGCGAGAGGCTCACTTGAGCACAGGAGTTTGAGGTTGCAGTGAGCTATGATGATGCCACTGCACTCTAGCTGAGGCAACAGAGCAAGGCTCTGTCAAAAAAAAAAAAAAAGGACAAGGTGATGGAATTTCATTCTAGCATTTTCTATGTCCAATGGAAGAAAGGAAGAGAGCATTCATGCCAGTGCCCATACAGCACCCACTGAGATGTGGTTTACAGAAGGACAAGAGCAGTACAGAAAAAAAGGTAAAGAAACAAAGAAAAGTCATTTGAATGAACTTGGTCTTCAACTCTTTCATCTGACTTCTGACTTCAAAAAGACAGAGTCATTTGCATGACAGAATGATTTGGCAACAAACCCCAGAATGAAGAGATACTCCTTAGAGATGAAGTAAAGGAAATGTGTAAGTAGATTGAACAACCCAATGGGGACACCAACTTGCCTTTACTACGTTATTTTCTACATATAACTGATAAACTCACTACATTATGAAATAATTAAAGAAGACCTTTCTATTTATAAGAGTAGAATGTAATTATCACCAAAAGAAGAAAAAGCCAAAAAGCTCTTTACCTCTATTTATTTCCCTATAATACCTCCATTTTCCTTTACATTTGGGAAATATTTTGTCTTTGATCTTCACTACATAAATGGCACAGTCTATATAGTTTGCATGAAGTATTGTGTTGCTTTTTACATGTAGTAAAATTAAAATAAATTTTTGTCAGGCCATAATACAACAAATGAGGAGTCCTTTTATTTATTTAAACCAAGACCTGGCATTGAAATTCGCTGTGTATAGTAATGAAGCCCAGAGACCCTGACTGAAGCCATAACTGGCAAAGCAAATGCCTGTCTTTTAACTTGGACTAAAAGTACCCATAAAATACAGGGTTCTTGCTCTATTGGTTGCTTACATTTCATAAATCTTTTTTTTCCCTTTTATTTCAGAATATTATGGGGGTACAATACTTTGGTTGTATATATTGCCCATACACTGCCCATGTCAGAGCTACAATTGTGGACATCCCCCAAACTGTGCGCACTGCACCCATTCAGTAAGAGTTTTCCCATCCCCTCCACCCCACTCCTGCCTGCCCGCCCCCTGATGAATATTATTGCCATGTGTGACATAAGTATTGATCAGTTAGTACCAATTTGATGGTGAGTACCAGTGGTGCTTGTTTTTCCATTCTTGTGATACTCCGCTTTAAAGAATGGGCTCTAGCTCCATCCAGGATAATATGAGATTTGTTAATTCACTATTGTTTTTTATTGCTGAGTAATAATCCACGGTATACATATACCACATTTTATTAACCAATCCTCCGTCTTCTAAAACAAAATAATGGCCAACCCAGAATTCTTTATCCTGCCAAACTAAGCATCTTATATGAGGGAGAAATAAAGACTTTTCCAGACAAGCAATCACTGACAGAATTTGCGAAGTCCAGACCGGCCCTGCAAGAAGTGCTTAGACCTCCATTGTACACTAAACAGCACAACAGACACCCACCAGTATAAAACTACACAAAAGCTAAAACTCCAAACCCAGATTACACAATGACTCAAGAGGTAAAACAGAACAAGAGATTACCTGACAGAATAAACAGAGATCTCCCCCAAATATCAATTCTCTCAATAAATGTGAATGGCTTGAATTGCCCCGTGAAGAGAAATAGGCTGGCTGAATGGATTAAAAAATATAAGACAAGTATCTGCTGTCTGCAGGAAACACATCTTACACATAAGGACTCATTCAGACTCAAGGTGAAAGGATGGAATACAATTTTCCAGGCAAATGGAAACCAAAAGAAATCTGGAGTAGCCATTTCATAAATCTTAAACAAATGCCCCCCATGCTGTCCCCAGAATAGTTTTGAGCCCATTAGACTGAGGAATCTAATTGTCTGGTAGACATATGCCATTAAAGTCAGACACTCACCCTGTAGAAAAGCTTTGTCCTGAAGAGAATGTATTCTTCTCAGCACTGCCATGTTGGCATTAGGGCCCTCCTCATTACAAGCCCTAAATAAATACTAGTCTACATTTTGGATTCCTGCTAAACAATGTCTGATTATGGGGCTTTCTTGGACATGTGAGGCACACGCTCTCTTTGAAGCAGTGATTACTGACACTCAAACAGGTGACTGGAAAATGGGATGTATGATGGGGAAGAAGAAAGAGAATGGGAGTCCCTAGGACTTGAAAGGATCTTCCTGAAGAAGGTGCACCTGTGTTTGACATAGTGAATGATAACGGAAGGTGGTTTGCTATTCTCTCCCTACAGTTCCATCTATTTCTTGAGCCCAAGGTTTTTGCTCATGTTTTTGTGTTTTTTGTTTTTGTTTTTGTTTTTGACCAAATTAATACTATTTAAAAAAATTTTTATTTGAAATAATTTTAGATATACAGAAAGATTCACAGATAGTACAGAGAGTTTTATATGTCCTTCAGTTACCTGGAATATAACATCTTATATAACCAAAGTTTATTTATAAACACTAAGAAAATGACTGTGATACAAAACTAGTAACTGAAATTTGAACTTTCTTCATATTTATTAGGCTTAGTATTAGCACCTTTTTTATTTTCTAGGATCTAATCCAGGATACCTATTACATTCACTGTCAAGTGTAGCTCTTATTTATTGCTGCATAATAAATTACCACAGTGGCTCAAAACCACACACACATTACTCACAGTTCCTCTGGGTCAGGAATCCAGGATAGATGATGACCAAGGCTGAGGTCTCCTGAAAGTTCTGCTGGGTAAGGACCCACTTCCAAGCTCAAGTGATTGTTGTTAAGATTCAATTCCCTGTGTAAGTCAAGAATACTTCACTGGCAAATTATTCCAAAACTTTAAAGCATTAATACCAATCTATCGCAAATTCTGTGCAAAAGTTAAAAACAACAACAACAACAAAATGGAGGAGAAATCACATCTCAGTGTATACTATGGTTACTATATCTTGATATGACAGCTACACCAAGACATTTCGAGGAAGGAAAATTAAGACAATATATTTTATGAACATAAAGGAAAAATTATCAAGGGAATACTAGCAAAAAAATCTGAAAATTTAAACAGGATTATATACTATAACCAAGGGTATGTATCTCAAGAATGCAAATTTGGTTCAACATAAAAAAATAGTATCATGCCCTATATTAATAAAATAAACAACAAAAAATATGATCATCTCAAAAGATGCAGACAAAGCACTTCACCAATCCAAAACCCATTCACGTTAAAGAGACGCAGCAACTTAGGCCTATAGAGAACTTTGTGTACTTTAAAGGACATCCACCAAAAACTCAAATACCATCATAAGGTATTGGAAAGGCTGAATACTTTTTCTAAGATTAGAAAACAAGACAAGGACATCCACTCTTGGCAGTCGTATTAAATTATTTACTGGAGATGTAGACAGGGTAATTTGTCTAGAAAAATAAATACAAGGCTTAATATTTTAAGTATGCAGTACTTTCCAAATGGATATGTAGATATAGCACAATCCACAAAAAATCTGAGGTGACATTTTTTTTCCTAACTTAGCAAGGTTATTCTAAAAATCACATATAATGATATACAGCCAAAAATTTTTGAAGAAAACAAACTTCACCAGGTAGACTCATACATTTTAATTTCAAAAGTTACTACTAAATGATCACAATCAAGATTTGTGGTACTAGTATAAAGGTAGACATACAGATCAAAGGGACAGAATAAAATTAAATGTCCAAAAATTAATCTTTCCTTCCATGGTCAAATGATTTTATAATCTTTCCAAGTCAACTCAGTATGGAAAACTATTTTCTCATCAAATGGTACTAGAGTAAGTGGATATCCACAAGGAAGGTGAACTCCTCTCTCACATTATGTACATAATTAACTCAAAATGATTATATACCTGAATATAAGAGCTAAATGATCCAAACCCATAGAAGAGAAGATAGGAATACATCTTCAAGACCTTAGGTTAAACAATGATTTCTAAGATATGACACCTAAAGCACAAGGGAAAGAATAAAAAATAGATATATCAAACTTCATCAAAATTAAAATATTTTGTGATTTGAAGTACACGATCAAAAGTAAAATGATTACCCCACAAAATAGGACAAAATCTTTGCAAACATATGCTGAAAAAAGCCTATTATCCAAAATACATAAAAATGTTTTGCAACTCACAAATAAAAAGGCAAATACCTTAATAAAAATGGAAATTATCTGAATATCTAATTTCTCCAAAGCTACTATAATTATACACATGCTATGATGCCCAACACCTTTTTTCATTAGGGAAATTCAAATCTAAATAACTTGGAGATACAACTCACAAAGCTAAAAGGCATATTAATTAAAAAAAAGCCAATTGAAAAAGGCAAAATACTGTGCAATTCCATTAATGTGTAACTCTGGAAAGAATAAAGGTATAGAGACAGTAACACATTTAGTGTTTACTAGTGCCTCGGGAGAGAGGTAGGTCAAATTGGTGAGGACAGCAGATTTCTTATGGACAGTGAAATTATTTTGTATCATACTGTAATGGTGGATAAATGATAATGTTTTTCAAATCTTATAGGACTTTATAACACCAAGAGTGAACTTGAAAGTATACAAATTTAAAACCTTATTTAGTGGTAAGTGGCTACCATGGAGGAATGCAGACAAAATAATATTATATAACAAATGAATGAAATAACCTCCCTAAAGGGAGTTGGGAAAAAGGAGCTTAGCTAAATAACTTAGGAAATAGGTAGAGATGCTAAGTCTAAAGGAAAAAGGATTTGCACATAAGCCCATTACTTTAGTTGGTAAAGTTGTTTCTCCTGGAAATATAAATGTCCAATTCTGAAACCACTATACATATATTTTGGATGATATGATTAATTGAACAGAAACAACTTCCTTGCTGTTAAAGTGGTAGCCTACACAGAAATAAGTGGAAACAGGTAGACTGATTGACATGGTACTGCCTTAAATTTTACATTGCTAGAGTATAAGAATTTATATTTAATTTAATAAAGATATGTGGACACATTAAATATTTATACATATGTGTACATATATGAGTCAGTATACACAAATATATTTCTTTGCTCTGTCAGCTGACAAGTACTAGAAAATAAATGCCCAAGGAGCAATGAGTAGTACACATGGTGCCCAGATCATTGTTTCTAATTCCATTTTCCAATCAAAGGAACCAGGGCTCCATGAAAAATGGTGAATACTAGGCTTGGGAAGGGAATAAACATAATTAGTTTGGAGCACCTCATAGTGACAGAACAAAAGAAAATGCCAGATGACAATGCAACCCATCAACAAACAGTAACATCAAACCTAATTATGGGTGTATTTCAAAATGAGAAAGGATCCAACTGAAAGACCTTCCAATGGCCAACACCAGAACAACATTAGCAATAAAATAAAGTAGCATAAGTAAAGTGTACAATAAACACCTGTTTGCATATGAATATAAATGACTGAATAAATATATAATATGTGAAGGAAAACAGACACATGTTCATGGTGAACTTTCCAAATAACTTTTGTAAACACTCTGCACATAAGGAGTGGAGCATGAATCCCTACTTCTTAAGTGTGTACTGTGTATAGTGACATATTTTATAAATATACAATATGGAAAAGGGAATTAAAAGAATAATTTTACAGAGGAAAACTTTGATAGGAACTATCTCTTCCAGGTGATCAAATTAAATCAACAGTGATAAGTCAGGTTGATAGCATATAGCCTTGATATGATGTGATGACAATGGAAATTTTACTCTGAGATCTTCATCGCCTAAACCCACAAATCAAGTGTCATCATGAGAGAAACATCAGAGAAATCCCAAATTAGGAATGTCAGTGTCTTCTAACACAAGGAAACTGAGCAACTGTCACAGTCAAGAACCTAGGGAGCCATCATATCTAAATGTGATGAGATATCCTGAGTGAGATCCTGGAAAATAAACTGAATGTGAAGTGAAAACTAGAAAAACTGAATAAACTGTGGATAGTGTTTAATGATCATGTATAATCATGGTTGGTGAATTGCGACCAATATCCACCACTAATGTAAGAGGTTAATAAAAAGGGCCACTGTTTGTGGGGTATATGGAAACTCTCTACTATATTTTCAACTGTTCTATAAATCTAAAACTATTTTTTAATTTAATTTTTTTTCTTTGGAGAAGACTCAAATGGGGAAAATAAAACTATCTGTTAAAAAAAAAGTTTGTTTTTTTTAATGTCAATGTCAAGCTTGAAAAACAGATCACTAGCAATATTATTGATGCTCCCTCAGTGCATCTCCTTAATTTCATTGTCTTCCTAACCACTGAATTTAACTATTATGGTGAATTCTCTTTGTCAATCCCTAAATTTTTATATTGTTTCTCTCTACATTTGTGTTTGTAAATACTATATTGTTTAGGTTTTTTGTCTCCAAACTTAGATGAGTGTGTTAAATTTATCCATACCCTAGTCTAATCATGAAAAACCATCAGAATTCATATTGTGGGACACCCTACAAAATTCCTCACTAGTCCTTTTCAAAAGGGGCAGGGTCATGACAAAGAAGTGAAGACTGAGAAACTGTTTGAGAGACAAAGCAGCAAATGTCAGAAGCCCTGTTTGCTCATTCTGTTTGCCTGCAGGATTTCACAAAGTCTGACTCAGTGACTGAGAGCAGCCCTCCAGAAGAATGCCTTGAAGACAATAAGCAGGGCAGGGCACAAATTCCCCTGTCTTGCCCAAGTTACTGGCTTTTTAGAAAAGATAAGTTCAATAATCCTAGTTGTTGCCTATTCCTCTGCATAAGACAGTGTCACACAGGAACAGTGATTATACCTCTGTAATCTATAACCAGATGTACCCTCACACCCCAACTTTGATATTTTGCTCTAACGTAACTTCTGAGTACATACAGAACCACCATTGCCAGTGTATAAACTATGGGCTGAAACACTATTTTGCAGAAGTCTAACTGGAATTCTCTGAGAGACCCTCCCAGGTTGGAATCCTCAATATGACTTCTTAATAAAACTATCTTTCATTATTTAGCAGCTTGATTTTTTTTCTGTAGTTGACATGTTTCATATAGAAGACTTGATGTGTCAGGTAAACCCCAAGATGGTGCCCAATGATGCCCACCTGTTCCTGCATACAACATTGTATTCTAATCCCATTCCAGGGAGTGTAAGTAGGAACTATGACTTGCTTTGAAACAACTGAATAGTGCAAAGGTGTTGAAATGTCATTTGGGTGATTATATTACATAAGATTACGATTTCTGTCTTCCCAGCAATTTCTCTCTTGCCATGGATTTTATGAAGCACTTTGCCATGTGACGGAAGCCCAGTAGCAGAGCACTTTATGTAGCATAAAGTGGGGACTTTTGTGCAATAGCCTTCCCTACAGTTTGCAATATTACATTTAAAACTAACCCAAAACACTTTTCAAATAACACTATATTGCCTGACAGGTCGTGTGAGCATTTTATAATAAAAATCCTAATTCCTGTCTCCTTGCCTTTGTATTATTGTCATCATCCATTTAACATATATGCATATATGTGCATGTACACATACATGTGTGCATACACATATCATATATACGTAGCATACAATATTAAATGCAGTGTTCCTATTATTTTTAAGAAACTGTTTTCTCTTGGGATAAACTGAGAATATGATAAAATATTAAACCAATAAAAAGTGAAAATGATATAAAACTGATCTTCTAAGAAAGAAGAAGAAATGGAATATGAAATGCTAAGTGAAAACCAAAATAGGCAGAAAATCAGTTGAAGACAAAAATGGAATGAAAGTACAAGGGCAAAAATAGAAAATGGTCACAAATATGGTAGATATTAATCCAACTATATCAATTATCACGTTGAATGTCAACAATCAAAATGCACTTATTAGAAGACACAGATTGGCAGAATGAATAAAAAAAATAAATGTATTGCCTAAAAGAACCCCCTTAAAACATAAACACACACATAATTTAAAAGTAAATAGATGGAACAAAATATACTATGCTAACTCTGATGAAAGAAAGCAAGAGCAGCTATATTAATTACAGACACAGCAGACTTCAAAGCAAGGAAAGTTATGAGGAATAAAGAAGGGAATTACATAAAGATAGAAAGGGTCAATTCTCCAGCAAAATATAACAATCCTTAAAGTTCATGCTCCTAACAACAGAGTCCCAACAACATGAGGCAGATACTGACAAAACTGTAAGGAGAGAGATGAATCCACTATTATAGTTGGAAATTTCAACACCCTCTATCAGAAAAGTACACATCCAGCAGGAGAAAATCAGGAAGAACACAGTTGAACTGAGAGCCCCATCAATCAACTGGATATGACTGACATCTACAAACTACAGTATCCAACACCTGCAGGTGAAACATTCTTTCTAAATTCATATGTAACATTCACCAAGATAGATCACATTCTGGACCATAATGCATACCCTAATAAATCGAGAAGAATAGATATCATATAATTTCTTTCTCTCAGATCACAACAGAATTAAATTAGAAATCAAAAGACAACTTCAAAGAAAACTGAAATATCCCCAAATGCACGGGAATTAAACAACACGCTTCTAAATAACATATAGGCCCAAAAGACATCTCCAGAGAAATTTAAAAAAATATTTTGAACTACATGAAAATTAAAACACAATTTATCAAGATTTGTAGGATGCAGGAAAGCAGAGCCTTGAGAAAAATGTGTATCATTGGATGCGATGCATACATAGGGAAAAGATGAAAGATCTCAAATCAATCATCTAAGCTTCCACCTTTGGGGCCTAGAAAAAGAAGAGTATGTTAAATCCAAAGTAAATAAAATAAGTTATAATATTGGTAGGAGAATAAAAACAAAGTAAAAGTTAAGGTAGCTGGATTTTTTAAAGAAATTGTTTGCTCAATAGTTCTCAGACCATACAAGTATCCAAATTAATAGGAAAAACACAAGTCCTCAAACAAAACCCTTGCTTGAGGGCATGCAGAGGTGACTTCCCTCTGAAATGAGGAGATACTATAATAATTTTCAGAAATAATCAATCAAAGGTAAAGTAAAGCAGGGTAATTTCACATGTTCATTAAGTTTTATGGTACATTTTAGCACTGCTAAAATAATAGATTTTAAATGTTCTCACCATGAAAAATAAAATTGGTAAGTTGGTGAGGTAATGCCTTTGTTAATTCTCTTGATTGACTCTTTCTACAATGTATACGATCTATCACATTGTAACACATAAATTGTACACAATCATTATCAATTAAAAATAAATACATTAGCAAATGCTTTATCTATGAATCATCCACAAATAAGACATTCAGGTACGTAACTATTGCTATGTACATAATATAAAAGGGCACATGTGATAGAAAGAATGAAGTTAAAATACACGTTAGTCTGAGAAACAGGAGGAAATCACAAGCGTCGTAAGAGAATGAACATGGAGGACGACAGGCAGACACAGTGGTGTGACAATTCATATGCCAGCAGAGAACGTCTTGTAAAGCCACCCCTGCCGACCGACCACACGCCCCCCACCCCCTGCCGCGCCCTTCTTCCCCATCTGCCCCCATCCCCGCCCCCATCCCACTGCCCCTGTCACCGTCGCCTGCGCTGGGCCCCTTCACTGCGGCGGCCCCTTCACTGCGGCCCCTTCACTGCGCAGCTGCGGACCTTCGCATCAGCACTTCCCTTCAGGCTGCTCTCAGCCTCCCAGGGGTGAAAGCCAGTTAGACCTGAGACGATGCCTGACACCATTTCCTGATCCGTGCATCCCGCCTACACCTGCGAAATGACTGAGAGTACAAGAACCTGGCCTCCAGGTGGTGTGGGAGGTCGGAGCGATGGAGAAAGGGAGGCAAACAGGAGCATCCAAGGTCCCCCAGCCTGCAAGTCCGCCAGCCTGTCCGTCCTCTCTGCCCCTCCTCCTCCCTTGCTCCTCCCCAAAACCAGACCACCCTGGTAATGCCTAGGGTCCTGCCTCACTCATTCTGTCTTTCTGACAGGCAGACCTCATGGGCTCGGGTACCACTTCAAAGAACAAGACACAGACACTCAAAATCCCAGCACACAGCATGCATCTGTGAGCTGCCCCTGCATCCCTCCTGAACCTGCCCTCTCTCACCTGCCCAGTCCCACCGTGGTCTGCCCTTCCTGCTCCTGCCGTCCTCACACGTTACTGATCTCAGGGGTCCTTCCCATCCCCTGCCCTCTTCTCATCCCCTGAGTGTGCCATGGACACACGTTTTCCTCTTCTCTTTCCCCTCCCCTGTTTGCTGGACTCTCTGCTCCTCACTCTCCAGGATCTGCTCAATGTTCCTCCTCCCAGGGGCCTTCCTTGTCCATCCCATTCCAGGTCTGACGCCTGTCCTCTCAGTTCCCAAGAGCAGCTCTTTCACTCAGGTTAGATTTCTGTAGGTTTTCTCAATATCCTCGGGACCAAAATCTTGGAGAATATGAAAATGTTGTATATATTTTTCCCCTGAGAGGAGGCCCACACATATAATGGACAAAAAGCAATACAAAAGATTCTCTGATAATTATAAAAGGAGCAAGCATCAAAAGTTTTAAAAATATTTCCTAGCTGATAATAGAAAATAAATATAATTTTTAACTCCTTCTTTATAAGACAGTATAAATATATGTGTTGCCTGTAGATGTATGTACACATTTTCTGAGTGTTTTATTTTACTTATTTATTTTTGGTGATGGTTTTGTGTTTTTGTTTGTTTTTACTTAAAAATGAAAGCAATTTTAGTATTCACACAAAGAGTAAGAAAAGTATGCATACCTATGTTATGAACCATCAGTACAAGGATATGTCATGCATACATTTACAAAAACTAACTGGAAGGAATCAGAGACTCCAGCCAATGTCCACAAATTTTTGGATAAGAGAAAATCAAGCAATATGATGAAATTCATTCTTGCATATTAACAAAATAGCTGGTCTTGGCGTTTGGGAAAGGAATTTCAATGTTCAATCTACACAAATCAATACTTCGTGAACTTTTCAAAGTAGAGCACACTAACCATATAATGGAAACATAAGAAGCTCTGTTGAAGCATGAAACTCTCCAAATTTTGTCTTGCAGTTCCTAGAAAAGTCTCTGTTCTTCTTTTCAACTAAAGGTATGTCAGAAAATTTCTGGGAAACTCTTATACAAAGAATGTGTAACCTGTCTCTATCTTCCCTAATAAAAGTGATATTCCCATTTAATTTAGTAAAGGGAGATGCATTAAAATATGTAAATAATTGAAAAGATATTTTGAGCAATGATTATGAATGCATTGTTAAACATAAGATGAAATACATTAATACACGATACAAAAATACAAATTTGGTTACAGATGATATTTATGTGACCAAAAAAAAAAGTAAATTTATACACAAATGTCAAAGACATTTGCAGGCCAAATCAAATACATAGAAGTAGTATTAAAATATAAGGCTTTATGTAGTAACTAGTTTTTGGTCAGCAAGCAGAATGATTTTTCAACAAACTCAATCTTTATAAGATCTCACTTCCCCGACCTACACCAGAGGGAGGGCAGGGAGATGCTGGCCTTTCCCGTGGAGAACCCACGGAGAGGCTCTCAGCTCACCTGTGTCTGCTGCAGCCCAGCCTTGCGGGGGCGTGGTCTGGAGAAGGCCAACTATGCCCATTGGTCAGTCTGTGTTGGGGCAGGAGGCACCCAGGGATGTCTATACAGGCTCCTGCCCTGCTCTCTGTTGCTACTGGAGTAAAAAGATCCCCAGGCTCCGGAAAGCAGAAAAAGAAAATGAGGAGGCATGAGATTGAATAAAATTCACCGAGAATATACTAATCAAAAAACAAGGGAGTGGTGTTGGGGGATTTCCTAAGATTCACAAAGACACTAGAGACATATGCATCAACAGCAATGATCCAAAGTTCTAAACCCTCCTCTTTATTCGAAGTACAGCTGAGAATATCAGTGTAGGTACCAGGCTGGCAGGTTTTTACTCTTTGCTGTCTTTGTTACATAGTAACAAATTGATTAAGAGAACAGGCTCTGGAGGGAAAGTTCTTGTATTAGACGAACTCTCAATAACAAGACAGTGTAGTATGTGCACATATAAAGAGAAATAAATCACTAAAGAAAAGCGAGCGCAAAAATGATACATGCATATATATGCAAATTATTTATAAGAAAGACTTTTGGAGAAAAGAGAAATTTTCAATAAATAATCCAGAATATTTAATCTATCAGGTAAAATAAAATCTACCTTTAAACTCACATTACACACAAAAAATAATTCCACGTGGGTTATACACCTAAATATAAAAAAAAATTCAGAACAGAATTTAGAACCCAATTAAGAAAATAATATCACCACCATGAGCTAGAGTGAGAATCCCTAACCTACACCAAGAAATTATTTACATATAAGAGAAAAGATATTCTAACACAGTTAATGTGGGCAAGGACCCTGGAGATAAACTGAATCAAGCCCAAGGTTCTTCTATTCCTTTCTTGTGGGGTGTTAGCTCAGATTCTGAATTGGACCATGGAGTGGTAATAATGCCTGCCTCTTGAAATGTAAGAATTGAATGAACTAATAAAAGAAAAAGTATGTACATTAGTAAGTCTTTAAGAAACACTAAGTCAGTATTTGCTAATACTAACAGATTTTTCCAAGTATTTTTTCTTTGCACCAATGATAAAATACCTCTTTACTTTGTGTCACAATGAAAACATAAAAAGTTTGAAAAACTATGACACAAATATTTCTCATCACTTAGAATTTGTATCTCATACATATTGAAAATAATTCTTTTGAACTTGTATAAATGTGGATATTCGTCTTTTATCACTCCTATGATAACATGAGTTGGAAAATAAAAGCAAAATAAACTAACAAAGGTATTCTAAAATTTCTCTTTCAGATAAAACTCTTCTGAATAACTTCTCAACTTATCCATCATTTTCTCCATATTATCAACACCTCTACTAATAAGAAACTTTGTTGATGCAACATTTCTTGTGAGAGTCCTGAACTATTCTTTGTGAGATCAACTAAAATCCCTTCTGCCAGTTATAACGTTGACCATATCATCAGAAGGTGATAATAGGAAGTTTTACACCAAGTGTTTGTATGTGTAGATGAGGAAAATTACCTGCCTCTGGCCAATAGTGTGTTTACAATATCAATTTTAATATGCATTTCTATTTGAAAAATATGAAAATGTGAACATTAAGATCAACGGAATACACTATTTTTCTCTGTGACCGCCCGTTTCTCAGTGTAAAATCATATTGGCTCATCTGTTGTAGTCTGGTCAATTATTGAAGAAACATGCTTAAATATAGTTTCATATAAGTTGACCAACTTGATTTACCTTCCACTTGGGATTAGAAATATCCTTAGTGGCCTACTGAAATTTCTGTTTTAAATGTTGCACTGAATTATTATGATTTTATATTGCCTTGGCATCCATTTTGAATATAGATTTTACTGGCTCATACCAGAACCAGGGTTTAGTCATTCAGGAAAGTTTTCAGTTTTCTGCTTCCTCCCAGCTCTTCAATGGGGTCCATCCAGCTATCTCCTTACACAACCCCCTCCTGGTGACGACATCCTATAGGGCAGCTAGATACCACATGTCTCACCCTACTGACCTCTACATCCTGTGGGAACTGTGCAGATATCCTGCAGTGACCACCTCTCAGTCACAGTGTGACTCCATGGAACTCATGCTTGCTTGATCTTACACCAACAATTAGAACTCATCATGGAAAACCTGTTTGAGTAATGCCATGGGACCCAATTATGATGGTTAATTTTGATTTCAACATGACTGGATGAAGGAATATATAGAGAACTGATAAAACATTATTTCTGGGTGTTTGTGTGAGTGTGTCTCCAGAGGAGATTGCCATGTGCGGAATGAGTGGGGAAGATCTGCCCCCAATGCGCGTGTGTGCACCATTCAACAGGCTGGGGATACAGATAGAAAAAAACAATAGGAGAAAAGGATTTTGCTCTTGCTCTCTCCTGGAGCTGCTACACTCTCCACCTCCTGCTCTTGGACTGGACAATGCTAGGCCCTTCATCTTTGGAACTCCAGGACTTATATCAGTTGCCCCCAGTTTCTCAGGCCTTTGGCCTCACCTAAAAATTATACCATCAGTTTCCCAGGTTCTGAGGTTTTCATATTTAGACGGAGACAAGCTACTAGTATCCAAGGTTTGCAGCTTGCAGATGGCATATTCTGTCTGAGACCCTCTTAGTGAGCCAATTCCCCTAATCAACCCCTTCTCATCTGTCTATCATCTATTTCTCTATTTATCCTATTGATTCTGTCTTTCTGGAGAACTCTAATATATGTTTTGGTACCAAGAATGATTCTAGAAGAACAGTATTTTAAGGATGAGTATTTTTAATTGTTTTGGGGGGTTCTGGAACTGGCTGTCTAATCTTATTAGACATAAAAATGCCAAGCACTTTACTTCTAATAGGACAGAGGACACTGATAGCCCATGGCATATGCTGTTTATAGATACAAAAAATATCTGCATGTGATAATCCTAATCAACCACTAATAAAAGGCAAGGCACTTGGTAACTGTTTATATGGTACCTTTGATCATTTGTGGAAAACCAAGGACTATAATGACATGGATTAGTTGCTTCTAATATGACAGGGAAAACTGGTAAAAGAAAAAGATAAGCTCATGGATTCAAAGCATGACCTGGCATTGGAATTCTTTGTGTACAATATTGAAGCCCAGAGCCTCTGATTGCAGCCAACCCTGGCAAAACAAATGCCCATCTATTAATTTGGAGTAAAATGCACATTAAATATCACTGTTTTGTTCTGTTGGTTGCTCACATCTCATAAATCTTGAACACAAGTCCCCCATAACACCAAAATAGTTCTTAGACCATTAGTTGAAAATTTCATTACAGATACAGTGACATATCTTGTTGAGTCTCACCAACTTACCCTGCAAGAACACACTGTTCACAAAATAATGTCTTCTTCTCTACACTGTCATATTGGCATTAGGACATCTGTCATAAATTCTAGACTGCTTGTTAGATTTCTGAATTTTTCTTCTATCCTTTTGTTTTTGTGTCTTCTGGTAATGTCAGGTGAAGAAGTCCACGTTCAGCACAGGTTGAGGAATCCCATCTCCACTAGCCAGGACACTCAGCTGTTTATTAATATACCACCTATGTCAGAGGAGTGTCAAAGTTTCAGTCTAAAACTATGGACATCAGTGGATCAACTGAATAATAGGAAGGTGGATTAATTATTGACTAAGTCAACAAGAATGAAAATCTAAAAAAGCCACAAGCATGACAACCTTTTTAAAAATATTATGCTAGATAAGAAAAGATAGTAAAATATTGCAGTTCTTTTTCTACAAGCTAATGTTACTAAAATACATGCTGACTAGAGCACTTGTGTGTGCACATTTTCTAAGTGGCATTATTTTATGTCACTGATAAGTGAAAACAATTATAGTAATCACTTATAAAAGAATAAGAAGGAGAGACATCAATAGTATGGGTGATGTGTACAAGGAAATGTTATGTAGACATTTAGCGGAGTGAGGTGGAAGGAATCATGGATTCCAGCCAATGCCTATAGCTACTAGGTAAAGAGAAAATCAAACAATATGATGAAGTTCACACTAGCACAGTAACAAAGTGTCTGGTCTCTATGTTCAGAGTGGGAGTGTTAGTGTTCTGCCTGCAGAAATTAACGCCTTTGAGAACCTTTCACAAATAGAACAAAACCAACCATTTAATGGAAATTTTCACAGTTCTTTTTAAGCATGAGACTGAGCCAATTTTTTGTGGTAGATACCAGAGTAGTCTCTGGTCATTTCCTTTTCAACCAGAGTTATGTCAGAGGAAATTTCTGGAAAATGCTAAAATACAGAATGTATAACACCTGTATTTTCTAATAAAAATTATATTCCCATTCAATTTAGGAAAGAGTGATGCATGAAGATATTAAAATAATTGAAATGGTCATTGAAAAACAAGTATGAATGCATTTTAAGCAGAAGAAAAGGCTTTAATACACAGTACAAAAATACTAATTAGACGAAGTTTATGTGACCAAAAAAAAAAAACAAACAAAAAACAAAATATATACCCAGTGTTAAAGATATTTGCACACCAAAACAAGCACCAAGAAGTAATATTATAATGCAAGAACTGGAGTGGTAAAATCTGACTGGTCAGCAAGCAGAGTGATTGTTCAACAAACTCATCCTTATACAAAAGAACTGAATCACCCAACTCCCCTACCAGGGTATTGCGGGGAGCAGCTGTTCTTACACACGTAGACCCACCTGTGGCTCCACCCTGGATGGGCCTGGTCTGGAGGAGGACCACGTCCACAGGGCACTATATACCACTGCCGGCAGTACCCAGGGCTACATCTCCAAGTTTTCATCACCACTGGCTTTTGTTGAATGTATTAAATAAATAAAGTGAGCTGTGGTATTGAGAGGATTTTTAAAAATTCATAAGGACATTAGAGACATAAGAGACAACAGTAATACTCAAAAGTTCTAAATCCACTGCTCCACTCAAAGTATACCAGAGAATACTGGTATAGGTGCAAGGCATGGAAGTTTTTACTCTTCATTTACTTCATTATGTAAAAGCACAGACATTAAAAACAATGGGCTCTGAATAGAAAGTTCTTGTGTTAAGTCTCTTAGTAACTAAGAAAGTGTGGTATTTGCACAGAGACAGAGGAATAAACCAATGAATACAAAAGAAAACAGAAAAAGATATGCATATATAAATCATTTATAAGTCAATGAATGGGGAAAAAATCTTTTCTTTCTAAATATATTCTACAAAACTGAATATTCACAGAGGGAATAAAAATCCCACTTTTTCCTTCATATTCTAAGCAAAATTAAGTTCATCTGGATCATACACTTATATATAAATATTTAATATAGCATATAAAACATATTTAGGAAAATATCTCCATGCTTATTGGGTAGGGTATGAAACTAGGCCTAGAAATAATTTATGATATGAAAAAAACATTTAAAGAGTTGATATGAGCAAGGACTTTGGAGACAGACTGAACAGAATGAGACAAACTCAAGGTTTTTTTAATCCTGTTAGGTAGTGCTTTCTATCAGATTCACAACTAGACCATGGGAGTGGCAATAGTGCCTACATCCTGAGATGTTGAGTGGATTGTATGAACAAATAACATATAAAACATGTAGTATAATATCAGCTGTACACTTACCATTAAGACTAATTTCTGCAATGAATTGTGAGATGTATCTTTTAGATTATAACATGTATCATTGTTTTATATATCAAAATGAAAGAATAAAATCACATACAATGAAACAAATATTTCTTATCACTTGGAGTTTTTACAGTAGAATTATTTAAAGATTTTTTTTCAAACTTATATACATATAAATATTTGTCTTATACACACTTATGATTATAGGAGAGGTATCATATACACAAAACACATTGACAAAGGTATTCCTAAAATTTCTTCTATTGAGATCTTCTATTCTGAATCACTTTTCAACTCATCTTGTCCATGATTTTCCCACACTATCATCATCTGTGCAAATCAGAAGCATTGGTGCTGCTGCATGTCTTGTGAGAGTCGTATGCTTCTCTCTTTCTCTTTGCATTTTTTTTTTTTTTTTAATGACAGGGTCTCACTCTGTAGCCCAGGCTAGAGTGCAGTGGCATCATAATAGCTTACTGCAACCTCAAACTCCTGGGCTCAAGCAATACTTCCACTTCAGCTTCCTGAGTAGCTGGGACTAAAGGTACGGGCTACCGTGCCTGGCTAATATTTCTATTTTTTCGTAGAGACAGGGTCTTGCTATGTTGCTCAGACTGCTTTTGAACTCCTGGCCTCAAGTGATCCTCCCACCTTAGCCTCCCTGTGCTGGGATTACAGGCGTAAGCCACCACGTCTGGCCTCCCTTTGCAAGTTTTGATGCTGATGGTATTATGCAAAGATAAGAATGAAAAGTTTTTATACCCCAAAGGAAAAAAATGACACTCTATAAAAAAGACACCTGCACTCCAATGTTTACAGCAGTACAACTCACAATTGCAAAGATGCAGAAACAACCCAAGTGACCATCAACATATGAGTGGATTAATAAAATGTGGTATATGTACACTATGGAGTACTACACAGCCATAAAAAATGGTGAACTAACACCTCTTGTATTAACTTGGATGGAACTGGAAACCATTCTTCGAAGTGAAGTATCACCAGAATGGAAAAGCAAATACCACATGTATTCACTAATAAACTGGTACTAATTGATCAACACTTATGTGAATATATGGAAATAACATTCATTGGAAATCAAGCAGGTGAGAGGGGGTGGAGGGGATGGGTAAATTTACACCTAACAGGTACAATGCATACTATCTGGGTGATGAGCACACTTATAACTTTGACTCAAATGGTATAAAAGCAATTTATATAACCAACATGTTTGTACCCCCACAATATTCTGAAATAAAATTTTTAAAAATGTAAAAAAAAAAGTTTTTACACTAAGTTCACATTTGTATACATGAGGATAACCACATTATGACTGCCTTCTGGACAATAATATTTTAACCTGTTCAAACTTAAGATCCATCTCTATTTGAAAGAGGTCAAAATGTACATTATAGAATGATTTGCATACACTATTTTTCTCTGTGACTGCCCATTTCTCAGTGTTAATAATGGTGGCTCATCTGCTGTATTGTGGTGTGGTATTCAGGAAACATTATTATATATATTTTCACATAAACTGACCACTCCATTTATATTATAACTAGTTAATAGAGATACTGGAGTTATTAGTGAACTATTGGGATTCCTATTTCGTTTGTGGAGAAGTAGTTTTGTAATCTTTGGTTTAATAAATAACTTGACGAAGAAGATAGAAATTGTAAAGAATTACTTATTTGAAAGGTTTATTGAAATGTTAGCTTTCTAGTTTTCTAAAGATTTAGAAAATGCTGTATCTTGTAAATGCATGCCCTAATCCAATTTTTCAATTCATAAATTTATGTTTCTCTCTTTTTCTTCCTTCCTATTTATCCTTTCAATCACACTGATGATGTTCATACAAATTACCTTATGATAAATACACACACTATTCACAATAGCAATGATATGGAATCAACCTAAGTGTCCATCAACAGATAATTGGATTAAAAATGATATATATAGTATATACACACAGAATTGAATAATATTCAGCCATAAAAATAATTAAATCGTATTTTTGCAGCAACATGGAGAGAACTGGAAGCCATTATCTTAAGTGAAACAATTCAGAAAAAGAAAGTCAAATACTTCATGTCCTTATTTGTAAGTGGGAACTAAATAATGTGTACACATGGACATAGAGTGTGGAATAATAGTTATTGGAGCCTTAGAATGTGGGCAGGGTGGGAGAGGGTTAAGGGATGAGAAATTACTTAATGGGTACAGTGCATACTCTTTTGATGATAATTACACTAAAAGCCTAGAATTTACCACTATGCAATATATCTATGTAAAAAAACTGTACCTTTACCCTTTAAATTTACAAAATTAAAAAAATACCTTATGATTAGTTACTCCAGAAGCAGATGAATTATGGTTTTCATAAAATTTTTGCTCTGCCCCCTTAACTAATCTTGTCAACTCTATTTTTGAGTACTTGGATATTGGAATTGGTTTTCCTGTTTCCTCATGAAGGTATTGAGTGAAGAAGAAGAAGATCATATAACTCACGGTTTATGATGTTGACTGAAACTTCACATAGAGTTTTAGATTCCCAAAGGCTGAATTAGGTGAACATGAAGTCATGAACTCAAATATATGAACCATTCATCCACTGAATTCCATTCATCCGTTGAATTCTAATCAGACTAGAGTGTAGAGACAGAATGTTTGGTTCTTGCCTCATGATGTGTTCTAAGAATTTGGTGTGTAAGCAATGGCATCTTTTTGAGAATTGTGGTGATCAAGCCAGCCTTTTTGAATTCCACTGGTTGAGGATATTGTGGAAAATCATAACTTCTATGTATCAAAGACTCATGTTTGAGGAGTCCGTGCTCAGCGTTGTGTCCTCTATGCCTGTGACATCATTTAAGTACAGTTTCATGTCTATTAACTATCTTCTTTAAACCTGAGCATTCAGAGCTCATTGATTTTGAACTTCCACCTTGAGGTAGCCTTCGTGTCCAGATCTACTTGTGGCTCACTTATGGCCTGATACTCTGGCCTGGCCTGTTTTTTTTTTGTTTGTTTGTTTTGTTTTTTTGGACCATTTCTTGGTGAGGCAGGATATTCACAATCCACATCATGATAGATGTAAAACAGTATGCATTGACATGAAGAGGAAAAGGGGATTTATCAAGTTATTGCAGTATTACATTATCTCCAGTTAAAATGAAATGATTGGAACAACGCTCTATGTGTCAATATGTGAAGTTTAAATGAGGCCATCATGACTAGGGGCTGAAGTATATGAGGTTAGAGGATCTAGAAGGTTTCTTGAATTACAGATGCTCAAGTACAATACCTCAATAATACTGCAATCCTGATCACAGGAGTGAGAAATGTGGCCCAGGTGAGCTCTATCTGTCACTCCAGGTCTCCAGGCTACAGAAACTCATGGCTCACTGAAGCTATCAATGTGCTGTGAAGAACATATCCCATGATTATGGACCATAAAAGCTATAGTCTTGACTTTGTGGCTTTCCATGGCAGAGCAGTATGTAGTCTTATGGCTTGGTCGGTTTTGTAGGCATAGTTCCTGGACAGAACCCTAGTGCTACCCAGCACAGTGCTGTGGCCTGTGAACAGGGAGCCATGTGGGTAATGAGTGGACAGTCCTCCATGATTGGGATGTTTTGTTTAGATGGCACATATTCAGAGTCATCATTTATACTGTGTCCATCTCTTGGATCACTGCATGGCAGGTTGGTGACATGTTGTACTGGGTTGTTCTTTTGTTCTTTCTACAAGGTTTTCTCTACCAGTGCATGGCACGTTCTGAATCACTCACATGACTTCACCTGTCAAAAAGTATGTTGTCTACATATTCATATCAAGGTCTTTGTAAGCAAGCATTGGATTAAATGACCACATTTATAAACATTGTTTTTGTGCCCAGCTCACCTGTGATAATGGTATCTATACTTGTGGCTTTTGATCTTGGTAATAGGCAATATAATTATTAGATGTGAGTGTTAACAGAATGCATGGTTCCAAAGAACTCATGATGGAGTCTTTAGAATGAAAATAACTTAATTATCAAAGGGTTTTCTCAAAGGCTGAAGGTACAGTTGTCTTATAATAACTTGAAGAATGAATCCCTATACCAAGAAAATATTCTCCTGAATCCAGAAATATGATGAGTGTACACTGTCACTGACATTTCTTAATCTTGTCTTCTAATGTCTAGAAGTCATATCTTCCAAAAAGGTGTTAATGGGATCCTGCCAATACACTGCTAAATGATATCTCAAAATGGGGCTGTCAGGGATAAGTGAGGCACAGGAATCTATCTCTGAAGAAGTGGTGACTGACACTCAAAATTTTGCAGGTAACGAGGAGTATAATTTCAAAGAAAAAATGGATGAGACTCACTGGAGCCAATTGTGTCTTACTGAAACAGATGCACCTGTGCTTTGAAAGGTAACTATATAAGGAAAGCTGCTTTTCTGTTCGCTCCTTATATGTCCATTTATCTCCTGAGGCCATGATATGGTGCTTATGCCCTTTGTTTTTGTTTTGTACCAAAGTAAAATTTAAAAAAATAATTTGAAGTAACATTTTATGTATAAAGAGATGTACAAATAGTGGAGAGAGTTTCATGTACCCTTCAGCTTACAAGAATGTTAACATGTTATGTAATCAGAGTCTATTCATAAAAACTAAGAAATTGACATATGTTAAACTATTATCTGAACTACAGACTTTCTCCATATTTTACCAGGTTTTCTAACGATGCCGTTTTTCTTTTCTAGAATCTAATTCAATAGGCCAAGTGTATTACTTATTAGTTGCTGTATAACAAAATGCCACATAGCTTAGTAGGCTCAAAACTAAACATACATTACTCACAGTTCCTCTGGTTCAGGAATCCAGGTGTAGATGGTGGCCAAGGATGAGGTCTACATTTGAGGCTTAGCTGGGGAAGGATCGGCCCCTTCCAAGCCCATGTGATTGTTGTTAGGATTCAGTTCTCTAAACAGGTTAAGAATAATTCATTGGTGAATTATTTAAAAACTTTAAAGAATCAATACCAATCTATCATAAATTATTCAAAAACTTAAAACAACAACAGTAACAATGGAGAAGAGATCACTCCCCAATTTATACTATGAGTTGATCTATCCTCATACTTCAATTAGGACAAAAAATTTCAACAAAGGAAAATTAAGACCAATATGCCTCATTAATATAGAGGCAACAATTCTCAAGAAAATACTAGCAAAACAAACCAGCAACCTCTAAAAAGTATTACACACTATGTCTAAAGGTATTTACCTCAGGAATGTGAATTTGCTTAAACATCCAATACAATTAGTTTTATGTACTATATTAATAGAATAAAATACAAAAACACATGCTCATCCCAAAAGATGCATAATAAGCATTTACCAAACCCAAAGCCCATTTGTCAGGGTGGCAGTCTGCCCTTGGTTCTTGGTGTGCTCTTGGCTGAACGACCAGACACACCAAAGTGTCAAGTCCAGACTATTATCTTGAAAAAATCACCAGCAGGGCCAATACAATGGAGTAACCCCAGGCAGGAAGCAGTTTCACATGAGCAGTTATTTAATGTAGAACAAAATGGGTCTGGATCCGTGATTGGAAAGAGACAAACCAACTCACTCACTGATTCACTCACTCTCTCTGAAGGCTCAGATTGTTTCCTTTTATTGGCCCAGTCCGAGGGCTGGCTCTCAGGAGGTGTGGGATATTACCGAATGATCAACAGATGTCCTCAAAATTCCATCTGCATATATGACCTCCCTCTCCAAAAGCCCACCTGGGGATGGTGAACCACAATGTAGATTTAAGCTAATAACATAATTACCATTAGGTTATTCTAGGTCACTTTCCAAATCCTATCATGCCTGGGATGGGGAATTCCCAGATTGATAAAGCATTTCCTCCTTCCCCAGGTGTAGCAGTTGCTCAGATAGGATTAAGGGTGAGGCAACACCAAAATGGAGTGCCCTCCCTTATCCTTCTTCCCAGGTGGAGCAATTGCTCAAGACAGCACCAAAGCAGGGCACCCTTGTCCCTAGAAGAGCCCGAGATCCTAACTATCTATCTAACGCATTCATGATAAAAAACAAATGCGTAGCAAATTAGGCATATAAGAGAACTTTCTCCTCTTTAAAGGACATCCATGAACAACTCACATAACATTATAAGTTATCAGAAATGCTCAGTATGTTCTCCAAGATTAGAAATAAGCAAGGATGTCCACGTAAGGGAAAGCCCATTTATATAGGAAGAAGGTTTCTTAGGCCAAACCAAGATGACTGCCAGTATGTTTCCTGGTCCAGCCTTCGGGTAAGGCACGAGTTAGCACACTTATGTAACTATGATGTAATTTCTTATGTAAGATCCACGTGCCCACCCCTTGATTGGGCACATTGCCACTATTATTCTGAGCCGTATATATATGAGCGCTCGCCATGTTACTTGTGTGCTTACTGTGCTCGCTTGCTGCTGTGCCCTGACAGTAAAAAGTATGTCTCATTTGCCTGCTGCTGCTCGCCTCTTCTTCCAATTCCCAGAACTCGCTCCGGTACCCTTGTTGGCCGTGACACTTGCACACACAACAATTGGTGTAGTCGGTTGGACAGGGCTGGGGTAAGTGTTCCCCCAGCCTCCGTAAAGGAGGACATGTGGCCTCCCATGGGCTTGTGGTACCCAGTGGCAGAGGTCCTCATGTCGTGGGCCCCTGCCACAGAGTGGGAGCAGGTGGAGTGTTTGCCTGCCACCCTGGAAAAGGCCTTGCAGGCCCTGGAAGATTTTTAGCTGCCTAAGGAGTGAGCGGGGGCTTGTTGGGTGGGCTGGCTCTTCCTTACAGCCCTCTGTGAACAACATGCAGATACCCTGTGGTGAGAAGCCCAGGTAAGAGAATTAGAGGTGATCAAAGAAAACCTGGAAGCCTGGGTATAAGCTTTGGAGAAGGAACTAATGAGTGCCTCGGCCATGGATGCCAGTGAAACTACAAGGACACATGACACTGGGGGTGGGTCGCTTCCCCTGCTGAATGCCCACCCAGTTATAAAATAAAGAATGAGTATGAACTGCCCCGGGACCCCAGGGGGTCCATGGGGTGCACCCACAGTGACAGGGCATACCTCATACTCCACCTATACATCTGCTGAGCTGCGGGAACTGGGGAAGCAGTACAGGCAATGCCCTGGAGAGACCATACCTGCCTGGTTGTTGCAGTTGTAGGATGAAGGGGCAGATGGTGTCCGGTGTTTCCCGAGGAAGATGGAACAATTGGCCTCCATAACTACATATCCTTCCCTGAGGCAGAGGCTACAGACAAGCAGCCGCTGAGGCAGGGTCGACCACTCCTTGATTGAGTGGCTCATGGCTTCTGCACGCACGGTATGTGATGACCCTTGCGAACTACCTGAGACCATGAGTAAATGGACCTCATTCATGGACTTAGTCCAGATCCTTTGGGAATTAGGGATGTGCCAGGCCATTTTCAAGGCAAATAACTGTTGGGGGCCCGATAAGGAGCGCTTTACCACACACATATGCGATTTAGTCCTAGCCATGGCTCCCCCTGGTTCATTTAGTTCACTGGTGGCTGTGCTCACCCCTATGTGGGGAAGCAAATAAATGAGGTCACTACTGCCATGGCAGCCCTGGGAGATGCCAAATGTGTATGCTACAAGGACCCAAGAAGGGCCCATGAGGTTCTGGCCCCCTGCAGAAGTCTGCACAAGGGGCCCATAAGGTGTTGCAAACTCAGATGTGGCTGGACTTCATACTAGCAGGAGTAGATAAAGAGCAAATAGATAAACAACCTAATGAAGTGTTGCTGGCTCTGTGGAATCAGCTGGCCCCCCACCAGCATTTCAAAAAACCACCCGTGAAAGGGGGAATTGAAATGCCTGCCAAGGAGACTCACAACATGCATCTAGAAGACTTTATGGTCGAGGCCCCCCTCTTTGATATGGATTAGGGGTCAGGCCAAGGTGCCCGGTTAGGAGGGATCTCTGATGACTGGAAGCCACATGTAGAATTAGCCATTCATTGGTCCCCTACAAATGTACAGCAGGTTTTTGTGGATATGGGAGCCAACTGCTCCCTAATCTATGGAAACCGTGAGCAGTTTACTGGACAAACAGCCTATATAGAAGGCTATGGTGGGTGAACTATTAAGGTTAAACAAGTCACTATTCCACTGGTGATAGGGCATCTGGCCCCCAGGCCTTATACTGTGTATGTGTCCCCCGTGAAGGAGTTCATTTTGGGTGCTGATATCCTGTATGGAAACCCTGACTACCTCCGTGAGTTTTGCCTCTGAGTCAGAGTTGTAAAGCCAGTGGTGCCTGGCCACCCCCATCACCCACTGCAGGTTTTGCCTATACCTCGGCGTGTGGTACACACCAACAATACCATTTGTCTGGAGGACATGAAGAAATTTCACAGACCATGTTGCAACTGGAAAAGGCCAGCATAGTGTGCCCTGCTCATAGTCCATTCAACTCTCCAGTGTGGCTGGTTAAGGAAATGGATGGGACTTGGAGAATGACAGTAGACTATCAATAACCGAATAAAGTGACTCCCCCACTGCATGCCGCAGTGCCGTCTATGCTGGATCTGATGGATCAATTGACTTTGGTGCTTGGATAGTACCACTATGTGGTGGAACTGGCCAATGCCTTTTTCTCCGTAGACAAAGCAATGGACAGTCAAGACCAGTTTGCCTTCACATGGGAAGGGTGACAATGTTCATTTGTGGTATTACTACAAGGTTACTTACATAGCCGAACCATATGTCATGGTTTAATGGCACAGGACTTGGCCACATTGAGTTGGCCACCTTCACTGCACTTGTTTTATTATATTGATGATACAACGCTAACCTCTGATTCCCTTACAGATCTAGAAGAAGCCACTGCCAATCTTTGAGCCCTGTTGGAGCAATGGGGTTGGGTGGTGAATGACTCCAAGGTCCAGGGACCTTGCTTGTCAGTCAAATTCTTGGGTGTTGTCTGGTCAGGTAAGACAAAAGCAATCCCTGAGGCACTTATAGATAAGATTCAAGCCTTCCTCCTACCCACTATGGTAAAACAACTACAGATGTTTGTGGGGTTCTTGGGGTGTTAGTGTGTATTCATTCCCCACTTGTCCCAAATGTTATGGCCTTTACACTCATTATTTAAAAAGGGGACACAGTGGGACTGGTCCCTGGAGGCAGAGACCACTTTTATGGCAGCCAAGAGGGCTGCTGCACAGGCCCAGATGCTACAAGTGATCGATCACTCACAGCTGTTTGACCTTGATGTTACGGTCGACTTGAGAGGAATGGGCTGGGGTTTGTGGTAGTGCTAGCATAAGTAGCGAGTTCCCATTGCATTTTGGTCCCAGACATGGAAAGATCCCTAAAAGCGCTATTCCCTGGTGGAAAAGCAGCTGACAGCTGTGTATGCTGCCCTTCAGGCCTGTGAAGCCATAACAGGGCAGTCTAAGGTGCTAGTATGCATCATGTAACCTATTGCAGGATGGGTAAGGTCATGGATAGCCAGCCCATGGTTAGGGGTAGCTCAGATGCCTACATTGGCAGAGTGGGGAGCTTATTGGAGCAACTAGCAGAGTTGCAGACAGTATTGGGCCATGTTGAATTTGTATCAGATGCTGACCCTCAGACCACAGTGACACCAGGGGAAGAAAGCCCCTATCTTGAAGGAAGGGGTCCCCCTCCAGTGAAGGCCTGGTATATTGATGGATCCAGTCATAGCCCTTCAGCCCAGTGGACAGCAGTAGACATCCAGTTGGATCATGTTGAAATTTGGTTTGAAACTGGATGGGGACAGAGCAGCCAGGGGGCTGACTTGTGTGCTGTGTGGGTTGTGGTCATGCAAAAGCCATCCCTGTTATATGTTTGTACTGACAGTTGGGCTGTGTTTAAGGGTCTCACTGTCTAGTTGCCTACATGGAAAACCCAAGGTTGGCTAGTAGGACACTGCCTGGTATGGGATCAGACAATGTGGGAAGACTTACTACAACAAGGCCACCAGAAAGAAGTCTGGGTATATCATGTTTCAGGACCAAGACCTTTGATCAGCCCTGGCAATGATGAGGCTGACGCACTGGCAAAGGTATGGTGGATTGGATCACCTTAAGCAGCCAACAAGGCCCTGTGGTTGCACTGCCTCCTGGGCCACGCCAGTGTGAAAACTGTGGGTCAAGTGAACCAGAAATGGAATTTACACATAACTATGGCAGATTTATGGATGGCTTGCTGTCAGTGTGAGGTATATGCCCAAAAATATCCACACTGCAGGAGCCTCCCCACCGTCCCTGGACATGTCTGGCAAGGAGAACACCCTTTGGAAAGATGGCAGGTCAATTATGTCGGTCCCTGCCTCAGTCCAACCTGGCAGCGAGCACCTTCACTACAGTTGATACTGCTGTCGGCCTCCTTTTTGCCTACCTGGTTGCCTGGACTGATCAAACATCTACCATTAGGGTGTTAGAGCACTTAACTGCCCCGTGATGACCCCTCACTGTAGAAAGTGATCAGGGTAGTCATTTTATGGGATGTGAAGTAAAACAATGTGCACGCCAAATGGATATTGAACGGGTAGCCCACGTGTTATCGGCCTCAGGCTGCTGGCGTGATAGTGATACAAGGGCCTGCTGAAGGGGAGGCTAAAAAGTGGGACCTCTCCCCCATATCTCCGACATTGGATGCGGAGATTAGATCAGGCCATTCAGGTGCTAAATGAACAGCCCTGAAAGGGTGGGCCTGCCCCTTTAGATTATCTGATCCACAGGCAAACCACTCCTCTCCGACTGACAGATGTTGCCAAAGTCACTTTGATGTGACTCCAGGTAACCTGGGACAGAACTGTTCTGCTTCCGGCCCCAACTCCCCTCAAGGAAGGAGAGATGAGAATCTGGAAATGGTCCTGGAGCATAACAGGCCCTGAATCCCAGTGGATTGGTCTGTTGGCCCCATGGGGGGATGGGTTACGGTACCTTTCCCATGTGTCACCTGCCGTGCTCACCCCTGGACAGCAATCGGTGTCGGTCACGGCAGACCACCATAGAAGGGGCACCTTTCTCACTGGTACCGTAGTCTTTGCCCCATGGGTGATTCCCCGGGTTCCCTTCATCTTGGCACCTGAAACTACCAAACCTACTGTGAGTGAAGTAGTGTGGTACCATCGCCCGGGACAAAAGGCAATCCCAGCCACAATCTTGTCCCAAAATGGACAGGTAGCCTGTGTGTTGCCTGAAGGGCATGAATTACGCTTAGTGGTCTCCCTATCTGCTCTTTCTTGCCAACCAGGGTAATCCAGACTAACAGCATTGCCTCCTGGGCCCACACTTATGCTCGAGTTGGAACATCTCTCATTGCTGGGTTTGCATGGAGTTCCTGGTAGAAGAAGCTGGTGGCCTACCTTGGAGTATGACCCCTGCCTCTCTGCAGAACTGGACATTCCTGACCACTTGGGGGCCCCAAGACACTGATTATGACTCCACCCGCATAGCAGTCGAGAAACATCTGTAACAAGACTACCACACTCCGTGTCCCGCTTTGGGACATGCCATCAGGAATGGTTGGGTTTAGTTACTAGGGGAACAGGTAGAACTATGCCAAGCAGCCCCCTTATGTATAGAATAGGAAATGGATAGGAATCCCACTGTAGGATGGGTCCCGAGAGTGTTATGTATAAACATTACTCAGAATGTTAATGTCACCCACTGGTGGAATGGAAAGCCTTTGGTGGGGACTGTCCCCACTGACAGGGTGCCACAAGGGTTTCTGTGGGTGTGTGGTAGATATGGATGGCCTTACCTTCCTGCCCATTGGATGAGGAGGTCCACTTGGGGGTGGCCATACATTTTGGGGAGGGTCCTCCCCACCTTTACCAAGAAACCACATAATTAGGATGCTGTGTTCTCCCACTGGCATCAGGTGAAATGGACTCCATGGTGGTTTTACCCAGTAGCTGTCCTCTTCCCTGGGGGTGGTGCCATTAAGATAGAGATAGAATTGAATGCCCTAGTGGAACATACTGCTTGGGCCCTAAATCAAACCAGACAGGCTCTAACCCTCTTAATGGATGAAACCACCCAGATGAGGAAGGTGTTTTTACAAAATTGCATGGCCCTTGATCTTCTTACCACAGCCCAAGGGGGCACATGAGCAATCATGAGTGTTGTGTATACCAGATCACTAGGACAATGTCTCCACTGCACTAAAGGAAGTTGAAAGCAAAGTACAGGCCATTGAATGATTAGCTGGAGACCCATTACAATAATGGTGGGAATGTCTCTTGTCGTTCTGACGTTGGACCCTCTTAGTGTTAGAAATTGTTTGCTGTAGTTTGGTAATACTGTGCTGTTCTCTGTATTGCTGTTGTGGCCTTTGCGTCCAAGGGGCCTCCCTATGGGTCCGTGTGTCAGTCACGAAACCTATTGCCTAGGGGGTGGACTGTAAGGGAAAGCCCATTTATATAGGCAAAAGGTTTCCTAGACCGGAACAAGATGACTGCTGGTATATTTCCTGGTCCAGCCTTCTGGTAAGGCACGAATCAGCACACTTATGTAACCATGATATAATCTTTTATGTAAGACCCACGTGCCCACCCTTTGATTGGGCATGTTGCCACTATTGTTCTGAGCTGTATATGTATGAGTGCTCACCATATTACTGGCTGCTGTGCTCTCTTGCTGCTGCGGTTGTTGCTGCACCCTGACAATAAAGAGTATGGCTCATTTACCTGCCACTGCTCGCCTCTTCTTCCACTTCCTGAAACCTGCTCTGGTACCCTCGCTGGCTGTGACACTTGCACCCCACAACAGTCCACTCTTGCCACTTGTTTTCAACTTTGTATTAGAGGATATTGTCAGGGAATTTAGTCTAGAAAAATAAATATAAGGTATCTGATATGTGAAGGAAGTAAAACTATGTTTGCAAATAACATGACCTCGTGTATGAAAAGTCCTATGGCCTCTAATCAAATATGGTTAGAATTAAAAAATGAGTTCAGCAAAGTAGCAGTACACAATGTCAATATGCAAAAATCATTCATATTTCTGTACACTAGCAATTAACAGTTAAACAGTCTCAGAAAACCATTACATTTAAGAGGATCAGGGGAGAAAGCCAAGATGGCCGACTAGCAACATCGCTTGTTGGACCGTCCCAGCTGAAAGATAGAATATTGGACTGGGAGAGTGGAAAAGGGTCTCAGCTCAGGTGTGGATCACAGAGAGAGGCAACAGAAATGTATGGGGACCCCATGGAGAAAAACTGCAAAGCTGAGAAAGAAGAAGATAGAGAGGTGAAGATAGCAGCATGGTTCAAACCCAGAGTGGCATGGAGCCCAGTGAAAGGGTGAGGGGGATTCCCCTCCCCCACCTAGGTGCCTTGGGTGAACAGCAGGACAAAAAGTATATTGAAGGTGCTTCTACCCTCCACGAGCCCAGGCACGGCGGCTAAATAGGAATAGTGGGGTGAACCAGTGAACCCCAGGTGTTTGGGTGTCCATAAGGGACACCCCACAGGAGATTGCCACAGGAGACCTGAGTGCTGGCTTTCTTACACCTTGGCACTTCCTCCTCTGCACCTCCCCTATTCACAGCATCAGAGAAAGTAATTTGAGCTCGGGTTGACTGGTAGCCGCTCCCCGCTCCCCCACCCATTGCAACCACCAGAGTACTCTGAATCAAGAAGCTCATGAATGGCTGCTTCATTAGGGTGGCTGAGTGCTCCCAGCTGAGCTCACCACAGAGAGTGGGGCCACCACAATTTGGGAGCTTCCTGCCCACCAGCATTTCACGGGATTGCACACTGGCAGCTTAGGCGAGTGGGCTGGTCCCAGTGCCCCCCAGACACAACAGCGGTGCAAGGAGATACAGGGTAGAGGTCTCGGTCCTAGACTCAGGTGGTGAGAAAGCCCTTGTGGACACATCTGTCAGTGAAGTGTGGAGGGGTGCTGAGAAACGGGGATCTGTGAGTGTGCCCACCCCTTACCCGTGCTGGAGAACCACCATATTGGATAGGAGTGTGGCACTTGGAGAGAAATAGCCTAGCCCCTGGTTCCCATGGCAACCAAATGCCTGGGGTATACTGGCTGAACAGGAGCAGTGGCCCCTCCCCCCACCCATTACAATAGGGAGTGCAGCTCAGGCCAAGAAATTCCAGAGTGGCCACTTCTCTCTGGCAGGAGCATACCCCTGGCTGAGAGCTCTGCAATAGAGAGGCCTACTACTCTCTCCTTGAGGTCTTGTGGTGGAACAGGGGTGCACAAGTGAGGAACCCCCTACCTGCCAGTGTTTCGCAGAGATGCAGGCTAGTGGGTCAGACACACGGACTGGGGAGAAGTTTGAGATCTGGACTTGGGTGGTGAGGGAACTCATGTGAACTGATCTGATGGGAGCATGTTGTGGGATTTCAGGGAGCAGTGATTAGAGAGGGTGCTCACCCCTCCCCACAGAGAAGCTGCACTAGTGGGCTAGTGGACAAGGGCAGAAAGAGCACAGCCTGGGGCATTAGCACTCACACATTTAGACCCCTCCCTTGGAAATAGCCTTCCCAGTTTGGAAAGCTTGTCCTGCACCTCATACCAGTGTCTCCCCCTAGTGGCCAGAAAAGCAACCTCTGAGCCCTGCTGAGGCTTTGCAAAGCCTTTCAGGCTCTTCTAATCTAGCCACAATCTGTCTTGCTCCTCACCCCACCTTAGTGGGAGGAGAGATCCAGATAACCCACTGGGAGCTACAGGGTCCCTCCTCAAGCTTGGGGCATTTGAGTGCCCCACCTGGGGGACCAGAGCTTACCATGGGCACAAAAGAACATCTTGGCTGCTGGCTCCTCCACACAACCATCAACCAATAACAGAGGGAACAACTCTGTAGTTAAGCATAGCCCCTTCCAACTCAAGCAAATAGGGAGCGGCTGATTCATGCTCACAAGTACCACCCCCATCTCAGAGATTCAGCTGGGGTACCTAACTCATTTCACACTGCTGGGAAGAGGCAGAGACAGCAGGTCAGAGGCAACCTGAGAGCTTCATCAAACCTGCTGGAACACCCCATAGGCAACTCAGGACCAGCACTCCTCTCCCTGGCATGGTCAGGGATCGATCTTTGGGGACCCAGAGATAGGCCTGCAAGCCAGGCCTAGCACCCCCAGATCTTGATTGAGAGGTCAGATGAGTAGGAATCAGTGAAAGAACTCCAGAAATATGAAAAACCAGAGTGAAAGAACACCTCCAAAAGAAAACAATAGCTCCTTACCAATAGATACCAACCAAAATTAAAACATTGAAATAACTGATAAGGAATTTTGAATATGGATTATGAGGAAGCTCAATGAAACACAAGAGAAAATAGAAACCCAACACAGAGAAACCACAAAAACAATACAGGAAATGAATGAAAAATTCACTAAAGAAATCAAATTACTAAAAAAAAATAAAACAGAACTATGAAGCTATTGATTTGACAAGTGCCCGTTTATGCACACCTGTTCACAAGGCCAAACAGAAACAATTTGTTATCAGCTGTCAAGGCCAGGAGTACACCTTCGCTGTCCTACCTCAGGAGTATATCAATTCGCCAACCTTATGCCACAATTTAGTTGTGAATGCTTACTAGCCTTTTACTTCAGTACTATAGCACTTTAATAATCAAGAGGACAGGATAATCTTTTCTGTGGATACTAGTAATCCTCCTTCCCCAGCCACCCCAGCCATTGCCCAATGGCCTCACAAACACAGTGGCCATCGTGGCAGAGTTGGAGTTTTTACAAGGGCTCAGCAACACCGACTTCCACTCACCAAGGCTGACCTGGCTACAGCCCACTCTGAGTGCTCAGTCAGCCAGCAGCAGAGACCAACACTGACGCCTTGATATGGCACTATTCCCTGGGGCCATCAGCCAGCTCCCTGTTTTTATGTTGATTAAAATAAGCAGCTTCCATCACAGAAGGGGCAGCCTTTTGTCCTTACTACAATAGACACTGACTCTGGATATATGGATTTTCTTCCCTTCACACAAGTCTTCTGCTGCCAAAACTACCATCCGTGGACTTGCAGAATGCCTTCACCACCATCATGGTATTCACACAGAATTGCTTCTTACCAAGAAACACTTCAAAATCAGAGAACTGTAGCACTGGGCTCATTATCATGGAATTCACTGGTCTTACCATGTTCCACACCATCCTGCAGCAGCTGGCTTGGTAGAAAAATAGAATGGCCTTTGAAGTGGCAGTTACAGCACCAGTTAGGTGACAATACTATACAGAGCTGGGGCAAGGTTCTACAGAAGGTTGTATAATACATGCTCTGAATCAACAACCAAAATATGGTACTGCTTCTTCCATAGCTAGGATTCACAGATCCAGGAATCAAGGTGTGGACATGGCAGTGGCACCACCCACCATTACCCCTAGTGACCCACTAGCAAAGTTTTTGCTTGCAGTTCTCCTGCCTTTACGCTCTGCTGGCCTAGAGGTCTTAGTTCCAAAGGAAAGAATGCTCCCACCAGAAAAAAGAAAAATGAGTCCATTCAACTGGAATTTAAGACTGCCACCTGGAAACTTTGGGAGTTTGGAGTTCCCATGTCCCTGAATAAACAGGCTAAGAAGAGAGTTACTGGGTTGCCTGGGGTTACTGACTACCAATGGGAAATTGGAAAAATACTCATTTTTGTTCTGCCTGGGCTCCCAGCCTACCAGTGGGAAATCAGACTAATACGCTCCATGGAGGTAAGGAAGAGTGTGTCTGGAACACAGGAGATACTTCAGGGCGCATCTTAGTTAGCATTAACATGTCCGGTGATTAAAGTGAATGGGGGATTAGAACAACCCAGTCCAGGCAGGACTACAAATGGCCCACATCTTTCAGGAATAAATGTTTGTGTCACCCTACCATGTAAAGAACCAGGACCAGCTGCAGTGTTTGCTTAAGACAAAGAGAATACAGAATAAGTAGCAGAAGGAAGTAGTTACAAATACCTGCTATGACCACACAACTAGTTACAGAAATGAGGACTATAATTGTCATGAGAAATTCCTCCCCATTTTGTTAAGTGTATGTTTGTTTGTGTATATACATATATTGAGAAAATATCTTTGTTTACATTTTTCTGTTTTTCCTTTATCATGTGATATGATATATTTGCTTTATATCAGAATTTAAGTATTATTATTTTTAAATAATACTATTGAAGATATAGCTATCAGGAGAATAATATACATCACCCAAGGACTTTACCACCTCTTAAGGGAAAAGGATTATTGCTTTTTCAGTTTACTCAAGATAGATACACCAGGTTAGGATGACTATTACTTTGTTATTGCCTGTATCTGGAGATTAAGTGTGGCTTAAGGAGATGCATATGGATGTTCCGGTGATAATGGATAAAATTGTGATGATTATTTCTAGGTATCAAGTTGACTATGTTAAGGAATCACTAGAGAACTGTTAAAGCATTACTTCTAGGTGTGTCCATGAGGGTGTTTCCTGAGGAGATTGTCATGTGAGTTAGTACACTGAGTGGGGAATATGTCCCTACAATGGGGTGAAACTATACAATTTTCTGGAACTCAGAAAGAATAAAAGAAAGATAAATGATTTTCCTCTCTCTCTCTCCTGGAGACCAGACACTCTTCTCCTCCTGTCCTTTCTCATTAGAACTCTAGACTCTCTGGCCTTTAGGCTCCAGGATACACACCAGCAGCCTCTCAGGTTCTCAGGCCTCAGAGAAGGCTTCTTTTTGTCTGAGATTTTGAATTTGAACTGAGCCACACTACAACAATCGCAGGGTCTCCAGCTCACAGATAGACTGTGGTGGGACTTTTCAACATCCACAATTATGTGAGCCAATTCCTCTAATAAATCCCCTCTCATCTATCTATTTATCTATCTCTCTATTCATTTATCTATCTATATTTTATTGGTTCTGTCTCTCTGATAAATCCTAAGTAATACATTAATAAAGGCCTCAGGCCACTGATCCCTCATTGTCTCTTTCTCTGTTCCCCTCCACCACCCCTGGTGATTGTGTGTTTTTGTCTAAGATGGATCTCCACTTCCCACTGGCCCTGTGAAAAATGCTGCTCTTATGACACTAGGATCCGTAAATATTACACTATTTCTGTTATTTCATACTTTTTTTGAGTTGCCTTCTTTGTGTTTCACTAAACTAACACACCTGAACTAACTCCTCTGCCATTCAGGGCTCTCCTAGAGCGTGGCCATCTAGGTAGGAATGAACCAAACTCCTTTGAGACAAGTGCCACATGGGCGTCTGCCAGTATAACCAAGTTTCCTGTGAGAGGGACACCTGGTCACAGGTCAGTCACTTAAGCATTAGGCCACCCACCAGGATAAAGATATACTCTGTGAAAGGTGCATTGTAAACATACAGGACCAAACCCTTGAGATTACATCCACTGTCCTGAGAAGTACCTCAAGTGAAAACAAAAGTTGACAAAAATACAACATATGTGAATTTTATAAAATATGTTTCAAGAAATCCATTGTGAAGAAAGATAGCAATTGCAAAGAATTACTTGAATGTTTCCTATGGAGTTTAAGGTAACTCTCTTAAGATTCAGAAATATCTGTATCTTGGGATTTCCTGCCCAAATTACAGAAATAAGAGCATGACTCTTTGTATCCTGCATTACAAAAGAAATTCTTCAGTCCAGAATAATTATATTCCTATTTTTTTCTTCTTTCCAAATTATCTTTCTAACCACATGTGTGATGGTCATACAAATCACTTTATAATTAGTCATGGTAGATGTAGATGCATTATGGTTTTCACGAAATGTTTTGCTGTGACCATTTGTTATTCTGGTTAACTCTAATTTTGGGTACTTGGAAATGGGATGGGCTTTGCTATTCCCTGAATTATATATTGGATTAGGAAGAGTTTCACTTAATTTATAATTTAGGATGTTATGTTTATTTACACCCAGAGTGTCAGGTTCCGGGAAGGCTCAATTAATTTAACAGCAAGTCCTGATCTCAAATCCATAAGACATGTCTCCACTGGACTCTCCCCACAATTCAGGCTAGTGTGTGGAGTCACAGTGGGGGGTTCTTGCCTCACGATGTGTCTAAGAATCTGGGGTGCTTGCAATGACATGTTACTTAGGGTTCTGCTGGACAGGCCTGAATCTGTGAAACCTGGTGAGAGGTGCTCTAGCAGCTTGGGGAAAATCATATGTCCTATTCTATTAGGGAGTAATGTTTGTGGCTTTGGTGCTCAGCACTATGTCCTCTGGGCTGTGACCTCAGGTTAGTACAGTTTTGTCCCTATGCCCTGTTCTTTCCTAACCCTGACCACTCAAAGGTTGACTGATTCACATTTGCCACTTTGAGATGAGTCCCTCCTAGCTCAAATCTACTTGTGTCTCCTTCATGGTTTGACACTGCTTTTCATTTTTTCCTGAGTAATTTGGTGAGGAATGACATTCACAGTATACATCATGATAGACTATAATACATGCATTGAAATAAAGAGGAGAAAGGACTTAAATAGTCACTTAACCTATAATAACCCCTGTTATAATGAAAGGAAAGGAAGAATGTTCTATTGTGTTTGAATATCTGTCTCCTTTAAAATTCATGCTTCAATCTAATCCTCAATGTGGCAGTATTGAAAGGTGGGGCCATTAAGAGTTGATTTGGGGTCATGAGGGCTCTGCTCTGTTAAATGGATTAATTCACTCATGAATTAATGGATTAATGGGTTAAGGCTGTGGTCCCCGACTCCTGGGCCTTGGACCAGTACTGGTCCATGGCCTGTTAGAAACTGGCACACACAACAGGAGGTGAGCGGCGGGCCAGAGAATGAAGCTTCATTTTCTGTTTACAGCTGCACTCCATCACTTGCATCTCTGCCTGAGCTCTGCCTCCTGTCAGATCAGTGGCAGCATTAGATTCTTATAGGAGCACAAACCCTACGGTAAACTGCACATGCAAGGGATCTAGGTTGCATGCTCCTTATGAGAATCTAATGCCTGATGGTCTGAGGTGGACCTGAGGCGGTGATGCTAGCACTGGGGAGTGGCTGCAAATACAGATTATCATCAGCAGAGAGGTTTGACTGCACAGAGACCATAATAAATCAATTGCTTGCAGACTCATATCAAAACCCTATCAGTGAGTGGTAAGTGACAATGTAATAATAATAGAAATAAAATGCACAATAAATGTAATGCACTTGAATCATCCCCAAACCATTCCCCCAGTCCATGGAAAAATTGTCTTCCGTGAAACTGGTCCCTGGTCCCAGGAAGGTTGGGGACCACTTGGTTAAGGGAATGAATGAGTTTTCATGGGAGTAACAGTGGTGGCTGCATAAAAAGAGGAAGAAACACTTGAACTAGCCAAGTCAGTCCCCTTGCCTTTAGATGGCCAGTTGCACCTCAGGACCCTGCAGAAAGTCCCCAAAAGCAAGAAGGGGCCCACCAGATATGTCCCCTCAACCTAGAACTTCTAAGCATTTGTAACTGTAAAAAGTAAATTCATTTTCTTAATAAATTACCCCCTTTGAAGTATTCTGTTATAAACAACAGAAACAGAATAAGGTGCCCTCCATGTTTTATTTATATTTTGTTTATTTATTTATTTTTTTATTTTTCAGGCAAACAGCCCTCCTACTACCCACCCTATGTGCCAGACCCCATGGCCCTCCATGTTTTAAAATGACAAATTTAAATGTGTCTGTGTTTTCTCGTAGAGGTTTCTAGAGGTGGCAATTGGTAATACAATTCCTCAACAAGTGTCCACAGAACACATGGTCCCAAAGAAATCATGAGGGATTCTGGACAGGGAAAATAATTTTAACAGTTTTTTTTTCAAAGCCTTGAAGGTATAGTTGTCCTTTTAAAGCTTGAAAAAGGGTACCCTGTACCATAAATAAACACTCAGAACATATAAATATGATTAATGTTTCCTCTCCCTGACATTTCTCAGTGTTGGCTTCTAATGTCCAGAGATCATGCCTTTAATATAGTCTTTCATGTCATCCTTTAGATACACTGCTAAAAATGTCATAAATGGGCTTCCTGAGATACGTGAGGCACTGGAATCTATCATTAAAGAAGGGGTCCCTGACACTTGAGCTGGTGACTGGGTATTGGGGAGCATGACTTGGAAGGACAAAGAGGATGAAAGTTTCTGGAGCTTGGTGGTGTCTTCCTGCAGCAGGTACACCTGGGCTGGAATAGTGGATAATAAGGGATTCTGCTTTGGCATTCTCTCCCTACGTGTGCATTCATCCTCTGAGCCCAAGGTTATATATCTATATTTTTAAAGTCTGTGTTTGGATTCTTTTACAAAAAAATACTTTTTAAAAACATTTTTCTTTTAAAATAATTTCAGATTCACAGGAAGTTGCAAAGATAGTATATAAATTTCATGTACTCTTTATCTTCCTGTAGTATTAAAATTTTTCATAACCATAACATATTTATGAAAATTCAACCATGTACACAGGTATAGAACTAGTAACTGAAGTACATACTTTCTTCTCTTATATATCTTCTTTTCCCCTAATGCCATTTTTCTTCCAGTATCTAATCAAAAATACTACATTACATCTACTATGAGGTGTGTTCCTTATTTGTTGTGTTCCTTATTTTATTAACAAATTATCACATAGCTTAGTGTCTGAAAACCACACACACATTACTCACTCACAGTTCTCTGGGTCAGGAATCCAGGTATAGATAAGGGGTAGTATTGAGGTCTCAGCTGAAGGTTCTGCTGGGAAGGGATCCCCTTTCAATCCCATGTGGTGGTTGGTAGGAAACAATTGCTGCACAGTACGAGATGACTTTATCGATAAATTATTCCAAACCTTTAAAAATTAATAACAATTATTCATTAAATTTTATTTCAAGAAAATAAAAACAATAGATAAAAAATCACTGCCCAATCAGTCTATGAGGCCAGTTTACCCTGATTCCATAACTACAAGACATTAAAAGTAAAATTATAAACTAATAAGTTACACAGAGGCAAAAATCTTGAAGGAAATGATATCAGAACAAATCAGCAACATAAAACAGGATTATACACTATGACCAAGGGTATTTATCTCAGATACATAAGTTTTGTAAAACATAGGCAAACAGTTGGTATAGTACATCATATTATAATAATAGAATGCAGAAAAAATACCATATCATCTCCTTTGAAGGTGCAGAAGGAGCATTTAACAAATATAAAGCCCACTCATGGTATAAACACTGAACAAATTATGTATAGAAAATAACTGTCTTTACCTAAAATGGGCATCACATAAAACTCTACATAACACACAGTTTCAAAAAGGTCTCAGTAATTTCCCCAACACAACAATGGTGTGTACTTCTGCCATTTCTATCAATCGTTGTATGGAAGAATGGAAACAGTAGAATTAGGCTAGAAAAATAAATATAAGACAACCACATTGGAAAGGAAGAAGTCAAACCATCTCTATTTTTAAGTGACATAATCTAGTAGAAAATCCTAAGGAATCCACTAAAATAAGATTAGAATGAGAAAAAAAAAAACAGTTCAGTAATGTTGCAGTATACAAGGTCATAAAAATAAATGAAACTCAGAAAACAATTCATTTATTATAGCAATAAAAAGATATATTTAGGAATTACTTTGTATAAGACACGTACACTGAAAACACGAACTATATTATAAAATAAGATATTCTAAATAAATGGAAAAAATTTGACTTTCATTGTTCAGAAGCCTTGTTATACTTAAGATGCCAATACTTTCCAAATGGATCTAGAAATTCAATGCAGTAACCTCTGTGGATATCTTATCTTTTTTTGGTGAGTAATTGGCTAGCTGATTTTAATATTTAAAATGTGAGTGTTCCAGAATGGCCAAAATAATCTTAAAAAGAAGAAAAAGTTGGAGTACTTGATTCATACTTCCTGGTTTCATAACTTATTATAAACTGACAGTAACCAACACATCATGCTACTAGTACAATGAAAGACATATAGGTAGGTGCAATAGAGTTGAATAACCAGAATTAATCCTTATAGTTATGGTAAACTGATTTTGCAAGGTGGCCAAGATAACGCATTATGAAAAAATACCTTTATAACAAATTTACTGGTACAAGCAGATATCCAAATGCAAGTTGACTCCTCCCTCACACTATCTAATAATTGACTCAAAATATTAAATAGACCTAAATGTAAGGGTTAAAACTATAAATCCCACAAAATAGGAATAAATCTTCCTGGCTTTAGGAGAAGCAATAGAATGTAAGCAAAACAAAGTAAAAATGACACAAGAAAAAAAGTGTACAAAGTGAGCTTCATCAGAGTTACAAACTTTGTGATTCAAAATAAACCATCAATACTAGTCAAAGAAGGGGCAAAGTGTTTGTAATTCATACAGCTGATAGGAGCTTATTGTCCAGAATATATAAAATATTCTCATGATCCAAAAAATATAAAGGAAAATATCATAACTAGAAGTGGGTAAATTGTGTGCATGGACATATCTCCGTAAAGGCTATACAAATATCTGAAAACACATGAAAATATGCTCAACAGCTTTAGTCCTTAGTAAAATGCAGATCTATACCATCAAGATATTCACTTCACAAATCTTGAAGGTATATTCTTAAGTGAAAGAAATCACTTTGAAAAAAAGTAAATACTGTGTAATTCCATTTTATGACATTGTGGAAAAGTTGAAATTGTAGAGATGGTAGGATTAAGTATGACTAATGGTTACTAGGGGCTTGAGAGAGAAGGGTTGTATAGGTGAAATACAGGAGAGTATGTGTGTGTGCAATGAAAATATTCTCTATGGTACTGCAATAGTGTGTTAATGATATTAATTTTCAAGTCTTGCAGAATGTCACATCACAAAGTATGAACCTATATGTATGTGAATGAAAAACATTACTTAATTGGTTGGGTGATAACAAGAGCAATGCAGATAAAATAACAGAAATGTATAACAAATGACAAAACTTCACTGAAGAGAGTGGTTGGAAAAAGGGAATCATCCCATGCTCATGGACTGGAAGAATCCATATTGTTAACATGTCCATACTGCACTATGGATACACAAAGTGGATACAATGCAATTCCCATGAAAATAGCAACATCATTTTTCACAGAACTAGAATAAACAATCCTAAATTTCATATAGAATAAAAAAAAAAGAGCCTAAATAGCCAAAGAATTCCTAAGCAAAAATAACAAATCTGGAGGCATTACCTGACTTCAAATTATACTACAAGTCTATAGTAACCAAAACAGCATGGTATTTGTATGTAGGTAGACACATAGATCAATGGAACAGATCTATGTGAATAGAGAATGCAGAAATAAAACCATATAGCTGAAACCAGATGATTTTCAACAAAGCAGACAATAATATACACTGGGGAAAGGATACCTTACCCAATAAATGGTGCTGGGAAAATTGAATAGCCACATGCAGAAGAATGAAACAGGACCCCTATCTCTTGCCATATAAAATTTAACTCAAGATGGATTAAAGATATAAATGTAAGACCTGAAACCATAAAAATTATATAAGAAAATCTAGGAACACTCTTTTGTACATTGGCCTAGGCAAAGAATTTTTGACTAAGACCCAAAAAGCAAATACAGCAACAACAAAAATAAATAAATGAGACTTACTTAAACCAAAAATTTCTGCACAGCAAAGGAAACAATCAACAGAGTAAACAGACAACGTACAGAATGGGAGAAAATATTCACAAACCATACATCCGACAAAGGACTAATATCCAGAATCTAAAAATAACTCAAGCAAATCAGTAAGAAAAAAACAAATAACCTCTCAAAGAAGGCAAAAACATGAACAAGCTGTTCTCAAAAGAAGATAGAAAAATGGCTTGGAAACATATGAAAAAATGCTCAACATCATTAATCATTAGGTAAATGCAAATTAAAATCACTACAAGATACAACCTTCCTCCTGTCAGAATCACTATTATGAATAAATTAAAAAAAATAGATATGGCATGGATGCAGTGAAAAGGGAACGCTTATACACTGTTGATGGGAATGTAAATTAGTACAACCTCTGTGGAAAACCATATAGGGATTCCTTGGAGAACTGAAAGTAGCCCTATCATTCAATCCAGCAATCCCACTACTGGGTATATACCCAAAGGAAAAGAGGTCATTATATCAAAAAGACACCTGCACCCAAATGTTTATTGCAGCACAATCCACAATTGCAAAGATATGGAATCAACTTAATAGCCCATCAACTGAGAAGTGGATAAAGAAAATGTGGGGTATACACACACACACACACACACACACACAGAGACACCATGGAGTACTTCTCAGCCATAAAAAGGAATGAAATAATGTATTTTCCAACAATTTATATGGAACTAGAGACCATTAGCCTAAGTGAAGTATCTCAGAAATGGAAAAACTAATATCAGATGTTCTCACTTAACAGTGGGAGCTGAACAATGGTTATGTATGGTCATAAAGTGGTATAATGGATATTGGAAACCAAGAGGAAGAGAGGGAGGGAGGGAGTAAGGGATAACAAATGACCTATTGAGTATAATGTACATTATTCTGGTGGCAGGTACACTAAAAACCCTGACTTCAGAGATATAAAATTCATCTATGAAACAAAAAACACATGTACCCCCTAAATATATTAAAATGGGAAGAAAGAAAGAAAGAAAGAAAGAAAAAGGGAGGGAGGGAAGAAGGGAGGGAGGGAGGAAGGAAGGAAGGAAGGGAAGATTCTGAGTTTAAAGCTGTAGTCCCCAACACCCAGGCCGCTGACTGGTACTGGTCTGTGGCCTGTCAGGAACTGGGCTGCACAGCAGGAGGTGAGTGGCAGGTGAGGGAGTGAAGCTTCATCTGTATTTACAGCCATTCCCCATTGCTTGCCATCACAACCCCCCGTCTGTAGAAAAATTATCTTCCATGAAACTGGTCCCTGGTGCCAAAAAGTTTGAGGACTGCTGGTCTAAAGGATTTGTACATAAGTACTATAATTTAGTTGGTGAAATTTTCTTCCCATGGAGTATGGATTACCAATTCTGAAACCACTATGCAGGTATTTTGGGACTCAATGATTATGTAAATAAGGACAATTTTCTCACTGTTAGAGTGGGAGTTTATATACAAGTGGTGAGAATAGGTAGACCAATTCATGTTTACTAGATTAGATTCATGTGGTGAAAAAGATTAATTTTACACTGGAGAAACATGATCTAAACTATCTCTTCCAGTTGATCAAATTAACATTAACAGCAATAAAGCATGTTGATAGTATATACCCTTGGTACAATGTCATGAGAACAGCACTTACTTCCTGTGGTATTTCTCCCCTAATTCCACAACATCAGTCTAACAAATGGAAAAAAAAAAGCAAAAATCTTCCAAATGAGAGATATCAATGTCATCAAAAAGAAACAATGTCTGCAAAATTGGCACAGGCAAAGGGATCCTAAGTAGACATAGTATCTAAATGTGATGTGGTGTCCTGGTTGGGATTCTGGAACAAAGAATGGACATTAAGTGAAAAAAAAATCTGATTAATGTGTGGATGTTGATGAATGACAATATATAATAATGGCTCATTAGTTGTGACAAACATCACAAGCTAATGTGAGAGGTTCATGAAAGGGAAACTATATGTTGGATATGTATAAACTCTGTACTTCTAAATATTCTGTAAATACAAAACTATTCTAAAATAGAAAAGTTTTCTTTTTTAAATTTCACTATTAAGCTCAATAAACAGAACTTTATCTACATTGTTGCTGCCCCCATGTGCATCTCTCCATTTCTATCCTCTTTATCACCCTGGTGAAGGTTGCTGTTATTTTGAATTTTCTTTTTCCATTCCAAATTTTTATTTATTCATTTTTTATCTACATTTTTATTGGTATATAATACCTTATTCAGTTTTTCTTGTCCTCACATGTATATAATTATGTGTCTAAATCTATATTCCTCATCAAATTATGAGAAATCATCAGACAAATCCATCCCATGACACATCCTGAAAAATACCTGAGCAGTTCTTTTCACAAGGGTCAAGATCATGCAAAATAAGTGTAGATGGAAGAACCTGCTCCAGATTGGACAGGATACGACGTGGCAGGCAGACCCTGACATGGTGCCCAGTGATACCCACCTCTTGGTGTGCAAAAACCCATATTCTAATCCTTTTGATATGAATTTGGAAAGAAACTGTGACTTTCTTTGATAAAATAGAATACTATAAGGCGATGGGCTGTCACTAGGGTGATTATGTTACATAAAATGATTCCTGTCCTGCTAGCAAACTCTCACCCTTGATGGCTTTGATGGAGCATTCTGCCATCTGGGAGAAGCTCATATGGGAAGGGTATGAATGTACCCTCTGGTCAACAGTCAGCAAGGACCTAAGGCCCTTGGTCCAATGGGCTGCCTACAGTTTGCAATTTATATTTACAACTAATCCAGTCTCCTTTTAAATAAGAGAACATCAATTCAGAGGGAGTGTGAATACCTTAAAATATCAGAATAAGCCTAGTAATATTTTCCTGTCCCTAGTATTCCTGTCATTTGTTTCACTTATTACAAGCACACTTATAAATATATGTATATACTGTACAGGAAAATAAAATTCTCAGGAACCCCCCCCCAACTCCATAGGCAAAAAGGAAGGTCAAGCTTGGACACTGAGTCATGCCACACCCTCTTTCAAATGAATAGCTGTCACTAACATTATATATTAGGCAGATCCCCATGGAAAGGTAAAGGACTGTAGAAAGGACTGCACCCATAGATCATTCACAAGGAAATTCTCCACTGGCGTAATTGATTCTTCCTTTACTCCATTTTCCTCTGGAAACATTCACCTTATCTTATATCAGATATAGATTTCCTGGGCCTCACAAGAATGTACCCAGCTGCCTCACTACCCATGCCCCTCCTCCTTTTTCTTTCTGTATGTCCTCTTCTCTTAAATACTAAGTCCCAAGTCCCTATCCATAAAAAATGGTCACAGATGCCTCTGTGGCTTGTATTTTCCCCAGGCACATCCTCAAACTTTGGTTTAATAAACCTCCATTGATTGAGATCTTTGCCTCAGTTGCTTATTTTGCATTGTTAGTATGTGTATATATGGCATATATATAAGGCTATATAATCAAATTCATTATTGCTAATATTAGTTTGAACAAGCTTTATTTGTTAGATCAATTAATATGAAAAATAAAAAGTTTTTATTACCTAGGGTAACCACTAAAAAAAGTAAAAAAAGAAGTCTGTCTGTTATGCTAAGAGACAGGAGAAGATGGAATCATATAAAATGCTTAATTAAAACCAAAAACAGTAGAAAAGCAGTGGAAGACAAGAATACAAACAAAGATACCAGAAAAACTAGAAGATAGTAACATACATGGTGGATATTAATCTAACTATATCAATAATCTCTTTAATTGTCAATCTTTTAACACACCAGTTAAAAAACCACAGATTTTCTGGGTGGATGAAAAAACAAGACACAACTATATGGTGTCTATAAGAAATCCAACTTAAATGTAAAGACGCATGTAGTTTAAAAGTAACAAATATAACATACTACCATTAATCAAGGAAAGCAATATAACCAATATTAATTTCCAACAGAGAAGTCTTTAATGTAAATTAATCAGGGATAAATAAGGGCATTTGTAAAAGATACAAGGGGAAATTCTGCAAGAAGATATAACTGTCCTTAATATATATAGACCTAACAATGGAAAGTGAAATTAGGTGAAGGAGAAATTGAGAACTTAAAGAAGAAATAGACAAGTTCACTATTATCATTGGAGACTTCAACACCCTCTATCAGAAATGGACAGATCCAGCAGGTGCAAGTCACTAAAGACATAGTTGATCTCAAAAAACGTCATCTGCCAACTCTATGTATTAATAATTTACAACTTTGGACTACATAATATAACAACAGGCATAATATACATACTTCACTAGCTCACCGGGATCCCTCCCCAAGATTGACCATATTATGGGTCTTAAAAACACAGCTTATTAAATTTAAATTAATAGAAATCATACAATGTATGCTCTCATACCACAATGAAATTAAACTAGAAATCAATAACAAGAAGATAACTGGAATAGTGAAACTGCCTATATTAAAGTAATGTAAAACCGTAAGTCAAGAACGTGGTAAAAGTCTGATTTCTACAGAAGTATAGACAAAGCTAAGATAACCAGCCATCATTTCCTAGCTTGCCTTCCTGTGACTTCTTACTGCTTAAGTGTTACGTATCCTTGACAGGTGCAAGACTAGTGATTTCTCCAATCACTTTTATAGATAATGTTGCTGTTGTAAAACCTAAGATTTGTCTTTGAGATATCTTGCAGACTCTGTTTTTAGGGGACAAACTGATGTCAATCTGACCAGTGGCTACACATAAGAACTGACCCAACAAGATCCAGGGACCCTCTATCCAGAAACAGTCTCAGCCAAAAAAGAAAATTTCTACTTCCCAACCCTGTGAGTTCATTCCCAGCTAATCAGCAGACCAAATTCTCTAGACTTTTGTTTGCCAAAACACCTTTAAAAATCATAGCCCCTAAATTCTGGAGGAGATGCATTTGAGAAATTTCTCCCATCTCCTTTCTTAGTGCCTTACAATAGTAAAACCTTTTTCTGATGTAAAGGCTGCTGTCTCAGTGTATTGGTCTCTTCCAGGCAGCAGGCAAGGGACCCAGGTGGGCAATTTCAATATCCCAAAATACATGGAGATTAAACAACACACCTCTAAACCAAACATTGTCCAAAGAAGAAATATCCATGTATATTAAAAATATTTTTAATTAAATGATAATGAAAAGAGAACTTGTCAAAATTTGTGGATAGAACAAAATCAGAGCTTCAAGGAAATACTATTGAATGCATAAGTTTGAAAGGATGACACAACAAAAATCAATCAGCTGAGATTCCACTACAGGAATGTAGAATAAGAAGCAGAAATTAAATTCAAAGTAAGCAGTAAAAAATACATATTACTCTAAAAAAAGGTAAAAACAATGAAACAGATAAAACAACAGGATTGCTCAAAGCAATATTGATTTCTTAATAATTTCCAGAACATAGAAGTATCCAAAATTAATTAACAAAACACAATAAGTCACAAAAAACACTTGCTTATGTGCATGTAGGTGACTCCTCCCTGAATTTAAAAGACAATATATTTCAAAATTATCAAAGAAAGGCATACAAAGTGGATGCAATCATTTCTTTGGCTGTGCCTTCTGTCCTCAGGACAGCACATGAGCCCTGACTCCCCTCGGCCTCTTCTCCAGCTCCTCCATTCTTAACCCACTGAACAGACCTTTGAATGGATCCTGCTGCTTCTGCCTCATCTGCACATTTTCTGTCCTTCTTCACAGTGTTGCCCTCTTACTCTAAATAAAATCTATTTGTATTAACTAAGGAGGTCAAAGACCTCTGCAGGGAGAACGATGAAACACTGAGGAAGGAAATAGCAGAAGACGTAAATAGTTGGAAAACAATACCATGCTCATGGATCGGCAGAATCAACATTGTTAAAATGTCTATACTGCCTAAAGTGATCTACAGATTCAATGAAATCCCTATTAAAATGCCAACATCAGTTTCCACAGATTTAGAAAAGATAATTCTATGCTTTGTGTGGAAACAGGGAAGACCCCATATAGCTAAAGCAACCTTAAGCAAAAAGAACAAATTGGGAGGTATCAATTTACCAGACTTAAGCTATACTACAAGGCTATAGTAACCAAAACAGCATGGTACTGGCACAAGAACAGAGACATAGACCAGTGGAACAGGACTGAGAACCCAGATATAAAACCATCCTCATATTGTCATCTGATTTTTGATAAAGCAGACAAAAACATACACTGGGGAAAAGAATCCCTAATTCAATAAATAGTGCTGGGAAAATTGGATAGCTACATGTAGAAGACTGAGCCTAGATCCACACCTCTCACCTCTCACAAAAATCAACTCATGATGGACTGTTGTCTTAAACCTAAGACATGAAACCATAAGAATTCTAGAAGAAAATGTTGGAAAAACTCTTATAGACATTGGCCTAGGCAAAGAATTTATGAAGAAGACCCCCTCCTTAGTTAATACAAATAGATTTTATTTAGAGTAAGAGGGCAACACTGTGAAGAAGGACAGCAATCACAGCAGCAACAAAAATAAAGAAATGGGACCTGATCAAATTAAAAAGCTTCTGCACAGCCAAAGAAATGATTGCTAGAGCTAATAGACAACCTACAGAATGGGAGAAAATATTTGCATGTTATACATCTGATAAAGGGCTGATAACTAGTATCTGTATAGAACTCAGGAAAATCAGCAAGAATAAATCAAACAACCCCATCAAAAAGTGGGCAAAAGACATGGACAGAAACTTTTCAAAAGAAGATAGACTAATGGTCAAGAAACATATGAAAAAATGCTCAATATCTGTAATCATCAGGGAAATGCAAATCAAAACCACAATGAGATATCACTTAACTCCAATGAGAATGGTTTTTATCAAAAAGTCCCAAAACAATAAATGTTGGCATGGATGCAGAGAGATTGGAACACTCATACACTGCTGGTGGGACTGCAAACTAGTACAAACTCTATGGAAATTAATATGGAGATACCTTAAAGAACTAAAAGTAGAATTACCATTCGATCCAGCAATCCCACTACTGGGTATTTACCCAAAGGAAAAAAAGTCATTCCATAAAAAAGACATCTGTACTCAAATGTTTATAGAAGCACAATTCACAATTGCAAAGATGTGGAAACAGCCCAAGTGCCCATCAATACATGAGTGGATTAATAAAATTTGGCATATGTATACCATGGAGTATTACTCAGCCACAAAAAAAAAAATGATGAACTACCTATCATATTATCCTGGATAGAGCTGTAGCCCATTCTTCGAAGTGAAGTATCACAAGAATGGAAAAACAAACACCACATGTACTTGCCATTAAATTGGTACTAATTGGTCAACACTAATGTGCACACATGGCAAGTAACATTCACAGGGTGTTGGGTAGGTGCAGGGGGGAGACGTGGATGGGTAAATCCAAACCTAACGGATGAGGTGCATGTTGTCTGGGGGATGGGCATGCTTGTTGGACGGTGCAAAGGCAATGTATGTAACCAAAATGTTTGTACCCCTGTAATACTCTGAAATAAAAATAATAAACAATTAAAAAATAAAATAAACAAAAATGTACCTCTATTAACACAGCTCCTTTGATAAATATTTCAAAATCCATATTAGTTACCTTATTTCACCAATTTTACTATATGTATTTTCTTTCAAATTTTGTCATAGTCACTGCTAGACTTGTGCCAACCAAGACATGCTTTAAATATTCTGCACACGGATGTACATACCCTGAAATTTTCTGTTGTCACTTTCTTGTAAAATCAACTGCATCAAAACTTGCCAAAAGGGTGTCAACAGGAAAGGTGGACTGACACAAACAATGGTGTAGCTTCTCCTATTAAGAAATGTTTCATTGTCATCAGGTCTTCATGCAATACAGTGATGTTAAGGTAATGACAGCTCTGGGTCAAAATCTATTTTAGAATTATCAGAATCAAAATATCAAGATACGTGTGAATTAATTTATGAATTAATGTCAATACATTATGTGAATAATATTTGTACTTTAAAATTCCAAAAGGGCTTTTCCAATAAGTGAAAATAAGTCTATTATGTGTATAATAGTTTAATTGACATAGATATTAGTTTTTGTTTTAGATCCTTCCTAAATCTTTGATTTAGTTACATACAGTGAATACTCCCCAATGAGACACCTACAGACATGATGCATTTATCAATTTTGACCTTCTTTTTAGGGTAAAAATGCCAGTTCACTTTTTCTCTGTTAGAGTCACATTGTTCATCATTCACTGTAACATCTCCAGCTAGATCTGTGGATCCAAGGGTACAGTAACGATTGAATAATTGCAGCAAAAATGAAACACAATGTAGTGGAAAACATGTAAGTATTGGAAATGGATTATCACATCTAAAAAATGGAGAAATTGTAAGGAACAATGGGTTGCAAGACAGAGTACATCAATCAGTGAAGGACAGTGGTACATGAGAGACAAGAAACAGCGATGTGAGCCCTGCACGTGTAGCAGGTTATTGCTTTGGGAGAGTTTCCATGTTGTGGTTTGGCATCGATTTTGGAAGAGACTCTGAGTTGAGAAGATTGAACTGACAGGCTGGAGAACAAGGTGGCCAAATTTCTTCCAATCATTTTCTCCATCCAGTGGTAAGAAAGAGACAGAACACTCATGCCAGCACCCATGCAGGCTGGACTATGGTGCCATCATCACCCCACTGAGATGTTCACAGAAGTACAGGAGCAGTATAGAAGAAAGAAAAAAAAAGCCAAAGACATAAGAGAAGTCAGTTGAATGTGTTTGGCCTCCAACCCTTTCCTCTTATTTCTGACTGTAAAAAGTGAGAGGCCTTTACATAGCACAGTGATCCTGAAACAAGCCCAAGAATGATGGGATAGCCCTTAGAGATGAAGTAAATGATGTGTATAAGTAGACTGAACCACCCCATGTGGACATCAACCTGCCTTTCCTATGTTATTTTGTTAGGTGCAAGGCATGTTTTTGCTGTAGGTGCAAGGCATGGAGACTTTTATCTTTCTTCTTCTCTATTAAAGAATAGCCAAGTTGCCAGGCATGGTGGCAGACACCTGTAATCTTAGCCACTCAGGATCCTGAGGCAGAAGGACAGTCTGAGCCCAGGAGCTTAGCAAGGTTACAGTGAGTTGTGATAATGCCACTGAACTGCAGCCTGGAGGACCCCATCTCTAACACAACAACAAAAACAAGAAAAAAATAATAATAACCAAGTAATTAAGAATGAGTTCTGGAGCAAAAATCCTTGGTTTAAACAAAGTTTGTTACTAATACTATATATTTTTTTGCTATACTTATACTATTAACAGTTTATTTTTTTTTTTGCTTAAATTGTTTCAGTGTTAGCTGTTGGAAGGTCTTTCAGTTGGCTCCTGTACCATTTGTAATTACCCAATCATTGCTGTTTGATTTGATTTCTTTAGTTTTTTTTTTTTGGTTGTGTCATTGCTTGCCATTTTGTTACTTTCTTACACAATGAGATATAACTTAACTCCAATGAGAATGGCTTTTATCAAAAAGTCCCAAAACAACAAATGTTGGCGTGGATGCAGAGAGATTGGAACACTCATACACTGCTGGTGGGACTGCAAACTAGTACAACCTCTATGGAAAGTAATATGGAGATACCTCAAGGAACTAAAAGTGGAATTACCATTCGATCCAGCAATCCCACTGGGTATTTACCCAAAGGAAAAAAAGTCATTCCATAAAAAAGACATCTGTACTCAAATGTTTATAGAAGCAAATTAACAATTGCAAAGATGTGGAAACAACCCAAGTGCCCATCAATACATGAGTGGATTAATAAAATGTGACATATGTATACCATGGAGTATTACTCAGCCACACAAAAAAAATGATGAACTACCTATCATATTATCCTGGATAGAGCTGTAGCCCATTCTTTGAAGTGAAGTATCACAAGAATGGAAAAACAAACACCACATGTACTTGCCATTAAATTGGTACTAACTGATCAATACTTATGTCACACATGGAAATAACATTCATCAGGGGTCGGGCAGGTGGGAGGGGATAGAGAGGATGGGAAAACTCTCACCTAATGGGTGCAGGGCACGCAGTTTGGGAGATGTCCACGATTGTAGCTCTGACTTGGGCAGTGCATAGGCAATATATATAACCAAAGTGTTGTACCCCCATAATATTCTGAAATAAAAAAAAAGAAATGACTCATGGGGAAAACAATATCAACAACAACAAAAAGAAACAAACAAAAAGCTTATCTAACTTAATCTATCTTGTAGGTAAGAGCATTTTATCATTTATGTTTAGGGCACAATAATTCAGCCATGTAAGTATTATAAAGAATTCTTCCACAAACAAAAATCTTCCCAAATTTGTAATTATATGCTATTTGTGAAAAAAAAATTTGAAAACCTGATTAAAATGTGGATGTTAGGGCATGATAATGTGTAGTATTGCTTTGTGAATTCTGACAAATGTTCTACACTAATGTAAAAAGTTAATTATAAGGAAAGTTGTGTATTAGAAATATACATAAACCCTCTGTACTGACTTCAAACTGTTAAGCAAATCTAAAACTATTCTAATAGAAAAGTTTATTTCCATTTTTCTGTATATTCATTGTCAAGCTCAATAAACAGACTATTATCCCTATTGTTTATGCTGCATATGTACATCTCTCTAAATCCATCCTCACTTTTACCCTGGTGAATATCACTATTACTTTGAATGCCGTGGTGAATGTCACTATTTCTTTGAATTCCCTCATTCTTCTTTGTTATTTTTCTCACTAAGTTTGTGTTTCTAAATAATATATTGTGAAGTTTTTCTTGTCTTGAAAGTTAGATAAATACGTGTCTAAATTGATCTACTATATTGCTAGTCAAATTATGAGAAACCATTATATACTAAATTATGAGATAAATCCATATCGTGATACATCATACAAAATATTTCACCAGTTCTTTTCACAAAGGTCAAAATCAAGCAAAATATGTGAAGAAAGAACCTGTTGCAGATTAGACAGGACTTGGCATGGCAGTGTGAGACTAAGATGATGCCCAGTGATACCCACCTCTTGGGATACAAGATATTGTATTCTAATATCCTCCCTGTGATGTTGGGCAGAAACTGACTTGCTTTATACAAAAGAATACTACAAGGTAATGGAATGTCACTTGAGCTATTATGTTACATGAGAGTATGAATTCTGTGTGCTACCATACAGCCCCCTTGATAGTTTGGTGAAGGATTCTGCAATGTTGAAGAAGCCAACATGCTAAGGAACTGCACGCAGCCTCTGGTCAACAGCCAGCAAGAAACTGAGGGCTTTGGTGCCATAGCCTGAACTACAGTTTGCAATTTATATTTACAATTTATATTGCAATTTACAGTTTCCATATCATAGAAGTATCCAAAATAGACAAAGAAAACACAACCACCCAAACAAATCACTTGCTTACATTCATGCCGAGGTGAGTGACTCCTCTCCGAATGAGGAGACACTAATTTTCATTACCCAAAGGAAAAAAAGACATTCTATAATAAAGACATCTGCACTCAAATGTTTATAGCAGCACAATTCACAATGCAAAGATGAGGAAACAACCCAAGTGCCCATCAATACATGAGTGGATTAATAAAATGCGGTATATGTACACCATGGAGTATTACTCAGCCATAAAAAATAACGGTGAATTAACACATCTGGTATTATCCTGGATGGAGCTAGAGACCATTCTTTGAAGCAAAGTATCACAAGAATGGAAAAACAAGCACCACTGGTACTCACCATCAGATTGGCACTAACTGATCAATACTTATGTGCACACATGGAAATAATATTCATCAGGCATTGGGCAGGTGGGAAGGAGGTGGAGGGGATGAGAAAACTCACACCTAATGCGTGTGGGGCTCACTGTTTGGGGGATGTTCACGAGTGCAGCTCTGACTTGGGCAGTGCATCGGCAATGTATGTAACCAAAGTGTTTGTACCCCCATAATATTCTGAAATTAAAAATAAATAAATAAATAAATAAAGATATGGAAGGGAGAAAAAACCCAAAAATGATCAACAAAAAACACTAAATTGGGGTAATTTCATTTGTTTACTATGTTGGAAAATGCTGTACATATAAACAACTTACCAATGGTAAATATAGGTAAGTAACAATTCCTACAAATATAATTTAAAGGGAGATGTGATAAAAAGAATAAATTTATGTAATGCGTGCTACTATATGAGAGATGAGGAAATCATGAGGTTTGTATGAGAATAACAAAGAATATGTAAGAAAAATGCAGATGCAGGAGTAAGCATGTGTATTTCTAAGTAAAATGTGTTCCCTGGGTCATTACATAGTCTCACCAGGCTCTGCCCTTCCCACTCCTGATGCCAGGGGTCCTTCCAATCCACTGCCCTCTTCTCATGGCCTGGCCTGTGCCACAGACACACTTTTTCTTCTCCTTTCCCCCTCCTTTGTTTGCTGTAGTCACTGCTCCTCACTCTCCAGAATCTTCTCAATGTTTCTCCTCCTGGAGGCCTTCCTTGTCCATCCCATTCCAGGGCTGATACCTGTCCTCTCAGTTCCCAGGGGTAGCTGTTCCATGCACAGTTTAGATTTCTGTTATGTTTTCTCAATGCCCACTGAAATAAAATATCATATGACAAGAAAACTTTGTCTCTGTTGTTCTCATGTAAACCTCACGCAGGTAGGGGAAAAAGAGCAACACAGACGATTCTTCTTCATATTAAATTTCACAAATAAATTAATGAACTTTTCAAACTCCACACTTACATTCTTGCCTACTTCCCAATAAACTCCATCTCTCCTTCAATCTTAAAAATATTTGAAGGTTAAGATGAACATGTGTCTTTTGCCCCTTTCTGTCCTCAGGACAGTATATGAGCCCTGACTCCCCTCAGCATCTTCTCCAGCCCCCCCATTCTCAACCCACTGAACAGACCCTCAAATGGACCCTGCTGCTCCTGCCTCATCTGCACCTCTTCTGTCCTTCTGCACAGTGTTGCCCTCTTAGACCAAAAAAAAGTCTTCTTGTTCTCCAAGGTTCAGCTCTATTAATATGGCTCCCATAACAAATATTTCCAAAGCCTTATTAGTTACCATATTTCACCTATTTTTCAGTGTTTTTTAATTCAGATTTTATCACAATCTCCACTAGCCTTGTGTGAACCATGGTATGGTTTTCATTGTCTGCACATGAGTTAACATATCCAGAAATATTCTGTTGTCACCTTCTTGTAAGATCATCTACACCAAAACTTGCAGAATGAAAGCCGGGTGTGGTGAGTCATGCCTGTAGTCCTAGTATTTTGGAAGGCCAAAGCAGGAGGATTGCTTGAGTTCAGGAGTTCAAGACCAGCCTGTACAACATAGAGAGACTCCATCTCTACAAAAAATTTAAAAAATATCCAGGCATGGTGATGTGTTCCTGTAGTCCCAACTACTTGGGAGGCTGAGCCTGGAGGATCACTTGCACTGGGGATTTGGAGGCTATAGTGAGCTATTATCACGCCACTGCACTCCTGTCTGGGTGACAAAGTGAGACCCTGTCTCTAAAAACAAACAAACAAACAAACAAAAAACTTGCAGAATGAGTGTCAACAAGAAAGGTGCAAATCACACGCACAATGCTGCCTCTTTTACTAGGAAATGTTTCATTGCCATAAATATTCATGGCACAGAGAGTGATGTCAAGGTATCTATGACTTTGAATCAAAATGTAATTCAGAACAATCTGAATCAGAATGTCAAGATGTTTGTAGATTAATTTATGAATTAATTTCAATATGGTTTTTATTTGTATATGTATAAAACTTGTGTTTTGAAATGCTAAAAGGGCTTTTTCAATAAGTGTAAATAAGCCTATTATGTGTACAATAGTTAGATTGACAGGCGTAATCTTCTCTTTTTAGATCCTTCCTAAATCTTTGATTCACTGACATGCACTGGATAATCCCAAGTTAGACTTCTCCAGACACAGTGCATTGGCTAATTCTGTCTTCCCTCTGTGAACTAAACTAAAATAAAAGGCTTCCTCCCCACTGGCTGACTGAATGGACCCCTCCTGGCCAAGAGGATATCCTAAAACTAAATTGTCTGCCACCAGGAGAAGGTCAGAAATGCCTCACCATGCTCCCCTCCCTTCTTGGAGATGTCCTCTGTAACTCATCAACAGGCCTAAGGCTATGCAAGACAAACCTGCAGATCCTCAATTTACACAACAAATACAAGTCCCCTGACTTGTCTCTTCCTTGTCTAAAACATTCCACGCCTTTAGACAAAGCTTCATCTTTTAACCAATTACAAGTCAAGGACTCTTTAAACCCACCTATAACCTGTAAGCCCCCACTTCAAGATGGCCCACCTTTTCGGACCAAACCAATGTATGCCTTCCATGTATTGATTTATGACTTTACCTGTAACCCCTATCTCCCTAAAATATATAAAACCAAACTGTAACCCAACCACAGGCTTCTTGGGTGTGGCTCCAGGTCATGGTCCTCAAATTTGGCTCAGAATAAACCACTTTAAAATTATTTTACGGAGTTTGGCTTCTTTTCTGTCGACAAGATTGGCACCCAGACGTGGGGCTCAGAGAAGACTCAGGACCCCCGAAGGAATAGCCCGAACTTGGTGCCAGGTACCGGCATGGCCCTTTTGGGCCCCAGAATCTGAGCTTCTCCTTTGGCAGAACTGGTAGGCCCCTCCTGAGCCCCAGACCACTCGTTTTTGGTTGATGGTCCTGGGTGTACTCTGAGCTGGTTCTTTTCCTAGGTATTTGTTGTTTGGGATCTTAATTTGATTTGGAAGTGCACTCTAAAGGGCTTTTTCCGTTGCCTTTTTCCTCTCAAAATTAACCTCAATCGGTTTATCCACATATTTGTACAAGGAGCCGAACTGTCTTTGGCATAGATAAATGAGAGACTGAGTTTCTCAGCTCCTAAGAAGGGGCAAGCTACTCCTCCCAACTAGAAGGCATCCCTGCATGACCAGGCTCCTGAGTGGGAGTTGCCTGGGTTGATTTCCCAAGATGCGAGTGGCCCTATAGGGAACCCCCCAACAAATTAATTAAAAGAAGGCTTGTTCAGGAAACACACATAAGAGCTGATCACTCAACATTTTGAGCCTTCTCAGAGGTACTAGACCCCTGAAGAGAGAAACAGACATGTAAGAAGGTGGGACTGACTCAGTGGTGAAACACTGAGGAGCTGAACCCACAATCAGCACACTCTGATCCATGACACTAAACCCTAGACTACAGTTCGGTTCCTTCTTCTGAAAAGAGAAGAAAAATGGGAAACAAATCCTTTACAAATGAGTAAAGACAAGGAGAACTCACTAAGCTTCATCTTTTAGCACCCCAGTTGGCTTATGGCACCTCTACTTGCAAGTCTTTGTGTAAATGGAAAGGTTCAAAGGCATGCCAGGTTTTCTAGGGTTCCAGCTGGTTATAGCCAATTCTTGTGCACAAGTTTTTACTAAAGGGTAAATTACATCAAGGTAAATTTGGAGCTCAAATGGTCAACCTACCACTGTAGAGTTAAAATGTCTCTCAAGCTATTTCTCTCTTTTCTTTTCTGGCTAACCTGCTAACTTTTTTTTATTGACGTTGAGATAACTCATTGTTTCTGGTATTTGCAATTGAAAGGCTACCTGGAGATCCTGCAGCCAGTTCCAGCTAAGATGTAAACATTGATAAGTCATTTTGAACTGAGAAAGAAAAAAGGGAGGGGCTAAAAAGGTTTTTTAAAAATAAAAAGGCCATGGAAACTGCTTTACTCAAAACTCTGATACACAGGCATAATTAAGTTACCTATCAGGGCAACTGAAGTTCGCCATGTGAACAAGCTCCAGTTCTGTCAGAAGAAATTTGGATCTCGTTGTCTTTAAAGACTAGTGAGTTGTGTTACCATCTCATGGCTGGAGTTGTAGGGTAAAATCTATTAGAACTTTGTGTGTGTGTGTGCGTGCGTGAGTGTATATGATTAGATATGTTTTGTGTATGTCCACATATTACGTTTGTGCTTACATGGGTCTGGACTGCCTTATATATAAGGAGTGCTCACAAATTAAACAAACCCTAAGGGTGGATGTAAGTTTAGTAATCTTTGGTTAATAAACTGGGTTATAACTTAAAAAAAAAAGTAGTATTATTAGTAAAGTAATAGTAAAAGTGTTTTCAAATTGTCAGCATACACTTTTTTTGCCTGGGTTTTAACGAATATTTTTATTTTCTTAAGGAGTCAGGGTTGTAACACAAAAGTTATAAAACTGTAAACTCAGCCAAAGACAAAGTTGTTGGGTCTGTGCCACAATGGGGTAGATGAAGACAGATAAGGCTCCCTGCAGGCTGCAGGCTCCAGAGGAGTCTCCAAAGGTTGTAAAGGTAACTCTGAATTACAAAGGATGGGATGAAGCCAGTAGAAACTGACAGAACTCCCCCTCCCCAAATTTTCTATAAAACTCACCACCCTTCCCCTCTTGTGGGTGGATGCCCGTTTCTGCCTCCACCCACCTGCACCAAGGTGCTCAAAATAAATGGCATTTTACCATGCCCCCAGGCTTGCGTGTCTTCCTCTTGGCTCTGACATAAAAAAATGATCTGTGTTTGTATTATTTTTGATAAGTAGGGAAAATTTAATATTTGGTCTAATGATAATAGCTAAATCTCCTGAGTTATCAACAAAAATACCCATGTGTTTAACTTTAAGATTCTTAATAAGGCAAAAATGTAGATGTGCTTAAATGAAAAAGTGTCAGCAAATTAGAATAAATAAAACACCAAGTAGATAGAGCACAAAACCATAAATTTATGGCCAAAGATTTATGAACATATTTTGATTTTGGTCTTGTAATTCTAACTGCAGATGCAGATTTCAATGTCTGTGGAAAGATACACATAAAACATGTTTCTAACTCACTCTTTGTATCATCTGATATTAACAGTACTGTTAGGGATTCAAAGCTGTCCTAGAGGGTGTAGTTACAAGAGCTTAAATTGGAAGCTTTAGTTTTCCCATGATCTTGTCCATTTGTGATGTGCTAGCTGGTTAAGTGTGCATTATGTTGCTATAACAATGTTTTTGCCTAGGAAGAAAAATCCTAAAGTGTTAATTTTTGTATAGTAGTTTGTTTTAAGATAAAAAGTAAATGATTGTTAAAATTCAAAGAAAATCTCAAAAGTCTTAAACTCTTTAGAAATATTACATGTACTCAAGTTTACTCCCACGTTGAAAAATGTTTTGAGACAATTTAGATTGTTTTTAAACAGCTTAATCTTGATCCTCATGTAAAAAAAGTGTTACAACTTTGTGTCATTATTTGAGGTATTAAGGATTGGTGCTGAAGGGTTTTTTTCAGTCTAAAGTCAAGTAATATCATGCTGATGGGGTTCAGAAAATTACCTTAACATGAAGTCCTCAGAAGCAAAAGTTCTCTGACCTTGCCTTGTCCTCCTGCCTCTTAGTTCCATTCTTCCCTGAAGCTAGCTGGAAAAATCAAAATTCCTCTTCCCCAAGACAGGTCATAAAGGCCAGAACCCCTTTTCTGAAAGATAACCATAAAAACCATAAAATTATTCTACGTACAAATTGGCCATAAAGTAGTTATCTGACATACTTTGTTTACCTGTAAAACCCTCATTCCAGGAAGAGCTTTGCCCTAAACCCAGAAGGAAGGAATGCACACTCAGAGGCCAAGCAGAATCTAGACAGAAAGGCCTTGGTGGGCTCCCCACTCAGCCTTTTTTGTCCAATCATATTTCTACACATCTGTCCACACTTTAAACATAAAAATGGACAATTTTGCCTGCATCTTTGAGTGTTCATTCTGAAGGCATCTCTGTATAAGTTTTAAATTTTTTCTCCTATTAATCTTCAAGTCAGTAAATTTTCAGCAAATCTTTATGGGAACAGTGGCCTTTGCTCCCTACAGTTTTACTAAACTTTGGGAGCCAGGGACACTTTGGTCCCTCCAATGTCAATAGATTTTGTTTTAGGATGTGTTGTTTTGGAAGGATCTAATTAATTAACACTTTTAAACAGGCTATATTCTAAAATGTCTACAATATTTATAAAATTTAGAAATGATGTTATATTGATTAAAATAATGACTTATTAAAATATTTGTTTCTTTCTTGGTTAAGATTTATGAGCTTAAAAACAATAATTAAAACTATATCTTGATTCCTGTTCTATGTTATATCTAATTTACAGGGTGTAAAAATGGTTAACAGAAAAATAACTTAATGATATTCAGAATCTAAGTGAACTGCTAACATAAATAAATTAGATAAGTTAGGTAAATATAAATGGGATAAATACAAATGAAATTTTCATATGATTTAGAATCTTGAGTCACGTTGTGTTAGGAGGATGATCATGAAATGACTGAGTCATTTATGAAATACTAAAACATTTTGAGCATAAGTTTAAGTTTATATACTTTTATCTTATTTTTGTGCTTAAGCATAGTAATAAAGTTGGACACTGATAACAATTCAAATTTACTTTAACTTTCTAGATTTTTATAAGAGTTGACATTATGATTAATATATGTAATTAAAACTGCTAGGTAGAAGGGAAACAATTCTATGTGAAAAATAAAATTAATACTTTGTTAAAAGGGATAATATCATCTAATTTATTGGTTTTTAAACTATTTTAAATTAAAAAGTAAATGATGATTAAAATTAAATGGGTATAAAAGGTTTATAAAGGTAAATAAAAGATATATAAAAGTTATAAAAATCTTACAGTCAAATTGGTTAAAATTATATGGATCTGTTAATAACATTTTATTAAAATTAACTTTATCAGTAATACAATAATACAATGAAAAAATTTGGTTTATTCTTTTAAACTAGATTTTCATATGACATTAATAGGAAAAGCAAGATTTTAAGAATAACAAGATTTTTATGTTAACCTTTTGAATAAAGTACAAAAACAGGGGGAAGGAGAGAGAAAGACAGATTCAACTGGTCTCCTATTTTTCATTTCAGTTTGTCTATACTGGGTCTTATTATTGCTCAGGAAACTGAGTCTCCTCTATCAAAGGATAAGATTTTTGCTTTTTAAAATGTTTGAATTATCAGTTTGGCTAAGTAAATGTCTATAATCTTATAGTAACCTGCAATCTTGTGTCATGACAACATTGCACAATTTATGACTTTCTGCTTTAAGCTTTCACTAAAATTTAAAGTTACTAAGAATAAGAATTCTAGTCAATGCACTTGATTCTATAAATAAAGTACACTAAAGAATAAGATATGTTTTTAATAAGATTATAAAAGAAGCATGAAATGTATTCTTATTAAATATATATGTAATCTTGTCTAATTCCAAGGTTATTTAAAGGTTGAATCAAAATATAGATTTAAGGAAATAAAAACAAAATGGAAAAATAATTTCTGAGTAAGGGAAAGAGCTGTAAAAAGGCAATGTGTGTGGAAATTTATTTTTGGTAAGAAAGGCTAAACAGGAAGGAGATTAATATTGTAAAGAAAGGATCTTGTCTGCATTTTTTTGTCCTAAAATGACTGGTTATTTAGGAAATGGGAAAGTTAGGACAAAACAAAATTTTTAGACATGTTTTGTAGATGGTTCTTGAAAGTTGGGATAAAGTTTATAAAGGGAATTTATGAAGGAATTTTGTATTTGATTGTGTTGCTATAATTAAAAAGATAAATTTTAGTTAAAACAAAGTTTTCTTGAGATATTAATTGCTCTTAATGAAATTACATAATGTACTCATTTGGATTCTATAACCTGTTTTTTTTATTAGGTTTTTGACTAAGTAAAAAAATCTAAACTTTAAGAGTTAAAGTTTACACCATATCTTCCTTTACTGCCTTTAGAATCTTTTCAAGATTATCTCTCTTGGTTAAATAAATAACCATTATTTTAGAGTGGCTTGTGATTCTATTTGAACAAATGTTTCAAGTCTTTGATATCTGAAAAATTTCCAAGACCCAAATTCTAAATCCAGCCTTTTGACCACAAACTAACTCTTTATATATTAGGGCCACTGAAAGTCTAAGAGAGACATATTTAGGTTTATTTGGCATGTTAACTGTAATGGAAGCATCGTCAAATATGAAATGTGCTTAACCTTTGTTGGACTATATTTGTATAAACATGTTACTAATATATGTTCCAATATTATAAAATATTGATATGTCTTGGTGTATATTACATTAAATTGCCATATAACACAAAAATTACCAAATTTATTTGACTGTTGTCTCTTTAACTATGACTAGTCTAAGTTTTTATTTTACTTTGATTCATCAGAATGTATTTTTTGTTTTATTTTGTTTTGTTTTTTAACTGGCTAAGTCCAAAGTTTACTTCTTGAAGGAAAATCATGGAAAGGACAGAGTTCTGTTGAGTACAGTTTTCTGATAATTTTGGAGATTATATACCTTTGGACTGAAACAGAACAAACTTCCAGGACTTTAATTAGAAAGTTGATATGTCCATGAGTATCACTGACTCAACCTCATGAGACCGAATTAAATTTTACGACTTGTTATTTAAATCATTACTGAGTCTCTTGTTTTCCAGAGTCCTGACAAGTTTTAAGTAAATAACAAGTTTACCTGGTAACTCCAGCAATTTAAACTATTGAATCCTGTTATTCGCTGCCAGTGCCCTGTTCACACATCCTCGGTCTAGGCCCAGGGACTATTGCAGAAGAGGGAGCGTGTGAGATTGTAAGGGCCAATTAGGAGGGATGGAATTAGTTTAGACCCTCCATATCAAGGAGGGGCACACAGAAGCCTAAACAACGTTTGTCTTTCTAGGCCTCATGGTATAGATATCCATCCCAATCATAAATAAATTTTCCTGATTCCCACAGACTTAGAACTTCCTGAATATAATTGTTCTTAGTTATGGGGTTTGTGCAAAAGGAGATATCACAAGTGGCTAATTTATCAGCCACATTAGGACAAATTACTAAAGAGACTAAAATATCGTGACATAACAAAAGTCTCTAAATTCCTTAGCTTGAATGGTTAACAATGCTTTTGTTTGCCACAAGTCTGCAACTAAACCCAAGAATATAGCAGCTCAACACTTACAGATAAATTAATTTGGTAGCCTTGCCTTTAACATTTTGGTTTTTACTCTTTGTGTTTCCCAGAAGGCTTTAAATGGTTGATAAGTGCCTGTCCTCCTCCAGTCCTTTCTGGCCTAAAACATTTAATTGGCTGTAAGCCCCTTTTGGCTATTCAGTCCTCTTGGCCACAAGGATCCCACTGTGGGCCTTGGATGGACCTGGGGCAAGTAGCCACACCACCCCAGCAACGGATGCGACAGAATAAGAATTTGGCCATAGATGTTGCCTCTGGAAGATCTTGGCCAAAAAAAGGGATTGTGAACTAAACTAAAAAACAAGTCTTCCCCCCCACTGGCTGACTGAATGGACTCCCTCCTGGCCAAAGAGGATATCCTAAAACTAAATTGTCTGCCATGAGGAGGAGGTCAGACATGCCTCACCATGCCCCCCTCCCTTCTTGGAGATATCCTTTATAACTCATCAACAGGCCTAAGGCTATGCAAGAAAAACCTGCAGGTCCTCAATTTACACAACAAATATATGTCCAGTGACTTGTCTCTTCCTTACCTAAAACATTCCAAGCCTTCAGACAAAGCTTCATTTTTAACCAATTACAAGTCAAGGAGTCTTTAAACCCATCTATAACCTGTAAGCCCCCGCTTCAAGAGATGGCCCAGCTTTTCGGGCTAAACCAATGTATGCCTTCCATGTATTATCGATTTATGACTTTACTTGTAACCCCTATCTCCCTAAAATGCATAAACCAAACTGTAGCCCAACCACAGCGAGTCCACTTGCTCAAGGCTTCTTGGGTGTGGCTCCAGGTCCTGGTCCTCAAATTTGGCTCAGAATAAACCTCTTTAAATTATTTTACATAGTTAGGCTTCTTTTCTGTGGACACCTCTAGTTCTACAAATATCAGTTCAATTTTCTCTCTTCCTCTGTGAGTTTCAGTCACGTTGTTCTTTATTCACCTTCATATTGACAGTCAGAACCAAACTGCCATGGGTACAGTAATTATTACAAAATTGCAGAATGAATAAAAGCAGACATTATGGAAAAATAATGTGGTTTGGACATTTCTTACCACATGTACAAACAAATGGGCAAATTATGTGAAACCATGGTTTACAAGACAAAGTATATCAAACAACGAAGGACAGTGATACCTGAGACACATGAAACAATTACGTAAGCCCTTCTATAGTCTCCAGTTATTGCTTTGGGAGAGTTTCCAAGCTGCGGTGTGGCATGGATTTTAGAAGAAACCCTGAGTTGAGAAGATTGAATGGAGAATCTGGAGCACAAGTAGACTGAAATTCGTGTAATCATTTTCCACAAACGGTGGTGAGAATGGGAGAGAGCATTCATGCCAGCATCCATGCAGGCTGGGCTGCAGTGCCCTCGTCACTCCACTGAGACACTGTTCACAGAAGCAAGGAGCAGTGTAAGATACAAAGGAAAGTCATTTGAGTGAACTTGGCCTTCAAACCTTTCATCTTATTTCTTACTGCAAAAAGTCAGAGGCCTTTACTTGAGATTGCTACCTTGCACTAAACCCAAGGATGGAGAGGTACTCCTTAGAGATGAAGCGTGAGATGTGTAAGTAGATTGAACCACTCCATGTGTACACCAACCTGTATTTACTATGTTATTTTCTATGTGTGGCTGATAAACTTACTACATTATGAAATAATGAAAGTAGAGCTTGATATTTATAATAGGAGGACATGATTATCACCCAAATAAAAGGAACCCCAAAAGCTTTCATGTCTATTTGTTTCACAATTTGTGAAACAAAAATGTCCAGTTTCCTTTGAATTTGGAAATATTTTGTCTCTGTTCTTTACTATATCAATGCCAAAGTGTATGTAGATTGTGTGGAGTATAATGTTATTCTTTATATGAAGTGAAATTAAATTAAATGGTGCTGAGACATAATACAATAGATGAAGAGTCTTTAAAAAAAAAACAGGATCTAGCATTGAAATTCTCTCTGTACAGGGTTGTAGCCCAGAGACCCTGACTGCAAACATACCTGGCAAAACTGATAACCATTTGGAGTAAATGTACCCATAAGATATAAGTGTTTTTGCTATGTTGGTTGTTCTCATCTCATAAATCTTGAACAAATATTTCCCATGTCCCCAGAATAGTTTTTAGACTATTAGATTGATGATTTTCTTACTTGTACAGTAGACATATATTATTGAGCCAGCAAATCTCCCTGTATAAACACTTCATTCACAAGAGAATGTTTTCTTCTTAGCACCATCATGTGGGCATTAATATACTCCTCATTGCAAGCCCTAAATAAATAGTCTGCTTGTTGCAAATTCTGCTAAATGATGTTTGAAAATGGGGCTTTCTGGGATATGTGAGGCACAAGCACATTTGAAGAAGTGGTACTGACACTCAAACTGATGACTGGGTAATGAGGAGTAAGAGAAGGCAGACAAAAGGAGAGGAGAGTGCCTGGAACATGAGGGGATCTTCCTGAAGCAGGTGCACCTGTGTGTGGAATTTGGGATTTTGGATAGATAAGAAAAGCTGCTTTGCTGCTCCCTCTCTACATGTCCATTCATCTCTTGAACCCAAGGTTTTTTGCTCTTGGTTTTTTTTAATATATAATATCAAAATAATATGTTTGAAAAAAATATTTTTATTTGAAATAATTTTAGATATTAAGAAAGATGCACAGATAGTACATATCACTTTTTATATATTTCAGTTATCTGGAATGTTACCATATTATAAAACCACAGTATATTTATGAAAACTAATAAATTGAATGTGGTACAATACTGTTAACTGAAGTACAGACTTCCTTCCTATTTTACTAGACTTTGCACTAATATCATTTTTGTGTTCTAGAAGCTAATCTAGGCTACCAATTACATTTATTGTCATGTGTATTACTTATTTTTTGCTGCATAATAAATTATTACATAGTTCGTTGTTTCAAAACCACACACACGTTACTCATAGTTTCTCTGGGTTATGAATCCAGATGGGGATGGCAGTCAAGGAACAAGGTCTCAACTGAAGGCTTAGCTGGGGAAGGATCCACTTCAGAGCTGCTGTGATTGTCCTTATGGTTCTATTCCCTGTGCAGGTCTAGAATCGTTCACTGGTGAATTATTCTCAACCTTTAAAGAACTAATAGTAATGTGTCACAAATTCTTCATAAAAATCTTAAAACGACAACAACAATACAAGTGAAGAAGAGATCACATCTCAGTGTATACTATTAGTTAGGTTTTTCTGATACCACCACTAGACCAAGACATTTCAAAGGAGGAAAATTAGGACCAACATGCTTTATGAATATAGAGTCAAAAATCATCAAGGAGATACTAGCTAAATAAATCAGAAAATATAAAAAGGATTATACATTATGATCAAGACAGTTTATCTCAGGAATGCAAATTTAGTTCAACATTAAAAAATTAGCGTTATGCACTATATTAATAGAGTAAAGAACAAAAAATACATGATCATTTCAAAAGATGCACAAAAGCACTTAAAAATCCAAAATTTATTATGATAAAAAATTCATTCAGCAATTTATGACTATAAAGGAACTTTCTGCATTTTAAAGGGCACCCACTAATAACTCACATATCATCATAAGTTATCAGAAAGGCTTAATTTTTTCTCCATATATACATATGCTATACAATCCCTATAAAAATCTGAGGTGACTTTTTTTCCCCTAACTTGGCAAGGTGATTCCAGAATTCATATGTAATACAATACAGCCAACCAAAAAAATTGGAAAAAGAAGAAGAAAGTCATGAAGTAGACTCATACAATCTAATTTCAAAAGTTACTATAAATTATCCAAATCAAGATTTGTGGTACTAGTATAAACATAGACATACAGATCAAAGGGATAGAATAAAATTGAATGTCCAAAAATTAACCTTTATGTTTATTGTCAAGTGATTTTACAAGGTTGCCAAGTCAAATCAATATGGAAACACATTTTCTCAGCAAATATTGCTACAGCAAGTGGATATCCACAAACTAGTTGAACCGCTCTCTCATACCATATACATAATTTACTCAAATTGATTATATACCTAAATATAAGAGCTAATTAGGCCAATCCCACAGAAGAGAACATAGAGATATCTCTTCCTTGCCTAAGGTTAAAAAATGGATGCTAAGATATGACACCTAAAGCACAAAGAAAAGAGGAAAAAAAAATATACTGAACTTCATCAGAATTAAAATTGTTTATGATTCCAGGTACACTATCAAAAGTAAAAAGATACCCCATATAATAGCAGAAAATCATTGCATTCATATAGCTCAAAATGGTCTATTATCCAGAATATATAAGCATATTTTATAACTCAAAAATATAAAAGGCAAATATCCCAATCAAAAATGGAAAATTATTTGAATAGCCATTTCTTCAAAGAAGATACAGTCATGTCTAATAAGTACATGAAAAGATGCTCAATGCCTTTTGTCATGAGGGAAGTTCAAATCAAAACAATCGAGATTCACTTCACAAATCTGAAAAGCATTTTTCAAGAAAACAAAACAAAACAAAACAAATTGAAAAAGACAAAATGCAGTATAATTCTATTTATATGGCCCTCTGGAAAGGACGTAAGTATAGAGACAGTAAATAGTTTAGTGGTTGCAAGGGGATTAGGGAAGAAAAAAGTGGAATCAGTGAAATATAGGGAATTTCTTTTTGGCAGTGAAATTATTGTATATGCTAATGTAATGGTGGATAAATGATAATGTTTTGCTTATCCTACAGAACTTTCTAACACAGAGAGTTAAACTTAAAGTATTCAAATTAAAAATAAAACTTATTTAGAATGCAGGGGGATCCCAGGAAGAAATTCCCAACAACAGCACAACCAACCAACCACAGAACAACATCAAACAACATTATGGGTGTATTTCAAAATGACAGAGGATCCGAGTGAAAGACCTTCCAATGGCCAACAGTGGAACAATTTGAGCAAAAAAATAAATGAAGTAGTATAAGTAAAGTGTAAAAAAAATCTATGTTTGCATCCTGATACAAATAAATGATTGAATAAATATATAATATACAAAGGAAAATAGATACATGTTCATGGTGAAGGTTAAATAACTTCTGCAGACATTCTGCCCACAAGGATTGGAGCATGATTCCCCACTTCTTAAGTGTGTGCAGTGTATAGTGATTTTTTTCTTTTCTAAACATACAATATGGAAAGGGGGAAAAAAAGATTAATTTTACAGAGAGGACATTTGATAAGAACTAATCACCTAGGTGATCTAATGAACACCAGTGGTGGTAAAGAATGTTGATAGTTAAGTCCCCTTGGTATGATGTGATGAGAATGACACCACCTCTGTGATCTTCCTCCCCTAAACCCACAAATCCAATCTCACCATGAGAGAAACATCAGAGAAATCTCAAATTAGATATGTCAACATCATCAAAAACAAGGAAATCTGAGAAACTGTTACAGGCAAAGAAGTCTAAGGAGACATTCATCCAAATATGATGTGGTATCCTGGACGTGATCCTGAAACAGAAACTGAACATGAAGTGAAAACTAAGGAAATCACATAAAGCAGGATTGGGGTTAATGGTGTTGTATAACATTGGCTGGTTAATGGTGACAAATGTCCCACACTACTATAAGTGGTTAATAATAAGGGACAATGTGTGTGGAGTATATAGAAATTTGCTGTGGTATATTTCCAACTGTTCTGTAAATCTAAAACTATTTTTTAAAAAATGTTTCATTTCTTTTTTAAATGTCACTGCTAAGCTTCAAAAACAGAACATTAGCAATATTGTTGATACTCTCTTAGTGAATCTCTTTAATTTCATAGTCATACTTGATTGCTGATTTAAACTATTAGTGTGAAATCTCTTTGTCATTCCTTAATTTTTAAATTGTTTTCCTAAGTTTATATTTCTAAATACTTTACTGTTTAGTTTTATTGTTTTCAAACCTAGATGAATGTTTTTAATTTATCCATATTCCTAGTCTAATCATGAGAAACTATTAGACAAAACAATATTGTGGGACATCCTACAAAATAAGTGACCTGTATTTTTCAAAGGCGAAGTCATGAAAAATATGTGAAAACTGAGAAATTGTTTCATATTAGAGAAGACCTGATGTGTCAAGTAGACCCTATTATGGCACCCAGTGATCCCCATTTTGTATTCTAATCCCGTTCCAGTAAATGTAAGCAGGAATTGTGACCTTCTTTGAAATAGAATAGTGCAAAGGTGTTAGAATGTCACTGGGGTGATTATGTTATGTAAGATTATGATTCCTTTCTTGCTAGCAAATCTTTCTGCTTGTGGGTTTTCAGAATAATTTTGAGAGAATACCACTTGACAAGGCACTTTATTTATCCTATGACCCATAGCCAGCAAGGACCTGGGGCTTTTTGTACAATAGGCTGCACTACAGTTTGCAATATTACGTTTTAAACTAACCCATCCCAATTGTCAAATAACACTATATTGCTTCACAGGTAGTGTGAGTATCTCATAATAACAAAATAATCCCTATTCTCTTTTCTCTTGTATTATTACTGTCATTTGTTTCACTTATATATATGTATGCATATATCTGCATATGTATATATATCCATAAGACATATAATAAGCTTATATACTCAAACACACTGTTCCTATTAATATTTTCAAGATGTTGTTTTCTCTTATAATAAATTAAGAATATAAAATATTGTTAAACAAGTAAAAGAATTAAATGATATATGACTGATACGCTCATAAAAAAGAGAAAATAGAATCATAGAATATGCTAAATGAAAACCACAAAAGGTAGAAAATGAGTGGAAGAACAAGGGCATCAAATATTAAGCAATACTGAATATGGTGGACATTAATCTGACTTTATCAATTATCCCTTTGAATGCCAATGATCTAGATAACATTAAAAGTCACAGATTGTCAGAGAGGATTAAAAAACAAGACCAAACTATATGTCGCCTACAAGAAATTCAATTTAAATATAAAGACACATATAAGTTTAAAGTAAAATGATGGAAAAAATGTACTATGCTAACTATAACAAAGAAGGCAAGAGTAGCTATATTATTAATGGTTGTAAAAATATAGTGAGATAGTTAGAATGAACAATATTTGATAGCACAACAAAGTGACTATAATCAACAATAAGTTAGGGTATACTTTAAAATAACTACAAGAGGGGAATTGGAATGTTCCTAACAAAAAGAAATGATAAATGCTTGAGGTGATGCTGATGTACATTCCAATTACCCCAATTTGATTAATGCTCATTGTATGTCTGTATCAAAACATCACATGTACCCTATAAATATATACAACTATTATGTGCCCATAATAATCAAAAGTTAAAATTTTTAAAAATGCTGAACTGAAAAATATGTAGCTATATTAACTGCAGACAGAGCAGACTTCAAAGCAATGAAATTTGTCAGAAATATAGTAGGGCATTACATAAAGATTAAGTGTCACTTTCCCAACAAGATCTAACAATTCTTAAAGTATAGGAGTCTAAAAACAGAGTGTAAACTATGTGAGGCAGAAATTGATAGAACTGCAAAGGAGAAAGACATGAACCCACCATATAGCTGGGAACTTTAACACCCTCTATCACAAAGAGATACAGCGGGCAGACTTTCAGTGAGTACGTATTTGAATGAAATGGCACCATCAATCAACTGGATGTAACTGACATGTGCAGACTACTTCATCCAACACCTGCAGATTACATACTCTCTTAAGCCCACATGAAACAGTTACCCAGAGAGACCACATTCTGGACCATAAAGCAAACCATAACAAATTTAAAAGGATAGAAATCTTAACATATCAGCCCTCAGACCACAATGGAATTAAATTAGAAAGCAAAGGAAAATTGGAAAGATAACTGGAATATCCCAGAATGAATGGGGATGAGCTTGAGGTGCCTGCTGCCTGTCTCCATGTGCTGTCTCACGCACTTCCTGTTAAGCTGCTCTCAGCCTCCCATGTATGGACATCAGATAGACATTCTGACACTCGGAATTTTCTGATCCATAGATGTCAAATATCCTTTGACATAAATCCTTTGACAAAATGACTGAGCGGATGGAAACTTTCCCTGGAGGTGGTGTGGGGGTTCTGAGCAGTGGATAAAGGGAGGCAAACAGGAGCGTCCACGTCCCTGAGCCTGCCTGTCCATGAACCTGAGGGGCCCTCTGTCCACCTTTCCACCTCGTTGCTCTGCAGATTGAACATCTGGTGATGGTCAAGGATCTCCTCCGTGGGCAAGTTCCTTTCTCATTCTGTCTTCCTGACAGGCGGATCTCATGGAACAAGACCGAGACATTGCAAATTCCTGCACACAGAATGCATTCCTCTCTGAGCTGCCTCTGCATCCCTTCCTGACCTTTCCTCTCTCACCTGCCCAGTTCCAACACAGTCTGCCCTTCCTGCTCTTGCCGTCCTCACACATTATTTATCCCAGCGGTCCTTCCAATCCACTGCCCTCTTCTCATGTCCTAGTCTGTGCCATGGACACACTTTTTCCTGTTCTCTTTCCCCTCCTCTGTTTGATGACTCACTGCTCCTCATTCTTAACTATATACTCCAAAGTTCCTTCTCCTCGTCCATCCCATTCCAGGTCTGATGCCTATCCTCTGCGTTCCCAAAGGCAGCTCTTCCACCTACTGTTTAGCTTCTGTTAAGTTTTTTGAACTCCCCAGGAATAATGTATCATAGAATACGGAAATTTTGTCTATGTCGTTTTCCTGTGAGTCCCACACATGTAGTGGACAAAAAGCAATCAGAAGATTCCCTGATAATCAAAAAGGGGATCAGAATAAAAGTAGTTTTTAAGATATTTCCTAGCTGTCAAAAGAAAATAAATATGTTACAACTCCTTTTCTAAAAGACCATATTGTAAAAATATGTGCTATCTGGAAATGTATGTACAAATATTGAGTGACTTTTTTTAACCTGAAAAATGAATGCAATTTTAGTGTTCACTCATCAAAGAGTAAGAAAATAATACATACCTACATTTTGAGCCATCAGTACAAGTATATGTCATGCAGATACTTACAAAAACTATAAGCAAACAATTAGAGATTTCAGCTAATGTTTATAAATTTTGGGTAAGAGAAAATCAAACAATATGATTAAGTGCATTCTTGCATATTAACAAAATGGCCGGTCTTTGTGTTTTGGAGGGGAGTCTCAATAATCTGTCTACGAAAATTAATGTTTTGTTAACTTTTCAAATTAGAATAAACTAAGCCATATAATAGAAATATAAATAATTGTTTTAAAACATGAGATTCTAGAAAATTTTGTCCTGTGTTTCCCAGAAAATTCTCTTTCTCTTATTTTCAACTAGAGATATTTCAGAGGAAATTTCTCTAGAACTGTCACAGAGAATGGGTAACATCTGTCTTCCCTAATAAAAGTAATATTCTCATTTAAAGTAAAAGGTGATACATTAAAATATGCAAATAACTAAAATATATTTTGAAAAATAATAAGTATGAATGCATTTTTAAATGCAATGTGAAAGGCATTAATATAAAATACAAAAATAAAAAATTGTCTGTAGATTATGTTTATGTGACCAAAAAGAGGTAAACTTATACATAAATGTCAAAGACATTTGCATGCCAAAACAAACACATAGAACAAGTATCACAAGACAAAAATTGATATGGTAACTTGTTTTTGGTCAACACACAGAAGGATTATTCAACAAACTTGATCTTTATAAGAAAGTCTAAATTCTCCAATCCACACCAGAGGGAGGGAAGGGAGATGCTGGCCTTTCCCATGCAGAACCCACAGAGAGGCTCTCAGTTCACCTGTGTCTGCTATGGCCCTGCTTTTGGTGGGCGTGGTCTGGATGAAGTTGACAGAGCCCACTGGGCAGTCTGTGCTGGGCCAGGAGGCATCCAGGGATGTCTGTACAGGCACCTTCCCTGTTCCCTGTTGCTGCTGGAGTACAAAGTTCCCCAAGCTCCAGGAAGCAGAGAAAGAAAATAAGGAGGCATGAGATTGAATGAAATTTACTGAGAATATACTAAATAAAAAAATGAGGGGAGTATTGTTAGGGGATTTCCTAAGATTCTCAAGGTCAGAAGTTCTAAACCCTCGTCTTTATTTGTAGTACAGTTGGGAATATCTGTGTAGCTACTAGGCAGGCAGGTATTTATTCTTCCCTGTCTTCATTGCACAATAGAAAAGTGGTTAAGAGAATGGGCTCTGGGGGGAAATTTTTTTGTGTAAATGAACTCTCTTAATAACAACACTGTGGTATTTGTACAAAGGTAAAGAAATAAACCAATAAAAAAGAAAATATGTAAACTACACCAAGACTGTATTTACTATACAAGAGGAAATATATTCTAACACTGCTAATGTGAGTTAGGACTCTGGAAATAGACACAGTCAGACTCCAAGTTCTTCTATTCCTTTCCTGTATGGCTTCACCTGAGATTCAGAACTGGCACATGGGAAAGATAATAGTGCCTATCTCTTGAGATTCTGAGATTCTGTGATATAAAGCATGTAGACTAATAGTAGCTTTTTAATAAATACTAAATTAGTATTTGCTAATACTGATAGATTTTTCCAAATAATTTCAAGAAGTACCATTAGCATCAATTGCAAAATGCATCATTTTTTTATGTCACAATGAAAGCATAAAACTATTGACAAACTGTGACACAAATACTTCTCATCATTCAGAATTTTTCTCTCATACATATTGAAAATAACTCCTTTGAACTTATACAAATGTGGATATTTGTCTTATATCATTTCTAAGATTACATTAGATGGAAAATATAAGCAAAATACACTAACAGAGGTATTCTAAAGTTTCTCTCATTCTGATCAATACCTTCTGAATCACTTCTCAACTTATCTGCAATTTTTCTCACATCTCTGCTAATCAGAAGCTTTGTTGATGCCACATTTCTTGAGAGAGTTCTGGACTACTCTCCATGAGATTATCTTTCCAACCTACTGACACCCCTCTGCAAGTTTTAATGTTGACCATATCATCAGCAGGTGACAGTAGAAGGTTTTATGCCAAATTCATGTGTACACACATGAGAGCAATCATATTATCACTGCTGTCTGGCCAACAGTGTTTTTACAACATCAATTTTAATATGCATTTCTATTTGAAAGATGTGAAAATGTACACTTTAAGATTAACGGAATAAACTATTTTTTTTCCATGACTGCCCATTTCTCAGGGTAAAATCATATTGACTCATTTGCTACATTCTGATGCATTATTAAAGAAACATGCTTGAATATAGTTTCATATAAGCTGACCAACTCGATTTACCTTCTACTTGGGGATTAGAAATATCAGAATTATTAGTGGTCTACTGGAATTTCTACTTTAAATGTTGTAGTGAATTATTGTAATTTTATATTGCCTTGGCATAATTTTGAATGTAAGCTTAACTGGCTCATACCAGAACAAGGGTTTAGTCATTCAGGACAGTTTTCAGTTCTCTGCCTCCTCCCAGTTCTTCAATGGAGTCCATTCAGATACCCCCTTACACAACTCCCTCCTGGTGACCACTCCCTGTAGGACAGCTAGATACCACATGTGTCACCCTGTTGACCCCTGCACATCATGGGAACTGTGCATATATCCTGCAGTGACCACCTCTCAGTCACAGTGTGACTCCATGGATGGAACTCATGCTTGCTTGATCTTACACCAACAACTAAACCTTGTCATGGAAAACCTCCTTGGGTAATGCCCTGGAACAAAATTGTGATGATTAATTTTCATTTCAACCTGACTAAATTAAGGAATACCTGGAAAAGTGGTAAAGCATTACCTTTGGGTGTGCGTATATGTGAGGGTGTCTCTGGAGGATATTGGCATGTGAGTCAGAGGACTGAGTGCAGAAGAACTGCCCTCAATGTTCATGGGCACCATCCAATGGGGTGGGGGCACAAATAGAATTAAAAAAAGAGAGAAAATTATTTTGCTCTAGCTCTCTGTCCTGGAGCTGGCACACTATTCTCCTTCTTTCCTTGGACATCAGAACTCTAGGCCATTGGGCCTTGGAACTCCAGGACTTATATCGGTCCCCCTCCTCCGCCCAGCATCTCAGGCCTTTGTCCTCACCTAAAAATTACACCATCAGCTTCCCAGGTTCTGAGGTTTTTGTATTTGGACTGAGATAAGGTGTCAGTATCCATGGTCTACAGCTTGCATATGGGATGTTCTGAGATTTCTCATCCTCAATAACCACATGAGCCAATTTTTCCAATAAACATTCTCCCATCTATCTATCTATCTATCTAGCTATTTCTCTATTATCCTGTCGGTTCTGTCTCTCTGGAGAACACTGACTAATATATATTTTGGTTCCCAGATTGGTTTTAGAAGAATAGTATTTTAAAGATGAGTCTTTAAGTGGTTTTGGGGTTTCTAGAATTGGCTCTCACATATGAGTAGACCTAAAAATGCTAAACAATCTACTTCTGATAAGACAGAGAGTACTGATAGTACATGACATGTGCTATTTCCACAAAATATCTGCATGTGATACCCCTAATCAACCACTAATAAGAAGCAAGGCACTTGGTGACTCATTATATGATCCCTTCGAACATTTGTAGAAAACCAAGGAATATAAGGACATGGTTTGGTTGATTCTAATGTGGCTGGGCAATGTGATGAAAGAAAAGGATGAGCTCAGGGACTTAAAGCATGATCTGGCATTGAAAGTCTCTACAAACAGTACTGAATCTCAGAAACTCTGACTACAGACATACTTGGGGAAAAAATGTCTGTCTATTCATTTGGAATAAAAATATATATATAAATATCACTGTTTTTGCTCTCAAACTTCAAAATCTTGAATAAATGTCCCCCATACCCCCAGAATAGTTTTTTGATCATAAGATTGAGGACTTCCTTACTTGTACAGTAGACATATCATTGAGTCCCAGCAACTCACTCTGGAGGAACACATTGTTCACAACAGAATGTGGTCCTCTCAACACTGTTGTGTTGGCATTAGGGCAGTCCTCATTACAAGCACTATATAAATACGAGTTTGCTTGTTGGAGTCCTGAATGTTTCTTCTCTTCCCTTGTTTTGTGTCTCTTGGTGGTTTCAGGTAAGGAAGACCCTGTTCAACCCAGGTTGAGGAATCCCGTCTTCACTAGCCAGGAACACTCAGCTATCTATTCACATACCACCTGTGTCAGGGGAGTGTCAAAGGTTTGGCGTAAAATAATGCACATCAATGGATCAGCTAAATAATAGGAAGGTAGACTAATTATTAACAAAATTTAAAGAAAAATTTTATAAAATCTAAAGAAGTCACATGCATGAAATTCTTTCTTAAAATATTAAGCTAGATGAGAAAAGAAAGTAACTAAAAGACTGCAATTTCCTTCCTACAAGCCAATGTTACAAAAACATGTGCTGACTAGCACACTTGTATGTGGCATTATTTTCTAAGTGGCATTATTTTATATCACTGAGAACTGAAAACAATTTTAGTAATCACTCATTGAAGAAGAGAAGACATACCTGTAGTATTGGTGATGTATACAACGAAATGTCATGTAGTCATTTAGGGGGTTGAGGTGGAAAGAACCATGGAATCCAGCCAATGTCTATAGCTACTGGGTAAAGACAAAATCAAACAATATGATGAAGTTCACACTTGCACAGTAACAAAATGGCTGGTCTCTGCATTCAGAATAGGAGTGTTAGTGTTTTGTGTACACAAAAACCAAGAAGTGTTATTACAATGTGTGGACTAAAGTGGTAAAGTCTGATTGGTCAGCAAGAAAAATGATTGTTCAACAAGCTCATGCAAAATAAATAATTTCCCCCTGCGACAATCACGTTCCCCAAGGGGAGGACAGGGAGTAGCTGCCCATTTGCATGCAGAACCCACACTGAGGCTCAGAGCTCAGAGGATCTCACTGTGGCCTCACCTTGGTGTGCGTGGTCTGGAGGAGGAGAACCACGTCCACAGGGTCTTCTACACTAGTGCAGGCGGCACCGAGGGCTGCATCTTCAGGCTTTCACCTTCTCTGCCTACTGTTGAAAATATTAAATAAACAAAATGGGGACTGGTATTTGGGGGACTGTCTGAGATTCACAAGAACATTAGAGACATAAGAGACAATACTGATGTTCCAAGGTTTTAAACCAACAGCTACATTCAAGCTACAGCTGGGAACACTGGTGTAGGTGCAGGGCATGCAGATTTTTACTCTTCTTTTACTTCATTATCAAACAATATAGCCATTAAGAAAATGGGCTCTGGAAGGAAAATTTTTGTCCTATGTGAAATCTCTTAGTAACTAAAAAAGTGTGGTATTTCCACAGAGACAGAGGAATAAATCCAATGGAGAAAAAAAAGAAAACAGTGGAAAAAAACATATGACTATATAAACAAATCATTTTAAAGTCAATGAATGGGGAAAGATATTTGTTTTCTGAAGATGTTTTATGAAACTGAATATTCATAGGGGAATTAAAATCTGACCATTGACTTCATATTACACACAAAATCATTTCCAGGTTGTTCACAGTCTTATATATATATAAAAATATTTAATACAGTATATAGAACACATTTAGAAAAAATATTTTCATGACCACGGAGCAGGGTATGATTTCTGAAACTAGACATAGAAAGCATTATCATATATGGGCAAACATATTCTACATAGTTGACGTGAGCAAACATTAAAGACAGACTGTGTCCAGCTCAAGGTTCTTTTGCTCCTTCCTGTAGGGTTTTAGCTCAGATTCAGAACTGGCCCAGGGGAGTGGTAATAGTGCCTTCCTCTTGAGACATTGAGTAGATTGTATAAATAATAACATACAAAGCATATAGAATAATACCATGTCTACACTAACCACTAAGACTAATTTTTTTTAATAAATTGTGAGGTGTATCTTTTAGATTCCTTGTGACATATATCATTATTTTATATATGAGAATGAAAGAATAAAAACCACTCAGGGAACAGGGCACATTTGCTCATACTTGCAGTCACAGAGACTTGGGAGGCTGAGGCAGGAGGATCACTCAAGTCCAAGAGCTTTAGGCTGCAGAGAGCTGCAATTGCGCCACTTGGAGGGCAGTGCTTGAAAACTTTTTTCAACTTATATGCCTGCGGATTTTGTCTTATGTCACTCCTATGATTGTATGAGAGGAGATACACATGTAAAACACATTAACAAAGTTATTCCAAAAATTCTTCTGTTCAGATCAAACACTTCTGAGTCACTTTGCAATTAACTTTGTCCATGATTCTCCCTATAATGTCATTATCCGTGCTAATCAGAAGCATTGGTGATGTTGCATTTCTTTTGAGAGTCCTATGCAACTCTCTTTGAGATTATCTTTCCAACCTACTTATACTCTCTTTGCAAATTCTGATGCTGATGATATTGGGCAAGTATATCAATGGAAAGTTTTTACACCAAGTTCATGTTTGTGTACAAGAAGATAAATACATTATGACTTGCTTCTGGGCAATAATATTTTAAACCTTTCCAATTTAAGATGCATCTCTATTTGAAAGATGTTAAAATGTGTGCTATAGGCTACAGTGAAGGCACACTGCTTTTCTCTGTGACTGTCCATTTCTCAGTGTTAAATAATGGCAGCTCATCTGCTATATTCTGGTCTGATATTGAGGAAGCATTTACATATATATAAATATATATAAAAATTCACATAAATTGACTAACTCCATTTACACTCTACCTAGTCAATAGAGACATTACAGTTACTAGTTGAGTACTACATTTCCTATTTTATGTGTGGAGAAGTAGTTTTTAAACTATAATTCAATAAATCAATTGAGGAGGAAGATATAAAACATAAAGAATTACTTGAAAGTGTCATTAGAGTGTTAGCTTTCCAAAGCCTTAGATAAAGCTGTATCTTGGAAATGTATGCCCTAACCTGAGCAATGTGAGCAATGCTCCCTCCAAACTGCATTTCAAATCAAATTCTTCAATCCATAACATTTGTGTTTCTCTCATTTTCTTCATTCCCATTCATCCTTTTAATTACATGATGGTGACATTCGAATCACCTTATGATTAGTCAGTCCAGACTAATAATGCATTAGATGCATTATGGTCTTCACAAAATTTTTTGGTGTGCCCCTTACTTCTCTAGTCAATCCTACTTTTGGGTACTTGGATATTGGAATGGGTTTTCCTGTTTCCTCATGAATATATTGAGTAAAGAAGAAAATAATATAATTTATGGTTTATGATATTGACTGAAATTTCATCTAGTGTTTTAGATTCACAAGGGGTGAATTAAGCGAACATGAAGCCATGATCTCAAATATATGAGCCATTCATCCGTTTAATTCTAATAAGGCTAGAGTGTGGAGACAGTGTGTTGGGTACTTGACTTACGAAGTGGTATAAAATTTGGTTTGTTCGCAATGGCATATTTTTTTGAGAATGTTGGTGGCCAGGATAGCTTTTGTGAATTTAGGTGGTTTAGTATATTACGGAGAATCATATCTTCCGTGCTATCAAAGAGTCATGTTTGGCAAATAGGTGCTCAGCACTGTGTCCTCTGTGCCTGTGGCATCATTTAAGGACAGTTTTGTGTCTATTATTCACCTTGTTTTAAACCTGAACATTAAGAGCTCATTGCTTTTGATCTGCCACCTGGAGGTGGCCCACAATTCCAGATGTATTTGTGACTCATTTATGGCCAGACACTCCGGCCTTCTTTTTTTGTGTGTGTATCCATTTTTTGGTAAGGGAGGATATTCACAATCTACATCATGACAGATTCTAAAAGTATGCATTGACGTGAAGAGTAAAAGGGATTTGTCAAGTTTTCAGTGTTATACTATCGCTAGTTAAAATGAAATGAATGGAATAACGCTCCATGTGTCAAGATGTGAACTTTAAATGAAATCTTTCATGTCTGAGGAGTGAAGTATAAGAGCTTAGAGCAGTTATGAGGTTTATTGAATTACAGATACTCAAGTACAGCACCTAAATCATACCGTAAGCCTGAACACAAGAGTGAGAAATGCGGTCCAGGTGAGATGTAGCTCTGCCTCCAGGTCTCCAGGCTGCAGGAACGCATGTGCTCACAGAAGCTATCAATGTGCTGTACAGGAGATAGCCCATCCTTATGGACCATAAAGGCAATGATCTGAACTTTCTGGATGACCATGGGAATTCGGTATGCAACCCATGGCTTTGTAGGCTTTGTAGATATAGTTCCTAGACACAACCCTGGTGCTACCCAGCAGAGTGCTGTGGCCTGTGAGGAGGGAGCTGTGTGGGGATGAGTGGACAGTTCTCCCAGCTGTGGGATTCTTTCTTTAGCCAGCACATATGCCAAGTCATCATTCAACTTATGTCCTTATCTTAGATCACTGCATGGGGTTTGGGGATATTTTCTACCATGTGGTTCTTTTGTTTTTTTCTACCAGGGTTTCTCCTTCTGTAGGCAGCACGTTCTCAATCACTCACATGAGTTCACCAGCCACAACCTGTTGTCTACAGATTCATATCAAGGTCTTTGTAAACAAGCACTGACTTAAAATCCTCATTTACAAGCATTGTTTTTGTACCCTGCTCCATGATGGTATCTATTCTGTGGCTTTCAGTTTTGGAAATGGGCAGCATAATTTCATGATGTGAGTATCTCCAAATTACTTGGTCCCAAAAATCCATGACGAAGTCTGTAGAATGAAGAGGTCTTAATTATCACAGTGTTTTCTCAAAGGCTTGAAGGTATGTACAGTCATCTTTTGATCCCCCTAAGAATGAATCCCTGTACCAAGAAAAGACTGTCCTGAATGTGGAAATATGATTTATGTTCCCTGTCAATGACATTTCTCAATCTTGGCTTCTAATGTCCAGAAGTCATGTCTTCCAAAAAGTTTTCAGTGGATCCTGTAGATAAACTGCTAAACAATGTCTGAATGTGGGGTTTTCTGAGGTATATGAGGCACAGACATCTATCTTTGAGAGAGTGGTTACTGACACTAAAAATGTGACTGGGTAATGAATAGCATGATTTCAAAGACAAAGATGCATGAGGGTCTCTGGAGCTACTCTGTCTTCCTGAAGCAGGTTTATCTGTGTTTAGAATAACAGATAGATAAGGAAGCTGTTTGCTATTCTCTCCTTACATGTCCGTCCATCTCCTGAGGACAAGGTTTGTGCCTATGTCTTTGTTTGCTTTTTATATTTTTTGTTTTGCACCAAAATAATACTTTAAAAATTTCATTTTGAAATAACACTTGATTTACAGAAAGATTCACAAATTGTGCAGAAATTATCATACCTGTCAGCTTACAAGAATGGTAATGTGTTGTAAAACCATAGTCTATTCACAAAAACTCAGAGATTGACAGTGTTAAAAAGCTATTAACTAAACTACAGACTTTCTTCACGTTTTACCAGGTTGTCTGATAATGTCATTTTTCTGTTCCAGAATCTAATTAGGGAGATCATATCTTATTTACTGACAGGTGTCTTACTTATTAGTTGCTGCATAACAAATTACCACAGAGTTTAATGGCTCAAAACTACACACGCTACTCACGGTTTCTCTGGATCATGACTCCAGATGTAGATGAAGGTCAAGGATGAGTTCCAAATTTAAGGCTCAGCTCAGGAAAGATCGTCCCTTTTCAAGCTCATATGATTGTTGTTAAGATCCACTTCTCTGTGCAAGACGAGAAGATTTCACTGGTGTATTATTCCAAACCTTTAAAATTTAATGCCAATCTAACATAAATTCTTCAAAAAAATAGAAAATAACAAGTACAGCAATACAGTGAACAATAAATCCCTTCTTTTTTTTATTTCAGAATATTAAGGGGGTACAAACACTTTGGTTACATATATTGCCTATTCACTGCCCAAGTCAGAGCTACAATCATGGACATCCCCCAAACAGTGTGCCCCACATCCATTAGGTGTGAGGTTTCCCAACCCCTCCACCCCCCTTCCACCTGCCTGACCCCTGATGAATATTATTTCCACGTGTGACATAAGTATTGATCAGGTAGTACCAATTTGATGGTGAGTACCAGTGGTGCTTGTTTTTCCATTCTTGTGATACTTTGCTTTGAAGAATGGGCTCTAGCTCCACCCAGGATAATACCAGATGTGTTAATTCACCATTGTTTTCTATTGTTGAGTAATACTTCATGGTATACTCTTAACAATATAGGCATAGATGGCTCATACCTCAAAATTATTAAAGCAATATATGATAAACCCACAGCTAATATCATACTGAACAGGGAAAAATTGAAAGCATTCCCCCTTAAAACTGGACCTAGACAAGGTTGCCCACTATCTCTACTTCTATCCAGCATAGTGCTGGAAGTCTTTGCCAGAGCAATCAGACAAGAGAGAGGAATCAGGGGTGTCCAAATGGGGACAGAAGAGATCAAACTTTCACTTTTCACTGATGATATGAAATTATATCTAGAAAACCCCAAAGATTCAACCAAGAGACTACTGGAATTGATAAATGAATTCAGCAAAGTCTCAGGATACAAAATCAATGCACACAAATCAGTAACCTTCATATATGCCAATCACAGTCGAGCTGAGAAATAAATTAAAGATGCAATACCTTTCACAATAGCACCAAAGAAAATTAAATATTTATGAACATATTTAATATAGGAGGTGAGAGACCTATATAGAGAGAACTACGAAACACTGAGAAAAGAAATTGCAGAGGATATAAACAGATGCAAAATCCTACCATGCTCTTGGATCAGTAGAATCAACATTGTTAAATCGTCTATACTACCTAAAGTTATTTATGGAATCAATGCAGTCCCTATCAAAATACCAGCATCATTTTTCACAGATCTAGATAAAATAATTATATGCTTTGTGGGGAACCAGAGAAGACCCCGTCTAGCCAAAGCAATCTTAAGCAAAAAGAACAAATTGGGAGGCATCAATCTACCAGACTTCAAACTATACTACAAGGCTATAGTAACCAAAACAGCACGGTACTGGCACAAGAACAGAGACATAGACCAATGGAACAGGACTGAGATCCCAGGTATGAAACCATCCTCATACTGTCATCTGATCTTTGACAAAGCAGACAAAAACATACACTGAGGAAAAGAATCTATATTCAACAAATGGTGCTGGGAAAATTGGATAGCCACATGTAGAAAACTGAAACTAGATCCATACGTCTCACCTCTCACAAAAATCAACTCACAGTGGATAACAGGCTTAAACCTAAGACATTAAACCATAAGAATTCTAGAAGAAAACGTTGGAAAAACTCTTATAGACATTGGCCTAGGCAAAGAATTTATGAAGAAGACCCCCCAAAAAAATCATTTATTAATGAATAGTATGTGTTACTTTACCTTCACATCACAACTAGACCAAAACATTTCAACAAAGGAAAATTAAGACCAATATGCCTTATAAATATCAAGGTAAAAATCCTGAAGGAAATACTAACAAAACAAATTGGCAACACATAAAAAAGACTATATTAATTATGACCAAGGATATTTACCTCAGAAATATAAATTTTGTTCGACATACAAAAACAATTAGTGTCTTGCACTATATTAATATAATAATTATTAATATAATAACATGATTATCTCAAAACATGCAGAATAAGCACTTGACAAATCAAAAACCCATTCATGATAAAAACACACAGAAAATTCAGTATATAAAGGAACTTTTTTTCACTTTAAAGGCCATCCAAAAAAACTCACATAATATCATAAGCTATCTGAAAGCCTCACTAGTTTTTCCAAGACTAAAAACAAGACAAGGATGTCCATTTTTGCCACTTTAGTTCAATGTTTTACTGGAGGATGTAGCCAAGGTAATTAGTCTAGAATAATAAATATAAAGCATCCAGTTTGGAAAGGAAGTCAAACTAGGTCTGTTTGCAAATAACATGACCTTGTGTATGGAAAATCCTAAATACTCTAATAAAATGTTTGTTGAAAAAAATAAAGAAATCCTAAACAGAAAAGCATTGAATTATCATTGAATAAAAGGCTTAATATTGTCAAGTTGGCATACTTTCCAAATGGATCTATAAATTTAATGCAATTCCTATGAAAATCCCTAATGGTGTTCTTTTCCCTAAATTTGCAAGTTTATTTTAAAATCTATATTAATGCAATAGGTACTGAGCAGCCATAATAATATTGAAAGATAAAAAAAATATGCACAATAGACTTAAACTTCTTGAATCTAATCTAACTACAAGGCAACAGTAATAGAGGTTTGTCGTGCTAGTATAAGGGTAGACATATAGCTCAATGGAGTAGAACTGAGTGTCCAGAAATTAACTCTTACACTTATGGTCAAATGACTCTACAGGATTGCCAAGTCAACTCAATATGGAAAAATACTTTTTCATCAAATGTTGCTGGGTTAAGTGGATATCAACATGCAGGTTAGACCCCTCCCTGAAACCATTTAATAAATGACAAACATCGACCTTATATCTAAATATAAGATGTAAATAAGCCAAAACCATGAAAAAGAATATAAGAACACATCTTTGAGACCTGAAGTGAAACAAACATGATTTATGAGATGACAAAATAAATTAAGGCAAAATAAAATTTAAAAAGTATACTGAAGCTCATCAGAACTAAAATCTGTCATGACTCCCCGTAAACTATGAAAAGTAAACAGACAACTCAAAGAATGGGAGAAAAATCTTTGCAGGTCATATAGCTGAAAGGGTTCCATAGTCCAGAATATATAAAAAATTACAACTCAAAAATAAATAGGCAGATACCCAAACCAAAAATGACAAATTATTATAATAGCCATTGATCAAAAAAAAAACCCACTTTCATTTTCATGCCCAATTAGTACATGAAAAGATGCTCAATGCCATTTGCCTTTAGGGAAATGCAAATCATAATGACCATGAGATATCCTTTACAAACATAAAAGCCATATTGCTAAGTGAAATTCACCTAAAGGATTAGGTGCCTGCTGTCTAGGGGATGGGCATGCTTGTAGCTCTGACTCAGGTGGTGCAAAGGCAATTTATGTAACCAAAGCGTTTGTACCCCCATAATGCTCTGAAATAAAAAATAAAATAAAATAAAATAATAATAATAATAAAAACAAAAGAAAAAGAAATTTGGAAAATGGAAAATCCTGTGTAATTCCATTTATATGACACTAAAAAAAGATAAATGTACAGAGAAAGTAAAGAGTTTAGTGGTTACCATGGGCTTGGGGGAGAGGAATGTCAAATCTTTGAAGTACAGGGGATTTATTTTGGGCAGTGACATTATTTTCTACGATACTGTAATGGCAGATACATGATACCATTTTTCAGATCCTACAGAACTTTATAACGCAAAGAGTGAACCTACAAGTGTGCAAATCAAAACACTTATTTAGAAGGTAGGGAGAACCCAGAAAGAAATGCAGACAAAATAATATAACTGTATAACAAATAAATGAAATAACCTCCCTGAAAGGAGTGGGGGAAGAAAAAGGGGCTGAGCTGAGTAATTCAGGAATCAGGTGGAGACGCTGAGTCTGAAGGACAAAGTATTTGTACACAAACACTGAACCTTAGTTGGTAAAGTTGTTTCCCATGAGGGTATACATTTCCTATTCTAAAACCACTATACATGTATTTTCAGGTGATATAATTATGTTAACAGAACCATCTTTCTCACTGAGAGTATTAGGCTACATACAAGTAAGCGGAGATGGGTACATAGATTCATGTGTTACTGACTTAAATCATGCGGTGCTGGAGCATTAGTAGGAAATAGCGTTTAATTTGATGTAGATATATACGGACACATGCTGAAATTTGTATACATATGTGTGTATTTATGAGTCAGTGTACACAGTACACACAAACATATGTCTTTCCTCTGTCAGCTAACAAGGCCTTGATTCCAGATTCCCAGGAGCAATGACTGCACCAACTGAGTGCCCAGATCTTGTTAATTCAATTTTCCAACAAAAAGAACTCTATGAAAAAATGGTGAATACTAGGCTTGAACAGGGAATAAACACAATTATCCTGGAGCACCTAGTATTGCCAAACAAAACAAAATGCCTCAAAACAACACAGCCACCCAACCACACAACAATATCAAACCATAATTATGGAGGTATTTCAAAATGATAGAGTATCCAACTGAAAGACCTTCAGATATCTTTCAGCCTCGTGCTAAGTGCTCTACCAACGGTTTCCCTGGTTGTGAGGATTTTGAACTTGGGCTGTGCCACACTACCAGCATTCCAGGGTCTCCAGCTTGTGTACGGCATGTGGTGGGGATTCTCAGCCTTAATAATCATGTGTCAGCTCCCCTAAGAAATCCCCTCTATCTCTCTCTCTCTTTATTTCTCTTTCCTCCTTCCTCCCTCCCTTTCTTTTTTTCTTTATTTTCCTCCCTCCCTCCTTCTTTTCTTCCTTCCTTTCTATCTTTGCTATGGGTTCTGTCTCTCAAGAGAACCCTGAGTAATACAGACTTTGTCAGCAAGAATGATTCTAGAGGAACAGAATTTTAAGGATGAGTGTCCTTAACTATTTTTTTTTTGGTATATAAGTGAATTTTTAATCTGATTAGACCTAAATGCTAAGAACTGTGCTTAATATTAGAGAACACTAATAATTCATGGCATGAACTTTTTACTGATACCCAAGATATCAGCCTTTGAGACTCTTAATCAACCAATGATAAGAGATTTAATTATCAGAGTGTTTTCTCAAGTCATTGAGTGTCTGACCTCGGAGGTATATCAACTCCCCAGCCCCACGTCATAATTAAATTGTGAATGCTCACCAAAATTTTACCTCAGCAGAATAGGACTTTAATAATCAATGGGACAGGGTAATCGATTCTGTGGATACTAGTCAGCCTCTGTCCCCAGCCACTGAAGTCATCACCCCGTGGACTCATGAACAAAGTAGCCATGGTGGCAGGGATGGAGTTTATGAGTGGACTTAGCAACATGGACTTTAACTCACCAAGCACGGCCTGGCTATGGCTCCCTCTGGGTTTTCAATCTTCCAGCAGCAGAGACCAACACTGAGCCCCTGATATGGCACCATTCTCTGGGATGATCAGCCAGTGAAATGTTTTTAAATTGATTACACTGGGCAGCTTCCATCATGAAAGGGGCAGCATTTTATAGTTACTGGAATAAAAACTTACTCTGGATATGGATTTACCCGCCCTACATGCAATGCTTCTGTTCAAACTATCATCCATGAACTTAGACAGTGCCTTCTCCATCATTGTATTATTCACACAGTGTTGCTTCTTCCCAACAAACACTACACAGCCAAAGAAATGTGGCACTGGGCTCTGGTTCATGGGATTCCCTGATCTTATCATGTTCCCCATCATCCAGAAGCAGCGGCCTTGATAGTACAGTGGAATGGCCTTTGAAGTAGCAGTTCCAGTAGCAGGTGACAAAACATTACAGGGTTGGGACAAGGTTCTCCAGGAGGTTGTATATACTCTGAATCAGCATCTGAAATTGGCCTTATTTCTCCCATAACTAGAATTTACAGATCCGGGAGTCAAGGTGTGGAAATGGGAGAGGCACCACGCACTTTTACCCCTAGTGACCCACTTGCGAAGTTTTTACTTCCAGTTCTCCTGACTTTATGCTGTGCTGGCCTAGAGGTCTTAGCTCCAGAGGGAAGAATGTTATTACCAGAAGACACAAAAATGATTCCACTGAACTGGAAATTAAGACTTCCACCTGGCCACTTGCAGGTCCTCATGCCCCTGAATCAACAGAATAAGAAGGTATTTATGGTGTTGGCTGGGTTGATTAAATACCAATGTGAAATTGGACAAATACTCATTTTTGTTCTATCCAGGCCCCTACTCTACTAACGTGAAATCAGACTAATATTGCTCACAGAGGTAAGGTAGAGTATGTCTGGAATACAGGAGATCCTTTAGGGCCTGTCTTAGTATTAATATGCACTGTGATTAAATTCAATGGGAAATCACACCAACCCAACCAAGGCAGGACTACAAATGTCTCACATCCTTCAGGAATATTTGCATGCATCACCCCACCATGTAAAGTACCGTGACCAGCTGAGGTGCTTTCTGAAGACAAAGAGAATTCAGAATGAGTAGTAGAAGATGGTAGTTTTAAATATTGGTATGACCATGAGACTAGTTACAGACATGGGGACTATAATTTTTATGAGTATTTCTTCCCTATTTTGCTAAGAATATGTTTGTTTGTGTATATAAATATATTAAGCAAATATCTTTGTTTTCATTTTAATATGTAACATAAGAGATAGTGGTTTTATATCAGTATTTAAGTATTATTGTTTTTTACATAATTGTATTGAAGTTATGGAATATCAAGAGAAGAGTATACATCATCCAAGGACTCTGTCTCCTCCCAAGGGGAAAATATCAGTGCTTTTTCAGTTGTATTCATGATACTTGTATCATGTTAGGTGTAACTATTACCTTCTTATTGCCTTTATTTGGAGATAAAGTAAGGCTTCCAGAGATGTATATTGGTGCCAAGGTGACAAGGGGTGGTATTGGGATGGCTATTTTTAGATATCAAGTAGATTGGCTTAAGGATTACCTGGAGAACTGGTAAAGCATTGCTTGTTGGTGTGAGTCAGTGGTCTGAGTAGGGAAGATGCCCCCTCAATGGGGGTGGCACTGTACAACTTGCTGGGACCCAGATAGAACAAAAATGAGAGAAACAATTTTCCTCTCTCTCTCCTGGAGATCAGGCTCTCTCCTCCTCCTGTCCTTTGACATCAGAACTCTAGACTTTCTGGACTTTGGACTCCAGGACTTACACTAGCAGGCTCCTAGGTTCTTAGCCCTTTGGCCTCAGACTGAGAGTTACACCCAAGGCTTCCTTTATTCTGAGATTTTGGATTTGGAATGAGCCACATTTCCAGAATCCCAGTGTCCCCAGCTTGCAGACAGACTGTCACAGGACTTTTCACCATCCATAATCACACGAGCCAACTCCTCTAATAAAACCCCTCTCATCTATCTATCTATATATCTATTTTTCCATCCATAAACACATCTGTCTATATTTTATTGGTTCTGTCTCTCTGGTAAACCCTGATTAATACACCAATATAGTCCTCAGCCCACTGGTCCTGCATGCCCAGTGTCTCTTTCACTGTTCCCCCAACCCCCAGTAGTTGTGAGTGTGTGTCCAGGGCTCTCCACTTCCCACTGGCCCTCTGAGGAATGCTGCCCTCTCCACTCTGGAATCTGTAAGTGATGGGCTATTTCTGTTATTTCATGCATTTTGCTGAGTTGCTTTCTCTGTGTCTCACTAAATCAACCCACCCGAACTAACTTCTTTCCCATTCAGGGCTTTCCTAGAGAGTGGCTACCTAGGTAGGAATGAACTGGACTCAGTTGAGACAAGCACCACAAGGACATCTGCCAATCTAATCGAGTTTCCTGAGAGAGGGACACCTGCTCACAGGTAAGATGCTTGGGCATTAAAACACCCACCAGGATAAAGAAGTATCCCATGAAAGGCACATTAAAAACATCCTTGGCCAAACCCTTGAGTTTATATCCACTGTCTGGAATATGACCTCAAGAGAAAACTAGGAATGACAAAAACACAACATATGTGGAGAGGTACTTTTATAAATTATGTTAAAGAAATCCATTGAGAAGGAAGACAGAAATGGCAAAGAGTTACCTGAATGTCTGCAATGGAGTGTAAGGTAACTCTTTAAAGATTTAAAAATTTCTGTATCTTGAGATTTTCTACCCACATTTTCAAAATATGAGCAGAACTCTCTGTATACTGCATTAAATATCAATTAAATATCAAATTCTGCAACAAAGAACAATTATGTGTCTATTTTTCTTCTTTCCTAATTGTCTTTCTAATCACATGTATGATGATCATACAAATCACTTTACAGTTAGTCACTGCAGATGTAGATGCACTATGGTTTTCGTGAAAGGTTTTGCTGTGACGACTTGTTACTCTGGTCAACTCTACTTTTAGGTAGTTGGAAAATGGGAAGGGCTTTGCTATTCCCTGAAGAATATATTGAATGAATAAGAAAATCATATAATTTATAATTTAGGATATTGCGCTTATGTATATCCAGTGTTTCAGATTAACATGTAACCAATTATATGTAACCAAAGTGTTTGTACCCTCATAATATTCTGAAATTAAAAATGGAAATTTTATCAGAATGCATGTGAGCCAGAGTGAGTTATAATATAGATAAGGTGAAATAATAACAATTTATTTAAAAATTAAAAAAATCCTTTTCTTTTAAAAATTTTTTATTATTTATTTATGTATTTATTTTTTATTTTTTTTATTCCTGAATATTATGGGGTACAAATGTTGAGGTTACATATATTGCCTGTGTGCCGACCGAGTCATAGCTACAAACGTGCTAATCCCCCACCAGTGTGTACCGCACCCATTAGGTGTGAATTTCCCATCCACTGCTCCACCCTCCCTCTTGCCCAACACCCAGTGATTGCTACTTGCATATGTGCACATAAGTGTTGGTCAGTGATTGATCAATGAGTGTTGATCAATGAGTACATGTGGTGCTTGTTTTTCCATTCTTGAGATACTTCACTTAAAAGAATGGGCTCCAGCACCATCCAGGATACTACAAGAGGTGTTAGTTCACCATTGTTTTTTGTGGTTGAGTAGTACTTCATGGTATACATATACCACATTTTATTAATCCACTCATGTATTGATGGGAACTTTGGTTGTTTCCACATCTTTGCAATTGTGGATTGTGCTGCTATAAACATTTGAGAGCAGATGTCTTTATTATAGGATGACTTTTTTTCCTTTGGGTAAATACCCAGAAGTCGGATTGCTGGATCAAAAGGTAGTTCTACTTTTAGTTCTTTGAGGTAACTCCATATTACTTTCCATAGAGGTTGTACTAGTTTGCAGTCCCACCAGCAGTGTATGAGTGTTCCTATCTCTCCGCATCTTCTACACTTTGTATAGAACTAGAGAAGACCCTGTATAACCAAAGCAACCTTAAGCAAAAAGAACAAATGGGAGGCATCAATCTAGCAGACTTCAAGCTATACTACAAGGATATACTAACCAAAACAGCATGATACTGGCACAAGAACAGAGACATAGACCAATGGAACAGGACTGAGAACCCAGATATAAAACCATCCTCATACTGTCATCTGATTTTCGACAAATCAGACGAAAACGTACACTGGGGAAAAGAATCCCTATTGAATAAATGGTGCTGGGAAAATTGGATAGCCACATGTAGAAGACTGAAACAGGATCCGCCCCTCTCTCCTCACAAAAATCAATTCACGGTGGATAACAGACTTAAACCTAAGACATGAAACCATAAGAATTCTAGAAGAAAATTTTGGAAAAATTCTTATTAAAAATTCACTTTCTTAGTAATTTTCTCATATTCCAGTATTCTGTTACAAGCAACAGGAAGAGACTAAGACACTTTCCATGATTTAAAATGAAAAAGTGAAATATGCCTGTCCTTTCTCATAGAATAAAACATGACCATGTAAGGTGAAATGGTTCCTTTAATTACAAATGCCCAAAATAGTAGCACCTAACCATCTGCTCTCATGATCTCAGAAATGGGAAATGTGGTCTAGGGTCTAGGGTCTAGGCCACAGGTCTCCAGGCTGCCAGAGCTTGTTTTCTCACTTAAAATATGAATGTGGTGTGGAACATATACCCCATGACTATGGACCATAAAACCAACAGTCTTAACTTTATGGATGTCCTTAAGAGCTCAGTGCACAGTGTCATTTCTTTGTAGGTTTTATAGGCATGGTTACTGGACACAACCCTGCCATTCCCAGCAGAGTGCTATGGCTTGTGACTGGGAGCTGTGTGGGGGACGAGAAGACAGTCCTCCCTTCTCTGGGGAGTCTTTGTTTATCTGGAACATATGCAGAGTCATCATTTAGCCTGCATTTACCTCTTAGACCACTGCATGAAGGATTGGAGACAGGTTATATCATTTTTTTTAACCAGGCTTTCTTCACCTCTCCACAACACATTGTGAATCACTCAAATGCATTCACCTTTCAGTAACTTGTTTCTGAATTTCATTTACCATACTGTGTAAGCAGGGAGTGGCCAAAACCCCCATGTTTATAAACTTCTTTTTATACCCTCACTTGCTACCATGACAATATCTATTCTGTGGTTTTTAGGGTTGGTAATTAGTGATATAATTCCACCATAAGTGTCCACAGAATATGTGATCTCAAGGAAATAATGAAGGGTTCTAAACAATGAAAATAATTTAATTATCACAGGGTTTTTTTTTTCCCCAAAGGCTTGAAGATATAGTTGTCCATTTAAAACTTGAAAAAGGAACCCCTATATCATGAATAAACCTCACAATGTAAACATATGATTTATGTTCTCTGTCACTGACATTTTTCAATCTTGGCTTCTAATATCTGGAAGCTGTGTCTTTAGTAAAGTTCTTCACATTATCCTTCAGATATGCTGATAAACCATGTCTTAAAATGGGCTTTCTGGGACATATTAGGCACAGGTAACTATCTTTAATGAACAGGTTACTGCCACACAAAGTGGAGACTGGGTGAGGGGGAGCCTGATGTGGAAGGACAAAAAACATGAGAGTTTCTGGAGCTTGATGGTGTCTTCCTGCAATAGGTGCACCTGGGCTGGAATGGTGGATAATAAGGGAAACTGTTTTGGTATTCTCCCCCTACGTGTCCATTCTCCCTCTGAGCACAAGTGTTTTTGTTTGTTTGTTTGGTTGGTTATCATTTTTAAGTCTATGTTTGGTTTCTTTTACCAAAAATACTGTGTAATTTTTTTATTTTGAAATAATTTCAGATTTGCAGAAAGTTACAAAGAAAGTACATAAAGTTTCATATGCCCTTCATCTTCCTGAAATGTTAACATTTTCATAACCATAATATATTTATGAAAATTCAGACATGTATAGATGTATAGAAGTAGTAAATGAAGTGCATGCTTCCTTCTCATTTATCTTGTTTTCCACTAATGTCATTTTTTTTCTGTTCCAGAATCTAATCCAGGATACCACTTTACATTTACTGTCATGTGTATTACTTATTCATTGGTACATAACAAATTACCACATAGCTTAGTGGCAGAAAGCCACACACACATTACTTACAGTTTCTCTGAGTCAGGAATACAAATATAGATGATGGCCCAGGCTGAGGTCTCACCTGAAGGCTCGGTGGGGAAAGGGTCCTCTTCCAATCCCATGTCATTGTTGCTAGGAGTCAATTGCTGCCCATGTTGAGATGACTTCATTGCTCAATTATTCCACATCTTTAAAAAATAATATCAATCTTTCATTAACTTTTATTTCAAAAAATAAAAACATAGAGAAAAGAACACTGTACAATTCAGTCTATAAGACCAGTTTACCCAGATTACACAACTAGACAAAACTATTATAAGAAAGAAAAATTATAGACCAATAAGTGTTATGAAAAACGAGGCAAAAATCTTGAAGGATACAATATCAGAACAAATCAGCAACATAAAACAGGATTATACGCTGTCACCAAAGGTATTTATCTCAGGAAGGTTAAGTTTTGTAAAATATATGAAAATAATTAGTATAATACACTATATTAACAGAATAAAGGATAGATACCACATAATTACCTCTGAAGGTGCAGAAGAAGCATTTAACAAATCTGCTACCTACTCATGGTAAAAACACTGAGCAAATTATGCATAGCATGGATCTGTCTTCCCCTAAATAGGGCATCAAGGAAAAACCCACCTACCACATACAGTGTTAAGAAAATCTCAGTAATTTCCCCAAAATTAGAAACACAACAATGATGTGAATGTCTGCCATTTCTATTAAACATATACTAGAAAATGGAACTAGTGGAATTAGGCAAGAAAAATAAATATAAGACATCCAAATTGGAAAGGAAGCAGTCAAACTATCTTTGTTTAAAAATGACATGATCTAGTGTATAGAAAATCCTTAAAAATCCACTAAAGTAAGATTAGAAGGGAAAAAAAACAGTTCAGTAATATTACAGTATACAAGGTCAATACAAAATCAGTTGTATTCTGGCCAGGTTCAGTAGCTCATGCCTGTAACCCCAGCAATTTGGGAGGCTGAAGCAGGAGGACTATTTGAGGCCAGGAGTTCAAGAGCAACCTGGACAAAATTGTGAGACTCTGTCTCTACAAAAATAACAACAACAACAAAAAAAACCCAAAAAACTAAAATCAATTGTATTTCTATATAATAGCAATTGACTTTAAAATGATACTCAGAAAAACATCCCATTTAATATAGCAAGAAAAAGAAAACATATTTATGAATTAATTTAACATAAGTGCAAGATGTACAGTATAACTACAAAATATATTGAAAATTAAAGATATTCTAAATAAATGGAAAAACATTTCATTTTCATTGATCAGAAGGCTTAATATAATTTGATGCCAATATTTTCCAAATGGATCTACAAATCTAATGCAATCTCTGTGGAAATCATAGCTAACATATATTTTTTCATTTGTTGCAGTATTTGGCAGGTTGATTCTAAAATTCGTACAGAAATTCAAGTGCTCCAGAATAGCCAAAACAATCTTAAAAAGAAGAAAAAAGTTAGAGTACTTGACTCATACATGCTGATTTCTGAACTTGTTATAAACCAATAGTAATCAACACATTGTGGTACTAGTACAAGGATAGACATATAGGTAAATGGAATACAGTTGAGTATCCAGAATTAATCCTTACAGTTACGGTAAACTTATTTTACAAGGTTGACATTATAATTCATTATGGTAAATTATTTTCTTAATAAATATTACTAGCACAAGCGTATATCCACATGCAAGTTGACTCCTTTCTCACTTCATATATATAACTGACTCAAGCTAGATCATAGACCTAAATGTAAGAGGTAAACTATGTATCCCAAAGAATATGAATAAATCTCTGTGACTTTAGGTGAAACAATGGAATATAAGCTATGACAGCAAAATACAGGTGACAAAAGAAAAAATGAATAAATTGAGCTTCAAAAGAATTAAAAACACCTGTGATTGAAAGTATACTGTGAGGACCACCCTAAGAATGGGAGAAATGTTTGCAATTAAAATAGCTGATAGAAGTCTTTTGTCCAGAATATATCAAACATTCTTACAACTCAAAAAATTAAAAAAAAAATTCCTAACTTAAATTGAAAGTGAGTAAATTTTGTGAATAGACATCTCTCCAAAAAAGCTATGCAAATGTCAAAAAACCCAGAAAATATGCTGAATATCTTTACTCATTAGTAAAATGCAGATCTAAGCCAGTTTGAAAATATAATTATGGTGTAATTCCATTTGTATGACATTGTAGAAAAGGTGAAATTATAGAGTTAGTAAGATTAAGTAAGATTAATGGTTACTAGAGGCTTGAGAGAGAGGGTTGAATGGGTGAAATACAGGAATTTTTCTGTGTGTTTGCAGTGAAATTATTCTCTATGACTGCAGTCCCCAACTCCTGGGCCAAGGACTTGTACTGGTTCGTGGCCTGTTAGGAACTGGGCTGCACAGCAGGAGGTGAGTGGCAGGTGAGCAAGCAAGGCTTCATCTGTATTTACAGCCACTCCCCGTCACTGTAGAAAAATTGCCTTACACGAAGCCAGTCCCCGGTGCCAAAAACGTTGGGGACTACTGCATGACATTGCAACGGTGTGTTAATCATACTATTTTTCAAGTCGCACAGAACTTTATATAACAAAGTTTGAACCTCAATATATGTGAATTAAAGTATTATTTAATTGGTTCGGGGATTCCAGAGAGAAATGCAGATAAAATAACTGTACAACAAATGTATGAAAAAACTCATTAAAGGGAGTGGGGGAAAAGAGGCTTAACTAAGAAACTTAGAAAATAAGGGTGAGTCTAAAGGACAAAGGATTTCTATACAACTACTCTACATTAGTTGGTAAAATTCTTTCCCATGGAGTATGGATTACCAATTCTGAAAAAAACTATGCATGTATTTTGGGACTCAATAATTACATAGATGTAGATGACTTTCTCACTGTTAGAGTGGGAGTTTTTATACAAGTGGTGGGAATGTGTAGACAGATTAGACAAGATTAGTTTCATGTGGTGCTAGAGATATTAGCAGGAATTCTTGCTTAACTTTATATATATATATTATGGGCAAGTGTAGAAATATATGTGTGGGAGTTAATATACACACATATATTTCTTTGTTATGTCAGATGACAAAGCAAAGACACATCAGAGGCCTAAAAGTAATGAATACACCCACAGCTCAGACATTTGTTTCTAATACTTCACCAGAAAGAGAACAAAGATTCCTTGAAGAAATGGATAATATTAAACATGGGCAGTAAATCAACAGAATTAACCCAGAGTGCCTTATAGTGCCTAGAAGTGAGAAAATGCTAAACAACAACAGAACCAACCAACCGAAGAAGCAATCAAATAAACAAAATCAAACAGCAATGCTGTATTTGAAAATGGTACAAAAGCCAACTGAAAGACCTTACAATGGCCAACACTAGAACAATTTGAGCAAGAAGATAAATAAACTAGCATCAATATAGTGCAAAATTAATATCTATGACTTTACAGGATAATTCATATGATATATATATATAAAATTGATTTAATAAATATATAAAAATTGGTGGAGAATAAAATTACCCATAGTACAGATATACAAATGATATTTGCAGAAGCTCTGCCCATAAGGAGGTGGAACATAATTCCCCACTTCTTGAGCTGTGCACAGTGACTATTTTTCAAAAATACAACATGAAAAGAAGAAAAATTAATTTTCCAGTGGAGAAACATGACCTAAACTACTACTTTCATGTGATCAAATTAATATAAACAGTGATAAAGCATGTTGATAGTGTATAACCTCAGTATAATGTCGTGAGAATATCTTGTTATCCTGTCAGGAGGATATAACTATCTTTAACATGTATAGGCTAACAATTGTGTGTCAAATTAGATGAAGGAAAACTGAGAGCTGAGGAAGAAATAGACGCATCTGCTATTATCTTTGGAGACTTCAACATACTCTATCAGAAATGGAAAGATCCAGCAGGCAAAAATTCAGTAAGGACATAGTAGATATTAACACTACCATCAGCCAACTGGATATAATCTACATCTTTAGACTATGTAATCCAACCATGGGCACAGTGAAAACACATCATGAGCCCACAGAGATCTCTCCCCAAGACTGACCATTCCATTATAGAAGGTAGAATGAAAAGAGGAAATTAAATTCAAGGTAAGCAGTAGAAAAGTTTGTAAAGATGGTAAAAGCTACATAATAGATAAAGCAACGTGATTGTTCAGAGGAGTATGGATTCCTTAATAGTTTCCAGATCATAGAAGCATCCAAAATTAATAAATAAAACACAATAATGCACAAAAAATTCTTGCTTAGGTCCATGCAACAGTGACTCTACCCTGAAATGAAAAGACACTAACTTTAGAAATGATCAAATAAAGGCACACAAAGTGGGATAATTTCTTTTTGTTACTAGGCCAAAAAGTTCTATAAATGTAAATAATCCACCAATATGAAATGTAGGTAGATAGAAAAGGCCATGAATGTCATTTAAAGGGTACATGTGATAGAAAAATAAATATATGTAATACATGTTAAAATCTGAAAGAAATGAGAAAATCATGAGGTTTGCATGACAATATCAAAGAACATATAGGAGGACATGTGGTCACAGATATGTGAACAAGTGTTATGCCCATGGAAAAAAGATCCTATTGCCATATATCCTATAAAGGGCTAAAAACAAGAATCTATATAGAACCCAAGAAAATTAGAAGAAAAAATCAAACCACCCCATTAAGAAGTGGGCAAAGGACATGAACAGAAACTTTTCAACAGAAGATAGACTAATGGCCAAGAAACATATGAAAAAATGTTCAACGGCTCTAATCATCAGGAAAATGCAGATCAAAACCACAATGAGATATCACTTAGCTCCAATGAAAATGGCTTTTATCTAAAAGTCCCAAAAAAACAAATATTGGTGTGGATGCGGAGAGATAGGAACACTCATACACTGCTGGTGGGACTACAAACTAGTACAACCTCTATGGAAAGTAATATGGAGATACCTCAAAGAACTAAAAGTAGAACTACCATTTGATCCAACAATCCTGCTACTGGATATCTACCCAAAGGAAAAAAAGACATTCTACAAAAAAAAATCTGCACTCTAACGTTTATAGCAGCACAATTCACAATTGCAAAGATGTGAAAATGACCCAAGTGCCCATCAATACATGAGTGGATTAACAAAATGTGGTATATGGAGTACTACTCAGCCGTAAGTAAAAAGCAATGAACTGCCTATTGTATTATCCTGGAAGGAGCTAGAGCCCATTCTTTTAAGTGAAGTATTACAGGAATGGAAAAACAAACAACACATGTACTCACCATTAAATTGGTACTAACTGATCAACACTAATGTGCACAAATGGAAGTAACATTCATCGGGTGTCGGGCAGGTGGGAAGGGGGTGGAGAGGATGGGTAAATGCACACCTAACAGATGCGGTGTGCGCTGTCTGGGGTATGGGCACACTTGTTGGGTGGTACAAAGGCAATTCATGTAACCAAAGCTTTCGCACCCTTGTAGTACTCTGAAAAGAAAAAAATGATCCTATGGAATATGAGCCCAGGCCCACCATGGTCTGACTTTCCTGCTCCTGCCATCCTCACACATTTCTGATCCCAGTGGTCCTTCAAATACACTAAGTGCCCTCTTCTCATGCCCTGGCCTGTGCCAGGACACACTTTTTCTCTTCTCTTTCCCTCCCCTGTTTGCTGGACTCTCTGCTCCTCACTCTCCAGAATCTCTTCAATGTTCCTTTTGCTGGAGGCCTTCCTTGTCCATCCTGGTCTGATGCCTGTCCTCTCAGTTCCCAACGGCAGCTTTCTTACCTACAGTTTAGATTCTAAGTTTTCTTAATGCCCACTCAACTGTCTCAGAGAATATGAAAACTTGTTCATATAGTTCTCCTGTGAGCCTCACACATGTTGTGGACACAAAGCAACACAGAATTTTCCATTTCATATTGAATTTCACAAATGTTTTAATGAATTTTTCAACCTCCTCACCCATATGCTTGCCTACTTCCTGAAAAACTGTGTCTCTCTTTCAATCTGAAGAGGGTTTGAACTTGAAGATGGACATGTGTCTTTTGCTCCGTTTTGTCCTCAGGACAGGATATGATCCCTGCCTCCCCTCAGCCCCTTCTCCAGCCACCTCATTCTCAACCCACTGTACAGGCCTTGAATGGACCCTACTGCTCCTGTCTCATCTGCACCTCTTCTGTCCTTCTGCACAGTGTTGTCCTCTTACCTAACTAAATTTACTGGTACAATAAGGTTTAGTTCTATTAATGTGGTTTATTTGATAAATTTTTTGAAATCATATCAGTTACCAAACTTCACCCATTTTACTATATGTGCATATGTATGTTTTTAAAATTTTTTTCCAAATTTTGTCACAGTCAGTGCTAGACTTGTGTGAGCCATGTCGTGGTTTAAATTTTCTGCACATGCATGAGTGTACCTTGAAATGTTCTGTTGTAACTTTGCTAAGATCACTTGCAGAATGGGTGTCAACAGGAAAGGTGGAAATCACACAGACAATGGTGTAGCCTCTCTTATTAAGAAATGTTTCTTTACCATCACTCTTCATGCCACAGAGGGTGGTGTAAAGATATCATGACTCTGGGTCAAAACCTAATTCACAATAATCAGAATCAGAATATTAAGATATGAGTGAATGAATTTGTGAATGAATTTCAATATTGTTTTCATTTTTATATGAATATTATTTGTATATTTAAAATTAAAAAAGGGCTTTTTCAGTAAGTGTAAATAAGTCTTTTATGTGTCAAATAGTGTAATTGACAGAGCCATTATCATTTTTTTAGATTGTTCTTAAACATTTGATTCATTTTCATAAGGTAGATACCACTGCAAATGGACTCCTACAGACACTGTGAACTGGCTAATTCTGACTTTACCTTTGGTGTTACAGATGCCAGTTCACTTTTCTGTCTCTCTGTGTGTTTGACTCACATTGTCCCTGATTCATTGTAATAGCACCAACTAGAGCCAGGGGTACAGTAATGATGGAGTAATTGCAGGACAAATGAAACACGATGTTGTGGGAAAACTTACAGGGCTTGGACATGTCTTATCTCATGCAGAAAAATAGACAAGTTATATGGAACAATGGACTGAAAGGCAGAGTACATCAATCAGTGTGGGGCAATGGTACCTGAGGGATATGAAACAATGTTGTCAGCCCTACTATTGCTTCATGTTATTCTTTGAGAGTTTCCAGGCTGTGGTGTGCCATGAGTTTTGGAAGACACTGAGTTGAGAGGATGGAACTGAGAGTCTGGAAAACTAGGTGGCCGAATTCCATCCGATCCCTTTCCACATCCAGTAGTAGGGATGGGAGAGAGCATTCACGCCAGCACCTGAGCAGGCTGGGCTGCTGCGCCATCATTACTCCACTGAGACTTGGTTCATAGAAATACAGCAGTGGAATGGGGGAACAAAAAGCAAAGATATAAAAATAATACATTTGAATCAATTGGCTTTCAAGCCTTTCACCTTATTTCCGACTGTAAAAAGTCAGAGGTCTTTACATGCCACAGTGATCCTGCAACAAGCCCAAGCATGAAGGGATACCCCTTAGAGATGAAGTAAATGACGTGTATAAGTAGAATGAACCACTCCTTTGTGGACACCAACCTGACATTCCTATATTATATTGTTAGGTGTGGCTGATAAACTCACCACATTATGAAATAATAAAAGTAGAGCCTTTGATTTGTAAGAACAGAAGTATCACCAAAAAAAAAGAGAAACCAATGAAGATTTTCACCTCTGTTTTCCTAAAAATTCTCCACTTTCTTTGAAATTTGGGACATATTTTGTCTCTGTTCTTCACTGCAAAAAAGCCATAGTCAGTATAGTTTGTGTGGATTTGAGGGGTTGCGGTGAAATTAAATTAAATGATATCAGGCTGTAACACAATACATGAGGGGTTCCTTTTAAAATTATTTAACCAATATTAGGCATTGAAATTTTCTGTTTACAGTATCAAAGCCCAGAGACCCTGACTATATCCATACCTGGCAAAAAAAAAGAAAAATGTTCATCTACTAATGTGGATAAAAAGTACCAATGAAATATCAGCATTCTAGCTTTATCAGTTGCTCACATATAATAAATCATGAACAAATGCCTCCGACCTTGCAGAATAGTTCTTAGCCCATTAGATTGGGGAGTTCCACCCTTGTACAGTAGACAAATGCAGTTGAGCCTCAGAGACCCACTCTTTAGGAAAGCATTCTTCACAAGAAAACGTGTTCCTCTCAACACAGCCACGTTGACGGAAAGGCAGTCATAACTGCAAACCCCTAATGAATACTCTACATCTGCTAGAGTCCTGAATATTTCCTGCACTCTTCTTGTTTTTGTTTCCCTTGGTTGATTCAGGTGAGGCAATCTCTGCTCAGCCCAGACTGGGGAATCCATCTGTGCTCCTCAGGACAGTCCTAGCCTTTCCCACGCAAGCTGTGTCAGAGGAGTGTCTAAGGCTCAGCCTAAAACAAGAGATATCACAGGATCAGCTAAGTAATTGGAAGCAGGGTAAGTTTTTAACTAAGACATAAAAATGAAATCTAAAAAAGTCACAATTTCAAAATTTTAAAATATTAAGCTACAAGAAAATTATATGAAATATTGCAATTCCATTTCCAAAAGCCAATGGCACAAAAAATATTAGCTGAACAGAACATATGGATGTACACATTTTATAAGTGGCATTTTTATATCACTAAGAACTAAATATAATTTTAGTAATTTCTCATCAAAATAATAAAAGAATGTAGATCTTTAGTAAGGGTGATCTGTACAAGGACATATTGTGTACACATTTATGGAGTTGATATGGAAGGACTTATAGACTCTGGCCACTGTCTGTAGCTTTTGGGTAAGGAGAAAATTAAACATGGCAAAGTACACACTTGCACAATTAGGAAGTGGCTGCTCACTGCTGTGAACTAAAATTAAATAAAAGCCTTCCCCCACCCCCCACCAGCTGACTGAATGGACCCCTCCTGGCCAAGAGAATATCCTAAAACTAAATTGTCTGCCATGGGGAGGAGGTCAGACATGCCTCAAAATGCACCCTCTCCCTTCTTGGAAATGTCCTCTGTAACTCATCAACAGGCCCAAGGCTATGTAAGACAAACCTGCAGGTCCCCAACTGACACAACAAATATATGTCCAGTGACTTGTCTCTTCATTAGCTAAAACATTCCAAGCCTTTAGACAAAGCTTCATTTTTAACCAATAACAAGTCAAGGAGTCTTTAAACCCACCTATAACCTGTAAGCCCCCACTTGGAGATGGCCCGCCTTTTCAGGCCAAACCAATGTATGCCTTCCATGTATTGATTTATGACTTTGCCTGTAACCCCTACCTCCCTAAAATGAATAAAACCAAACTGTGGCCCAGCCACAGCGAGTCCACTTGCTCAAGGCTTCTTGGGTGTGGCTCCAGGTCACGGTCCTCAAATTCGGCTCAGAATAAACTTCTTTCAACTATTTCAGAGTTTGGATTTTTTTCCATCCACACTGCATTCAGAATGGGAGTGTTAGTGTTCTGTCTTCACAAATTAATATCTTTGTGAATCTTTCACATACAGTGCAAGCAAAGCCACATAAAAGAAAGTTTCACTGCTCTTTTTAAGCATGAGTGTCTGAGCAAATTTTGCCTTATGTCTCTGAGAATAGACTCTGTCTTTCTCCTCGTCAACCAGAGGTATTTTAGAGGAAATTTTTAGAAAATGATAACACAGAGAACTTGGAACCTCTTTCTCTCTAGTAAATGTGATATTCACATTCCATTTAGGAAAGAATGACACATGAAAAGATTAAAAGTAATTGAAATGGTTATTTGAAAAACAATTATGAATGCATTTTTAAACAGAGGAATGAAGGACTTAATACCCATTAGAAAAATAAAAAGTTGGTTGTAGATGATGTCCCTGTGACCAAAGTAAAAGGACACTTATACTGAAGTGTTAAAGACATTTGCACTTAACAAAACCAAAAAAAAAAAAAAAAGTAATGCAAGAACTGAAGTTCTAAGGTATCACTGACAGCAAGCAGAATGATTGTTGAACAAACTAATTCTTATACATCAGAACTGAGTTCTCCAACTCATACCACAGGGAGGGCAGGGAGCTGCTTTCCTAGTTTCTGCAGAACCCACAGAGAGGCTCTGGGCTCAGAGGCTCCCACTGTGGCCCCTCCCTTGGTGAACTTGGTCTGGAGGAGAAGGACCATGTCCACAGGGTCCTCTATACCAGTGCAGGGGCCCCAAGGCTACACCAGGCTTTCGCCACCACTGGCTGTTGTTGAAGGTTAAATAAATAAAGTGCAGAGTTGTGTTAGGAGACTGTGTAAGATTTATAAGGGTATTAGAGACATAATAGACAACAGTGAAGTTCCAAAGTCAAATTCACAGCTTCATTCAAGGTACAGCTGGGAATATTGGTGTAGGTGCAGGCATGTGGGTCTTTACCTTTTTATCTTCATTATACAAGAGCACAGTGGTTAAATGAACAAATTCTTGAGGGAAATTTCTTGTGTTAAATGAAGTGTTTTAACAGCTAAGAAAGTACAGTATTTTCACAGAGACAAATAACCCATAAATAAATAAAAAAACAAAGCTGAAAAAAAGACATATACATATATAAACAACTAATTTATAAGTTGACACATGGGAAAAAGATGAATTTTTCTCAAAGTGTTCTAAGGAGTTGATTATCTATAGCAAAAAAGTAAAATCTGACATTTGACCTTACATTATAAACAAATTTAATTATAGTTGGATCACAGATAGAAATATAAAATATTTAATATATTATATGGAAAACAATTTATGAAAATATTTTCATGACTATGAAAGTATAACTGAAAAATATTTACTATGTAGGAGAAATGATCTTCTAACATAGTTCACGTGAGCTAAGACTCTGGAGACAGAATAAGTCAAGATCAGCTTCTTCTATTCCCTTCCATTAGGGCTATAGCTGAGCCTGAGAACTGGACCATGGGTGTGGTAATAGTGCCTTCCTCTTGAGATGTTTAGGAGATTGTATGAAATAATAACATACAAAGCATGTAGTGTAAAACCAGGTCTACCCTCACCACTAACTTTTTCTAATAAGTTTAGAGTTGTATCAATTGCAACATCTATCATTATTTTACATATGAAAATGAAATAATAAACTCACTAACAAATGATAAAACTAATACCTCATCACTTAGAATTTTTACAATATATATTTTTAAAAAACTCTTTTTAACTTATATATATGTGGATATTTTTCTTTTATCACTCCCATGATTACGTGAGATGGAACACGTAAGCAAAATACATTGACGAAGGTTTTCCTAAATTTTATCCCATTAGGATCAAACTCTTCTGAATCACTTTTCAACTCATCTTGTCCATAATTTTCCCCATAGTACCTCATCTGTGATAAGCATAAGCATTGGTGATGCTGCATTTCTTGCCAGCATCCTATGATACCCCTGTGAGATTATCCTTCCAACCTTCTGATGCCCCTTATGCAAGTTTTGATGCTGATAATGTCATCAAAAGATGTCAATGGAAGGTTTTTAAACCATGTTCATGTATGGGTACATAAAGACAATCACGTTGTGACTGCCTCTGGCCAATTGTGTCTCAACACTAACAAATTTAATATGCACCTGTATTTGATAGATGTAAAAAATGTGCACTGTAGGATGAATGCAGTACACTATGTTTCTCAATTACTGCCCATTTCTCAGTGTTAAATCATATCAGCTCATCTGCGGTATTTTGGTCTGCTACTGAGGAAACATGCTTGAATATATTTTCACATAAATCAACCAACTGCATTAAATTCTACCTACTTATTAGATGTATTAGAGTTATTAGTGGAATCCTGGAATTCATATTTTGTGTGTGGACAGTAGTTCTATAAACTATGGTTCAAGAAATCAATTGAGGAAAAAGATAGAAATTTTAAAGAATTATTTGAAAGATTCACTGTAGTGCTAGCTTTCTAAACACTTAGAACAAGTATATCTTGATAATTTCTGTCTTAATCTTAGAAATACGAGCAATGCTCCCTGTAAACTGCATTTGAAATTCAATTCTTCAGTCCGTAACATTTGTGTGTCTCTCATTTTTCTTCGTTCTCGTTTGTACTTTTAATCACATGTGTGGTTATTATACAAATCATCTTCTCCATAAAATTTTTGTTCTTCCCCCTTGCTACTCTGGTCAGCTGTACATTGGAGTGCTTAGATGTTGGAATGGGTTTTGGTGTTTCCTTATGAATACACTGAGTGAAGGACAAACTCATATAATCCACGCTTTAGGATGGTGACTGAATTTTCACCTAGAGTTTCAGACTCTGAGACGTCTGAATAAAGAGAACATGATGTCATGATCTTAAATATATGAGCCAATTATCCATCAGAGTTCAACTTCTAATCAGGCTAGAGTATGGAGACACAATGTTGGGGACTTGCCTTATGATGTAGCCTAAGAATTTTCTTTTTTTAACAGTGGCACCATCCACAGGATTGTGGTAGCCTGGCCAGCCTCTATGAAAATGGTGGTATAGTATAATATATTGGGTGAAATAATAAATTATGTATACTGTTAGAGTTGGTTTGGGGAGTAAGTGCTCAACACTGTGTCATCTGTACCTGTAACATCATGTTATTCATGATTTGTGAGTGCCCATGGGTGTGCAGTACGTATGTCATCCTGTAGGCAGGGTACCTGGAAACACCTCTGCTGCAACACAGAAGAGTACAATGGCCTGTGGACAGGGAGCTGTATGGGGGATGATGGACAGTGCTCCCTGCTGTGGGATCCTTTGTTCAGCCAGCACATATGCAGAGCCATCATTCAGCCTGTGTCCATCTCTTTGATCATGGAGTGCTGGTGACAGGTTGTATCTTATTTATAAGCACATTTTTGTATGCTGCACACCTGCTGCCATGGTGGCTTTTTGGCTTCAAAATGGGCAATGTAATTCCATTATGTGACTGTTTACAGAATGCATGGTTCCAAAGAATACCTGATGGATTCTGCAGAATGAAGAGAACTAAATTATAACAGGGTTTTCTCTACATTTTGAAGGTATAGTTGTTGATTTATCATTCAAAGAAAGGATCTCTGCACCAAGACAATATTGTCCTGAAAACAGAAAGAAGATTGTTCCCTGCCACTGACATTTCTCAGTCTTGGCTTCTAACATCCAGAAGTCATGTTGACCAAAAAACGCTATAGTGGATCCTGCAGATACACTGCTAATCAATGTTCAAAAGTGGTTTTCTGGGATATGTGAGGCAGAGGCATATACCTTTGAGCTAGTGCTTACTGACACTCAAAATGACAATTTGGGAATGGGGAGTATAAGGTGGAAGAAGAAAAGGATGAGTTCCTGGAGCTTAATGGTGTTTGGAATGGTACATGGTACAAAAAGCTTTTTTGCTTTTCTCTCCCTACATGCTGATTTGTCTCTGGAGGCCAAGACTTTTTGCTTATGTCTGTGTTTGTTTTATAATACTTTTTAAATACTAAAATAATACCTTTTAACAATATTTTATTTTCAAATAATTTTAGATTTATAGAAAGATGCGCAGATAGTGCAGGCAGTATGATAAAACCTTCAGTTATCTAGAATGTTAACATCTTATATGACCACAGCATATTCGTGAAAACTAAGAAATTGGCCATGTTAATAAACTATTAACTGAATTACAGACTATCCTCATAATTTACCAGGTTTATTAATACTGGCATTTTTTCTATTCCAAGATCTAATCCAGGAGACCACATTACATTTACTGTCAGGTATATTAATTATTTATTGCTGCATAACAAATTAACACATAGCTTAGTGGCTAAAACCACACACACTCCTTACTCACAGTTTCTTGTGTCAGGAATCCAGATGTAGATGATGGGCATGGAGGACTTCTCAACTTGAGGATGAGCTGGGGAAGGATCCATATCAATGGTCAAGTGATTATTGTTAGGAACCTAGTCCCTGCCTGGGGCAAGAAGAATTACTTGTGAAATATCCCATTACTTTAAAGAATTAATATCAATATATTACAAATTCTTCAAAAAACAACAATGGAGAAGTCGCTTCCTATTGTATACAACGAGTTAGTTTATCTTGATAACATAACTAGACAAAAACATTTCAAGGAAGGAAAATTAAGCTAATTTTGCCTTATGAATATAGAGGCAAAAATCCTCAAGGAAATATTATCGAAACAATTCAGCAACATGTCAAAAGGATTATACACGATGGCCAAATGTATTTATCTTTGGAATGCAAATTTGGTTCAACATACAAAATCATTTAGTTGTATGCACTATATTAATATAACAGGGAAAAAACACATGATCATCTCAAAGATGTACAATGTGCACTTGAAAAAATCCAACACACATTATGATAAAAACAAGCAGCAAATTAGGCAGATAAGAGAACTTTCTTCACTTTAAAGGGAATCCACTAATAATTCATATGTCATCATAAGTTATATGAAAGGTTCAATACATTCCAAGATTCAAAACAAGGCAAGGATGTCCACTATTCCTACTTCTATTCAACATTATACTGAAGGATATAGTCAGAGAAATTTGTCTAGAAAAATAAAGAGAAGGCATCAAAATTGAAAAGTAAGTCAGATTCTGTTTGCAAATGTCACGATTTTCTGGAGAGAAAATCCTAAGTATTCTAATAAAATATGATTAGATGTAAAAAATGAGTTCAACAAAGTTGCAGTACATAAGTTGCAGTACATAATATACAAAATCACTTGTATTGCTATATACCAGCAATTAATCTAAAAACAAAACTCAGAAAACGATTCTATTTAAAATTACATCAAAAAGAAAAGTACTTAAGAATAAATTTAACAAAATAAGTGTAAGATATGTACATTGAAAACTTCAAAACATATCAAACATAATTAATTAAATCCTAAATAAGTGGGAAAACATTGAATGTTCATTGCTTAGAATGCTTAATATTGTTAGGTTGGTAATATTTTCCAAATGGATCTATAGATTTAATACAATCCCTATCAAAATACCAAGTTACATTTTCTTTTCCTAAATTGACAAGCTGATTTAAAATTCTTATATAATGCAATAGATCCAGAATAGCCCAAATAATTTTGAAAAAGAAGGTACAATTCTCTTTTAAAACTTGAAAAAGGGAATCCCTGTACCAAGAAAACACTCCTTAAGGAGGAAATATGATTTACGTTTCCTGTCACTAACATTTCTCCATCTTGTCTTCCAGTGTTTGGAAGTCATATCTTCCAGAATGTCTTTAGTAGGATTCTAAAATCATGCTGTTAAAAAGTGTCTGAAAAGGGGTCTTCTAGCATGTGAGCAGGATTCTGGAGAGGTACCGACACAGGAAGTGGTGTGGTAGGGGAGTATATGGAAGAAGAAGTGGAGTTGAGTCCCTGGAGATAGTTGGTGTCTTCCTGCAACAGATGCAGCTGTGTTGGAATCGTGGCTAACAAAGGGAAGCTGTTTTGCCTGCCCTCACTACATCTCTATTTAACCCCCGAGCCAAGGTTTTTTTGTTATTTTTGACTGTCTTTGGTGGGGTGTGTGTGTTTTATTTTATTTTTTTTTTGGTATCTAAATGATGTTTTCAAAAATACTTCTTATTTTCAAATAATTTTAGACTTACAGAAAGTTGCAAAGATAATAGAGTTTTATATATTCTTCAGCTTCCAGAAATACTAGCAACTTATACAACCATAGCATATTTATGAAAACTCATAAATTGACATTTGTACAAAACTATTAACTGAAGTACACACTTTCTTCATATTTTACCAGGTTTTCCACTAATGTCTTGTTTCTATTCTAGGATCAAATACAGGATACTTCATTACATTTCCAGTCAGGCATATTACCTACTGATTGCTGCATAACACATTATCACATAGCTTAGTGGTTCGAAACCACACATATATATTACTTACAGTTTCTCTGGGTCAGATGATTCAGGTTAAAGTTTCAACTGAATGATAACCTGGTGGAAAGTTCGTGTGATTGTTGTTAAGATTCAATTCTTATTCAGGTTGAGATGACTACACTGGTGAATTATTCTAAACCTTTAGAGGAATAATAACAATGCTTCACAAACTCTTCTTCTAGGAAAAAACAAAAACAAAAACAAGACAATATATTCCAATGCATTCTATAAAGCCGGTTTACCCTGATACTACAACTGGACAAAGACATTTCAAGAAAGGAAAATTAAAGACTGATGTGCCTCATAAAACAGAGGAAAATATTCTCAAGAACACATTATCAAAACAAATCAGTGAAATACAAAACCATCATACCCTGTGGGCAAGATTATTTATCCCTGGAATGTAAGTTTGGTTACATAGACAAAAACAATTAGTATAATACACTACATTACTAGAATAAAGGACACAAGCTTCATGATCGCCTCAGAAGATGTAGAATAAGCATCTGAGAAATGCAAAACATATTCATGATAAAAGCAATGAAAAAATTAGGCATAGAAGGAATATATTTTTACCTAAAAAGGTAATCCAGGAAAAATTCACATAACAACGTACGATGTCATGAAAGTTTGAGTAATTTCCCTAACATTAGTAACGGGAAAAAAGACTTTCACTCTTGCCACTTCTATTAATCATTGTACTGGAGGATATAGCCAGGGTAATATAAAATGTTCAGAATAGAATGAAAGTAATTAAACTATCTCTATTTTCAAATGACATAACCTTGTGTATAGATCCTAAAGAATCCCATAAAATAACATTAAAACCAAAAAATGAGTTCAGAAATATTGCAGTACAAAAGGTCAATAAAAAATTAATTGTATTTCTATATGTTATCAATTAACATAAGAAGGAAACTCAAAAAACAATCCCAATTAAAATAGTGAAAAAAAGGAAATAGGAATAAATGTAACAAAATAAATATAAGATACATACACTGAAAACTACAAAACAGACTCAAAAAATTTAAATGACTCCTAAATAATTGTAAAAACATTCAACGTTCATTGAAAAGAAGGCTTAATATTTTTAAGAAGGCAATGCCTTCCAACTGGATCTACAGATTGAATAAAATCTCTGGGGAAATCACAGCTTATATTTTGCATTAATTGGCAGGATGACGTTAATATTCATTTGGAAATGCAAATGCTCTAGAACAGCCAAAATGATCTTGAAAACAAACACCAAGGTTTTATAATTCCTAATGATAGAAATCAAAACATTGTGGTACTGATATAGGAAAGACCTATTATTCAACGGAATAGAATTGAGTGTCAAAAATTAATCTTTATGTTAATGGTACACTTTTTAAAAAAGTTTTCCAAAGAAGTTCAATATGGAGAAATATTTTTTGTAACAAATGTTACTGGGATAAAAAGATATCCACATGCAAATTGGACTTTTTCCTTCATCATGTATATATTTGACTCAAAAATAGAACATGGTTTTAAATGTAAGAGCTAAATCTAAAATTCCTATAGAATAGAACACAGGAATATAGCTTCGTGGCCTTAGGTAAAACAGTGGATTTTAAGGTATGACATCAAGTGCAAGTGACAAGAAAAATTCAACTGAATCTGGATTAACACCTTTTGTGATGCAAAGTACACCATCAAGACCTACCCAGAGAAGCGGATACAATATTTTCAAATCACATAACTGATATGGGACTACTGTTCAGAATATATGAAACATTCTTAAACTCAAAAATAAAAAGTCAAATATCCTAATCAAAAGAAAGTAAACTGTGTGAATAGACACCTTCTCCATAAAAGCTACATAAATGTCCAATAAGTTCATGAAATGATGCTCAACACCTTCAGTCCTTAGTGAAATGCAAATATAAACCATCATGAGAAGCACTCCACAATTCATAAAGGTATGTTCATAAGCCAATTAAGCTACTTTGAAAAGCCTGTGTAATGTGTAATTCCACTTATATAACACTGAGGAAAAGGTGCAATTATAAAGAATGTAAAAAAGAAAATAATAGTAACTAAGGGTTTGGGAGAAAGGCAAGTTGAACAGGTGAAATACAGAAAATTATTTTGTGTGGTGAAATTATTTTTTAAAATGCTGCAATGGTGTAGTAATGAGTATACTTTTTAAATCCAACAGAACTTTATATCACAAAGAGTGAACCTAAATGTTTTCAAAGGAAAAACATTATTTAGTAGGTTGAGGGATACCAAGGAGCAATGAAGACAAAATAATATAAATATATAACAAATGTGTAAAATAACCTCAGTGAAGGGTGTGGGGGAGAAAGGGTACTGACTAAATTAGTTTAGCGAATAAGGGAAGAATCTAAGTCTAAAAGCTACAGGATTTGGAGATTAGCATTGCACTTTAGTTGGTAAAGTTATTTCCCTTGTGGGTATGCATTAGCTATTTTGAAACCACTGTGCTTGTGTTTTGGGACTCAATGATTAAGTAAAAACGTCCAACTTTCTCACTGTTAGTGTGGAAGGTTACATAATGTAGCAGGAATGGGGCAATTGATTCATGTGGTACTGGATTAGATAATGTGATGCTGGAGACAAAAGTCTCCAAAATTAAACTGCAATGGTGGGGTATTTCAAAATGGTACAGGAGCCCAACTGAAAGATCTTCCAATGACCAATGGTTTGTTAATTGTGACAAATGTCCCCCAATGATGTAAAAGGTTAATAATAAGGAAAACTATGTTTGGTATAAATAAACTCTCTGCATGGACTTCTAACTCTTCTGTAAATCTAAAAGTATACTAAAATAGAAAGTTTCTGTCTTTGTAAAAATTCCCTTCTGAAAATAATACACAGAGCATTATCAATATCGCTGATTTCCCTGAGCACACTTCCCAAATTCTACTTTCTTCCTTAACCTGGAGAAGGTTACTATAATAGTATTTTGAATTCCCTATTTGTCATTTCCATATTTTTATTTTTCTATATAATTTTGTTTTTGTGAATATTATACTGTTCAGCTTTTTAAAATTCAAACTTGAATAAATAAATGTAAGTGTCTGAATTAAGTCATAACCTTAGTCAAATTATGAGAAACTATTTAATATTTAGAAAAATCCCTATTATGGTACATCCTACAACATACCCATCTAGCTATTTCTTTTTAACAAGGTCAAGGTCATGTAAAGTAAGTGAAGACTGAAAAGCTGTTGCAGACTGGACAGGACCTGATGCGGAAGGTGGACCCTATGATGGCAGCCGATGCTCCCCACCTACTGGTGTACACATCCTCGTATTGCATTTTTCTCCTCGTAAGTATGGACAGTAACTGTAAGTTGCCTGGAAACAATAGAATATAAAAAAGGTACAGGTAAATCATTGGGTGATTATGCTACATAAAATTGTGATTTCTGTTTTGCTTACAAACGTTCTCCCTTAATGGCTTTGATGGAGCCTTCTGCCTTGTGGGAGAAGCCCACATAGCAAGACCTGAGTGCAGCCTCTGGTCAATGGCCGGCAATGAACTGAGGCACTTGATTAAATACCCTGCCTTATAGTTTGCAATATTACATTTGCAACTAATCAAATCCCCCTTTCAAATTAGAGTATATTGCTTCTAAGCTAGTGTTAATACATTATAATAAGAGAGGAATCCTAATTCTTCCTTCATATTCCTTGTATCATTGTTGTCATTGATTTCACTGATATAAAGCATACTTGCACATATATTTCTGAATAGGTATGTAGGAGTGACACATACATAAGCATAAATAATCCAATGTCTTGTTGCTCTTATTATATTTAACAATCCGTTTTCTGTTAGCAATTACGAATATGAAAAATTAAAATTTTTACTTCTAGGGTAAACACTAACTATGTAAAAAAAATAAGCAAGTATGGGAAAGAGGGAAAATATGGCAGACTAGAGACAGCCTGCCAGCTCGCCACTCCCAAGGAAAGAAATGAAAGGTGCAGGCAACTGCCTACGTATGTTCTGGAAGCAGCATTGTGAATTCACAGAGAAGCAACGCGGCACACTCAGTGTGGGGAAAAAAGGTGGCGGGGTGATACATGTAACAGGATCAGAGAACACAAGGGGAAGGATAGGAGAACAGAGTGCGGAAGTGCTGTGCTCGCCCTGCCAGCGCAGTGCAGTCTGACCTGCAATAGGGCACCCACCACCCCCAAAGACCCCCTACCTGCTCAGACAGGGACATCCCTGGAGTCTGTGCAGAGCCGTTGCACTAGACAACAGGCGCTGTGGGGATCAGGCAACAGCTAAAGCCATCCTGAACTCTGGGGTGCACTGTGCTGGGTCTACACTGGGCTGGGGAGGGAATGGACTGACTTGTGGCTTTCCTGAGTCTTACCCTGGAACTTAAAGCCAGGTGCTTCATCCCTAGAGTGCAGCGGGACCCGGACACGGGAAATGACCGGAGAGCAGCAGGTCCCAATGGGAGAGGCCCTGGGCCCTGATCTGAGAGGTCCCGGGTGGGACATGGAAAGCTGCGACCTCTGCACGTCTGACCTGCCATCCGTGGGACCCTTGTGCCTGCAGCTGGTTCGGCCCTGAATCCGCCCTCCAGGCCCCAGCTGCCTCCTGCCTGCCCGGCCCTGACCCTGCCTTCCAGGGGGTCGCCATCTACAGGGTCCCAGCTTCTGGCTCAGAGCCCCTGATCAGAGGCTTTGCTTCCAGCTCCGCCCCAGTCCCTGCTCAGAGGCTGTCACACAGGAGCAGAGCGGGCTTTGAACTGAGAGGCTTGGGGTGGCAGCTTTGGTAGGCTCTAAGAGGAGTGTGGAGAGGCCCATGGTCCCTGAGCTGCCGGAGCCAACAATAGACCAGCTGATTTGGCATTATCAGGAATCCAGGTGCCTGCGGAGCAGCCAGCTGCTTGCTTGCCCTGACTCCGCCCTGTGGGCCCCAATTGCCTCCTGCCTACTTGGCCTTGACCCTGCCCTCCAGGTGGGATCAGCTCGCCATCTGCACAGCCCCACTTTTGTCTCAGAGGCCTTGCTCAGAGGTTCTAGTCATGGCTCCTTCCTAGTCCCAGCTCTGAGGCTCTCAGGCTGGAGCCTGAGGCTCTGCCCAGTGCCTCCAGAAATCCCACCAGGCCCAGACACTGTCCCCAAGTCTCCAGTGCTGCACATGTACCCCAAGACCCCACCCCAGAGCCTCCCCCACCAAACCAGGGCAGGAACAGCTGTTCCAAAGTTCAACACCCCTCCAGGGGCCCCCCCAGCCTCAAGCCACCAGCACACTGTGACCTGCTTTGAGCAAACACCCACACCCAGGAACCCACACCTTATCCAGCTTTTGCCATTACCTCTGTGGGGAGACCCTGGGTAGAGCAATCCTCACAACACCAGCCTCAGTGAAGAAAGTCTCATCCAGCTCCCAACTTGAACATCCTAAAACTATCTGGAGAGTTCCCAGTAAGGAACAGGAGTCCTGAAAACCTCTTAACCCAGAACTCAGAAAAGAGGGTTCAGATTAAAAGAAACCAGGAAAAAAAACCCTGGCAACATGAAAAATCAAAACAGATCAATACCCCAAAGGGATCACAACAGAGCTACAGCAGTGAACTCCAACTCCAAGGACATTGTTGAAATGACAGAAATGGAGTTCAGAATAGTTCAGAAACTAGTACAATCTGTATGGAAAGTAGTATGGAGATACCGCAAAGAAATAAAAGTAGAACTACCATTTGAACCAGCAATCCCACTACTGGGTATTTATCCAAAGTGAAAAAAGACATTCTATAAAAAATACCTGCATTCAAATGTTTATAGCAACAAAATTCACAATTGCAAAGATGTGGAAACAACCCAAGTGTCCATCAATACATGAGTGGATTAATAAAATGTGGTATATGTATTCCATGGAATACTACTCAGCCATAAAAAATGGTGAATTAATACTTCTTGTATTAACCTCAATGGAACTGGAAACCATTCCTCTAAATGAAGTATCACAAGAATGGAAAAACAAACACCTCATGTACTCACCATTAAATTGGAACTAATTGATCAACACTTATTTGCACATACAGAAATAACATTCATTGGAAATCAAGCAAGTGGGAGGGGGGAGGAGGGAATGGGTAAATTCACACTTGACATGCACGATGCACACTGTCTGGGTGATGGGCACATATATAACTTTGACTCAAATGGTACAAAAGCAATTTATGTAACCAAAACATTTGTATCCCCATAATATTCTGAAATAAAAAGAAAAGAATCTATGAAAATGTTTTAAATTTATCTTTCATAAAAGCAAATATGACTGATATGTTAATAAAGGAGTGAACATAGAATCATATAAAATATCCAATTAAAACCACAAAAGGCAGAAAATAAGTGGATTATGAAAATAAGAACAAAGACAAGAGACACAGCCAAAGGTATCAGCAGAAATCGTGAATATTATTCCACCTATATCAATACTGGACTTGAATGCCAATAGTCTAAATACACCAAATAAAAGACACAGATTGCCAGATTGGATGAAAAAGAAGACAAACTGAATGTTGTTTACAAAAAAAACCCTATTTTAAATATATACAGACATATAGTTTAAAAGTAAATGGATGCAACAAAATATACCATGATAATACTAATTATACAAAAAGCAGGAGTAGCAATATTAATCTCTGAGAGAGTAGATTTTGAAGCAAGGGAGGTTATCAAGGATAACCAGCTTCTGCCCACTCCTCGGTGGCGTGGTTGAGAGGGAAAGACCACACCCACTGCATCATCTGAGCTTGTGCAGGAGGCACCCAGGCGTGTTTCTACAAATTCCTGCCACTATGGACTGTTGATGGTGGAGTAGAAAGCCCATTAACTTTGCTCCAGAAATCAAGAAAATAATAAAGAGGAGGCATTTCATTGAATAAAATTCATTAAGAATGTGATAAAATAAAGAAAGGCAGGGAGTGATTTTAGGGGGATTGCCTAAGATTCACAAGAAAAGATATATAAACAGTAATGTTCTAATGTTGTAAACACACTTGTTTATTCTAAGTTAAGCTGGACAATTTGGTGTAGGCATAAGACATTCAGATTTTTACTCTTTTCCTTCATTAAAGGATAACCTAGTGATTAAGCATGGGTTCTGGAGTGAAAAACTCTTGTGTTAAATGAAGTATGTTACTAACTAAGATGGCGTGATATTTTCACAAAGTCAGAAAAATGAACAAATGGAAAAAGAGCAGAGAGCTCAAACCAGACACATGCCTATATAAGTGAATGAATAAATCCTACAGAATTGTATAACAGAAAGGGTGAACATAAAAGTACGCAAATTAAAAACCTGATTCAGTAGGTAGGGGGATCCCGGGGAGAAATTCAGACAAAAAAAGAAACTGTGTAACAAATGCATGAAATAATTTCACTGAAAGGAGATTAGGAAATAGGTGGAGATGCTGAGTCTAAAGGACAAAGTATTTGTACATAATCACTTAACATTAGTTGGTAAAGTTATTTCCTATGAGTTTATAATTACTAATTCTGAAACCACTACACATGTATGTATGTCCAGATGGTATGATTGAGTTAACAGAACCAGCTTGTTTACTGTTAGATTTACACACAAAAGAATGAAAATAGACCGATTCATGTACTGCTGGAGTATTAATAGGAATTTATGTTTAATTTAGATAGATGCATATGGGCACACATTGAAATTATATATACATTTATAGTCACCCACAATTGGAAAATTTAAATGCCACATAAATAATTGGGTCTTAGGCGAGCAGAGGCCAAGTGGTGACATTCAATTATCACAGGCAAGGTGGGCTTAGTTGCCACAATTCACAGCAAAGGCAAAACAACAATAGTAGTCTGACTTGTGTAGATCCACAGTGTTGGCTAGTTAACCATGTTGTTCCTAGAAGTGAAATAAGATAGGAGGTCTCCTAAACTGTCGCTTGAATCTTTACAAACAGAAAACATTCAAGTCAAGTGAATAAAATTCCAAATTAAATCATAAAAGCATAGAATCATGCTCCTACAATCACTTCCTGGACTTGAGCCAATTTACAGTCTCAGACCCCCTTCAACAAAGGAGAGGCTGGGTTTCCTCCAGAAAGGACCCTGGTGCATTGTCACAAATGTGTACTGTTAATCTTTCTTTCATCATTTCCAAAAGGGCCTTATCACCTTTTACCAGGGTAAGTGTGCTTTGGAGAAAGGGAAACAATCAGAACTTTTAGGGATTAGTGGACGCTGCCTCTGAACTGAAATTGATTACAGGAGACCTGAAATGTCCCTGCGGCCCTACAGTTAGACTATGGGCTTATGGAGGTCAGGTGACCAGTGAAGTTTTAGCTCATATTCAACTCACAGTCACTTCAGTAGAGCCCTGAACCCATCCTGTGGTCAGTTTCCCAGTTCCAGATGCATGACTGGAATAGACATACTTAGCAGCTAGCAGAATTCCCACATTGGTCCCCAAACCTGTGGAGTGAGGGCAATTATGGTGGAAAGTTGAAATGGAAGTCAGTAGAGCTGTCTCTACCTAGGAAAATAACAAATCAAAAACAAAACTGCCTCCTTAGAGGAATGGCAGGGATTAGTGCCACCATCAAGGGCTGGGAAGATGCAGGGTTGGTATTCCAAAAACATCCCCACTCAACTCTGCTCTATGGCCTGTACAGAAAGAGAGAACCCAGAGAATGACAGTGGATCGCTATTATTTGAACCAAGCTGACTCCAATCCCAGCTGCTGTACCAGATGTGGTTTCATTGCTTGAGCAAATAAACACATTTCCTGGTACCTGATATGCAGCCATTGTTCTGGCAAATGCCTTTTTCTCCATCCCTGTCCACAGGCCCACCAAAAGCAGTTTACTATCATCAGTAAGGCCAGAAGTTCACATTCATTGTTTTACCTCAGGGGTATATCAAAGTTCCATCCCTATGTAGTTCCATCCCTATGTAGTTCCATCCCAATTTAGTTCTGAATGCTCTCCAGAATTTTACCTCAACAGAATAGAACTTTAATAATCAGTGCACAGAATAATCAGTTCTGAGAATACTCCTGGGCCTCTTTCCCTGCACTGCCCAATGGACTCATGAACAAAATGGCTGTGGTGGAAGGGATGGAGGTTATGCATGTGCTGAGCAATATGGACTTCTACTCATTAAGAATGACCTGGCTATAGCCCCCTATTGAGTGCTCAATTTTCCAGGAGCAAAGAACAACACTGAGCCCCTGATATTGAAACCACCTTTACAAATTGACAAAGAAGTGCAAGGTGAGTATTGTGGTAAGGGCCTAGGTAAAAATAATGATAATAATTAGCCACTGTCCCCCTGTTTGCTTCTCTATAATTGCCACTCTGGGCCACATAGCTGGGGGTCATAAAGATTCTTAGCTTTCTCCATAGATAACATCACATTTCAAACCTAGGGGTAGTTTCTGAGGTATCTTCCAGGTGCTGCTTTCCAGTGGAATGGGTGACACACCCAGACCAATGGCCCATACTGAGGAACTGACTCAACTGGTCTTGCATTCCCCACCCAAAAACCTGGTCAGCAAAGAAGACAATTTCTACAACCCTATGGTTGCACCCCAAACCTAGCCAATTAGCAGACTCAATTGCCTATGCCAAACTGTCTTTAAATCCCTATCTCCCAAATTCTTAGGGAGGAGAATTTAAGAAATTTCTCCTGTCTTCCTGCTTAGCACTATGCAGCTTAAACTCTTTCTCCACTTCGAACCCTGCTGTCTCAATATATTGGCTTCCTTGTGGGCAGTGGGCAAATGAACCTCAGTGGATGGCAACAATATGGCACCAGTCCCTCGGGTCATCAGCTAGCTCCGTGGTTTTAGATTGATTACATCAGTCAGCTTCCATCATGGAAGGGGCAGTGTTACCTCCTTATGGGAATAGACACTTACCCTGCATATGGATTTTCTTCCCTGCATGCAAGTCTTCTGCCAAAACTACCATCCATGGACTTACAAAATGCCTTCACCACTGTCATGGAATTCACACAACATTGCTTCTCACCAAGGAACACTTCACAGCTATAGAAGTGCAGCTCTGGGCTTACACTTATGGAAAGCACTGATCTTACCATGTTCCACACCATCCTGCGGCAGCTGGCTTGGTAGGACAGTGGAATGGCCTTTGAAGTAGCACTTACAGTACTAGCTAGGTGACAGTACTATACAGGGATGGGGCAAGGTTCTACAGAAGGCTGCATATGCTCTGAATTAACATCCAAAATATGGTACAGCTTCTTCCATGGCCAGGATTCACAGATCTGGGAATCAAAGTATAGTAATGGGAGTGGCAGTACACACCTTTACCCCTAGTGACCCACAAGCAAGATTTTGCTTCCAGTTCTCCAGATTTGATGTTCTTCTAGCCTGGAAGTCTGAGTTCCAGGGGGAAGAATGATGCCACCAGGAGACACAAAAATGATTCTTTTGAACTAAGTTAAGACTGCCACCTGGCCACTTTGGGGTCCTCATGCCCCCCAAAGCAACAAGATAAGAAGGATTTATGGTGTTGGTGGGAGTGACTGAAGTATGATATAGAGAGTATACATCATAGTAACTACAATGTATGCATTGACATAAAGAGGGAAAAAGAACTTAACAAGTAACATAGCTTATAATAACCAGTATTATAAAGGAATGAAATAAATAACCTGATAATATGGTTCAAATATTTCTTTTATCCAAAACTCATAATGAAATTCAATCCCCACATGGCAATATTGAGGGGTGGGGTCTTTAAGAGTTGACTGGGTCATGAGGGCTCTGCTCTCATAATTTATTTAGCCATTAACAGGAGTGGTAGTGGTGCTTTATAAAAAGATGAGGTCAGATGTGAACAAGTGCCTTCAGATACCTCACTGTGTGATGCTCTGCTCGGCCTCAGGAGTTTGTGGAAAGTCATCATGGAGAAGAAGGCTCTCAGCAGATGCATCCTCTCAACCTTGGACTTCTCAGTCTCCATAACTGTAAGAAATAAATTCCTTTACTTAATAAATTATCCATTTTAAAGTATTGTGTTATAAGCAACAGAAACAAACTAAGACACCCTCTGTGTCTTAAAGTAACAAATGAAAAATCATGTGTATTTTCTCATGGAGTAATGTGTGACATTGGAGGGGTGAAAAGATTTCTTTAATTACAAATGCCCCCAATAACTGCATGTAAATATCTTCTCTCCTGATCTCAGAAGTGGGAAATGTGGTCTAGGTCAGGTGTGTCTCTCAGTCTAGGTCTCCAGGCTGCAGGAGCTCATTTTCTCACTGAAGGTATGAATGTGTTGTAGAGAATGTACCCTATGTTTGTAGGTCAAAAAGGAAAGAGTTTGACTATAGGGGTATCTGTGATAGTGCTGTCTGCAGTCCTATGGCTTTGTGGGACTTTGCAGGTGTGGTTCCTGGACACAACCCTGGAGCTACACAGCAGAGTATTGTGCTTTGTGAATGGGGAGGTGTGTGGATATGAGTGGGAAGTCCTCTCTGCTACGGGATTCTTTGCTTAGCACATACGTAGAGTCACCATTCAGCCTGTGTCACCCTCTTAGATCACTACATGGAGGTTGGGGTGTATGTTGTCCTGTGCTGTAGTTTATTACTACCAGGCTTTCTCCAGCTGTGGTCACACATTCTGAACCAGGCACATGCCTTCACCTTTCAAAAGCCTGTTTCTAAAGTTTCTTTTCCCAGCCTGTGTAAGCAGGAGCTGGCCTAAACCCCCATGTTTGTAAATGTTTTATGTCTATTTTTTTTGGGGGGTACTCTACTCCCCTGCTACCATGGCATTACCTATTCTGTGCCATTTAAGCTTCACAATTGGTAATATAATTCCACAATAAGTGTCCTCACAATTTTTCAAAGGCTTGAAAGTATAATCACTCTTTTACACATCTGGTATTATCCTGGATGGAGCTAGAGCCCATTCTTCGAAGTGAAGTATCACAAGAATGGGAAAAAAAAACACCACATGTGCTTGCCATTAAATTGGTACTAACTGATCAATACTTATGTCCACACATGGAAATAATATTCATCAGGGGTCAGGCAGGTGGAAGCGGGGTGGAGGGGATGGGAAAATTCTCACCTAATGAGTGTGGGGCACACTGTCTTGGGGATATTCATGACTGTAGCTCTGACTTGGGCAATGCATCGGCAATATATGTAACCCAGGTGTTTGTACCTCCATAATATTCTGAAATAAAATAAACAAACAAACAAATAAATAAATAAAAATGTATACTCAGAGAAAAAAAAACTTTAGAAAGGAAACTGTGTACTATGAAAAAACTTTCAGAATGAAAAAATATGATTTACATTCTCTGTCTCTAACATTTCTCAATCTTTATGTCTAATGTGCAAAAGTGATGTCTTTCAAAAAGCCTTTCGTGGTATCCTGCAGACACACTGCCAAACATTGTCTTAAAATCTGGGCTACGTGAGGCACAGGCACTTATCTTTGCAGATGTGGCTACTGACACTCAAACCGGTGAGTGGGTAACGGGGCGTGTGAGTGGGAAGGAGAAAGAGGGGGAGATTCCTGGAGCATCATCTCCTGAGTCCAAAGTTCTGGTGTTTGTATATTTGTTTGCTTTGATTGTTTGTTTGTTTGTTTTCCCCATGTTTGGTTTCTTTTTATACAAAAAATAACTTTTTAAAATACATTTTTTAAATTTTGAAATATTTTTAGGTTCACAAATGTCACAAATATCCTACATAGATTTTCATAAGCCCTTTATCTTCCTATAATATTAGTGTGTTACATAACCATAGTATATTTAATGAAAACCCAGATGTTGAGAGTGGTACAGAATTATCAACAGAAGTAGAGACATTCTATCTATATTTCCAGGTTTTCCACTGATGTCATCTGTCTCTTCTAAGATCTCATCCAGGATACCACATTGCATTTATGTCAGGTGCATTACTTATTTCTGCATAGCATGTTACCACATCATTTAGTGGCTCAAAACCACACACACCTTACTCACAGTTTGTCCAGGCCAGGAATCCAGATGTACATGACAGAGAGTACCTGAGAACTCAACTGAAGGCTCGGGTGGAGAAGGATCTGCTTCCAAACTCACGTGATTATTTTTAGGAGTCAACTGCTGCCCAGGTCAAAATGACTTCACTGGTAAATTCTTCCAAACATTTAAAAAAGTTAAATGACAATCTTTTACTAAATCTTCTTCCAAGAAAATGAAAACAAGAGAGGAGATCACTGTCCAATGCATTCTATGAGGACAGTTAATGCTTTTTTGACAACTAGACAAATTTCAAGAAAGGCAAATTATAGACCAATATGTGTTATAAATACAGTGGCAAAAATTCTGAAGGAAATAATATCAGCAACATAGACAGGATTATGCACTATCAACAAGGGTATTTATCTCAGGAGCTTAAGTTTTGTAAAATATATAAAAGCAACTTTTGTAATACACTATATTAATAGAATAAAGAACAAAACCACATGATCACCTCTAAAGATGCACTATAAGCATTTGACAAAACTGATACCTACTCATGGTAAAAACACTTAAAATTATGCATAGAAAAGAACTGTCTTTACTTAAAAAGTGCATCCATGGAAAATCTCACCTAACACCACACAGTGTCAAGAGGGTCTCAGTAATTTCCATAAGATTGGAAACACAAAAATAATGTCTGCTTCTCCCACTTGTACTGAACATTCCAGTGGAAGATGTGGCCAGTAAAATTAGTCTAGAAAAATAGATATAAGATATCAAGATTGATAAGAAGAAATCAAACTATCTCAATTTGCAAGTGACATGATCTAATGCATAGAAAATGCTAAGGAGTCCACTCAAATAAGATTAGAACAACAACAACAAAAAAAAACCTGTCCAGCAATATTGCAGGACACAGGTCAATAAAAAGTTAAACTTATTTCTATAATATAGATCTAAATAATGATTGTTAATAATAATCATTAATAATATTTGATAATATTGATAATCAATATTAATTCATCTAAAATGAATTGTAGAAAGGAATTTAATTTAATATAGCACCAAAGGAGAAGTACATAGGAATAAATAAACATTATAAGTGAAAAAAAGTGTAAGATATATACACTGTAAGCTACAAAATAATTTGAAAAAATTAAAGATATTTGAACTCAATGAAAAAACATTCTGTTTTCATTGATCACAAGGCTTAATATTGTTAAGATGCTGATAATTTTCAAATGGATCTGCATTCTATGGAACTCTTAGCTATTTTTTTTTCATTTTTTTAATTGGCAAGCAGTTTCTAAAATTCACATGAAAATGCAAGTGCTCCAGGACAGGCAAAACAATCCTGAAATAAAGAAAAATGTTAGAGTACTTAACTCATAATTCCTGTTCTCAGAATTTATTACCAAGCGATAGTAATCAAAACATTGTGGGACTATTGCAGGAATACACATATAGGTAAATGAAATAGAGCTTAATATCAAAAATTAATCTTTACAGTTATGGTAAACACTTTATAAACATGCCAGATCATTCTTTATGGAAAATATTTTTATAACAAATATTAGTGGGACAAATTGATATCTAAATACAAGTTGACTAGTCCATTACATCACACAAATAATTGACTCAAATAGATCATAGACCTAAATATAAAAGGTAAAACTACAAATCCCATAAAACAGAACATAAAAATAAATCTTCATGGCCTTAGGTTAAAAAAAAAAGTGAAATATAAGCTATGGCATCAAAATACAAGTGACAAAAGAAAAAATATAGATCAATTGAACATCATCAAAATTAAAAATCTTTTGTCTTTCAAAGGATACCATCAATATAACCCAGCAAGGGCAGAAATATTTGCAAATCATATAGATGACAGGGGTCTATTGTCCAGAAGATATAAAAAATTCTTACAATCCAAAAATTAAAAAGGACGTGTTCTAACTAAAAGTAGATAAATTGTGTGAATAGACATTTCTCCCAAAAAGCTATACAAACATCCAATGAGCACATGCAAATATGCTCAACACCTTTGTCCTTAGCAAAATTTAGATCTATAACATCAGAAGATAGACTTCACGAATCTTAAAAGCATATTATTAAGTAATAGAAGCCAGTTTGAAAAAAGTACATACTGTGTAATTCTATTTTTATGATATTATGGAAAAGGTGAAATTATGGAGATAGTAATATGATTAGTAGTTACTAGGAGCTTGAGACAGGAAGGTTGAATACATGAAATGGAGAATTTTTTGCGTGTGTGCAGTGAAATTGTTCTTTATGATATTATATTGGTGTGTTAGTTATATTATTTGTCTTTTTTATTTATTTCTATTATTTTTTGTTAAAAACAGGGTCTTGCCTTGTCACCTAGGCTTAAGCGCAGTGGCAAAATCACAGTTTTCTGCATGCTGGAACTCCTAGGCTCAAGTGATCGTCCTGCCCCAACCTTTCAAGTAGCTGGGACTACAGGTGCACACCATTACACCTGGATTATTTATTTATTTTTAAAAACTTTTTGTAGAAATGGTTTTTCACTATGTTGCCCAGGCTTGTCTCAAACTCCTGGCCTCAAGATTTCCTCCCATCTCCACCTCCCAAATTGCTGGAATTACGGGTGTGAGCACCTCGCCTGTCCAACCTATACTATTTTTCAAATCCTGCAGAACTTTATATCATGAAGTATGAACTTAGATGTATGTTAATTTAAAATATTATTAATCGGTTGGGGAATCATAGGAAGCAATGTAGGCTCTCTGTCTCTCTCTATATGTATAAAAGTGTAACAATTATATGAAATAACCTCACTTAAGGGAATGCGGGCAAAGGGGACTGACCTAAGCAACTTAAAAAATAAGGGGAGATTCTGATTCTACAGGATAAAGGATTTGTTCATAAGTAGTCTACTTGGTAAATTTCTTTCCCATGGGGGTATGGACTACCAATTCGGAAACCACTATACATGTATTTTGGGAAGCACGTGATTAAACGAGGCCAACTGCCTCACTCTTTGAGTGGGAGCTGACTGACATACGAGTAAGCTCTAACAGTGGGAGCTTACGTGAATGAGTGTATGAATACATAAATAAGTTCATATTTTTTTTAGATTAGAGTCATGTGGTGATGAAGACATTAGTAGGAATTCATGCTTAACTTTATACAGATATATATGGAAAAATGTCAAAAATATATACAGATATATATGAACAAGTGTGCGTGTCAAGTGCTATACACGAATATATTCATTTTTTTCAGATGACAAGTTGTAGAGTCAACAGACACCTAGAGCAATGAGTATTGCCACTGCCCAAATCTTTGTTTCTAATGCTATTTATCAAAAAGGACCTAGAATTGTTTGAATAAATTGTTAATAGTATGTTAAAACAATTAATCTAGAGCACCTTTCACTGCCAGAAAGTAAGAAAATGCTAAACAACACCACAACCAACCAACTACATAGACAAAATCAAATGGCAATACTGTGGGTATTTCCAAATGGTACAGAAGTCAACTGAAAGATCTTCTAATGACAAACACTGGAACAATTTGAGCAACCCAGTAGACTAGTAAAAGTATAGTGTAAAATAAAATTTTTATTATGTAAAAATTATTTTACATAATATTCCATATAATATAAATATTTAATTGAATATATATTAAATAAATGCTGGAGAATAGATAAATTTACTATGATAATGAAATATAAGTGATATTTGTAGAAGTTTTGCCCATAAGGTGGAGCATAATTCCCCACTTCTTTAGTATGTGCTGTGCATTCTGACTTTTTTTTTTTTTAAAGCGCAACATGACAAGGGAAAATAAGATTAATTCTATAGTGGAGAAATTTGACTTAAACTACATTGTCCAGTTGATCAAATTGGCATTAACTGTGATAAAGCAATTTGATAGTATGTACCCTTTGGATAATACCATAAGCATTACACTTATATCTGTGGTCTTCTTCCCCCAAACCAACAACTCCAGTCTAATCATTAGAAAAACTTCAGAGAATTCCCAAATGAGAGATGTCAATGTCACTAAAAACAAGAATATTCAAAGAAACTGTGACAGGTGAAAAAACCTAAGGTGACATGATATCTAACTGTGATGTGCTACCCTGAAAGAGATTGTGGGACAGAAAATGGTCAATTAGTGAAAAATAAATAGAAATCTGATTAATATGTGGATGTCAGTGAGTGATAATATATAATACCAGTGTGTTAATTGTGACAAATGTCCCATATTAATGTAAGAGTCTAATAATAATGGAAAATCTGTGTTGGGTATATATAAACACTCTGCACTGATTATACAACTGTTCTGTAAATCCAAAGCTATTGTAAAATAGAAAACATTCTCTTTGTTAAAATAATTCACTGCTGAGCTCAATTAACAGAACATTTTCAATATTGTTGATTCCCCAAATGTGCATCGCCCCAATTCCATGGTCTTTTTTACCCTTGTAAAGGGTACTATTATTTTGAATGTCCTATTTGTCATTCCCTAATTTTTCATTATTATTTTTATCTATAAGTTTTTAATTCTAAACAATACATTGTTCAGTTTTATTGTATTAAAATTTAGATAAAATTTTCTAAATATATAATTCTAATCAAATTGTAAGAAACCATCACATGAATCCATATTGTGATAAATCCTACCATGTACCTGACCAGTTCTTTGCATGAGAGTCAAAGTTCTGAAAATTAAGTGAAATCTGAGAACCTGTTTCAGATTGGACAGGATTGGATGTGGTAGCCAGACCCGAACATGGTGATCAATGATTCTAATCTCTTGGTATATAAAGCTTTGTATTCTAATCCCCTCCCTCTGAATTTGGGCAGAAAAAGTCATGTGGTTTGATATAATAGAATATGACAAGGTGATGGGATGGTCATAAGGTTATTATGCTACATAAAATTGTGATATCTGTCTTGCTAACAAAGTCTCCCCTTGACAGCACTGATGGAGCCTTCTGCCTTGTGGGAGAAGCCAACATGGGAAGGAACTGAATGCAGCCTCTGGTCAATTGCTTCAAGGACCTGAGGCCCTTGGTCCAATAGCCTGACCAGCAGTTTGCAATTTATATTTACAATTAACCCAAGCCACTTTTAAAATAACAGTGTATCACTTAAGAGGTAGAATGAACACCCTAAAATAATAAAATAATCCCAATTCTTCCCTCTAATCTCTTGTGTATTACTGCCATTCACTTCACTTATATATAAGCATACTTGCACATAAATGTATGTGTGTACATATATGACACATACTTAAGTATGTCTAATCCAATACATTGCTGCTATTATTTTTAACAAGCTGTTATTTGTTAGGTCAACTAGGAATATAAAAAAAAAGTTTTTATTACCTAGAGTAACCATTAAAAAAGAAGTATAAATGATATGCCAAAAAAGGAGAGTAGATAGAATCATATGAAATGCTCAATTAAAACCACAAAAGTGAAACACAAGAATAGGAACAGACCACTCAATAAATAGAAGATAGTAACAAATTTGGTAGATATTAATCCAACAATATCAATAATCAATTTGAAAGTCAATGCTGTAAATGTACCAGGTAAAAGACACAGATTGCTACAGTGGATGAAAAAACAAGACCCAGATAGAGTTTTTCTGTAAAAAATGCACTTTAAATATAAAGAAACATATGGATTAAAAGGGAATGAGTGGAACATACAAAACTTGATTACACTAATCAAGGAAAGCAGGTGTACCTATGTTAATTTCCAAAGGCACAGCTACATGGGTAATTTCACTTGTTTACTAAGTTATCAATGGTTTTAAATATAAATAATCCACCAGTAACAAATTAAGGTAGATAATAATTGATGAAAATATAATGGAAAAGGGGCCATGTGATAGAAAAAATAAATTTATGTAACACGTATTACAGCTACAGGATAAAATTAAAGGATATGTAAGAGGGCATGCAGTCACAGCAGTGTAACCACGTGTATGTCCTTGGAGAAACGCTTCCATTAGATCAGCACCCAGTCCCCCCATGAGCTGCTGTTCCCACTGCTATAATCTTTACATATTATTGTTCCCAGAGGTCCTTCCAGTCCACTGCCCTCTTCTCATATCCTGGCACACCTTTTCCTCTTCGTTTCCCCCTCCCCTGTTTGCTGGACTCTCTGCTCTCCAGAATTTCCTCAATGTTCCTCCTGGAGGCCTTCCTTGTCCATACCATTCAGGTCCGATGCCTGCCCTCTCACTTCCAAAGGGCAGCTCTTTCATCTGAAGTTTAAATTCCTGTTAACTTTTATGAATGCCCACTGAGGTGAATATCAGAGACTATGAAACTTGGTCTATGCTCTTCCCCTCTGAGCCCAACACATGCAGTGAACAAGCAATAACACAGAAGATTCTCCTTTACATTGGTTTCACAAATAAATTAATAAATAACTCAAACTCCTTGCCTATATTCTTGCCTACATCCCAAGAAACTTCAACTTTCCTTCAATATGAGGAGGGTTTGAACTTGAGCATGGACATGTCTCTTTTGCTCCCCTCTCTGCTCAGGACAGGATATGAGCCCTGACTCCCCTCAGCCTCTTCTCCAGCACCCCCATTCTCAACACACTGGACATACCCTCAAAGGGGCCATGCTGCTCCTACCTCATCTGTACCTCTTCTGTCCTTCTGCACAGTCTTGTCCTCTTACCTAAATAAAATTTACCTGTAGAAGAAGACTTAGTTCTATTAATATGGTTCCTTTGATAAATATTTTGAAATCCATAATAGTTGCTATATTTCATGCATTTTACTAAGAGAGAGAGAGAGAGTGTGTGTGTGTGTGTGAGTGTGTGTGTGTGTTTTCAAATTTTGTTACAGTTGCTGCTAGACTTGTGTGAAACATGGCATGGTTTAAATTTTCTGCACATGGATGAATATATTCTGGAATTTTCTCTTGTCACCTTGCTAAGATCACCTGCATTAACCCTTGCAGAATGAGTGTCAACAGGAAAGGTGGAAATCACACAGACAATGGTGTAGCTTCTCTTATTAAGAAATGTTTCTTTACCATCACTCTTCATGCCACAGATGGTGATGTAAAGATATCATGAACTCTGGGTCAAAACCTGACAATTAGAATCAGAATATGAAGATATGGGTGAATTCATTATGAATGAATTTCAGTACTTTCTCACTTTTATATAAAAAATTCTTGTAAATTAAACTATAAACTAGATTTTTCATTAAGTGTGAATAACTCTATTATTTTGTATAATAGTGTAATTGACAAAGCTATTATCCTTTCTTTTAGATTGTTCTTAAATCATTGATTCATTTTCATGAGGTAGACACCCCTGAAAATGAACTCCTACAGACACTGTGAACTGGCCAATTCTGACCTTACCTTTAGTATTACAAAAGCCAGTTCACTTTTCTGTCTCTCTGTGTGTTTGACTCACATTGTCCCTGATTCACCGTAATAGCACCAACTACCAACTAGAGCCAGAGGTACAGTAATGATGGATTAATTGCAGGATGAATGAAACATAATGTTGTGAGAAAATTTTAGGGATTGGATGTGCCTTGTCATATGTAGAAAAATGGACAAATTACATGGAACAATGGGTTGAAGGACAGAGTACCTCAATAAATGCAGGGCAGTGATACCCGAGAGATTTGAAATAATGTCGTCAGCCCTACCATTGCCTCATGTTATTCTTTGGGAGAGTTTCCAGGCAGTGGTGTGCCATGAATTCTGGAACACACTGTCTGAGTTGAGAGAATGGAACTGCCAGTCTGAAGAACAAGGTGACTGAATTCCATCCAATCCTGTTCCATGTCTAACAGTAAAAATGGGAGAAAGCATTCATGCCACCACCTGTGCAAGCTGAGCTGCTTGTGCCACAATTACTCCACTGAGATGTGGTTCATAGAACTACAGGAGTAATATAGAAACAAAAAAAAAATGGGAAAGACATGAAGAGAAGCCATTTGAATTAACTTGCCCTTCAAGCCTTTCATCTTATTTCCAACTGTAAAAATTCAGAGGTCTTTACATAAGACAGTGATCTTGCAAAAAGCCCAGGGATGTAGGGATACCCCTTAGAGATGAAGTAAATGATGTGTATAAATAGAATGAACCACCCTTTGTGGACACCAACCTGCCTGTACTATATTATTTTGTTAGCTGTACCTGTTAAACTCAGTAATTTATGGAAAATTTAATTTAGAGCTTTTGATTTATAAGTGCAGAACACATTTATCACCAAAAAAAAGGGAAACAAATAAAGAATTTCACCTTTGTTTTCCTGAATGTTGTCGAGTTTCTATGAAATTTGGGAAATATTTTGTGTCTGTTCTTCACTGCATAAAACCCATTGACAGTGTAGTTTACCTGGAATAGAGGGTTGATATTTATATGTAGTGAAATTAAATTAAATGATGTCAGGCTGTAATACTATATGAACACTTAACTCTGATCTTTTTCTTTTGCTCAAATTCCTTTCTCAGGGTGCCTAGTGCGTCACACCTACACACGATAAAATCTCAGTAAACAGGTTTTTATGATGAGGTTTACTTCCCGACCTGATTCTGGTATAGCAACACTCAAAAGAAGACCCTTATCTTGACTCAAACATTCCTTTGCATTGATTCTTGGTCTTTGGGGAAAGCCTAACTCTCTCAGCCAACTGTCAGCTAAAAAATCTTTAAACCCCCCTATAACCTGTAAGCCCCTGCTTCGAGATGGCCCACCTTTTTGGGCCAAGCCAATGTATGCCTTCCATGTGTTAATTTATGACTTTACTTGTAACCCCTATCTCCCTAAAATGTACAAAACCAAACTGTAACCCAACCACAGCCCATACACTTGCTCAAGGCTTTTTGGGTGTGACTCCAGGTCATGGTCCTCAAATTTGGCTCAGAATAAACCCCTTTAAAATTATTTTACAGAGTCCACCTTCTTTCCCATCAACAAGATTGGCACCCAACGTGGGGCTCAGAGAAGACTCAGGACCCCTGAAGGAGTAGCCTGAACTTGGTGCTAGGTACCAGCATGGCTCTTTTGGGTCCCCCAACTCCAGGCTTCTCCTTTGGTGTAACTGGTAGGTCCCTTCTGAGCTCTGGACCATGTGTTTTTAGTTGATGGTCCTGGGTTTAATCTGAGCTGGTTGTTTTCCAAGGAAGTTGTTGTTTGGGATCCTAATCTGATTTGGAAGTGCGCTCTAAAGGGCTTTCTCCATTGCCTTTTTTCTCACATTTACCCTCAGTTGGCTTATTTGCATATTTTCACAAGGAACCAAACTGTCTTCGGCATAGATAAATGAGAGACTGAGTTTTTCAGCTCTGAAGGAAGGTGCGATCTACTTCCCCCAACTAGAAGGCATCACTGCGTGACTGGGGTCTTGAGTGGGAGTTGCCTGGGGTGATTCCCTGAGGCTCCAGTGGCCCTACAGGGAACCCCCCCAACAAATTAATTAAAAGAAGGCTCATTCAGGAAATGCATATAAGAGCTGGTCACTTGGCGTTTTGAGACCTCTCAGAGGTACTAGACCCCGGAAGAGAGAAACTGAGACAAGTAAGAGGATGGGACCAACTCAGTGGTGAAACATTGAGAAGCCCCCACCCACAACCAGCACACTCTGATCCCTAGACACTAAACCCTAGGCTACTTTTAAAGAGAAATGGGAAACAAATCCTTTAAAAATGAGTAAAGACAAGGAGAACGAGCCCCTTTGGGCACCCCAGTTGGTTTATGGCGCCTCTACTTGCAAGCATTCGTGTAAATGGAAAGGCTCAGAGGCATGCCAGGTATTCTAGGGCTCCAGCTGATTATAGCCAATTCTTGTGCACAAGTTTTTATTAAAGGGCAAATTACATCAAGGAAAATTCAGAGCTCAAATGTTCAACCTAACTCTATAGAGTTAAAATGTCTCTCAAGCTGTTTCTCCCTTTTCTTTTCTGGCTACTCTAAAACCTGCTAACTTTTTCTATTGATGTTGACATAACTCATTGTTTGTGGTATTTGCAATTGAAAGGCTACCTGGAGATCCTGCAGCCAGTTCTAGCTAAGATGTAAATATTGAAGTCATTTTGAACTGAGAAAAAAAAGGGGTAAAATGGCTTTTAAAAATCAAGCTGCCATCGTAACTGCTTTACCCAAAACATTGATCCACAGGTGTAATTAGTTTACCTATCAGGGCAACTAAAGGTTTGCCATGTGTAAAAGTTCCAGTACTTTCAGAAGAAATTTGGATTCAGTTGTCATTTACAAACTGGTGAGTTGTGTTATTATTACATGGCTAGAGTTATAGACTAAAATCTATTGGGACTTTGTGTGCATGTGTATGTGTGAGTATATGTGTTTAGATAGGTTTTGTGTTATATCCATGTGTTATATGTTTGTGCCTACATGGTTCTGGACTGGCTTATAAATAAGGGAGTGCTCATAAATTAAACAAACCCAAATGGATCATGTGAATTTAGTAGTCTTTGGTTAATAAACTGGGTTATTACCTAAAAAAAAGTAGTATTATTAGTAAAAAAATAGTGAAAGTATTTTCAAATTGTCAGCATACATTTGTTTTTGCCTGGGTTTTAATGGACATTTTTATGTTCCTAAGGAGTCAGGGTTTTGATACAAAGGTTATAAAACTACAAACTCAGCCCAAAACAAAATGATCTGTGTTTATATGATTTTTGATAAGTAGGGTAAATTTAATATTTGGTCTAATGATAATAGCTAAATCTCCTGAGTTATCAACAAAAATCCCTATGTGTTTAACTTTAAGGTTCTTAAAAAGGTAAAAATGTAGATGTGCCTAAACAAAAAGGTATCAGCAAGTTGAAATAAATAAAACACCAAGTAGATAGAGCACAAAAACAGAAACTTATGGTCAAAGGTTTATGAAGATATTTTGGTTTTGATCTTTTAATCCTAGCTGCAGATAGTTTTTCCACTGATTTCAACGTCTGTGGAAAGGTACACATAAAATGTGTTTCTGATTCACACTTTGTATCATAGTAACAGTACTGTTAGGGATTCAAAGCTGTCCTAGAAGTTGTAGTTACAAGAGCTTAAATTGGAAACATTAGTTTTCCCTTGATCTTGTCCATTTTTGATTTGCTAGCTGGTTATGTGTGCCTTATGTTGCTATAACAAAGTTTTTGCCTAGGAAGAAAAATCCTAAAGTGCTAATTTTTGTATAGTAATTTATTTTAAGATAAAAAGTAAATGATAAAACCCAAAGGAAATCTCAAGTCTTAAATTAAACTCTTTAGAAATGTTACTTGTACTCTTTAGAAAGTTTACACCCAAGTTGGAAAATGTTTTGAGACTATTTAAATTGTTTTTAAATGGCTTAATCTTGATCCTTATGTAAAAAAATGTGTTACAACTGTCATTGTTTACAAACGTGTCATTGTTTGAGATGTTAAGGATTGGTGCTGAAGGTTTTTTGAGTCTAAAGTCAAGTAATATCATGCCAATAGGGTTCAGAAAACTACCCTAAAATGAAGGCATCAGAAGCAAAATTCTCTGACCTTGCCTTTTCTTCCTACCTATTAGTTCCACTCTTCCCTGGAGCTAGCCAGAAGAATCAAAATCTCTCTTCTCCAAGGCATGTCACAAAGGCCAGAACATTTTTTTTTCCTGAAAGATAGACATAAAACCTAAAATTATTCATGCAAAAATTGGCCATACAGTATTTATCTGACCTATTTTGTTTACCTGTAAAACCCTCATTCCAGGAAGAGCTTTGCCCTAAACCCAGAAGGAAGGAATGCACACTCAGAGGCCAAGCAGAATCTAGACAGAAACGCCTTCCTTGGCTCCCCACTCAACCTTTTTGTCCAATCATATCTCTACACAGCTGTCCACACTTTAAACATAAAAATGGACAATTTCACCTGCATCTTTGAGTGTTCATTCTGAAGGCGTCCATGTATAAATTTTTAATTTTTTCTCCTATTAATCTGCATGTCTGTAATTTTTCAGCAAGTCATTATGGGAAGAGTGGCCTTTGCTCCCTACAGTTTTACTAAACTTTGGGAGCCAGGGACACTTTGATCCCTCCAAAGTCAATAGATTTTGTTTTGGGATGTGGTGTTTTGGAAGGATCTAATTAATTAACACTTTTAAACAGGATATATTCTAAAATGTCTACTATATTTATAAAATTTAGAAATGATGTTATATTGTTTAAAATAATGACTCATTAAAACACTTTTTTCGTTTGTTTCTTTCTTGGTTAAGATTTATGAGTTTAAAAACAATAATTAAAACTGTATCTTGATTCCTGTTCTGTGTTATACCTAATTTATGGAATGTAATAATGGTTAACAGAAAAATAACTTAATGATATTTGGAATCTAAGTGAACTGTTAAGACAAATAAATTAGATAAGTTAGGTAAATATAAATGAGATAAATACAAATGAAATTTTCACATGATTTAGAATCTTGAGTCATGTTGTGTTAGAAGAATGATCATGAAATGACTGAGTCATTTATGAAATGCTAAAACATTTTAAGCATAAGTTTAAGTTTATATACCTTTGTCTTATTTTTGTATTTAAGAATAGTAATAAAACTGGAGACTGATGGCAGTTCCAGGTTACTTTAACTTTCTAGATTTTTATGAGTTGACATGATTAATATATGTAATTAAAACTGCTAGGTAGAAGAGAAACAATTCTATATGAAAAATAAGATTAATAATTTTGTTGAAAGGGATGGTTTCATCTAATTTATTGGTTTTGAAACTATTTTAAATTAAATAAGTAAATGATGATTAAAATTAAAAGGGTATAAAAGGTTTATAAAGATAAATAAAAGGTTAAAAAAGTTACAAAAATTGGTTAAAATTAGATGGATCTGTTTATAAGATCTTATTAAAATTAACTTTATCAGTAATACACTAATACAATGAAAAAATTTGGTTTATTCTTTTGAACTAGATTTTCATATGACATTAATAGGAAAAACAAGATTTTAAGAATAAGAAAAGATTTTTTGTATATTTTTTGTTCACCTTTTGAGTAAACTGCAAAAAGGGGGGGAGGAGAGAGAAAGACAGCTTCAACTGGCTTCCTAATTTGCATTTCAGTCTGTTTATGTTAGATCTTATGATTGTTTGGGAAACTGAGTCTCCTCTATCAAAGGATAAGATTTTTATTTTTAAAATGTTTGAATTATCAGTTTGCCTAAGTAAATATCTATAATTTTATAGTAACCTGCAATCTTGTTTCATGACAACATTGGACAATTTATGACTTTCTGCTTTTAAGCTTTTTAAAATTTAAAGTTATTAAGAATAAGAATTATAGTCAATGCATATGATTCTATACAAAAAGTGCACTAAAAAATAAGATATGTTTTCAATAAGATTATATAAGAATCATGAAATGTGTTTCTATTAAATATATATGTAATCTTGTCTAATTCAGAGGTTATTTAAAGGTTGAATCAAAATATGGATTTAAGGAAATAAAAACAAAATAGAAAGTTGTGAGTAAGAGAAAGAGATCAGGATGCCAAATAAGCCTAAATATGTCTCTCTTATACTTTCATTTCAGTGGCCCTAGTATATAAAGAGTTAGTTTGAGGTCAAAAGGCTGGATTTAGAATTTTGGGTTTTGGAAAGTTTGTCAAATATCAAAGGCTTGAAACATTTGTTCAAATAGAATCACAAGCCACTCTAAAATAATGGTCATTTATTTAAGCAAGAGAAATAGTTATAAAAAGATTCAGGAAACATGGTCATATATGAAACATGTTTAATAATTATGACTAGGATCCTTTCTTTACAATATTAATCTCCTTTCTGTTTAACCTTTCTTACCAAAAATATATTTCCACACTCATTGCCTTTTTACATCTCTTTCTCTTACTCACAAACTTTCAGGACTTTAATTAGAAAACTGATATGTCCATGAGTATTGCTAACTCAACCTCACAAGACCAAACTAATTTTATGACTTGTTATTTAAAACATTACTGATCCTCTTGCTTTGTTTTCCAGAGTCCTGACAAGTTTCAAGCAAATAACAAGTTTACCTGATATCTCCAGGAATTTAAACTATTGAATCTTGTAGGGCCGAGACCCAACCTCTTATTCACTGCCAGTGTCCTATTCAAACATCCTCCCTCTAGGCCTAGGGACTATTGCAGAAGAGGGGGTCTGTGAGATTGTAAGGGCCAGTTAGGAGGGATGGAATTAGTTTAGACCCTCCAGGTCAAGGAAGGGCACACAGAAGCCTAAACAACTACTAACTGAAAAAACATTGTCTTTTCAAGCCACGTGGTACAGATATCCATCCCAATCATAAAGAAATTTTTCTGCTTCCCATAGACTTAGAACTTCCTGAGTATAACTGTTCTTAGTTATGGGGTTTGTGCAAAAGGAGATATGACAATTGGCAAATTTATCAGCCACCTCAGGACAAATTACTAAAGAGACTAAAATATTGTGACATAACAAAAGTGTCTAAATTCCTTAGCTTGAATGGTTAACAATGCTTATGTTTGCCACAAGTCTGCAACTAAACACAAGAATATAATAGCTCGACACTTATAGATGAAGTAATTTTATAGCCTTGCCTTTGACATTTTGGTTTTCACTCTTATGTTACCTAGAAGTATTTTAAGGGTTAATGAGTGCCTCTCTACACCTATTACTGTACTATCATTATATATTTCTTGTAAATGCTATATTGGACACAGGAAAAGGAGAAAAACCCAATCAAAGACCCGAATCATAATAGCAGAATAGATCGGGTCCAGGATTTTTTTCAGACTAAACCTTAGGCCTGACTCTCTATGGCCCCTTTAATTATTGGCTATTAAATCAGGTTGAGTCATGTCCTTCCCTAAGATATAACAGTGCCAATTTTGAAACCATTGTCACCAACACTGGATGACCAAAATAGACAGTCTAGGAATGAGCCTTCCTAGCACCGTGGGACCAGATAGACAACTCTAGGAATGAGCCTTCCTAATTCCCTGTTGTTTGGCCTGCACATGCATTCCATGGGATGATCTTTGGCCAACAGGGGGACTGAACTCTGATCTTTTTGTTTTGCCCAAATTCCTTTCTAAGGGGGCCTAGTGAGTCACACCTACAAATGATAAAATCTCAGTAAACAGGCTTTTATGATGAGGTTTACTTCCCAACCTGATTCTGGCATAGCATCACATGAAAGAGGACCCTTATCTTAACTCAAACATTCCTTTCTACTGATTCCTGGTCTTTGGAGAAAGCCCAACTCTTTCAGCCAATTGTTAGCTAAAAAATCTTTACACCCACCTGTAACCTATAAGCCCCCACTTCAAGATGGCTCGCCTTTTAGGGCCAAGCCAATGTATGCCTTCCATGTATTGATTTATGACTTTACCTGTAATCTCTATCTCCCTAAAATGTATAAAACCACACTGTAACCCAACCACAGTAAGTCCACTTGCTCAAGACTTCTTGGGTGTGGCTCTGGGTCAGGGTCCTCAAATTTGGCTCAGAATAAACCTCTTTAAAATTATTTGACAAGAGTTCAGCTTCTTTTTCATTGACAAATGCATAGAGGGTCCTTTTGTTATTATTATTTAATCAAAATCAGGCATTGAAATTTTCTGTTTACAGTATCAAAACCCAGAGATCCAGACTACATCTATACCTGGCAAAACAATAGTCCATCTATTAATGTGGAGTAAAAGGACTAATTATATATCAGTGTTCTTGTTTTTTTATTTGTCCACATCTCACAAATATTGAATAAATGCCTCCAATCCTTACAGAATATTTTTTATCCCATTAGATTGAGGATTGCCTTCCTCATACAGTCAACAGGTGCAATTGAGTCTCAGAGAGTCTCTCTTTATGACAGGGTCCTTCACAAGGGAATGTGTTCTTCTCAACACAAGCATGTTGGCAGAATGGCAGTCATAACTGCAAACCCCAAATAAATCCTGTACACCTGCTGGAGCCCCGAATATTTTCTGCCCTCTTCTTTTTTTTTTTTTATTTCTTGGATGATTCATGTGAAGCAACCCCAGACTGAGGAATCCATCTGTGCTCCTCAGGACAGCCCCAGCCTTTCACATACAAATTGTGTCAGGGGAAGGTGAAAGGCTCAGCCTAAAACAAGGGACACCAGAGGATCAGCAGAATAATTGGAAGCTGGGTTAATTTTTGACTAGAACATAAAAAGAAAATCTAAAAAGATAACAAGCATGAAAAATTTTAAAAGGCTTAACTAGATTAAAATTATAATATATAAAATATTATAATTCCCTTTCCATAAGCCAACAGTCCAAAAATATTTGTTGACTAGAACATATGGATGTACACATTTTATAAGTGGCATTTTTATATCACTAACAACTAAATATAATTTTAATTGCTCATCAAAATAATAAGAGAATATGTATCTATAGTATGGTTGATCTTTACAAGGACATATCATACACACATTTATGGAGTTGAGGTGGAAGGAATTATGGATGCTAGCCAATGTCTGTATCTTCTGAATAAGGAGAAAATTAAACATGACAAAGTACACACTTGCACAATTATGAAGTGGCTGCTCAAAGCATTCAGAATGGTAGTGTTAGCGCTCTGTCTTCATATATCAATACCTGTGTGAACCTTTCACATACAGAGCAAGCAAAGCCATATAAGAGAAAGTTTCACTGCTCTTTTTAAGTGTGAGTATCTGAGCAAATTTTGCCTTGTGTCTCTGAGAGTAGACTCTGTCTTTCTCTTTGTCAACCAGAGGTATTTCAGAGGAAATTTCTAGAAAATGATAAAACAGAGAATGTGGAACATCTGTCTTTTCTAAGAAAAATGATATTCACATTCAATTTTGAAATAAGTGATACATGAAAGTATTACAAGTAATTGCAAGCATTATTTAAAAAGCAATTATAAATGTAGTTTTAAACAGAGGAATGAAGGACTTAATACACAATAGAAAAATAAAAGTATGGTTGTAGATGATGTTTTTGTGAGCAAAGAAAAACAACATTTATACCTAACAGTCAAAGATATTTGTACTAAACAAAATCAAAAAGAAATATAATGCAAGAACTGAAGCCTTAAGGTGTCATTGGACAGAAAGCAGAACGATTGTTGAGCAAATTAATTCTTACACATAAGAACTGAATTCCCCAACTCACACCACAGGGGCAGCAGTTAGCAGCTGTTCTTGTGTGTGAAGAACCTGCAGAGGGACTCTGGACTCAGATGCTCCCACTGTGGCCCCTCCCTTGATGAACCTGGTCTGGAGGAGAAGGGGCTTGTCCACAGGGTCCTCTTCACCAGTGCAGGGGGCCCCAAGGCTACATATCCAGGCTTTTACCACCACTGGCTTTTGTTGAAGGTATTAAATAAATTAAGGGCACAGTAGGGTTAGAGGATTTTCTAATATTTATAAGGGTTTTAGAGACATAATAGACAACAGTGATGTTCTAAAGTCCCAAATCCACACCTTAATTCAAGATACAGCTGGGAATATTGGTGGAGCTGCAAGGCATGTGGGTCTTTACCTTTGTAAATTTGTTATACAAAAGAACAGTGGTTAGGAGAATGGGCCCTGGAGGGAAAATTCTTGTGTTAAATGAAATATTTTAACAAATAAGAAAGTAATGTATTTGCACAGAGACAGAAACAACCAAGTAAAAAAGGAAAGAGATCTGAAAAATAGACATATACATATACAAACAACTAATTTATAATTTGACACACGGGGAAAAGATGGATTTATCTCAATATGTTCTAGGAAGTTGATCATAAGGAACAATTAAAATATGACATTTGTCCTCACATTACTAATTCAATTCTAGTTGGATCACAGATACAAATATAAAATATTTAATATATTATGTGGAACACAATTTAGGAAAATATTTTCATGACCATGGGTTTGGTGAGATGTCTCAAAGTATAACTGAAAAGTATTTACTTTATATGAGAAAAGATCTTCTAACCTAGTTCATGTGAGCTAAGATGCTGGAGACAGAGTGAGTCAAGGTCAGTTTCTTCTATTCCTTTCCTGTAGGCTTTGGCTGAGACTGAGAACTGGACCATGGGTGTGGCAATAGTGTCTACCTCTTGAGATGTTTACTAGATTGTATGACATAATATCACATAAAGCATGTAGTGCAAAACCAGGTCTACCATAATCACCTTTTCTAATAAGTTTTCAGGTGTATCACTTGTATCAATTGCAGCATGTATCATTATTTTACATATAAGAATAAAATAATAAAATTACAAACAATAAAACTAATATCTCTTATCATTTGGAATTTTTACTATATATATTTGAAAAAAATCTCTTCAACTGATATACATATATATTTATATTTATATTTATATTTATATTTATATTTATAAATATATGGATAGATAGGTATTTTTATTTTTCCCTCCTATGATTATTACTTGAGATAGAACACATAAGCATAATACATTGACAAGGTTTTTCCCAAATTTTATGCCATTAGGATCAAACTCTTTTGAGTCACTTTCAACTCAGCTTCTCCATGATTTTCCCCATGGTACATCCTCTGCTAATCATAAACATTGGTGGTGCTTCTTTTCAGACTTCTATGCTACTCCTATGAGATTGTCCTTCTGACATTTTGACACCCCTTCTGCAAGTTTTGATACTGAGGACATTATCAAAAGATGTAATTGAAAGCTTTTTAATCCAAGTTCTTGTATGGGTAGATAAAGACAATCCCATTATGACTGCCTTTCGCCAATAATGTCTCAACAAATTTAAATTCATCTACAAATTTAAAATTCATCTGTATTTGATAGATGTGAAATTGTGCACTCTAGGATGAATGGAGTACACTATTTTTCTCAATGACTGCCCATTTTTCAGTGTTTAATCATTTCAGGCCATTTTGGTCTGCTATTGAGGAAACATGCTTGAATACCTTTTCACATAAATCAACCAACTGCATTTACATTCTATTACCTAGTTATTAGAAATATTAGAGTTATTAAAGGATGCCTGGAATTCATATTTTATGTGTGGACAGTAGTTTTATAAACTATGGTTCAAGAATTCCATTGAGGAAAAAATAGAAATTGTAAAGAGTTAAAGATTCACTGTAGTGGTATCTTTCTAAACACTTAGGACAAGTGTATCTTGATAATTACTGCCCTAATCTTAGAAATATGAGCAATGCCTCCTGTAAACTGCATTTGAAATTGAATTCTTCAATCCATAACATTTGTCTACGAATAGACTTAAGTGTCAAAAAATTAATCTTTATGTACATAGTAAATTTATTTTAAAGGTTTTCCAGACACGTTCAATATGGATAAATATATTTTGTAACAAACATTACGGTGATAAGCGGATATCCACATGAAAATTGGACTCTTTCCTATATCATACATATATTTGACTCAAAATAGAACATAGAACTAAATGGAAGACCTAAAACTAAAATTCTCATAGGATAGAACAGAGAACTATATTTTTGTGGCCTTAGGTAAAATAGCATATTCTGATATATGACACCAAAATGCAAGTGATAAGAAAACATAGACAAATTCAACTGAATCTTGATTAACACCTTTATGATGCAGTATACCAAATAACACAACTGATGGACTATTGTTCAGAATATATGGAACATTCTTAAGCTCAAAAATAAAAAGGCACATATCCAAATCAAAAGAAGGTAAACTGTGTGAGTAGACATTTTTCCATAAAAACTAAAGAAATGTCCAATAAGCTCATGAAATGATGCTCAACACCTTCAGTCCTTAGTGAAATGCAAATCTAAGCCATTGTAAAATGCACTCTACAAATCTTAAAGGTATTATTTATAATTGAATGAATCTAGTTTGAAAAGTCTGCGTAATGTTTAATTCCATTTAAAGAACACTGTGGAAAAGGTGCAATTTATAAAGACTGTAAAAAGATTAGTGGTAATTGAGGGGTTGGGAGAAAGGAAGGATGAATAGGTGAAATGGAGATTATTCTGTGTCAGGAAATTATTTTCTATAGTGTTGCAATGGTTTACTAATGGTTTACTATTTTTAAAATCCAACAGAATTTTTTCATCACAAACAGTGAACCTAAATATATGCAAAATAAAAACATTATTTAGTAGATTGGGGGATACCAGGGAGCAATGAAGATGTAATAATATAACTCAATGCATAAATAAAGAAGGCCGACTTTCTCACTGTTAGAATGCAAAGTTACATAAAGTAGCAGGAATGGGGCAATTGATTCATGTGGAACTGAATTTGATAACATGGTGTCTCCAAAATTAAACTTTAGTGATGGGGGTATTTCAAAATGGTACCGGAGCCCAACTGAAAGAACTTCCAATGGCCAATAGTTGGCTAAGTGTGACAAATGTCTCACACCGACATAAGCAGTTAATATAATAACAAGGAAAACTATGTTGGGTATATGTAAACACTCTGTATTGACTTCCAACTGTTTCATAAACCTAAAAGTATGATAAAATAGAAAAGTTTTTCTCTTTGTAAAAATTCCCTTTTGAACATCATACACAGAGCATTATCAATACTGCTGATGTCCCTGAGTGCACTTCCCAAATTATACTTTCTTCCTTAACCTGGTGAAGGTTACCAGAATTTTGAATTTCCTATTTTTCATTCACATATTTTTATTTTTCTATGTTTGTTTTTTAAATAATATACTGTTCATCTTTTTAATATTCAAAGTTAATTACATATAAGTGTCTGAATTAATATATAACCATAGTCAAATTATTTAGAAAAATCCATATTTTTCTAACATGGATTAGAAAATACCAAAATACCTGAGTAGTTCTTTTTATTTTGTTTTTGTTTTTTAAATAAGATCAAGGTCATGCAAAGTAAGTGAAGATGGAAAAACTGTTGCAGATTGGACAGGACCTGATGCAGAAGGCAGACCCAAGGATTTTGAGGATGGAAGCCAATGATCCCCACCTCTTCTTGTAAACAACCTTGTATACTCTTTTTATCCTTGTGAGTGTGGAGAGGGATTGTGAGTTGCCTGAAAGCAATAGAATACTGCAAATGTCAAGGTATATTATTGGGTGATTATGTTACGTAATATTGTGATTATTGTTTTGCTTACAAATTTTCACCCTTAATGGCTTTGATGGAACATTCTGCCTTGCGGGAGAAGCCCACATAGCAAGGAACTGAGTTCAGCCTCTGGTCCATGGCCAGCAAGGAACAGGCCCTTGTTTAAATACCCTGCCCTACAGTTTGCAATATTACATCTCCAACTAATCAAACCCCCCTTTCAAAAAAGAGTATATTGCTTCCAAGGTAGTGTTAGTACATTATAAAAATAGGATAATCCTAATTCTTCCTTCCCATTCCTTATATCACTGTTGTCATTTATTTCACTCATATAAAGCATACTTGCACATTTACTTCTGTATAGATATCTAGGAGTGACATATACTTAGGCATAATCAAATACATTGTTGCTCTTATTATATTTAACAATCTGTTTTCTGTTAGCAATTAAGAATATGAAAAATAAAAAATTTTATTGCTAGGGTAAACACTAAAAATGTATGAAAAGGAAATGTGAGTGGCATGTTAATCAAGGAGTGAAAATGGAATCACATAAAATATGCAACGAAAACCCCAAAAGGCAGAACATGAGTGGACAATTAAAACAGGAACAAAAACAAGGGATACAACCAAAAGGTATCAGCAAATATGATGGATATTAATCCAAGTATATCAATACTCACATTGAATGACAATTGTCTAAATTCACCAAATAAAAGACCAAAATTGTCAGAGTGGATGAAAAACAAGACACAAACATATGTGTCAAAAAACCCACTTTAAATATATACACACATATAATTTAAAAGTAAATGGATACCAAAAAATACCATGATAACACTAATTATATAAAAAGCAGGAGTAGCAAAATTAACTTCTGAGAGGGCAGATTTTGAAGCAAGGGAGGTTATCAGGGATAATCAGCTGCTGCCCAGTCCTCAGTAGCATGTTCGAGAGGGAAAGACCATGCCTGCTGCATCCTCTGAGCTTGTGCAGGAAGCACCCAATAGTGTCTCTACATGTTCCTGCCACCATGGCCTGTTGATGGTGGAGTAGAAAGGCATTTTCTTCCTCCAGAAATCAAGGAAAAAAAAAAAAAGAGGAGCCATGGCATTGAATAAAATTCACTAATGATGTGATAAAAAATAAGGCAGGGAGTATTTTGGGGATGATTGTCTAAATATCAGAGTATGGTGTAGCAACAGTAATATTTTAATATTCTAAACACAGTTGTTTATTGAAAGTTAAGCTGGACATTTTGGTGTAGGTATAAGGATATTTGCTCTTCATTCTTCATTAAAGAATAGCCTAGTGATTAAGTATGGCCTCTGGAGTGAAAAATTTTTGTGTTAGATCAAGTGCCTTACTAACAAAGAGAGAGTGACACTTACACAAAGTGAGAAAAATGAACCAATGAAAAAGGAACAGAGAGCTCAAACCAGACACATGCCTATATAAGTGAATGAATAAATCCTGCAGAATTGTATAACAGAAACGGTAAACGTGAAAGTGTGCAAATTAAAAACCTGATTCAGTAGGTAGGGGGATCCCAGGGACAAATGCAGACACAATAGTAAAACTGTGTAACAAATGCATGAAACAATTGCACTGAATGCAGTAGGGGAATAGTGGCTGGCCTAAGCGATTTAGGAAATAGGTGGAGATGATGAGTTTAAAGGACAAAAGATTTGTACATAATCATTTAACATTAGGTGGTGAAATTATTTCTCATGAGGCTATAATTACTAACTCTGAAACTGCAATACACATATGGTCAGATGGTATGATTGAGTTAACAGGACCAACTTGCTCCCTGTTAGATTTACATACAAAAAAAATGAAAATAGATAAAGCAATTCATGTAGTGCTGAAGTATTAATAGGAATTTATGTTTTATTTAAATGTATATAAATGGACACATTGAAATTATATATATATATACACATATATGTATATTTATAGTTATGCACAACTGGAAAATTTAAATGCCATGTAAATAACTGGATCTTAGGCAAGCAGAGGAGGCCAAGTGGTGGCACTCAACTATCAAAGGCAAGGTGGGCTTGTTACCACAATGGACAGCAAAGGCGAAGCAACAACAAGAGTAGTCTGACTTGTGTAGATCCACAGTGGTGGCTAGTTACCCATCGTGCTCCTAGAAGTGAAATAAGATAGGAGGCCTACTAAATTGTCACTTGATCTGTTTAAGCAGAAATCATTCTGGCCAAGTGAACAAAATTCCAAATCAAATTATAAAAACATAAAATCATGGCCCATTAATCAATTCCCAGACATGAGCTTTTTTCTATTCTCAGAACCATTTTCTTCAGAAAAGGAGAAGCTGGCTTTCCTCCAGGAAGGCCCCGGGTACACTGTCAAAAATGTATACTGTTGATATTTCTCCCATCCTTTCCAAAAAGGACTTATACCAACTTCTACCAAGGTAACTGTGCTTTGAAGAAAGGGAAATAGTCAGACCTTTTAGGGACTGCTGGACTGTGCCTCTGAACTGAAATTGATTACAGGAGACCTGATTTGTCTCTGTGGCCTTGCAGTTAGAGTAGGGGCTTATGGAGGACAGGTGACCAATGAAGTTTTAACTCAGATTTGACTCAAAGTCACTTCAGTAGAAGCCAGAACACATCCTATGATCAGTTCCTGCATTCCAGAATGTACAACTGGAATTAGACATACTTAGCAGTTGGCAGAATTTCCACATTGGTCCCCAAACCTCTGGATTGAAGGCAATTATGTTGGAACATTCAAATGGAAGTCATCACAACTGTCTCCACTCAGGAAAAGAGCAAATCAAAAACCAAATTGCCTTCATGGAGGGATAGCTGAAAATATTTCCACTATCAAGGGCTGGGAAGATTCAGGGGTGGTGATCCCATCACATCCCCACTTAACTCAACTCTTTGGCCTATGCAGAGACAGAGGGAACCTGGAGAATGACAGCGGATTGCCATTATTTGAACGAACTGCTGACTGCAATCCCAGCTGCTGAACCAGATGTGGTTTCATTGCTTAAGTAAATAAAAACATCTCCTGGAACCTGGTATGCAGCTATTGTTCTGGCAAATGCCTTTTTCTCCATCTCTGCCAACCAGAGGCAATTTAGTATCACTGGCAAGGCCAGCAATACACCTTCATTGTCCTACCTCAGGGGTATATCAACTCTCCAGCCATATGTCACATTTTAGTTCTGAATGCTCACCAGAATTTTACCTGAACAGAATAGGACTTTAAAAATTAGTGGACAGGATAATCAGTTCTGAGAATACTATGAGCCTCTTTCCCCGCATCGCCCAATGGGCTTATGAACAAAGTGGCTGTGCTAGCAGGGCTGGAGGTTATGCATGGGCTCAGCAACATGGACTTCCGTTCTTTAAGGCTGACCTAGCTATGGCCCCCTTCTGAGTGCTCAATCTTACAGCAGCAAAGAACAACACTGAAACCCTGATATTCAAACAGCCTTTACAAATTGATAAAACAGTGCAAGGTGTGAACCGTGGTAAAGGCCTAGCTAAAAAAAGGCACAGGCCTAGCTAAAAATAATGGTAATAAATAGCCACTGTCCCCCTGTTTCATTCTTTATAATTTCCACTCTGGAGCCACATAGCTGATGATGATAAAGATTCTTAGTTTTCTCCATGGATAACATCACCTTTTGAAACCTAGGGGTAGTCTCTGAGATATCTTCCAGATCCCACATTACAGTGGAATGGCTGACCCATTCAGACCAATGACCCATACTGAGGAACTGACTCAACTGGTCTTGTGATCACTACCCAAGAACCTGGTTAGCAAAGGAAACAACTTCTACAAACCTATGGTTCTGCCTCAAACCCAGCCAATTAGCAGACTCAATTGCCTATGCCAAATTGTCTTTAAAAACCGTGTCTCCCAAATTCTTGGGGAGATAAATTTGAGAAATGTCTCCATTCTCCCTGTTTAGCCCTATGCAGGTTAAACACTTTCTGTGCTGCAAACACTGTTGTCTCAGTGAGTTGGCTTCCTCTTGGGCAGTGGGCAAATGAACCTGGTTGGGCGGCAACAATTTGGGTTCTCATCAGGGATCACCCCCTTTGGTACATGCCTGGGGTCTGGCAACCTCTCACCAGTGGAGTGGACTTAGAGATGTTTTCTAGCAGCCACTCAATTCCTTTGGGCTGAGGGCAGTATCTGGCTCTGTCCATACCAGTGCAAGGTTGTCTACCCATGGTGCTTGGACTTATTTACAATAGAGAAACAGTTTCTGGGACATGGGGATTTCCTTGTGAGTACTCAAAGTGTCCACAGCTTCCCCCTTCCTTCTCCAGATTTCTTGGCCTCTCTGTAGGCATTTTTGCTCCTTCATGAGTCTTGGTTCGCTTTTCCTATATTGTAGGAAAAGTCTTGTCTTGGGGAGAGTTCTCCTCTATTGGACTGAGAATAGGGAGCCTGTCTAGAAGAATACTCTTGAAATTTTTGGAAGGACATTTTGCTTTGATATCCACTTTAAAATAAGTACTTCATTAAAAATTAATGGGCAAAATGGATCCTTTAAATTAAAGAATCCTCAATTTAAAAATGGATTTTAGAGATCTCTTATTTTAAACAGTTGTCTTATTTGTATTTATAAAAAGATCAGAAATAAAAGAACATGTAATAATTTCATGGCTATCCTTAAAAATTCTCTTGACAAAATTGAAGAGCAAATATCTGATCTAAAACAAACATAAAAGTCCTTTGAACACTACCCATGTGGGAGGAATGGCAGAGGCCAATTTATCTCACAGCCTAATGGTTAATGTTTTGTGCTTTCACCTAGGCAATCTAGGTTTGATTCCTGGGCAGGGAATGAACTTGTTTCAGTCTGGTATTTGTGTAACTTTTGCTGTTTGTTGATGCTAGTGAGACTTTCCTTTTTTTGAGCTCTTTTTTGTGACTTTTTAGATCGCATAAAAACTGGGTTTTTAAAATCTCTTTGGAGACACCCTTTGCTTCCTTGATTAAGTTATAACCTGGGTTAAGGCTGCCTATAAGGGTACTTTAGTTAAAATATCTGAAAGCAAAAATGTTAGCTGCTTGTCCTAGCTAAAGTTGTCTCCATTTACTTTCAGTCCTCTCTACTCCTTCCTCTTTGCTGCCCACTGAGTTTTGTCCAAGCAAAGGCATCTAATTGGTCAAGGCAAATGCTGAACTGTACTGTCTATGGATCTTCTCTAACCACACGACAGTGCTAGAGTCTCTCTGAACTTGTTCTGGTTCAGCCGCCTGACTTGTGGATTGTTCTTTGCTCAGTTAAACCCTGTTAAATTTAATTTGTCAGAAGTAGGTTCTGAAAGATAACTCCCAGAGACCCCCTAGGAGCACCAAGTTGACAAGCGAGGCACCCTCCAGGTTGTGCCCATTACTGGGGCTCATGGGTAAGTTCTCTCTCAGATTCTGAAACACCACAGATTTGTGTTTTGAGCTCTCTGAGTTTGTTTGAGCAAATTCTTGATCCTAACTGGTTTGAAAGTTGCAATAGAAATGTCTGGGATCAGATAGAATATGATCATACTGCCTCAACCTCCAAGGTGGCTGGGAATATAGGCATGTGACACCATGCATGGCTGATTTTTCTATCTTTCTGTGGAGAAAGGGGTCTTGCTTTGTTGCTTGGATTGGTCTCAGACTCTTGGCCTCAGATGGTGCTCATGCCTCAGCCTCCCAAAGTGCTGGGATTGCAGGCATGAGCCACCACTCCTGGCCCTTAATTGGATATCATAAAACCCTTTTATAAAATAAATTTATATCTATAAAAAAGGAAACTTCTGTTTATAAGAAATGGTCCCTTCTTCCCTGCCCCAGCTTTGTCACCTGGCTCTTTTGAGAGGGAGGACTGAGTCACTATAAACTCTGAACATTGTTCCAAATTTACCAGGCAAGTCTTACCTTTGTTTAGGATACTTTTCCTGACTATCTTATCTTAACTGAAACTTTGCATATAACCTTTTTTTCTCCCTTGGTAGGAGGGAAAATAATGGTACAATATTTAGGCCTAAAGTCCTAGCTTTGTGCTTTTAAAATATGAATTTTCTACCTTGTTTCACCTAGGAGTCATCTTTTTAGAAGGCAAATTGTTGCCTAGGTAACAATTGCTTTGAGCAATAAAATAGGTAATTAAAAGATTAATAGTCTGAATAATATTTTTTAAAAGCCAGTAAATAAAAATTCTGCCTCTGTCTGTATGTCTGCATGTTTGTGTGTCTATATATGTCATGTGTATGTGATATTTCACTACCAAAATATGTAAAAAAGCTCTAATTAATCAGCATAAAACTAAGCACTAAAATCAAATATTTTATCAGGAAAATAAGAAAGAACTCAAATGCATTTTAGTTCATATAACTTTGGTAATATTTGATAAACAAAACTGGTTTTAAAACTGTTATTAAAGTTTTAATGTCATAAAACTCAAGAGGAGGGAAGATGGCCGATTAGATTTAGGGCTTGTCGGACCTTCCCGGTGGAGGAGTTGAGGGTCGAACTGAGAGGAGTGGAGGAGGATGGCTGATCGGGAGTGGCCCACGGGACCTGACACCAGCGGAGTCCAGTTTACCACCAGCAGGAACTGAACAGATGAGAGACAGGAGGATAGAGGAGAAAAATCTGTGGGAACCAAATCAAATCAAGAGAGTGCTGGAGACTAGGGAAAGGGTAAGGGATTTTTTTTCTCCTTCCCCCACTGGGACGCCTCAGACCTGCAGAACACAGGGCTCTCATACTGGGCGGAGTGCCATGAGGAACCAGAGAATCAGTATCCCTGTATCTGGATGACCCATCCTCTGCACCTTCTACAATCCTGGCACCCCACAAAGTAATATTGGCTCAAGCTGCTGGAAGTCCTATGGCCACATCCACTCCATAGCAATAGCTGAGATGCATGGGCGGTGGGGAGTGTGTTCCCTCTGTGTCCCTCCTAAGTCACTGGGTGCAGGATGTGCCATCCCCCCAATCCTGCACTGAGTGAGTGGGCTGCACAGGCTACAGAAATCACAATCCCGGCCAAGCCCACGCTGAGTGACTGGGCTGGTCATGCTGCTTTGGTGGGTGGGACGTGCCCTCCTGCCAATCCTGCACTGAGTGGCTAGCCTGCATGGCTACAGTGCACTCCTGCCCAAGCCCGCCCTGAGTGACTGGGCTGGTCATGCTGCTTTGGGGGCAGGAAGTGCCCTCCTGCCGATCCCATGCTGAGTGACTGGGCCATGTGGCTATGGAAAGTGCACTCCTGGCCAAGCCTGCACTGAGGGTCTGGGCCCTTTTCCAGCAGCAGGGAGTGCACACCTGGTGAGACTTCTTATAATGCAGTGGCTGTGGAGAGGAGGGCAGAGAGGTTCTTGCACCCCAGCCCAAGAGCAGAGCAGAAAGACTGTGACCCCCTCCCTCACTATCATAGCAGCCACCGAAGATGTCTGTGTTGAGTGGCTGCCTTTCAGCACAGGGAGGTCATCTTGATCCAAGACCTTCTTGAGCAGCCAATATCCCCCTGGGGGTAGAGTTCCCTGGCAGAGTTGTCTGGGTATAGAGAGCAGACTGTCTGGTTGAGCAGGGTCACATCAACCTTTCCTGGGCAACTAAGCCCAGAGACAGAGAAATGACCTTTAACCCCTGCATATCCCTTAATAACATCTGAGGAGCCCGAGGGGAGTCTCACCCAACCTAATCCTGCCCAGCCTCATTCCCCCACCCAGCTCTGTTTTGGTGGTGAATAAAGGACTCACATGGAAGTCCCAGGGCCCCACCCACCACCAGGGGCATTAGAGTCCTCCCTCCTGAGGAACTAAACCTGATCATAAGACCCAAAAGCAACACTGCAGCTTGTTCCTCCTGGCAAGTGCCACCTACTGACAGGGAGGTCAAATTGCATGCCCTTTTACTGCATCTACTGACTCATCACACAGGGTGTGGTTGGTTCTCACCCAGAAGCACCACCTACTGGCTCAGAGTTCAAACAGAGCATGTCATTATTTAAACAAAAGAAAATCAAAAAGTAAGAAGCAACAGCTATTCCAGATGAGAAAGAACCAGAAAAAGAACTCTGAAAATAGGAAGAGTCAGTGCAAAAGGTCACCCCCAAAAGGGAACACCAGCTCCCTAGCAATGGATAACAATGAAAAGCAGAATATAGAAATGACAGATGAAGAATTTCAGGCATGGATTGTAAGGAAACTTAAGGAAATACATGAAAAAATAGAAATCCAACACAAATAAACCACACACAAAAAAGGAAATGAATGAAAAATTCACTAAAGTAAATGAAGTACTAAAGAAATATCAAACAGAACTTCTGAAAAGGAAAAATTCTTTCAAGGAATTACAAAACACAGTGGAAAGCCTCAAAAACAGGTTAGATGAGGCAGAAGAAATAATCTCAGAGCTTGAAGATAACACCCTCCAATTAAACAAGTCAGTCACAGAGATAGAGCAGAAAAGCAACAAGAAGGACCAAAGCCTACAAGAAATGTTAGATTATGTAAAAGGCCTAACATAAGAATCATAGGCATCCCTAATGGTGAAGAAGAAAATACACAAGGGTTGGATAATGTATTTGAGGGAAGAATTGAGGAAAATTTCCCTGGCCTTGCTAGAAATTTAGATATTGAGGTTCAAGAAGCTCACAGGACTCCTGGAAGACTCAACACAAAAAGGAATACACCATGGCACACAGTTATCATACTAGCCAAAATAAATATGAAAGAGGTGCTCTTATGAGCTGTAAGATGAAAGCAACAGGTAACTTACAAATGAAAACACATCAGACTAACAGCAGATTTCTCAACTGAGACCCTCCATGCCAAAACCCCATCATCAGTCTTCTCAAACAAAATAATGCCCAGCCTAGAATTTTGTATCCTGCGAAACTAAGTTTCATATATGAAGGGGAAATTAAGTCTTTCCCAGACAAGCAAACACAGGGAATTTGTCAAGACAACACCTGCCCTGCAGGAAGTTCTCAACTGCATTATTCATAGAGCATCACAAGAACACTTACCAATGTAAAATTACCCAAAAGCCAAAGACTGAAAACTAGATACCACAATGGATGAAGAGATAAAACAAAGCAACATATTCAACTGAACAGTATGAACAAAACTCCACCCTACTTATCAATTCTCTAAAATAACATGAAAGGCTTGAACTGCCCACTAAAAAGACACAGACTGGCAGGATGGATAAATATAGAAAAAACAAGTATCTGCTGTCTTCAGGAAATGCATCTAACCCACAAAGACACATACAGACTCAAGGTGAAGGGATGGAAAATAATTTTCCATGCTAATGGAAATCAAAAGAAAGGAGGAGTAGCAGTTCTCATAGCAGATAACTTAATCTTCAAATTAACAAAAGTAGTGAAAAACAAAGATGGTCACTGTATAATGGTAAAGGGAACAATTTAACAAGAAGACATAACAATCTTAAATATTTACACACCTAACATAGGAGACCCCAGATTCATAAAGCATATCCTCCTTGATCTAAACAAAATGATAGACAGCAGCACCATAATAGCCAGGGACTTCAACACCCCGCTGATGGAACTGGACAGATCCACCAAACAGAAAATAAATAAAGAAACAAGGGACTTAAACAGAACTCTAGAACACATGGGCCTAACAGACATTTACAGAACATTCTACCCTGAACCACCAAATATACTTTCTCATCATCAGTGCATGGGACATTCTCTAAGATTGATCACATCCTAGTGCACAAAACATGTCTGAACAAATTTTAAAAAAAATAGAAATTATACCATGCATCTTCTCAGACCACAGTGGAATAAAATTAGAAATCAACCCCAACAGAAATACTCATCTCTACACAAAGTCTTGGAAACTGAACAACCTACTACTGAATGATTTTCAGGTCAAAGAGGAAATTAGGATGGAAATCTAAAGTTACTATGAAGTAAACAATAATGGGGACATAAGTTACCCAAATCTGTGGGACATAGCTAAAGCAGTCCTGAGAGGAAAAATCATGGCCATAAATACCTACATCCAAAAGATGGAAAGATCACAAATCAAAAATCTAATGAATCATCTCAAGGACCTGGAAAAGGATGAGCAAACCAATCCCAAACCCAGCAGAAGAAAATAAATAACCAACATCAGAAAAGAACTAAATGAAATTGATAACAAAAGACCTATATGGAAGATTAATAAAACAAAAAGTTGGTTCTCTGAAAAGATGAACAAAATAGACACACCTCTCACTAGATTAACCAGAAGCAGAATAGAAAGGACTCTAATAAACTGCATTAGAAATGAAAAAGGAGAAATTACAACTGATACCACAGAAAGACAAAATATCATCTCTGAATACTATAAAAATGTCTATGCACACAGAATTGAAGACATTGAGGAAGTGTACAAATTCTTAGAAACACACAGCCTCCCTAGGCTTAACCCAGAACATGTAGATTTCTTGAACAGACCAATATCAAGTACCAAAATTGAAGCAGTAATGAAAAACCTTCCTTAAAAAAAGTCCTGGATCAAATGGTTTCACATCAGAATTCTCCCAGACCTACAAAGAAGGTCTGGTGCCTATTCTGCAGAATTATTCCACAAAATCGAGAAGGAAGGAATCCTCCCCAATACCTTTTATGAACCCAACATCACCCGGATACCAAACCCAGGTAAGGTCCCAACAAGAAAAGAAAACTACAGACAAATATCCTTTATGAATATTGATGCAAAAATTCTCAACAAAATACCAGCAAATCGAATTCAGTAGCTCATCAAAAAAATAATCCATCACAACCAAGTTGGCTTTATCCCAGAGAAGCAGGGATGGTTCAACATATGCAAATCTATAAATGTAATCCATCACATAAACAAAAGCAAAAACAAAAACCATACAATCCTCTCAATACACACAGAAAAATCACTTGACAAAATTCAGCACCCTTTATGATAAGAAAGCTTAACGAAATAGGCATAGACGAGACTTACCTCAAAATGATAAAAGCTGTATATGACAAATCCACAGCTAACATCATACTGAATGGAGAGAAATTGAAAGCATTCCCACTTAGAACTGGCACCAGACAAGGATGCCCTCTATCACTGCTTCTATTCAACATAGTCCTGGAAGTCCTAGCCAGAGCAATCAGACATGAAAAGGAAAGCAGGGGCATCCAAATGGGACCAGAAGAGGTCAAAATATCACTCTTTGCAGATGATATGATCTTATATTTAGAAAACCCCAAAGACTCTACCATGAGATTACTGGAATTGATAAATAAATTCAGCAAAGTTTAAGGGTACTAAATCAAGGTACACAAACCAGTAGCATTCATATACACCAACAACAGTCAAACTGAGAACCAAATCAAAGACTCAATACCTTTAACAATAGCAACAAAGAAAATAAAATACCTAGGAATATATTTAACTGAGGAAGTAAATGATCTCTAGAGGGATAACTATGAAACACTGAAGAAGGAAATAGCAGAGGATGCAAACAGACGGAAAATTATGCCATGCTCATTGATTGGCAGAATCAACATTGTTAAAATATCTATACTACCCAAAGTGATCTACAGATTCAATGTAATACCTATCAAAATACCAAGGGTATTTTTCACAGATGTAAAAAAAATAATTCCAAGCTTTGTATGGAACCAGAGAAGAACTTGTATATCCACAGCAACCTTAAGCAAAAAGAACAAACTGGGAGGCATCAATCTACCAGACTTCAAGCAATACTACAACACTATAGCAACCAAAACAGCATGGTATTGGCACAAAAACAGAGACATAGACCAATAGAACAGGACTGAGACCCCAGACATAAAACCATCCTCATATAGCCATCTGATTTTTGACAAAGCAGACAAAAACATACACTGGGGAAAAGAATCCCTATTCAATAAATGGTGCTGGGAAAATTGGCCACATGTAGAAGACTGAAACAGGATCCTCACCTCTTACCTATCACAAAAATCAACTCACAATGGATAACAAGACTTAAACCTAAGACATGAAACCATAAGAATTCTAGAAGAAAACGTTGGAAAAACTCTTATAGACATCGGCCGAGACAGAGAATTTATGAAGAAAGCACTCTCAGCAACAACAAAAATAAACAAATGGGACCTGATGAAATTAAGAAGCTTCTGCACAGCCAAAGAATCTATTGCTAGAGTGAATAGACAACTTACAGAATAGGAGAAAATTTTGCTTGCTATACATCCGACAAAGGACTTACAACTGGAATCTATATAGAACTCGGGAAAATCATGAAGAAAAAATCAAACAACCCCATTAAAAATGGCCAAAGGACATGAATAGAAACTTTTCAAAAGAAGATACTCTAATGACAAGAAACATATGAAAAATTGCTCAACATCTCTAATCATCAGGGAAATGGATATCAAAACTACAATGAGATATCACTTAACTCCAGTGAGAATGGTTTGTATGAAAAAGTCCCAAATCATCAAATGTTGGTGTAGATGCAGAGAGATAGGAACACTTATACACTGCTGGTGGGACTGCAACCTATATAACCTCTATTGAAAGTAGTACGGAGATAACTCAAAGAACTAAAAATAGAACTACCATTTGATCCAGTAATCACACTACTGGGTATTTACCCAAAGGAAAAAAAGACATTCTATAATAAAGACATCTGTACTTGAATGTTTATAGCAGCACAATTCACAATTGCAAAGATGTGCGAGCAACTCAAGTGCCCATAAATACATGAGTGGATTAAAAAAATATGGTATGTGTATAATATATGGTACTACTCAACCACAAAAAAACAATGGTGAACTAACATCTCTTGTGTTATCCTGCATGGAACTGGAGCCCCTTCTTCTAAGTGAAGTATCACAAGAATGGAAAAACAAGCACCACAAGTATTCACCATCAAATTGATACTAATTGATCAACTTTTATGTGCACATATGGAAGTAACATTCATCGGGTGTTGGGCAGGTGGGAGGGGGAGGAGGGGATGGGTAAATTTACACTTAAGGGGTGCAGAGCGCACTCTCTGGGAGATGGGCACACCTGTAGCTCTTACTCAGGCAGAGTAAAGGCAATACATGTAACCTAAATATCTGTACCCCCGTAATACTCTGAAATAAATAAAAAAAATTCAAGATACTAAATCATATCTAGTAGTTTAGTTAATATATTTTTGCTGAGTTGCTACCTGCACTATGGCAGACATTGGATATTTAGTGGTAGGCATAATCCCTGCCTTTATACAGCTTAAATTCAAAAATAAATATAGATTTTAAATAATTAATTAGACAAATAATTAATTTTATGCTTTTTAATCCCTATTTCAGTAATGAAACATGAATTTTTGAAAAGCTATAAGGAAATATAAAATATTAATGGCAGGTTTTCTTGAATGCTAAAACTATAGGTGTTTTACATATTCTTTGTAAGTTATATATTTTCCAGATTTCCTAAAATAAGAATTATTACTTTTAAAATCATTTAAAATTTTTATGATAAATAGTTGAGAAAAAAATTCTGAGGAACAACAACAACAAAAAATAATGTCATAAAACTGTGACTTTTGTAATATTTTTAAACCTTGCTGGATTTGGCTATGAACTTGTGTTTTTGGTTTTGATCCTCTGGATTGTGGGGTCTGGATAGGTGGTCACAGTAAGAACTGCAGACACATTCTCAGTGCCTAGAGCAGCAGCTACAAGACACAATCTAGCCCCAAATGGCCCGTTATTCCCTGCCTCAACTTTGTCCCATGGCTATTCTGAGAGAAGTTGGATCCTCCCAGCATCCAGTTTTCTATCCTGAACTCTGAACTTGGTAAGTGAATTGAGGACACAAGACAGGCCCTGTTCTTTGTAGCCATCTTTGATGCCACCTAGCTATGTGATACCCAGGAGGGCCAGGAAAGACCTTAGGGATGGAACCTATGTTTTGGTTTCAAAATTCTTTTCAGTAACTTTATATCTTAAAGTCATGTTATGTTAACTTAAAGAGGATAATCATAAAATGTCTGAGTCATTCATAAGGTAAAACACTAAAACATTAATTGTTAAACGTAAGTTTAAGTTTATGTACCTTGACATCTTATTTTATGATGTGGAAAACTAAATATATTTAGATGTGCTGATAAAAATTGGGGACCTATAACAGTTTAAGTTTACTTTAACTTCCTAGGTTTTTCTAAGTATTGACATTATGATTAATAGACATAATTAAAACTGCTAGATAGAAGAAAAACAATTCTATACTAAAAATAAGATTTTTAAATAAAAAATTTTAAGAAAAATAATTTTGTTAAAAATAAATTTGTCTAATTTATTGGTTTTAAAACTGTTTTAAAGTAAATAAGTAAATGATAGGTAAAAATAGGTAATACTAATTCAATAAGTAAATGATAAGTAAAAAATAAGCAAAACTAAGGGGATAAAAAAGCCCAAAAAGAGTTATAAAAGGCTTATAAAAATCTTAACTTATGGTCAAATTTGTTACAGTCAGATGGACTTGTTTACAACATTTATTAAAATTATCTTCATCATTAATACAGTAATGCAACAGAAAAACATGTTTTTCTCTTTTGAAGTAGATTTTCATATGATATCTATAGGAATATCAAAAGATTTTTATTTATGTCTTGAATAAACTGCAAAGAGGCAGAAGGAGAGAAAAAGAGAGACAGGTTCAGTTTGCCTCCTCACTAATTCACATTTCAGTTTGTCTATATTAGGTCTTATGATTGTTTGGAATACTGAGTCTCCCCTGTATAAAAGAGTAAGATTTTTGCTTTTTAAAATCTTTGAATTATTATTTCGACTAAATGAATTCTATAGTAACCTGTAATCTTGTTTTGTGATGACAAGTGTTTTACGACAGACAATTCATGACTTCCTGCTTCTTAAGTTTTCCCTAACATTTGAAGTTAATTAAAGTAAGAATTCTAGTCAATAAATGTGATTCTATATGTAAAGTGCAGCAAAAACAAGATATGTTTTTAATAAGAAAAATTATAAAAGAATTGTAAAGTGTGTTCTTATTAAATATATGTAATTTTGTCTTATCCAGAGTTTGTTTAAAGGTCGATTCAAAATACAAATTTGGGAAGAAAATAAAAACAATATAGAAAGTAACTAGTGAGTAAGAGAAATAGATGTAAAAAGGCAATCAATATAGAAATATATTTTTGGTAATAAAGATTAAACAGAAAGGAGAATAATATTGTACAAAAAAGGATCTTCTATGAAATTTTTTTTCCCCTAAGATGACTGGTTATTTAAGAAATGGAAATTTGGGACAAAACCAGAAATTTTTAGGTATGTTTATAGATAGTCTGTGCAAGTTGAGATAAAGTTCATGAAAAGGAATTTATGAAGGAATTTTGTATGTGGTACAGCTGATTATAATTTAATTTTTTTTTGTTAAAACAACAAAATTTTCTTGAGATATTAATTTGCTCTTAATGAAATTGGATAATGTACTCATTTTAATTCTACAAACTGTTTCCTTTTTTTAATTAAAAAACCAATGCAACTACAGGAGGTTTTTCTTTTCCTTTTTGGTAAGTGGCCTAGAGGAAGCAAAGATTTTATGCTTTATCAAGATAATCCCTGTGTTGTCTTTATTAGGTTTTTGATGAACTACAAAAACTTAACTTTAAAAGGGTTAACATTTACATCTATACAACTTTCTGTATCACCTTCAGAATCTTTTGATGACTATCAAAAGATTTATTTATTTGGTTAAATAAATAATCATTATTTTATAGTGGCTAGTGATTCTATTTGGATAACTATTTCAAGCCTTTGATACCTGACAAACTTTCCAAAACCCAAATTCTAAATCTAGCCTTTTGATCTCAAACTAACTTTTTATATATTAGGGCCACTGAAAGTCTAAAAAGACACATTAGGTTTTTTGGCATATTAAAACTGTACAGGAAGCATTGTCAAATACTGAATGGTGTTTAACTTCCTTTGGATTATATTTATATAAGCATGTTATTAACATATTTTCAAATATTGTAAAATATTGATATGTCTTAGTGTCTGTTATCGGTCATAATTATGGTTGTTATGTTAAATTTGTTTTTCAATTGCCTCTTTAACCATGGCTAGTCTAAGGATTTTGTCATTCATGCACAATTATTATTGTACTTTGATTTATCTCAGAAAGTGGTTTCTTAATCTGGCTAAGTCCAAAGTTTGCTTCTTCAAGGAAAGTCATGGAAAGGACTGACAAGTTCTCTTGAACACAGGTTTCTGATAACTTTGGGGATTATATACCATTGGTCTAAAACAAAACAAACTTTTAGGACTTTAATTAGAAAGCTGGTATGTCCATGAACATTGAAACTCAACTTCAAATAGAATAGAAATTAATTACATGGGACCAAAATAATTTTTATGACTTTTTGTTTGAAACATCACTGATTCTTTCTCTGTTTTGTTTTCCAGAAATCAAGAAAAGCTTTTTCCTTCTTTTGAGCTATTCATAGATACAACAAAGTATACATTTGTAGGCAAAATTTGAAGCATTTATTTTTCTCTCTACTTGATTTCTCCAGAGTTTGAAAAGTATTTGTGAGTATTCTTAATTTATGGCAAAATTGTTATTTGCATAAATTCAATAAGAATCTTTTTTCATCTACAATAGGACACAATGGAAGACATGGGTTATTGTACCAAGGCTTGACTAGAATGGCATATTTTCAGAGGTGCACAGATGGTGTTAAAGAATTAAAGTCATCTTTGTAAGGCCAATAGAAAGCCCTTTGGAAAAACTGGCTTGGTACCTCATCAATAACATTTCCTGATCTGTGGTGAGTAAAGAATAACACTTTCTGACAGGTCCAGGAATCCCAAGTTACTTTGGTACCTCAAGAAAAGAGGAATTCACCCAATTCATACAGGTATCTAATGGCACAGATAAATCCTTGCCTTGACTCAAGAGGCTTCTAAATCTAACCTGAGATTCCTTATGAAGAATTTCCAGTAAAGCCAATTTTAAGAGAAAAGAAAAGAAAAGCCTATATGACTAATAATTATTCTTACTGCAATTTATGCAAATACACAGGCCAAGTAAAATGAGAGCACAGTTTACTTTGGCATGTAAACTTTTCCTCCTATGATTCTTCTTTAATAAATATGAGAAACAAGAAAGAGAAAAAATAGGGTTCAGAAATAAAAAAAAAAAACTGTAGTCCTCCTGTTATTAGATTCTAGTCTTGTCCACTGTTTTTGAGTTTTTGATATTTGCCTAGAATTTTCACTGGATCCTGAGTTCTTTCCTTGCTACAAGTCTCCAGATAAAATCCTCCATGGGCCTCTTAAGAGAGGGTTTCCTGGAAGATACCAGGACACCTGGTAGCAATGCTTGCTGGGAACACTAGTCCCTATCTACAGAGTATACACCTATCTACAGAGTATATGCCAAGAGACACATGATTAGAAATCTGTCTGTGACTCTAAGACTGATCACAGAAGAAACTGCAAAAGTCCTTAGGGCTCAACAAAACTCCCTCAACTCTCTAGCCCAGGTAGTCTTAGATAATCAGGCAGTGATAGATTTCCTGTTGGCTAAACCAGGAGGAGTCTGTGCAGTATTAAACACTACCTGCTGTACCTCAGGAAAGGTTTAAACATGAATAGAACAAATTCCCAGCAAC